>CM053587.1:325998197-326046188 GCA_028646515.1 Pseudochirops corinnae | reverse complement strand
TCTTCCTCTCCCTCTCTGGAATTGAGAGAATGCTAGAGTTTCTGCTAGGAAAGATAGGCCAGTGGGTTTGGTGAAAAGTGGTGGTGAGAACTCAACTCCACCAAGAGCTCATAAATTCACCTGTTTTCCCCCATGTCCTCTGCCTATGAAGACTCCTAATAAGGGAATAAAGTTTTTAGGAGTTACATGTATCATCTTTCTATATAGGAATGTAAGTCCCTTATGATTTCTTTTTCATGTTTACTTTTTAATGCTTCTCTTGAAGCTTATGTTTGAATGCCAAACTTTCTGTTTAGTTCTGGTCTTTTCATCAGGAATGTTTGAAAGTCCTCTATTTCATTAAATATCTTTTTTCCCCCTTGAAGGATTATACTTAGTTTTGCTGGGTAGGTGATTCTTGGTTGTAATCCTAGCTCCTTTGCCTTCAAGAATGCCATTATTTCAGGTCCTTTGATCTTTCAATGTGGAAGCTGTTAAATCTTGTGTGATGCTGACTGTAGCTTCACAATATTTGAATTATTTCTTCCTGGTTGTTTGTGATATTTCCTCCTTGACCTGAGAACTCTGAAGTTTGGTTATAATATTTCTGGGAATTTTCATCCTAGGATCTCTTGTAGGAGGTTATTGGTAGATTCTTTAAGTTTCTATTTTACCCTCTCTATATAAGATATCAGGGTAGTTTTCCTTGATGATTTCTTGAAGTATGATGTCTAGGCTTTTTAAAAATGGATAAGGATTTGCAGCTAATTCAGTAAGTTTTAAATTATCTCTCCTAATATAATTTCTAAATCAGTTGTTTTTTTCCCAATGAGATATTTTACATTTTCTTCTATTTTTTTCATCCTTTTGATTTTATCTTATTGTTTCTTGATGCCTCATGGAGTCAATTCTATCTTTTAACAAACAATTTTCTTCAGTGAGCTTTTGTATCTCTTTTGCCATTTGACCAATTCTGCTTTTTAAGGAGTTCTTTCCTGCAGTGAATTTTTGTGTCTCTTTTACCATTAGTTCAATTCTATTTTTAAGGTATTATTTTCTTCAGGTTTTTTTTTTTGGTGCCTCTTTTACCAAGCTTTTCATAATTATCTTTTCATAATTTTCTTTCATCACTCTCATTTCTTTCCATGATTTTTCTTCTGCTACTCTTCTTATCTCTTTCTTTAACTCTTCCAGGAATTCTTATTGGGCTTATGTTTAATTAGCATTTTTCTTTGAGGCTGTGCTTATAGCTGTTTTCACATTGTTGTCTTCTTCTAGTTTGTATTTTGGTTTTTTCTACCATCATGGTAGCTTTCTGTGGTCAACTTCTTTTTGCTCATTTTTCCTGTCTATTTCTTGATTTTGAACTTTATGTGAAGTTAAGCTCTGCTTGCCTGAGTATTAGGAGACACAATGGTAGCTTTTTTTTGTGCTGCTGTTTTTTGTGCTAGTTCTGGGGGTGTGCAAGTTCTCAGTTCTTCTAAGGTGATCCAGGGAGAGATGTAGTCACTCCTTTCCTGGTCTGAACTTTGGTATTTACCCAGAAAGGGCCCTTGCAACCCTGCAGCCTCAAGTACTAGTATTCCTCTCCGTCCTGGAACCACAACCCAAAACTATGTGTGGACAATAAAGTTGCCCATTAGTGCCAGACCCTGTATCTAGTGCTAGCAAAGGGTCACTTGTAATCTCTTTCTGACCAGTTGTGTGACCCCTTATAGTTTCTGTGCTGAGGGCTCTTAAAGCTGTCCCAGCTGCCTCTAAGCCTCCCAGATGTGCTGCTACTGTGTCTGGTCCAGGCTGGCTCCTACCTTGATGTCATAGATCTCTGCTACTGACCTACGAAAATATCTTGGGCCAGAAAAATGTCTCACCTTGACCTTTTGTTGACTCTGCCACTCCAAAATTTGATTTGAGGCATTATTTTAAAGTTGTTTGGAGGGGAATGTTGGAAGAATTTGGCTGGATTGCCACCATCTTGACTCCATTCAGGGCTCCCATTTTCAAATGGTTTAGTGCTAGAAGGGACCTTTGAGATACATTAGTTCAACCTCATCAATTATAGACATTTAAACTTAAAAAGATAGCTCAGCTACTTGTCCCATAAGTAGTGAATGTCATGGCTGAAATTCAAAACCCAAGTAATCTTTCCAATTATACCATGCAAAAAGTCCAAAAGCCTGAGATTGGCATTCAAGGCCCTCCAAGCTCTTACCCCAGCCTGTCTGAACTCTTAGTGGAATGCCTCAGAAACATTGAGCTCTGACTCAAAAGACTGTTCAGTATTGCCTCAATGTGTGCCCAGTTTCCCACCTGTGCGCATTTGCTCATGCTGTTCCCTCCTTCTAAAATGTCCTTTACTCTTCCTTTTGAAACCTACTCATTCTTTCGGGTCCAGTTTGAGTATCACCCCTTATGTCAGGCATAGTAACATTTATGTAGTGCTTAATAGCTTCCAAACAGCTTTATTTATTTCAGCTTTACAACAACCCTGGGAGGATCATAATGGAATTATTTCCCTAGTTTTTCAGGTAAAGAATCTGAGGTTCAGAGTAGTGAAATGACTTGGCTAAATCTACACAGCCTGGAGTTGGCCAAAGTCAATGGGATCCAGATTCTTTAATTCCATGCTCAGGGTTCTTTTCACTTTCGCGTTCCTTAATCTCTTTCCCTCTGACTAGCACATGGGTATGAAGATCTCTGTCCCAACACAATCCCTAGCACATAGCAAATGCTTAAGAAACACTTATTGGTTGATTGATAAATCCCATCAGGCCCTTGACCCAGAGTGTCTTGCCATTTTGTTCTAGGAACAGTAATCAAATCGACATCACCATTGCCTTTGGGAAGGCTGTGGAAAATGACTGCCTATTATTCCATTCTCTGTGACTTCTCAGACTGAAACATCCCTGCCTAGATTCTACTCTCTTGCATATGTTGTATCTATCTAGAATGTAAGCTTCCTAAAGTTAGGCAGTGTCTCTCTTATTTTATTATTTTTTATTTTATTTATTTATTATTTTATTTCATTTTCATTTTATTTTTAATTTATGTAACAAAACAAACATTTTAGATGATGTCTTTTATTTTGGTACTTGGATCCCCAGTGCCTAGTACACTGACTAGCACATAGTAGGGTTTTTTTTAGTGTTGGGATTTTATCCCCATCCATTCATTCCATTTCTACAATTGTATGAATGTTTGGAGAAAATCCAAATCACCACATTCTCCAGTGTATAAGGGTGTCATACTGGAATGTGCTCAAGCCAGCTTGTACCAGCAAGAACCTACTGTTAAATGTTCAGTGTGAGCATTTATACTCGGAAATCAGAAAATACTACAAATCAGGACTTGATTTATGGTTTTGCTGATTGTCTAGACTTGAGAAAGTGATGGAGAAAATATTAATATTGCAGATTAAACTTAAAGGTGGATCATATGTATAACCCCTCCCCAAGCTGGTTGTTAAACATTTACTATCACACCCCTGGCTATGCTAGCCTTTTTTTTTTTTTACCCAGGGAAAACACTTTTCTATGATCAAGCGCATTTTGGTATTACAGAGGAAACACAGCTTCTACTTGTCTGCCCGTGTTACTGGCCAAATGTCACATGAGACGTGCTTTTATACTCTGAAATCTTTGTCTTTCACTATAGTTTTCACCAACCTCTGGTCTCACAAAAATTTGCCTATGAATCAGAAAGAAATTCTATTCTCCTCATCTCCTTATATATCTCCAGGACTGACACCAACATTTGGGGTATGATAACTCTAAAGCCTGATGCTCTCTTTCCTCCACATTCCCAGACAGTATGTTTCCTGCCCAAGTGAGAATTTCCTATGCTCTCTTTCAAGATCTGTGACTCCTTCTAGGGTCCACTGGGCATGGAGATTTAAAGCTCTCTGGGGTCAGCTGGGCATCCAAATAACCCAGGGCTGCATCCAGAGCCCTACTCTGTGCTAGAAGAATGTGAGGAAAAGGAAAAAATAAAACTCCAAACCAAATAACAGTCCTCGCTACATAAAGATGACTAAATCTGACTGCTTTTGAAGATGGATTGTTTTTTCAAAGGCAAACTAGAATAATTTCTACTTCCTCTGGTCCTTCAGGAAGGTGCCCAGCACTGGATTCCCACATAACTGGATCTCAAACTGTTCTCCAGGGGGACTGAGGGCCCTAGTCAGTATATCCAAAATATACTAATGGTTTTTAAATAGTCTGTGGCTCTATTCTCTTTGCAATGTCAGACTTACACAGCTGAGAAAGCAGAGGTCTTAGAAGGCAATGGTGGGAATGAAGGCTTGACAAGGAGGTGAAGGATAAATGAATTTAGCAGGTCCCTGCATTGGGTCCAGCTTCCCGCCTTTGGAGGTGCCCATCAGCTTCATGGGCTGCCTTTGTTTTCCAGAAGATTGGGGGAAGGAGAGCCAGGCTTGGCTTGGTGCAGGTAACCCATACCGAAACGGATGTAATATGGCTCTCCAGGTGGGATCGTTTGGAATAAATCAGTCAGTAGGTCAGCTAGTTCAGGCAAAAATAGTTCCTGTTCTCACAGAATTCACATTTTAATTCACAACATGTGAATAACTAGGTACACATGGCTTATTTACAGTATAGATGGAAGGCAATGGGGGTCCAGAGAAAGTCTCCAGGTAAAGCTAGTGCCTGGCTTCCATCTTGGAGGAAGCCAGGAGGTTGAAGTGAGGAGAAAGAACATTCCAGGAATGGAGTACAGCCAAAGCAAAGCATGGAGCGGGTATAAGTAGTCCAGTGTCATTGAATGCCAGGGCTGAAGAATTTCTTTTGAGCATGATTTATTAACCTTAATGGGAAAGCTTATTGAATTTAGAGTCCAGAGTCCCTGGTTCAAATTTCTTTCCCATTTATTCACTAGCTTGCCACTTGCCACAACAGTGATATAGTGGCTAGAACACTGGACTTGGGGTCAGGAAGAACTAGGTTTGAATCCTTCCTGAGAATTTTTATTAGCTGTGTAACCTTATGCAAATCACTGAACCTCAGTTTTCTCATCTATACAATGGGAAGCATATTAGCAAATAAGATATTACTGGGTGTCCCAAAAGTTTTAATCAAATTCTAAGTTATTAAAGCTCAAAACTGCTCTAAAGATATTTGGGGTACCTTGTTGCAAAGCTCTGTGCAAATTTATGTAGATGGCAGGGGAAAGAAATTTGCCACAGCCTTGTGAGGTAAGCCTTATAAGTAGCACTACTCCTATTTTTATAGATGAGTAAATTGAGGTTTAGCAAGGTGAAGGGGTCTTGGTCAGGATCACCCAGAAAATCGCCTGACAGAACATTGTCATTCTGCTGGTAGACTTTAGATAGGATCCAGCTGTGGAGAAATCTTTTAGACAGGATGGGACACCAGATCTAGTCCTAGAAATAGCTTCCCTATTTTCTTTGGTCAAGTTGTAGGCTCTGGGGTAGTCAGTGGTAGGACCAGTCCATGGACACTGGAGACATCAGCTGGCACAGAAAACCTTTGTCTTCTCCCATTGCTGCACCTCTTCTCTCCTTTTTCCTTCTGTTCTTTCTCCCTTTCTCCACCTTCTCCTTGTCTTCCCTCCTCCTTTTCTTTCTATTCATTCTCTTTCTCCTTGTCTTTTCCCTTCTCATCTCTACCTTCTTCCTCCATTTCTTCTTCTTCTTCCCTCTTTGTCTCTTCCTTTTCCTCATCCTCATCTTTATTCTTCCTCCTTCCCTTCCTCCTTCCCCTCCTTTTCCTTTTCTTCTTCCCCTTTTCCTCTTCTTCCTCTTCCTCCTCTTCCTCCCCTCCCCATGCAGATCAAACACCATTGACTTGGCTCCCATGTTCACTGGCCACCAGTTCCCCCTCAGTCTTTGGGTCGATATCTGGGGGTTGGGAAGTACCAAGGGGCAGAAAACAGCTTTGGCAGGATGGTGATTTGGCCCTGATCAAGAGGACAAGCTTGGTTAGGCAGGAGATATTTCATCATGAATGAAAACATGCCTAAGCCCTGCCTTTCTTTTCATTTTAGCCACGGAGGCCAGAAGGGTGTATAGTATAGTGAAGGCTGCAACTTGCTTTGCACTGTTTAAAGAAGGTCTGGATGGAAACCATAAAGAGCCCTTCAGAAATATAATGGAACACAGATTTTTTTCCTCTCTGAAGACGTTATAAATGGGGACTCTTTCAAGTTCACCCCTCCCCAATCATGATTTACAGGGTGATTCCAAACCCTTGGCTCTGGTCAGTCAAATCTAGAATGTAAGATATGGGGGGTGGCTTTGTTGGAGCTACTAGGGAAACATTTCTGAGGGGGTGAGCAATGTGGTGATAATCCCCAACAATGAATGAGTCATGTAGTGGAGAGGACAGTGGATCTAAGGGGCATGGGTGAGAATATCTCATAGCAAATTCCAACCTCTACTCCCCCAATGTCCCTGCGTCCCTCCAATGACCTTGTATCACACGCGCAGCATTTCACGTCCATCCCTGTCTCTCCACCTCCTCACCTGCTGCTTGGACAATTGTAACGACCTCCTCATTGGTCACCCTGCCGCCCACCCTCCCACCTCCAATTTACCCTTCACACAGCTGCCAAAGGGATTCTCCCAAGGCCCAGGTCTGCCCAGGTCACTCCTCATAGCCAAATCCTTCACTAGGCTCCTGGTTTCTCTAGATTAATATAAGAACTCATCATCTTGGGATTCAGAGCCCTCATTGCCTGGTTCTGGCCTACCAGGTATCTCACCATTAATCTTCCCCTTCATTCACTCTACATTATTGTTTAAGCATTTTTTAGGTGTGGTTGACTTTTCATGACCCCTTGGGATTTTCTTGGCAAAGGTACTGAGGAGGTTGCCATGTTCTTCTCCAGCTCATTTTGCAGATGAGGAAACTGAGGCAAACAGGGTAAAGTGACTTGCCCAGGATCACACAGGTAGTAAGTATCCAGGGACAGATTTGAACTCAGGTCTTCCTGAACCCAAGCCAGGACTCCATCCAGAACACAGCCTAGCTGCCTCTCCATTCTATTGCATTCCAGTTAAATGGCCTCTTCTGTGGTTTGGTCAGTCCATCTCCCATCTAGAGTAAGTATGCGTTTGCACTGGTCTGCCTGCAGCTTTGGGGGAAATGAGGCTTCACCCTCGACCCCGTGCTCCCACACAGGGTGGCTGCCAGGACTCCAGGGATGTTTATACTCCTCCGGGATGGCTTCTTTGGAGAGCCTGTGCCTGTGAATTTCCCAATCGCAGGGCCAGCTCCCTGAGCAAATAAACCGAACAGAGGCAGCTCTTTCCCAGGGCCTGGGGTCCGAGCCAGGAGAGACTCTCCATTGGTGCGACGTCTGCCTTGTTTCACAGTTTACAACACTGTTCCCAGCCCCCAGACTCTCTGACTTCCAGAATGGAAATTCTGCCAGAGCTGTGTTTGAGGAAGAGAAAGCCAAGCTTCTGGCTGGGTTCCTTGGCTGGGGGGTATTTACCTTACTCTCTTAATTGGCTCTGCAAAGCAAATACAGACCGGGAGTGGACTTGAGGATAACCCAGCCTGTGTGCGAAGGTCTCCTGCTGGTTGGAGAGGCCCGAGGGTGGCTGTCTAGAGTAAACTGAGTTCAGCTAGCGTGACAGAGAAGAGCTTTTGTAGGCCAGGGCAAGGAAAAGCTAAATTTGTCTAAACCCACCACTCATTGGGCATGTGAATTCGATATTATACAAGTGTGGGATAGGATAGCTGAGTGAGGCCCTTGGGTACCACTTCTGACTCTCTGGCTGGTAACCTTGTGCGAGTCATGGCATCTTTCCTAGCCTCAGTTAGCTCATCTGTGAAATGGGTATAAGAATAATACCACCTGTCTCATTGGGTTTCTGGGAGGATTTAAAAAGAGAATGCATGTTAAGTGCTTTGAAACACTTTTTTTTTTTTTGAAGACTGGACCTTTGATTTTTATCAGTGTAGGAAGGTCCCTAATGAGGGATTTCCTTTATCCATGTCGAGAAGAACCTGATATGCAATTTTATAGGCATACAGCAGGATTTTTTTTTTTTTTTAGCTTTTTGTGTGTACTTGACCCCTCTGGTTTTACATACATCAAATAAATAGGATTATAAAAGAGGTTAGAGGGGAGTAAAAACAAAGACACCTTTTTTTTTTCCCCCATCCAAGTTAGTGGCCCTCCTGAATCAATTCCCAGATCTCCCCGCCTTTGTTAGAGTTTCCTGAGGCAATGGGAGTTTAAGTGCCCTGCCTAGGGTCACCCAGAGACTGGGCTGGAGTCTAGGTTTTCCTGCCTCAGAGAAGGACCTTCTTGCCAGATGTCATTATTATTATTAAAAACCAAAGTGTAATCAATCATTATGTGGGGACAAAGCCGAGAATCCAACCCAGGTCCTCTGACTCCAAATGCAGCCACCTTTCCACTCTGCCACATTATTTGTGTCGTGTTAATAATGAAATACTATTGTTAGTGTCAGCACCCATTTATTAATAGAATTGCTATCTATTGCATGTTAATTACATTTATTATTTTATACATAATAACAATAGGCTTTAAGGAATACAGGTCTTTGGTAGTGAGAGTTTCGCAGGTTGATGGCTGAGGAACAGTGGTTTAGAGCAGTGGTCTCCACGTGGGGGCTAAGACAGGGTGTGTTCAGTGATTGAGAGGCTGGGGAGACTGCTCACGTCTGTCCCAGACAGCCGAAATCCTCTCAGTGTGAGCATTTGCTCCTACAGTGGAGGACCGGATTGTTTTATTGACAGCTGACTTAACAGGTGATGGAGAAAATGTTAATAATGCAGACTAAACTGAAAAGTGTGTCCTGATTACATTTGTGGTTTTTTTTTCCTGGAGGGCTGGTTTGTGAAACATTCACCAGCACTTCCCTGGTCACATCCCACCTTTCCCACAACATTCAGTCAAGAGACTCATTTGCGAGACAATTCAGTGGTGCTCTTATCTTCCCACACTCCTCACCTTTTCTTCTCCCTCATTTTGTGAGCTTCCAACTCCTCTTTTGAGTCAGTGCCTGGTATATAGTAGGCACTTAATAAATGCTTATGGATTGATTGATTGAGTCAGGGCAGCTATAATCTAGCCCCTGGATACATGGCAGCGGTACAGGTATCACTGGGAAAACTCTGTGTCCCCTTCCTGCCCTTGCCAACATACCTGCCCCTCTACACCCCAGATCACCACATGTCTTTAGAAGGTAGATACTGTGCTTAGGGGCAGCAACAGGTGAGTAAGAAACAAACCTCTCCCTTTATCACTTTGAATGGGACAGAGAGAAGGCCATGGAATGAGCCTTCATCAATAGGTGGTTCTGAACTGCATCCAGAATCTTGTTACATTATCTTTTCTCCCAAAACCTTCCCCTCCTTGGAACTCCCCAATTACTTCTGAGGGCACCACAAGACTTCCAAGACATTTTGGGATCCTTTATAGTTTTCTTTTTACAATACGATGATCCCACTGGAGCCCACAGGCTGTCAAAAGGCCATTCCTCACTTCCACTCTGGTCAGGGCATCAGACCATCTTTTATTTGTTTATTCATTTCTTTGACACCATCCTTGAGACCATTTCTTCTTTATAATTCCATGTCTGGTATCTGCTACAGTCTGCCCATGCCCACCACGTGTTTCTCTATTGCTCTTTGGGTGGTCCTCAATCTCAATTCTTTGGAGATTGTAGCATTCCATGGCTTGTCACCATACAAGAACATGGAAATAATATTGGTGTGAAATAATATGGACTTTGGTTTCAGGGTGAAACATGGGAATCATTAAAATAACTTCTCAACCTCCCAAAGGCAATCCAGCCCACCCTCTGCTTCTTGTTTAATTTTGGACCCAACTTGTTACCCTAAGAGTACATACATTGATGGATCAGTTCTATCTATATGTTGTCTATTCAATTGCATATCCTAGTCTGGACAATAGATGTTTCTCATCCACTTGGTTCTTCCTGTATGGATTGTTAGGCCAAACTCTTTTGAGAAATCATGGCTCTCATCCATATTAGATGGTTGTTTATTTATTCCCCATACCACATTCTAGCCATACTCTCATGGTCACATCATCCTTAATGGTGAGTTTAGTTTTGGGTGTATCCTCTGAGATTAATCTCTTCTGTCTATTTTAGATCATAAACAATCTCTATTTACCTAACTTTGTTAGGAGGCAAACACAAGTTAGGATTCCAACAAACACTCATGCAGGAATGAATTTCAGCTTGGGTTTCACACATGCTGGCTTGTATTCATTGTAGACTGGCTGAATCTTGGAGTTTGGCAGGACCTCTGAGGCCATGTTGTACCTACTGAGGGTCAGTCCCCTCTAGCATGTCATTAGCCTCTACTTGAAGACCTCCAGGGGTGGGAGGGGGAGAGAAGCCCCCTAACTCCAGAGGAAGTTCATTATACCTTGGGCCAGCTCTCATTGTGAGGAAGCGATTCCCCAAATTTGAATCTAGCTTGGACTCCCTAGAACTTGTTACCTTTTGGTCTCACTTCTGCCCTCTGGGACCAAGCCCAAGAGATCTATTCCTCTTTCAAATGTTGAAGATGACATCATGTTTCATCTCAGTCTTTTCTCCTCCAGGGTAAACATCCCTCGTTCCTTCCATCATTCCTTATATGACTGGGGCCATCTCCAGTCATCCTGATCTATATCTGGCCACTGCATCCAGATGGCCCCAGAGGAAAAAGTGAGGCCAGTGACCTTTCACAGCCCTCCTCACTTAAATCCAATTCACTTGCAAGTCATGGCATCACCTTCCTGATGCTGTGGTCCTCTTTGAGAATGAAGGACCAACAACAACATTTCTTATGTGGCATGAACTTTACCCTCTTGGTCACTGTCTTCTGGGCATTATCCAGGTTATCTGTATCCTTCCTAAAATGGGGTACCCAGAACCAACCACAATACTCCACATGAAGTCTGATCAGGGCATGATATTGATCTGATTGTCGTAGCTGTATGGAAGCTGTTCATGACAGTTGGGTGACCCAGTGACTAGAGCACTGGGCCTTTATTCAGAAAGACCTAAGTTCAAATCCGGCTTCAGACATTTACTGTGTGACCCTGGACATGCCATTTCACCACTCTCTGTCTCAGTTTCCTCATAATAATAGGGCCAACCTCCAAAGGGTTGAGGGTAAAATATTCATAAAAGCACTTTGCAAAACTTAAAGCACCATCTAAATTCCAGCCATTTTTATTATTGAGGCAACTAAATGGCTCAGTGGAAAGGGCGTTGGACCTAGAGTTAGGAAGACCTGAGTTCATTTGATCTCAATGCTTAATAACTGTGTGACCCTGGGCAAGTCACTTAACCTTTGTTTGCCTTAATCCACTGGAGAAGGAAATGACAAACCACTCCAGAATCTTTGCCAAGAAAACCCAATGGACAGTATTATTGTGCTAAAGTCCATAGGGTCATGAAGAATCAGACACAACTGAACAATAATAATAATTATTATTATCTTAGAGATTCATAGTTTCATATGCAATCCTCTAATGGTGTTCTTTGTATGAGGAAATGATGTTTGTTAAGTTTTTGATAATACAAAAGACCTTTTTTTTTAAAATAAAAAAGGTAAACAGTTGTGGAATATAGAATGTAAGCTTTTTGAGGGGAGGAACCATTTTGTTTTCATCTTTGTAAGCCCAACACAAGATTGATATCTTTACACAACCCCAGGCTTAAAGCAGGCACTTAATAAGATGCCTATTGATCAGTTGATTCTAATGGAAAGGTGCCCTGTGTTCTATTAGGAGCGCATGTAGTCTCAACCTATCCATAGAAGGATAAACACTGTTTATAATGTCCCCAACAAGTGGTCACCTCAAAATGGGGTAGAGGATCATAGATACAGCTGGAATGGACCTTCAAGGCCGTCTAGTACGAACACCTCATTTTATAGATAAGAAAGCTGAGTCCAAAGAACTGAAGTGACTTACCTGAGGTCACACAGAAAGTACCTGTCAATGGCAAGATTTGAACCCAGGCTCTGTGAATCCAGATCTTATCCAGAAGAAGAAGAAACCCAGAAATGTGCTAAATAATTCAGATTGCTTCAAAATTCTTCAGTCAAGTCAATGACCTCTGCTAAGGGGCTCCCTGTTGAGGGGTAAAGATGACGGGATCAGGAACTGATGGAAGAGAAACTTGTTTGAGTAGAAAGAAGGGTCCCAGCCAGGGAGCACCTCCTTCAGGGTCTGACTCACTCTGGGCACTTCTACACTTTACCGGTTGCTTTGCCCTGCTGGAGAGAGCCATGCCCTGAGACCCCGATCTCCTGAGTGGTGACTGGAGACCAGCCATGAGGGGTTCCAGACACTATGGGTTCCAGCCACAAGGGGCTCCAGCCACGCCTCTCTTCAGTTATGTCTTGACTCATTCCCTAGATACCTCCTCCTTGCCAGGACCCTTGCTTCCTCCCCCTACTCTCCCCCCCCCCCCCCAGCTTTCAACTTCCCTTTAGATGGGGTCCTTCCCCATTTGAATGGGAGTCCCTTCAGGGGCAAAGACTCTCCTGCTGGCTTGTGTTAGAGTCCTTAGCTCTTAGAACAGTGTCTGGTACATAGTGTGTGCTTGATACATTCTTGCTCTCTCTCCCTCCTCTCTCCCTCTCCTTTTCCCTCCTTCCTCCTCCTCCCCCGTCTCCTCTCTCTCCCTCCTCCTCCCATCTATGTATCTTCCAACCTATGTATCTATGTATCTATCTCTGTCCATCCATTTCTCTATCCTTCTACCTATGTATCTTGATATCTATGTATCTATCTGTTCATCCCTCTCTGTCTACCTAACCGTCACTCTCTCTCTCCATTTCTCTCTGTATTTTTGTATCTCTGTATGTATGTATGTATCTATCTCTGTCCATCTATTATTGTATCTTCATATCTGTGTATCTATATTAATATTTGTGTCTATCTCTGTTTCTCTTTCTCTGTCTATGTATCTTCTTATGTATGTATCTTTGTCTATCTGTCTTTGTATCTATGTATCTATCTTTGTCCATTTCTGCATATATGTCTCTCCTCTCCTTCTCTCTCCTCTCTCTCTCCCTCCTCTCTCTCTCTCCTTTTCTCTCTGTCTCTGTCTCTCTCTGTCTCTGTCTCTCTGTCTCTCTCTGTCTCTCTGTCTCTCTCTGTCTCTCTGTCTCTCTCTGTCTGTCTTTCTCTAATCTTTCATCTCTCTATCCCTGTCTCTGTCTATCTGTCCATCCACCCACATAGCTAATCCATCCATCTATCTTGTTATCTCGCTCTCTGTCCCTCTGACCTGGACCTCAGGAGACTGCAACTCTAGCTCTCGTCCGTCCCTAAGCACGTATCCTTCTTTTGATTCATTTAATAAGCCCTCTTCCTTACAGCCTATGGAGAAAGGTGATGGCAGACTCCATAGCCTGCTGGCCAGGGCACACATGCACAGGCACCCCCTGCACACACTGCCAGAGGCCCATGGGGGCTGATCGCTGACAGACCCAAAGCAGCCAGACGTTATCCAGGGGCACAGCGTTACATGTACTGAATTCTTTTCTTTTTCTTCCTCACTGAGATGTAGACAATCTAAGACTCTGAGCCCCTCCCCCAACCCCCAGTTTCACTCTTTCTAACCCATTGTTTCTTGGCTTTGTCACTGGGCCATTTTCATACACACTGAAAGGGTTACCAAGCTTTTGAAAATGAACTGGCGCTTTCTACCCTGTTGCCCCTTTCTTGAAGGAGGTGTTGCTTTAGATGTTTGGGACCCGGGTTAACTCTTAACCATAGCTCTTGCTGCCTACCTGCTCCCACTTTGTGCTCTCACCCCACCGCGCTTCTCAAGCAGACAGAAACCAGATCTCAGCTTACAAAATGCAGTCTCAAATCAGGACCATGTAGGACTGGGTCTGAAAATGTAAGGATCTTGTGGAAATCAGTGTCAGGGAGAGAACTCTGCCAATTCAATATTCCAGGCCCTCCTCAAGGATGTAGCTGCCTTCAAACCAATAAATATTCTTCATACTAATGTCCTAATTTTTATCAATATTGTCTGAGGGCACTGAATGGGGAACGCAGCTACAACTGAGCTTTCTGAAGGCTGGCAATTATTGCTAAGTGGCCTTACCTTGGTGCTCATGTGATGGGTTTTGGTGGTCCTCCAATAGCCTTAAACATTCCTCAGTTTTGTTACATGTTCCTGTAAGCATTTGATTGCAGGATGAGGGGGTCTCCATGGATGAGAACCAGGAATCGGAGTGGCCCGTTGCCACCACAATGACCAATGGCTCCAGGAGTTGTCCTGAAAGATGATGAGTGACCTTTAGCTCTTACAAAGGAGGGTTACATATTCCTGTGAGCTCAGAAGAATTCTGTGGTCTAGTGGGAAGAAATAAATCCAGAGGGAGAGGACCTGGGTTCAAATTTTGCCTCTGACAGTTGGCCTTGGTCACATCACTTATCTTCCCTGAGCCTTGCCATATGGCTCTGAGGTCTCTTCTCGTTCTAAATCGATGACCCAATGACCTGGGTTCCAATCCTGACCCTACTGTTTCCTGGCTGGGAGATTTTGGGCACGTCACTTCATATTACTGTAACTCAGTTTCTCATCCCATTTAATTTTATCAATGGGGGGGGGGTATTGATATTACTGGCCTTTCAGATGCCTTCAGATCTAAATCCATGATCTTTCCACTGAAAGTAAGGTCCTTGAGGACAGGGATGATTTCATTTTGTGTCTATGTATTTATAGCACTTAACTGGGCAGCTACATGATGTAGTGGATAGAATGCCCAGCCTGGAGTCAGGAAGGCTCATCTTTGTGAGCTCAAATCCAGCCTCAGACACTTAAATAGCTGTGTGACCCTGGGCAAGTCACTTAGCTGTTGCCTGCCTCAGTTTCCTCATCTGTAAGATGGGGATATAATCATACTTACTTCCTAGAATTGTTGTGGGGATCAAATAAGATGGTGTTTGTAAAGTGTTTTGCTAGTCTCAACGTGCTGTATATATAATGTGTACCTTCTACATGAAGTCTTTCCTGCTTATTTCACACACACCTCTCCCAAAGCTGGTAATTTCCTCCCTCCCAAAACACCTTTCTTTTTTTGTATCCTTTCTCTCTCTATGTGCTCACATGTGTACATGTTATCTTCCTCATTAGATTCTAGGCTCCCTGAGGGCAGGGAGAATTCCTTTTGTATTTGAGTCCTCATCTCTGGACCCAGTGCCTACCACAGAGGAGATACTTAATAAATGCTTCTTGATTAATCAATTGCTTGATTTATTAAGTACCTGTGATCTGTTGGCCAGTGGGGATAGGAAGACAAAAGCGAAAAGAGTTGTTGCCCTCAAGAGGTTTATGCTTTAGCAAAGGGAAAAATATATATTTATCAGTATATGCAAATAAGAATAAAGGTGCTTTGGGAGAGAAAGCTTCAGTATTGGGATTGTCCTGGGAGGTGGCAGCTGACTTAAGCTTGAGGGAAACTAGAGATTTTAAGGATTTGAGGGGAGGAGAGAGTATGTGGGGGACAGTGCAGGGACAGGCTGGTAAACGTTTAACAAAAGGCTTTCTGAAAGGAAAAAAAGCAAGGACAACATCTTTTATCTTTAATCAGCATTATTAACGATTCTCTTTCACTTAAGTCTAGGCAATCGCCAAAACAATAAATCAAGTCTGATTTGCTGCTCTAATTTTCGAGGTACAGATACTCACAATGGAAATTTAATGATTGGCTGGTAGAAACTGACCCTAAGAAACTCCTAGCCTGGGGCAGCCAAAGCAAAGTCACAGAGGCTGGAGACGAGAAGTGTTTGGCTGTATTGTAGAATATGTACAAGAAAGCGTGGAATAGCAGATTGGGATGAAGCTGTGAAGAACCTGAACCACAGTCTCTTAATCAAGTCAGGTCAGCAGATAATTATTAAATACCTACTCTGTGCCAAGCATTGTGCTAATACACACTCTGGGGATGTAAAAAAAAAGGACAAAAGTTTCTGCCCTCAAGCAACTCACTGTCTAATTCAGAGATAACATGCAAACACAAGCACTACAAAACAAACCACTATAGTGGTAGTAGCAGCAGCCAACTCCCAGAATTGTTGTGAGGATGAAATGAGTGGTACACAGTAGGTACTTAATAAATGCTTGTTTTCTTCCTCCCTTGAGAAGTCATATAAAGGACATTATTTGAGAAATATTCTACCATGAGATTGACAGACAATTGTTCACTCAGGTAATTGATTTTTTCTTTGGAGGTAGAAAGACAAGGCAATTGGGGTTAAGTGACTTGCCCAAGGTCACACAGCTAGTAGGGTGTGTCAAGTGTCTGAGGGTGAATTAGGTAATTGATATTGATACCTCATTGATACTCATTCCCCCATCCAGGGAATGACAGCAACAAAAGCTGAGGCAAGAGTGGTGGATGGGTCGCTATCTTCACAGGTGGAGGGAGAATCCATAATGGGAAAATCACAGATCGATGAAGTGTGCAAGTAAGAGGTGTCTTTGCTCTGTGCTTTCCACAAGCCGCCGGTCCCATCGTTCAATCTCCATCCTAGGGTGTCACGGAGAGACTGACATTCCTGGGGGGTTCCAATAATTCCAGAGTGCAGTCCCTTTCCCATGAGGCATCTGTCCCTTTTACAAGATGCTCTTTTGGTATTTATTGAAGAAGGTCACAAAATTTCCTGAAGACAATGGGATGATGGACTCCTCCTTCCCCCTAAGTTTTATAGGAGCAATAGCCAGCTATGGAAAGATATTTGGAAATGTAGGTATGTATGCATGCACATATATTTGAATACATGTACATAAACTACACACACATATGCCACATGTACATGTGCACATATCCATACACATATACACACATTTACGCGTGTGTATGTGTATACGTCCACATAAATGAATTTAATTGGCAGCCAATGAAACCTGCTTTCTACCCACTAGTCTAGAATAATGTTATATCTGAGCTGATGGAAGGGCCCCAAACCTCGATTTCACCAACTGTCTTTTTCCCTTGGTGGAAGCCCATAGGTCTGTTTCTGTACAATTTCTCTCTCTCTTTTTTTTAGTCAATTAATCAATATACATTTATTAAGCACCTGCTGTGTTCCAGGTACTGTGCAGGGGATACAGTTTTGTAATGAGACAAAAGATAGTTCCTGCCCTCAAGGAGCTTACAGTTTAATGAGGGAGACAACATATGAACAAATATATACAAAGCGAGCTATATACAGGATAAACAGGAAATAATTGCAAAAGGGAAGGCACTCAGATTAAGAGGGTCTGGGAAAGGCTTCCTATGAAGTGTGGGATTTTAGTTAATACTTAAGGTTTTTGTTGCTGACTTTTGGTTTTTTTAATCAACTTCCTTTCCAAGAGAGGAAGCAGAATTAGCATATAGAGAGTCGACCTCAAATCCAGTCAAATCAGAGAGTCTTTATAATGTGCCCTTTGCTATGTGCCAGGCACTGAGCTGGCACTGAGTAAAGACATAAGAAGAATGAAGCAATCCTTCCTTTCAAGGAATTTACATTCTATGGGGTGGGGTGATGGGAGTATAAAGGGTGCTGGAAAATGGGTGCAGAGTAAGATGACCTTCACAAGGGCATAAAGATGCTGGGGAGGCATGGGCTAGGAGACAGCTGGGGAGTCCAGCTCTGAATGTTCTCCTCTAGGTAACTTTGGGTAGGGATGGGACTCTCGGACAGATTCCTTAGAATCAAATGATCATTAAGTCTAGGGTTGGGAGAGGCCTTCAAGGTCATTGACTCCAATCCTCTAGTTTTTCAGAGAAGGAAACTGAGGCCCAGAGAAGGGAAGTCACTTGCCCAAGGTCACCCAGGGAGAAAGTGGCAGAGTCAGGATGGGATCCCTGCACCTTGACTCCTAGACTCTCACCAATGTGCCATACCGCCAGAAGAACCCAGGTTTGAGTTTTATTGCTACATGTCCCAGATTGGTCTAATTAGCCTCTATGAAAGGCTGAGGGACAGGGAGAAGGGGACGTAGGAGGAAGGGGGAATTCCTAATCTAATTCAGTTGTCTAATTTTGTCCTGTCCCTGTGAAATTACATTCATATGCCAAAGGAAAACACTGAAGACAGGAACTCTGCAGCTTTTTCAAACTTTGGCTCTGTCCCACTGAACAGCTCCCTCTGTCTAGCATCAGGGCTCTAGCCTTAACCACAGAGCAGGCAGCTATCTACAATTGGTCTGTCTTTCACTGCTCCAGAAAAGGTCTCTGGCCCCAAATTCTCTCTTAGTAACAATTCACAATTATATAATGCTTTGAAGTTGAAAAATACTTCCCTGTAAGTGACCCACCTGGAAGATTGGTAAATCAATTTCATTTTATTTTCAGATTCAAATTCTTCCCCTCCCATCTCCTCTTCCCTCCCTGTTCCATCATTTGAGAGAACAAGAAAAACAGAACCTATTACAACATGTACAATCAGACAAAACTTATTCCTAAATTGGCGGCGTCCAAAATAATCAAGCAAGGAAACAAACAAAAACCCAAACAAGCAAACACCTCAATTTCTATGCTTGAGCCCATTATTTCTCTCTCTGGAGGTAGGTGGCATTTTTTTTTTTTTTACCATGAGTCCTCTGGAATTGTGATTAAGCAATTATTTCGATCCTAGTTTCTCAGTCTCAGTTGTTTATCTTTGCTACATTTTTGTTATTTTATAAATTGTTCTCTTGCTTCTGCTTGCTTCACTTTACATCAGCTCACACAAGCCCTTCTAGGTTTCTTAAGAAACCATTCCCTTTAACATTTCTTATGTCACAATAGCATTCTATCACATTTATATATCATAACTTGTTCACCTGTTTCCCGATGAATGAGCACTACCTCAGTTTCCAAGTCTTTGTCATCACAAAAAAGCTGCTATAAATAAGTATATGGTTCCTTTCTGCCTTCCCTTGATCTCTTTAGGGTCTAGATTCCAAAGGCATTGGGGTTTAGACTCAGGCACCCTGGTCAATGGATGTGTATCTATTAATAGCTTTAGGAACATAATTCCACATTGCTTTCTGGAACGGTTAGATCTGGTCACAGTTTGACCAATACAGCATTAATTTACATGCTTTGCTATATCCCTGCCAGCATTTGTCATTTTCCTGTTTTGGGGGGCAACTTTGCCAATATGAGGAGTGTGAGGTTGACTCTCAAAGTTCTTTTAATTTACAGCTCTCTAATTATTAGTGATTTAGAGCATTTTTTCATATGACTAATAATGGCTTGGATTTCTTTCTATGAAAATTGTCTATTTATATCCTTTGACCATTTGTCACTTGAGGAATGACTTTCATTCTTATAGATTTCATAGATTAAAATCTATGTAGCTTAGACATGAAAGCTTTATCAAAGAAACTTGATGATAAGATCCCACTTTCCCCTCCACTTTCCTGCTTCTTTTCTAATTTCAGTTTAATTAGTTTTGCTGGTCTTTTCTTAATCCTCATCCTTCTTGACTTCTCTTCAGCCTTTGACATGGCTCATCACCTTCTCCACAATACTTTCTTCTCTCTAGAGCTTCACTCCTGGTTTCACCCCTTCCTCACCACTTTTCATTGTCCTTTGTTGGAGCCTCACCCAGGTCGTGCCTAATAACCATCAGTATCCCACAAGTCTCTCTCCTGGGCCCTCTTCTCTTTTCCCTCCTTCCCTTTGCACTTAGTGATCTCAGCAGCTCCCATAGATTCAATTTTCTCAATGTTGATGATTCTCAAATTGGGAATCTTTTCTTTTTCCCTATGATTTGTTCTTTGGCCTACTTATTCTTTATTACTGATTTATTTTGTTCCAATTAATTTTTAATCTTTGATTGAAAGATCTTTTGTTAGATACAATTTTATTATATTTTGGTCCATTTATGTGTTTAATATTTCTATTTTCTGCATTTGTTTGTGAGGTTGTTATGCCCTAACAATCAATTTTTGTTGAAAGTGCCATAAATAACTGAGCAATAGGTTTACTTTTTCTATTCCCATTCAATATTTTCCAGAGGTTTCCAAGTGTTTGTCATCACAAAAAAGCTAACTTTTCTAAAATTCTGTTCAGGTCCTCATTTCTTTTTTAATTTATATTTTGATCAGATTTACCTATGTCTGAAAAAGGTAAATTGAAGTCTCCAACTATTATAGATTTACTGTCTATTTCTTCCTAGAACTCATTTAGCTTTTCCTTTAAGAATTTAGATGCTATGCCATTTGGTGCATATATATTTAATATTGATATTAATCATTGTCTAAAGTGCCTTTCAAAAAGAATATAGTTTCTTTGATTATTTATTTTAATTAGGTCTATTTTTGCTGTTGTTTTGTCTGAGATCATGATTGCTATCCCCCCCTTTTTTTTTACTTCAATTGAATCATAATGTTTTTTCTCCTTCCTCTTATTTTAACTCTGTCTTTCTTTTCAAATGTGTTTCCTGTAAACAACATATTTTTGGATTCTGATTTTTAATACATTCTACTATCTTCTTTCATTTTGTGGGTGAATTTTTCCCATTCAAATTCACAGTTAAGATTATTAATTGTGAATTTTCCATTTTCCTTATTTCTTTATTTCCTGCCTCCTCTTTAAGATCTTATTTTGCTTCTGACTATTCTCTCCTTTAATCTCTCTTAGTCTCCCCTTTCCCTTAGTTCCTTTCCCTCCTATTTCCCTATTGGATGAAATGTATTTCTGTGCCCACCTGTTTCTTTGTGTTTCTGTGTATTCTTCCCTCTTTTACCAGCTCAGATGAGAGTGAGGTTCAAGTGTCACTTGCTCTCCCTAATTGTTCCTTCTTGTTGTGGAGGCTTTTATTTATGTACCTCAATTATGTGAGATAATTTTCTGCATTTTTTCTCTCCCTCTCCCCTACATAGTGTATTTCTCTTCTCCTCCCTTTCCATTCCTCTTTCAAGATCCTAAAAATATAACAGAATTCTTTCCAGACCTTTAATCTAATTATACTCCCTCTATGATCCCTAATGAATCCCAATCTCCCCATATAATAAAGTTGTTTGGCCATGTTTATCTTTTTATGCTGCTATTGACTCCTATGTTTGTAGGTTTAACTGTCTATTCTTAAATTATCTTGATCTGTTTTCCAGGTCAGTTGTTTTTGCTGTGAGAAACTTTCATTTTTTTGCATTAGCATATACTTGGCGTATCCTAATTTTCAGAGTAATTTTTATTTCTAAGATTTTGAACCTTTTGTACTAAGCTGTTAATTCTTTCCCATATATTTTTTTCTATAGCTCTCATTTCTTTCCCCATTTATCCTTTACTGCTCTCACTTGGTTTTTAAAAGTGATTGCTAGTTATTAAAACAAAAACATCTTTTATTTTTAATCTTTTCTAGGAATTCTTATTAGACTTGTACTCAAGCTGCATTTTTCTTTGAGGCTTTGCTTTTGGATGTTTTGGAGTCATTCTCTTCTTCTGGGTTAGGTGATATAGTGAATAGAGCTCAGTCCTATGATCAGATCAGATTTCAAATCCAGCCTCTGACACTTACTAGCTATGTGGCCCTGGACAAATCACTGCCTCAGTTTCCTCATCTTTAAAGTGGAGATAATTATAGCACCTACCTTCCAGGGTTGTTATGAGGATAAATGAGATAATATTTCTAAAGCACTTAATGCAGTGCTTAATAACGGTTCTTAATAAATTCTTATTTCTTGTGCTCCCCACTCCACCTCCCCTTTCCCTTGTGTGTCTTGAACTTCCTTGTCACCATAATAGTGCTTTGTGATAGGATTATTTTTTTGTTTGCTCATTCTTCTAGTCTCCTTCAGATTTTATCTTATAGCAATGCTCTGTACATTTCTGGGGGGAATGTCTGGGATCAGCTTCTGATCTCTTGGGTCTTTTTGCTGCTTTCTTGGGGCGTTGAGTGTTGTGTTATTCCAAGATTTCAGGTACTGGGCACTCAAACTTTCAGTGTTCCCAAAGTGATATGATCCAGGATCAAATCTGCCGATTAATCTAGTCTGAATTTTGCATGTTGCTTACCCGGGTTCAGTTCTGAGCAAGCCCTGTGGTTGGCTCATTCATCCCTGATGTTAGTTTCATTAGACTTTTTCTGGACTCAGCTGCAATTGGGTCCCTAGAAGATCATCAGGTTCAGAGGCTGCACTTTGGTCTGGGAACCTGCCCTGATGATTCTACTGTAGGTTTCAGGTTGACCTTGCCCTAGAACTGAGTCCCTGCTCTGCTCCAGGACTCAAGAGCCACACAGCCGTCTCGAGCTAATAATATTGCCCGCCTCCCAGACTCATGGGCTAAGCTGAGATGGACTGTTTTACAAACCAGAAAGTACTACATAAATATCAGTTATTGCTCTTGTTGCTACCCTATCCTACAAATAGGCAAACTGTTTCAGAGTAGTTAAAAGGCTCACTCAGTTGCTAAATTTCGGAAGTAGGAATGGGACCCAAATCTCCCTGATTCCAAATAACAGCAGCTACCTCTTAGGACTGTTGTGAAGATAGACCAAGACAACATCTGTAAAGTGCTTCACAAACCTGAAAGTGCCACTGAAATGTGGGCTATTATTATTATTACTATGAATTACCCCATTCTACAAATCAGGAAACTGAGTCTCAGAGTGCTTAAGTGACCTGCCAAGAATCACATAGCTGATGAGTGTCAGAAGAAGAACTGGGACCCTTGTGTTCCTGATTCCAAATTTAGGCTCTGTCCAGGGTAGGAAACCTGCGGCCTCGAGGTCACATGTGGCCTTCTAGGTCCTTGGGTGTGGCCTTTTGACCGAGTCCAAGTTTTACAAACAATTCCTTTTATTAAGGGGATTTCTTCTGTGAAGTTTGGATTCAGTCCAAGGGCCACACTTGAGGACCTAGAGGGCCATGCATGTCCTTGAGGCTGCAGGTTCCTCACCCCTGTACCATACTATACTGTCTGTATTGAGCTATGTGCTGTAAACAGCAGACTGTGGTATGTTTTCTTTAAGAAAATGATGATATCATTATGGCCCTTGACTTTCTCCCTCACTGGGATTTCTTTAAAAAGAAAAAAATGTTTTATGGGTCTTAATCTTTGGTTGCTTGTTGAAACCAAAGCCTAGAACGGCAGGACATTGGAGCGGGATTTGGCAGGACATCTAGAGAATGGGCTTGTTGATGACAGAATAACACAGTGCCCTGGGCAGCTGGATTCCCAAAAATGCACCCTCTGTCTGAGCGGCACAGCTGACGGTAGGCAGGCCTGCTGGGTTGTCTGAGTTGCAGCTGTATCTAAAAGAGAGAGAAGGGAGTGGAGGATTATTGGGGAGTAGCCACACCATGCACAGTTTTGGGAAACTAGCTTCTGAGGATGCTGAATTTGGAGATTCGTGACCTATTCAGAAACAAAATGGCAAAGCAACAAAAAAAAAGGAAAATCATGTAATGTATTGAAAAACAGTGTAGGGGCAGCTGGGTAGTGCAATAGATAGAGCAGTGGCTCAGGAGTCAGGAGGACCTGAGTTCAAATCCAGCCTCAAATACTTACTAGCTGTGTGACCCTGGGCAAGTCACTTCACTCTGCCTCCAAAAAGAGAAAAGTAAAGCAGTGTGTTATGATAATTGATAATAATATTAAACATTAATATAAAACTTAAGATATTTAGATTACTTTAAATACATATTATCTCATTTGATCCTAATACCAACTCTGGGGAAAAGGTGCTATTACTGTCATACTAATTTTGCACATAAGGAAACTGATGACCAGAAAAGTCAATTGACTTGTCCAGGATCACACAACTTGTAAGTGTCTAAGGCAGAATTTGATCTCAGGTCTTCCAGGTTCAGCACTCTATCTTGCCACCTACGTTGATTGCTAGGCCTCGAATTATGAAGATTTAGGTTCAGATCCTGCTTGTTCTACTTAATAGGTACTAGGTATTACTGCAATATTGTGGTTATTAGAATATAATATATAATATTGTACTTTTAATAAAATATTCATAATCATAATAATAGCATTTATTTGGTGTTTTAAAGCTTGCAAAGTACTTTACAAATATTTGATCCTTACCTCCGTCTCGGTGCTACTATTAGTAGGTGCTGTGATCATCACAATCCCCATTTTGTTCAGTTGATTTTTGTTTTGTGACCCCATTTGGAGTTTTCTTGGTAAAAATACTGGAGTGGTTTGCCATTTCCTTCCCATTTTATAGATGAGGAAACTGAGGCAAGTAGAGTTAAATGGCTTGCTCAGGGTTACACAGCTAGGAAGTGTCTGAGGCTGGATTTGAACTCAGAAAGATGAGTCTCCCTGATTCCAAACCCAGCGTTCTATCCACTGTGCCACATAGACACCCCATCCTAATTTTACAGATGAAGAAACTGAGGCAGACAGAGGTTATAAATGTGTTGCTTTGTCATACAGTGTCTAAGACTGGATTTGAACTCAACTCTTCCTGATTTTGGGTCTAACACTTTAGCTTTTAACACAAAATGACAAAGTTAGAATCTAGAAGAGTTCTGAGCAGGACAGAACACTGAACAAGATAAAATTTAATGAGGTAAATGTGAATAGTTATACTAGGATTAAAAAAAATCACCTTCACAAGTACAAGATAGAAGAGGCATACTGAGAATTCAGTTGACTGTAGAAAGATCAGAGGGTTTTAGTGGGCTGTAAGATCGGCATGACTCATCAAGGGATGTGCCAGCCAAAGAGACTGCTATGATCTGAAGTTGCACTGAGGGAGACATAGGCAGGTGTAGCTTCCGAGAATAAAGAGGTAAGAATCCTGCTGTGCTCTAGTCTGGTAAGATGACATCTGTAGTACTGGACTCAGACCTGATTAGGTGGCTTTAGGAAGGATACTGATAAATATCCAAAGGACGGTGACTGGAATGGGGAAAGGTCTCAAAGTCCGTGTCACTTGAGAATCCTTGGAAGAAAGGGGGGATATTTTGCCTGGAGAAGAGGCAATTCAAGGGATATGAGAACTATCTTTAAATATTTGAAATGCATCAGGAATCTGACTTGCTCTTTGGCCTTGTGGGACTGCATGACCTAAGGAATAGTTGACCTTGAAGCTAAGAAATCAATTACTAATTAATAAACATTTATTAAGTGCTATGTGCCAGCAAGAAAAAAAAAAGGCAGAAAGACTAGATTCATGAACCTTCTTAGGACTGACTGTGTGACCTGTCAGGACTCCAGCAACTCTTGAAGGTTATAGGTTGCAGAGGAGGTGCTAAGCTGTGCTGATGGAGGGAGTTTTCTTACCTGGGAGTTCCTTACACCAGTGGAATCACAGGTCCATTTCCTATCTTTATCCCTGTTTGGTCCCAAAAAGCAGGAGGACCATTTGTGAAAGCCAAATTTAAGCATAACCAAGTGAAAATTTCCTAAAAATCAGAGCTACAATGAATTTCCTTCTCCTTTCTACCCACACTCTGGTTGGTCTCCAAGAAGAGGCTATTATGTTGGAGAAGAGAGCCTTTTTTTCAGGGACAGTTTGGGTTCAATGGCCTTTGACATCTTCAACATCTGTGATTCTGTTGGGAACAGATTCCAGACAAATTTATTTCTCTTCCTATCTATGGGATGCCAAATGTCTACTTAAAAGCTGTTTTTTCTTTTAGTTACTCCAGTCTCTTAGTATTCCTGTATTTTTGACTTTGCAAAGACCCTCAATCTTTCTCTGCTCCCAAAACACCCTCTAGGTTGCATCGAAAGTCCAGTTTTCCAGATCAACAAATAAAAAGCAAGAACCCTGTTCTGTTTTAACAGCCAAATGCCTCCAGAAGTCGAGGTCTGGGATGTTCTTGGGATCCCGCCGACAGCCCTGTTTATGATTGGGATGGCTATTTATTGAATCTGAAAATATGTTCTACTGGCAGGCTTGGCTTCCAAATCTTCTCCTTCCCTTTGGCCCAGGCCAGAAGCGCGTGTCTTCATCTTGAACTTAAAGAAAGGACTACTGTTTTGAAACACTAGGAGGGTTGGTTTAAATGCCAGGGCCAAGGATCAAACACCATATCTCCGGCTCCAAGCCTGGGCTTCGTTCGCAAAACTCTCTGTCCCGTACTCTGCCGAGTTCACTGCTGGTCTAGTCCTCATTTCATGTTGTTTCCAACACATCCCAAAAGAGGTTCTTCTCTTTGGCTCACCTGATGAGCATAAGTCCCTTGAACTGCTCAAGGTGCTCAGACCGACAGGTCGCATCTACCTGGTTGCAGGAGAGAAGAGACCCAGCTTTGCTTTTAAGCTCTTACCCCATCGGAGGTGTGATTAGTAGCGTGGAGGTAGAGAGTAAGTGGCCAAACCTAGAGGAAAAAACCCTCTGTCATGAGGACCTCTTCTTCACTGATTATAAAGGTCTGGCTGCCGCTGTCCTGGAAAGTCCCGATGCCCCTGCTCTGTGGCGCCTGGGCTGTTGCAGTGTGAAATTATTCCTCAGCCACAGCTTGGCCCGATGCCCCTATGTCTTTATGGAGCTTCCCAGATTAGTTAAGTGACTTTGCCCTAATTTACGAAGCTCTCCAAATCAGTTAAACTAGCCACATTATCCTAACCTATGGAGCACTCCAGGTTATAAACGCTTTGTGTTGTCTTAAGTATGGAGCTCCCCAGTCTAGTTAAATTAGACCAAGCCTCCAAGTTCTCACTCCCCAGCAGAAATGTAACTGCAATGTTGGCAACCAAGCTGATTAACAACTGAGCAGCACATGGGGAAAGCATCACCAAACATGGACCCTCAAATCAACTCTAGACCATTGATCTGGAGCAAGAAGACTTCAAAAATTTGACTTCACAAGCCTAATTTAGGGAGATATAATGAGAACACAATTTGATGACCTTCACTTAACAGGTGCTGAGGGTACGAAGACAAAGAGCAACCTGCTTGCAAGAAGCTTACATTCTATCGAGGCTGAGAGGCAACATGCATATAGATAAATATTCCCAGAATAGTCAGTCTGTACCATTTATTAAGTGCTAGCTATGTGTTCAGGCACTGTGCTAAGTGCTGAGGATAGGAAGAAGGGCAAAAGACAGTCCCTGCCCTCAGGAAGCTCACAGTCTAATAAGGAGAGAACTAAGGACAAACAAGATGGAGACGGGGCAAACAGGAAATGGGGCAAAGAAAAATGCCCTGAGCCTGGAGATGGAGTGAGGAACAGCCAGGAAGCCACTAAGTGTAAGAAGACTGGAAAGGTTGAAAGGGATTTAAAAGCCCAGCCAAGCATTTTTTTAAGTGACTTTTCCAGGGTCATACAACTAGGAAGTATCTGAGGTCAAATTTGAACTCAAATCTTACTGACTCCAGACCCAGGTATCCTTTGCTGGGACCAAGTTCCCTTCCTCCAGCTCCTCCTCCTCCTCAGGTGCTTTAATGAGAATATTGGACTCCGCTACAGTTTCTGGGGCTATGACTCTGTCAGGTGGTACAGCAGATAGAATGCCAGACCTGGAGTTAGGAAGACCTGAGTTCAAATGTAGCCTCAGATGTTTCCTGGCTGAGTGACCCTGAGACAGTCCCTTTCACCTCTGTCTGATTCAATTTTATTAACTGTAAATAGGGATAATAACAATCCACCTTCCAGAATTGTTGTGAGGATCAAATGAGATGATATTTTAAAAAATATTAGTACAGTGTCTGGCACTTAGATTTTCAGAGAGGACCAATTGACTTGTGCGTGAATTGCATTTAATTGAGGCAGAGTTGCCCAGAGTCAGCAGCCTGACACTCTCCTCCAGAATTATCAAAGTCCAGTGGCAGGACAAAAGTCAGGGTGACTGCAGATGACCCAAGATGCAATGGATAACCTTGGCAGCTCTGGTGTCTGACCAAGCTCTAAGTGTTCCATGACACCTGCTACAGTCACCTTCATGGCCGTTGGAACAAATTGTTCTCACATCCCCATTCCACTGAGAGAAGTCTACACGAGCTTCAGGTAGAAACCTCCTTAACTCAACGATGGGTTTGTGGCCCTTCAGTTACTCCATCCACCAATATGGTTTTACTGGGGTATGGCTGCTGCTCATTTTTTAGTTTCTTGGAGCTCCCCAATGAGAGTTGGGTGAAGGAGGATGCCGAAGATGATTGAGCAGCCCTCACACACAAGATGCCAGTCCTCCCTGAACACCCCATACACTCCCCTGTGGCACATGATTATTTCCTTTCTTCATCATCTATGAACCTGGGCTGCCACCAAACCTCTTGCCTGGATGGAATTGTTCTGCCTTCTTTCTTTGCATTTGAAAATGGACTCACCTGGGACTCTGTGCCCTGTGGCAAACTTTTAGCTGGATCCTAGGCAACAGTTCTAGAAGCTCTTCCCATCCAGCTGAGCCTACCTAGCACCCAAGTGAATGGGCCTCTCAGGAGCCAGTTGGTACAATTCTGCCAAACTCCATAGCTATGATGACTCCAATCCTTTCCTCCTTGCATAATATTCAAGGAAAAGTTTCTGGGGGAAAAAAAGTCCTGGGTGGTGTTTCCCCCCTTCTCTCACTCTCCAAAAACTGTTTTGGAAACTGACCCAAGTCTAAAGTGTGTTTTGAATTATAGTCAACTTTTGCCATACTGTTGAAATTTGGATCTAATTATATTTTTTTATGAAATAGTGTGATACTGCCCCCCACCCTTCTTGTTTCCTGGACCAAAGCCTTACCACATTCATGGAAACACTGGGGGAAGCAGGGGATTCTCTAGTAATAAGCCATAAACTCACAGATCTAGCCATGGGGGGCCAGGTTGTCCAATCCCTTCATTTTACAGAGCAGGATATTGAGGTCTAGGGAGGCTTGCCTTGTCTCCTCTCCCTTAACATTGATAGTGAGTGGCAGATTTAGGATTTGAACTCAGGTCCTCTGTCTCCAAATTTTGAGTTCTTTCCATTGTACCATATGGACAAAGAGCTTTGGTTAATGAGGAAGGATTGATTTCTGCCCTGGAGGCTGCACCTGTAAGTCAGCATCTGGGAAGGAGGCAGTATTAAGCAGATAACTGATGAATTTGATGGGGATAATTAAGGTTCCCAAGTGCACTTTTAATCCTGAATCATCTCAGGCCGCAGTCAGCAGTGATGGAATTAACCTGGTAATTCGTCAGTAATCACTTGGCTTAGAAACCTAGACTCTCAGCCACATGACTCAATACAGAGAGGCATCAACAGCCTGAAGTGGAAAGTCTGCTGCTTTTGGAGAAAGAGAAGACTGGGTTGAAATCCTCACATCTGCTAGTGGTGGGACCAGGAGCAAGTCACTTCCTCTGTCATTCATTCCTTCAACAATCCTTTCTAAAGAGTACTTGTATGGACCATGTGAGGTGATGGTGACAAGGATAGAAACACAAAAGAGCACCTCTCCTCAAAGAACTTGCATATTGATGGAGAAACAATGTGAATGAATTTTAAGAAGAAACACTTATTAAGTGCTTACTCTGGGCCAGACCCTGCGCTAAGTGCTGGACATAGACATTTTTTTTTTAAAAGACATTCCCTGTCCTCAAGAAGCTTATTTTAAAAATAAGAGATGACAATGCATCAGTTAATCAGTAAACAGTTACTAAGTGCCTATTTGTGCCAAGGGCTGTGCTTAGTGCTGGGGATACAAAAGAAGGCAAGGGACAGTCCCTGCCCTCGAGGAACTTCCAATCCAGTGGGGGGTGGTGGGACGGACAACACTTAAATAGGCATATATGAAGCCAGCTATATACAGGATAAATGGGAAATAATGAGCAGAGGGAAGATGCTGGAATTAAGAGAGGTCCTGTAGAAGAGGGCTGTTAGTTGGGACTTAAAAAGGTCAGGGAGGTCAATAGGCAGAGTGAAGGAAGGAGAGGACTCCAGGCATGGGAGACAGCCAGAGAAAAAGCAATAAAGGCTTGAACCTGCGCCCGCGCCTGAACCGTGGCCCCCGGGGGGCGGCCCGGGCGCCTTGACGGCCTCGGTATTCTGCTACCTACGCTGCTGCGGCGACGCCAGGGCAGGCCACATGGGAACAGATGTTGTCATTGTCAAAAATGGAAGAAGGATATGTGGGACAGAAGGCTGTCTGGCCAAAGCACCTTTGCATCAGAACAAAAGCTACTCCGAATTCCAAGTCCAGTGGGCAGGGTCCTGGGGCATTGCAGTTGCAACTCGGAACGTTAATTCGAAATCGATTCCATTCCTTCCTGAGGAGGAATGACGGGGGCCTCCACCGCAACAACGCGGAAAAGGACAGGTTGCCTTTGAGCAATCGTCCACAGGAAGGAGATGCAGTGAGTCTTACAAACGACCATATGGAATTGAATGTTTATTTGAACGGAAAGGATATGCGCAGTCCAGCGTCAGATATATGAGGAACAGTTGCGTATGTTAATGACAATTCGATTTTGGATTGTCAAGTCAGTGACTTTTATCATATTCCTCCAACTGGTTTCGAAAAAATATTATTTTGCTCACTCCATGGGTTAGAATTCTTCTTTACAACCTGACTAATGTTTAATGAGAAGCTATTTGTAGAACCTATATTTGAATGCATGCCGCCATGGGGGGTTGGGGAGGGTGGGAGAGGAGAGAGAGGTGGAGAAAATCTGGACCTTAGGGAATTGTGGAACTGAATATTGTCAACTAGAAGTAAATAAATAAATTTAAAAATTAAAGAAAAAGAAAAAAACATTATTTGAACAGCAAATTTTCTGAATATACTTGCACTGAAAACTTCTACCCCTATGATATCCCCCCCCCCCCAACATTTCCTGCTATCTTAATAAAGCCTCACTTGATCCAGAGGAAGTATATTCTGTGTTTTTGATAAATGCTTGTGAAATTATCTAAGGAACCAATTGGTTAAACACACCTGTAGACTTGTGATTTAAAATCCTAGGTTGTGTTTTGTGATGTGAAAATCTGCATTTTGGACATTTTGATTCTTTTATATAGAAATGGAAATGCACAGACAATATTCAATGAAAATTTGGATGATCATGACAATTAGAAAGGAAATTTACTGTATTTCTTACCTGAGACACTTGGCTTACATCATAGAGATAAAGTCAGCTGTGATTTCATTCATTCTGAAGGTTGTACCTTGTTAAAAAGAGAAGCACTATCTTGTCTGCACTTATCATCTTCTTTTACAGTATCCTTTTTCTGTACAGAATGAAGACTGACAAATATGTAAAATTAACTGCTAGTTTTTTCCAGTATGTCTATCCCAGTTGCTCTTTTTTCTTAAATGTTAAATTTATGTTTAATTTGTATGTTTCACTGCTTTGTATTTGCTTTATGTAAGAAATAATAGAATTATGTATTTTAATGATTGTCAAACATTATTACATTGAATGTGCAAAAGCAAAACTGAACACAAGAAATATTTATGAAGACCACCAGGCTGTATTATTTTACTCTCAGTGTAATTATGGATTGATCAATGATGTAGCGTACACTGGCAAAGCAATGGAAAATCATGATGAAGCTTTATATTTGAACTGTAAATCATAGTATTCTTTTCTGGAATATTTTATTTAAATGTCTTGTTTTTCTGCAACGACCAATAAAATGGATAATGGTTTAGGTAAAAAAAAAAAAAAAAGAAAAAACAATATATGTGAGAGTGGGGATCACTGATGTATATACAAAAAAAAAACAGATATAAATATATGCAAAGTATGCTGGGGTGTGATGTGTTGAGAACTAGGAACTGGGTGGAGATCGAGATGGGTTTTCCAGAAGAGCGGGCATGGAGGCTTTAGGAAAGGAAGCTGAGATTCTAAGGAAGGGTTGGGGAAGGCATTCGTGGCATGGGGAACTTGAAGTGTAAAGTCACACAGGCTGGAGATGGAGTGTTATGCATGAAGAAGAGCAAGAAGGACCGTTTGGCCAAGACATGTGTGGAGGAGAGTAATAGGAATTTCAGAGTCTTCCATTTGGGAAATGGAGATTAAACATAACTCCTAGGGCTGTGGTGAGTATCAAGAGAGGGGATGGGAGCAAAGCTCCTTGGGATCCTTCCCCTCCAACGTGACCTTGTATCTGCTTTGTGTATGTCTCCTAGAGAATTACGTATATATGCACATATATGTACACAGTACATATATCTATATATAATCAATATATAATGTTATAGTAATTATAATTATTAGTGAATAATAAAAATATTTAATAATTGTATATAACCATGATATATACATACATATATGTGAGAGAGAGAGGAAGAGATAGAGGGAGAAGGAAGGAGAAAGATGGGATAAAGAGAGAGAGGGGGGGGAAAGAGAGAGAGAGAGAGAGAGAGAGAGAGAGAGAGAGAGAGAGAGAGAGAGAGAGAGGAGAGACAGACACAGAGAACAGACAGACAGACAGGGACAGAGACAGAGATGCACAGAGAGAAATATGAGAGAGGAACACCTCTGAGGACATTAAATCTAACCCCTACTGGAACAAAAATCCCCTCTCCAACTCTCCCAGCAAGTGATCATGTAATCTTTGCCTGAAGACTCTCAGACCCTTCTCCTTTTGGAAAGCTCTCATTGTTAGGAAGCTTTTCTTGACCTCGAGCTTAAAGCTTCCCCTTTATGATTGTTCCCCTCAATTCTTCCTTCTGGGACCAAGCAGAACAAATCTTACCCTTTCCCCACACATCAGCCCTCCAAATACTTGAAGACAGCTAGTCTGAGCCTCCCACTCCCCGAATTTTCTCTTCTCCAGACAAAATATCCTTAATTCTTTCATTGGTCCTCTCTAAGAATGAAGGATGAACAATGAACTCTTAATTCCTTTGACTTGTTCTATGATGGTTTGAGGCAGCCAGATGCCATGGTGTCTAGAGCACTGAACTTGTAGTCAGAAGTCAGAGCTCTCCTAGCCATATGACTCTGGACAAGTCATTTAACCTCTTTCACACACAGTCTTCTCACCTGTAAAATGGGAATAATAATAGACCCTACCTTGTAAGATTGTTTTAAGGATCAAGTGGGAAAATATGTATAAAGTGCTATATAAATGCTAGTTATTAGTATCACCATCACTATCTGTAGCAGCAAGCACCCTAGCATAACCAGGATGGCTGCTGGCACAGGTTCTTTGTTCTGCTTTTCTAAAGGAAAGCGACTCAAAATGGGTTAACAATCTTACTTTAATCAATCAAACATATATCATTTACCTAGTTTGGGGAAAGAAGTCTCATGCCCCATGAGCAATGATACGTCCACTCAAAGGGCTAGTTGCTATTTCTTCCTTAGCTACTATGATTTGGTTCTTTTCTCTTGATGCTGTTGTTCTGGCATTTAGAAAAACCCAGGAGAGGGGTCCCCGGGTACCCATTAACCCTGAACTTCACAGAATATAAACAGAAGTTACAAGCAGACAAAAATACAGACAGAGAAAATAACACAGTTAAACAGACCAACAGACAGGGCTTCTGGCTGTCTGACCATCCCAATACATACATTTAGTCACCAGAGAGAGAAGCACCAACACCTGGGTTTTCAAAACCAAGGGGCTCAATGGCAGCCCAGAGTCTCATCTGGCCAAATCACACAACTCTTCTCAAAGTTATCGCCAAAGCAAAATCTCACATCAGGGCATATATAGCATTCTCCAGGTCTTCTCTCCAGAAAACATCACAACCCTTGTGGCCCACTTAACGACAAAGTAACGACAAGTTGTGCCTTCCTGAAAAACAAGCCTCCTACTACAGGCTCCATGTGACCATATGTAGCCTATTAAGGGGCAGAGTTTATTTTCAAATCAGGGAAGGTCCTCAAGTTCAATTTAGGCTTATTAAGGGGCAGGGAAGATCTTCAAATTCCCATTCCCATTACACCATCACCATCACCATCACCATCACCATCACCATCCATATCACCATCATAATGTTGTCTTGCTCTAGATGCTTTCCAGTTTATCAATGTCTATTCCTAAAATATGGTACCCAGAATTGCACCCAGTATCCTAGATGTGGTCTATAACTGGGTTCTCATATTGATTGGAATTCTCACTCTGGAGAAAACCATCCTTTCCTTGAATTCACCCTACCTTTTTAGGACATGTAAGAGCTTTCTCCCATCTACTTCTATGACAAACACCATCAACACTGATACCATTGTGATAAAGTGTTTCCATATCCCTTTCATGGGAATGGATTCACTTTGCTGGCAAGAGTGTTGGCTTTGTTTAGGATGAAATGAATTGACTCACCATGAGTACCAACAGTTATGGCAATGAGTTCACTCATTTATAATGGACATTGAATAAAAGAGTTGTAGGCCCTGCTGGGTTTGCATCCCAAATACTACCATTAATAGAATATCGAGGTCTTTCCTGTCCCCTACCCTGCCATGCCATCTGTGTTCTCAGAAGACTCAAACTTTCTTGCCAAAGAGACCCAGATTTACAATGGGGGCCCAAGGCAGGGAGTGTGAAAGAAGCAGAGAGAAAGTCGCCGGCAGGGCTGGTTGGCACAGAGGCCGTGGTTCAAATGAACTGCCTCTGCAGGCCTGCTTCCAAGGGAGGATTCCAAAGCTGGTTTGTTCAGAAAAGAAAAGACAGCCTCAAAATAGAGCTCATAGGGAATGACTCCCAGGCCAGGAGGGCTTCAACACTGCTATAACCATGCAGAATTCTGTAAGAGGAACGGTAAAAGGTAGGGTTGGGAGGAGAGGTCTGCAGGGGCCCAGCCCCATGAGCAATGATAGGTCCACTCAGAAGGGCTAGTTGCTATTTCTTCCTTAGCTACTATGATTTGGCTCTTTTTTCTTGATGTTGTTGTCTTGGCATTTAGAAAAACCCAGAAGAGGGGTCCCCGGGTACCCAGGCAAGTTGTTACTAGATCAAGATGAAGTAGGGGATCCTGGAGCAGCTTCCCCCATGCCCCACCAGGGACAGCAAAGCCCTCCATTGCTTTTTAGAGCCAAAGAATGGTTGGTTTCCCCCCGAGGAGGGCACTGGAATCAGGAATGGGCTGGAGTATGGGGAAATTCCAAGATCCTGGACGCTGGTTTTTCTTTACTTCTGTTAGGAGAGTTTTAAAAGAATCCCAGCCTCTCTTAACTATTGAGATAGGACAATTCAAAATTCTGTTACAACACATTTCTAGAAACTGTCCCAACCCTTTGCTTATCCTGAGATTTAGCAGGATTAGGGACTGGAGCTGAGATTTTATTGATATAGAGAACTCTCAGGGGAGGAATGTCCTTCCACCAGTGCCAGACCTTGAGGGGTTAAGGACTTCTCCAGGGTCATATGGCCAATGTGTATCTGAGGCAGGATGCCTGACCCCAAGGCTCTCTATGCATTGCCCCCATTAACTGAGTTGCTAGTCAGAAATTAGCAACCCTCTGGGGCTTAGACATCTTTATATTATACCGAGGTTTTGTTGTAATGGAATACACCCCACCCCCTCCATCATGTCAGTTTAGTGCGGCAAAGTGCATCGAACTTGCCTCAAAGCCAGGAAACACTTCTGATGTGTCCATTGTGGGGTGATCATGGGTAAGCCTCTTACCTGCCCCAGATCAGCTGCTTCTCTGATCTGTAGGGGAAGTGCCTCCAGTGGGGTTTGCCTATACTGATGAAATCACAGTTCTAGACCAAACATGCATACACATATATTCACACATATGGTTTATGTTATTTATACTATATACATGCATGTATGTATGTGCATATACATACGTGATAGTATATAGTATATCTGTATATAAACACACCAAATCTATATATACAAACACACACATACATGTACCTTGTATATGCACACATACATGTGTTTCAAGATGTCATATGACCATGAAACATTATACTCTCTAAAGAGTAAATTGTGGGTGATCCCAAGGGCAATCTTGAGCCACGCAACATGTGTAAGAAAGCTGCTGTATATTATGAATGATGGCTTGTACACAAGGCCTAGCTGAAGAGCTATCATTTAAAAATACCCACTCCTAGGAGGAGGCCTGCTAGCCATGTCAGCAGCCCCTGGAATGCCCTGGTACCCACCTGGAGGAAAGCCTTTAAAGGAAGCCTTCATGTAAGGTTTCTAGGGGGATAGGGAAAGGTCATACAAAGGATGAGAAGGGCAGGAGATCTGCTTGGATGGAAGCACTGAGCACCTCCAAGAAATCACATATCCATCCACAGAATTAGGAAGCCTGTTGTTATTTAGAGAAGAAAGAGCTTTAAAGATTTCACTGGTGCATATCATGTGGAAGGTAGGAAGTAGCAGGATTTAGCACAGAGAGAGCTGGTCTGAGAGTCCAAAGGACTTGGGTCCTGCCCCTCACACATATGGTGACTCTGGGAAAATCTGAACCCCTCAGTGTTCCAGACAATTCACAGAGGACTTATAGCTTCCACATGTGAAGTTTTGAGAGAACATTGTACCGGGGAGAGATGGCCAGATCTAGAGAGGAAGGAATTAACTGCCCTTGGTAACCTTGGGCATGGCACTGAACCCCCTGGCCTCAGCTCCCTCAGATGTAATTGAGGATCTCCAGAACTTTAAATCTTACATCGATTTTCTGTAAATCATCAAATTTGAACCTCTCAAGAGCCAGGAGAGGCAGGTAAGGCTATTTCACCCACTGTGGACAGATGAGGAGATCTCTAGCTCCTATAAATCGGGGCTTGATTTACTTAATTTTTTATTGCTTTATATTTTCTTTATTGATTTATATTTTTATCAATTGTCTAGACTTAAGGAAATGATAGGGAAAATGTTAATAATGCAGATTAATCTTAAAAGTGTGTCAGGCATACATTTTTTTTTCCCAAAGAACTAATTGTTAAATATTTCCTAGCATGCCCCTGGTGGGTATAAAATTCATACCTCCTCAGTACCCCATGCCTTTGGGACCTCTGATTGGAGAAGTTGGAGGGTAGATAGTACAGAACTCCTCCACCATCCTCCATTCAGGAGGATACCCAAGGCAGAAGCTGTACCTCTCTGGACTTCATCATTTTCTCTCACTGGGTACCCTCTGCAGTCTTCCCTCACTATTGATATAGTGCTAGAAATGTTAGGCGTAGCAGTAAGATAAGGAAAATAAATTAAGAAATACAACAAGTACAATAAAATAAAGAAGTGTAGATTAAGACAAAACAAAATTGTTACTTTTTGCAGATGATATGATGGATGTTTTACTTAGAAAAACCTTGAGAATCAACTAAAATTAATTCAAACAATAACTTCAGGAAGGTTGTAGAATATAAAATAAATCCGCACAGACTCATCAGCATTTCGGAATATTTCCAATAAAAATCAGTAGAAGAAGAAGAGGTAGAAAAGGAAATTCCATGGGGTGTATAAAATACTTGGAAGTCTACCTGCCAAGATAGACGGGAACTATGTAAAATACAACTACAAGTTCCCCTTTATAGAAATAAAAACATAACTAAATAATTTGAGAAATATCCATTTCTCATGAGCAGAAAGAGTCAACCAATATATTAAAATGACAATGTTGCTGAAATTGATTTATTCAGTTCTATAACAATATTTATCAAAGATAACTTTTTAGAGTTAGAAAAAATAATTACAAAAAAAGGAGAAAAGAAGGAATCTCAAGGGAAGAATGAAAAAAAAAAGTAGGCAAGGAGGTCTAGAGTACCAAATCTCAAACTGTAATACAATGCAGTAATCATAGGAATGATTTAGTACTGCTTCAAAAATATCATTGGAATAGATTAGATATATAACATACATAAGCAAAAGAAACTAGTAGCTTAGTAATTGATAAACCCAAAGAACCCTGCTACTGGAGTAAGGACTCATTATTTGACAAAAATTTTTGGGAAAACAAAGCAGTCTGGCAGAAATTATGTTTAAACCCAAATCATATACCATATACTGATATAAGCTCTGAATGAATACATGGCATTAATATAAAAGATCATCATATAAGGAAATTATAGAAACAAAGAAGAAATTATCTTTCAGATTTGTGGATAGGGTAAGAATTCATTACCAGGTTGTTGTGATTTGTTCTTCCGTTATCAAAGAGGACCATGACATCAGGGAGATGATAACATGACTTGCAATTGACTTTGATTTGAGTGAGGGAGGGCTGTGCAAGGCCACCAGCTTCTCTTCCAGAGCCATCTAGGTCCAGTGGCCAGATATCGATCAAGATGACTGGAGATGGCCCAGGCTGTAGTGGGAGACCCTAGCCCTCTTAAAATAAGGTCTTTCCAGCTTCTCACTTTGAGTGAGGCAACACCCATTCAGTGAATAGGTCTCCTTAGGAACTGAGTCAAGGGATGGCCCCTTTAATCAAAAAACAAAACAAAGCAAAAATCTGGGAGGGGAAGACCCTCAGGGTTGCTGGCCAAAAGAGAAACAGTTACTATTTACACTCACTCTGAGTCTGGAGAGCCCAAAAATAACCATTAAGCGGTGCTTGGGCAGGGACCAATTGTTGTCCAACCATATGGAGCACTGGACTTGGAATCAGGAAGTGTCATCTTCTTGAGTTCAAATCTGGCTTCAGACACTTACTAGCTGTATGACCCCAGGCAAGTCATCCCTAAACAAGGGACAGAGAGGATCACAGAAGAGAAAATGGACATGATATTAAAAAATTTTTATGCAAACAAATCTAGAGCAGCTAAGACTAGAAGGGAAGTAGTTAACTGGTAATAATTAACATAAATAGTTATAAATAGTATAAATATAGTTAATTTATCAAATTTCTCTGATAAAGGTATCATTTTTAAAACATATAAGGAACTGATTAAAATATATAAGAATAAGAATGATTTTCTAATTGATAAAGAGTATGAACAGGCATTTCTGCAGGAAAGAAATCCAATTATCTATAGCTATATGAAAAAAGTACTCCACTCATAATTACAAAAATGCACATTAAAGCCACTCATGCCCATCAGATTATCAAAGCTAACAAAAAGGTAAATGACAAAAATTGGAAAGTCTGTGGGGAAAAATAGGTACATTAAGGGACTGTTGTTTGATCTATGAACTGGTCCAAGCCATTCTAGAAAGCCATTTGGAACTATGCCCTCAAAGTTACCAAACTGTGCATTCCCTTTGACCTATTGATACCACTTATACACCCATACCTTAAAGAAATGAAAGAAAGAGGACAATGTCCTATATGTGCAAAAATATTTATAGCGGATCTTTTTTTTTACACTGACAAAGAACCGTGAATTAAGAGGATACTTATCAGTTGGACAATGGCTAAACAAATTATGGTACATGAACATAATGGAATACTTTTATGCTGTGAGAAAGGGATGGTTTCAGAGAAAACTGGGAAGATTTATGTGATCTGATGCAGAGTGAAGTGAGCAGAATCAGGAGGACAATTTATACCATAATAAAAACACTGAAAGACAAAGAACTTTGAAATATTTAAGAACTCTGATCAAGGTAATGGTCAATCAGGATTCCAAAGGACTCATGATGAAAAAGGCTACCCACCTCCTGATAGAGGTGGTGGGCTCAAGAGCTAGTACAAAATGTACATTTTTGGGTGTGGTCAACGAAGCAATTTGTTTTGCCTGACTATGCATAGTTCTTACAAGGGTTTTTCTTTTTCTTTTTCCAGTGGGGGTTAAGGGGAGTGGGAAGGAGAGAAAATTGTTAACTGAGTAAAAATTAATTTGAAAAAAAGAAATGAGTAGCCACTAATTGGCAAGAATTTGAAACTGGTTTCTACCAGTCCCATCTGATGGTTGGCTACACCACGTGTTTATTTTAGAAATTTTTCATTGGCAGTGCTACATATGTAAATTGCCCATGATCAGCCCACTCAGTCGACTTTCAGTAAAAGCTAAGGATAACAATATTATGCTAGCTGTCTTCCACCCAAAGCAGAGCCAGTATTTCTCTCCAAACACAATCGGTTGATCTTTTAACAGGTTTCCAAGTCAGCAAACATTTATCACCTACTCTACCAGGTGACATGAATTTTAGTGTTCTTTTGGTCTGGCCCTTTGATTTCCTGGAATATGATGCTCTTCAGTGAGAGAAATTTCCTCCATCAATGCAGCTCTGTCCTTGGGATGTAGCTTATACTTTTAAAAAAATTGCTTAGGGAAGTAAAAGGTTAAGTTATTTGGTGGGAGAAGGGGAGCATATTGGGTAGAATAGTGGGTCTCACAATATGTGTCAGAAGCTGTACTTGACCTCAGATCTTTTTGACTCCAAGGTCAACTGTCTATCCACTCTGCCATATTGTCTCTCCTCAGTACCAGAGAAACAAACCAAAACAAATGGCACAGTCCCTGCCCTCAAAGAAGTAATGTTCTTCTATCTATACTCTGGTTCCAGAATGTTTTTTTAAAATAGATTTTGTGGCTTTTAGAAGTTGAAATAGGTGCTGTGGAGATCTTAGAGTTTGGTCAGACTGAAGTGGCCAGGAACTAGTTAAGTAGAAACTTAAACTTAGTCACAAACTCCCCGGCTCAGCAACTTACCTGTACCCCTGAACAATGGAATTATGCTGTATAAGTGATTCTGGGTTTCTGATCTAGCTGCTGCTCCCCCTTTTGAATTGGCATGGAGTAGCCCCAGCTGGTAAATTAAAGCTCCTTAAAACTTTTTATTCGGACTCTGTGGTCACTTTGTTAAGACTCGTCATTTCAAGACTTTGAAGATGCCAAGGTCCCCTACTGCATCCTGGGCCATTGACAGTGGTTTTGATACTTGTCCTGCCACTGAACTTCAATGACTCTGGAGGAGAGAATGAGGCTGATGATGTTGTACAACTTTGCCTCACTCAAATCCAATTCACAAGTAAGTCAAGACATCACCCTATGATGTCATTGGTCCTCTTTGAAGTGATTAAAGATGAACATCAAGTTCCAGAGGAAGTATGACATAATGGAAATCATACTTATTTTGAAGTCAGAAGGTCTAGTTCAAATCCTATGTCTGACTTTTTTTTTTGTTTGATTTTTTTATTTTTGGAGGGGGAAAGTAGGCCAATTGGGGTTAAGTGACTTGCCCAAGGTCACATGGCTAGTTTTTGTGTTAGGTGTCTGAGGCCGGATTTGAACTCAGGTCCTCCTGACTCCAGGGCCGGTGCTCTATTCACTGTGCCACCTAGCCGCCCCCCTATGTCTGACATTTAACAAGATATGTGACCGCAGTCTGAGGCCCTTTGCTCTCTCGAGCCTCAGTTTTCTTATCTGTAAGATATGACTGATATTTTTCTTAGGGCTGTAGGGAAGCTCAGATGACAGGATGGACTTAAAGCACTTTAAAAACCCTAAAGTAATTATAATTATTATTATTGTCATTAATTATTGTTGTTATTAGTTTTAAAACCACTATCTTGGTACTGTCTGACATAGGAACACAGATTTAGACTTGGAAATTATTTTAGAGGCTATTGAGTCCAATCTCCTCATTTTACAGATGAAGAAACCGAGTCATGCAGAGATTAAATGACTTGTCCAGGATGATACAGATAGTAAGTGTCAGAGTCTGGATTTGAACTCAGGTCCTCTGGATTGCAAGTCCCGTATTCTATCCATTGTGCCTCCAGCTGCTTTAAACCTAACTGCATAACTTCCATGGGCTACAATTTCTTCCTCTGTAAACTAGGGTTGGTTTGTATGACCTTTAAGGGCACTTCCAGCTCCAGATTTATGATCCCAAGGGGCTTTATCACTCAGAATTCCAGATTCTTCCTTTATAAAGTGGAAAGTTGGATACGATGACCACTAGCTCTTGTCTGGGATTCCCAGACACATGGGAGGCACCTCTTACACAGGCTGCCAGAAAGTACATAAACTCCTAGTATACTTCTGTCTCAGACCCTCCCCCAACCCCCACACCAGCACACATGCACACACACATACACGCACACATAGCACACGTACATGTATGCACACACAGAGCAGTATGACTTCTTTCAGAAGGGCCCTAGAAGATGCTTAAAGGCTGCCTCCATCCCCAAATTCTCAGACAACAGTTCCTTCAGTGTTGCTTGCAGAATAAACACGGTGGTTAACTGGGTTTACTTAGCCTCAGCAAGGCTAGAGAGGGGTTTCTGTTTGTTTCTCTTAAAGCTGGCTGGCAAACTATAAAATAAACATAAAGGGCCCAATGTTCTGTCCCCATAAATCAAATGTGCTCATAGATTTTCCCCCAGAATCACTTTATCAACAAGCTACAGACACAGCTCCCACTTTATTTTCTCAGCTGTAACATAAAACCAATTGGCTCCAGAGGAGAAGGAAGCCAGCAGACTGGCCTTCATGGAAAGAAACCAGCCGTCATACCTAGGCCTTGGCAGAGAGGGTCAGTTTTTGTGATGCTACTTCTATGCCAGCTAGCACTGAAATACTTAAGTTAAACATCGAGTTTCCTAGACTTGGCATTGTATCTCCCACCTCCATGTCTTTGCATGGGCTGTTCACCATGCCTGGAATACCTTCCCTTATCAGCTCTGCCTTTTTAAGCAGAGTCCCCAAATCACAGAATGTGAGGATTGAAATGGACCTTAGTGGCCCTGAGTCTAATGCATCCCCAAACAGAATCCTCAATGTAACATAGAGGTTACAGCCTCTGCCTGGAGACCTCCATTGAGGGGGAATCCACCCACCACCCCTCATAGCAGCCCATTCTGCTTTAGAATGTCTCTTACTGATTTCAAGTCTAAACCTGCTTCACTACAACTAGTGTCCATGCTCCTGGCTCTACTTGCTGGGACTTTTACTGAACAAATCAGACCCTCTTCCCCATGCCATCCCCAGCTTCCTTCAAGGCTCAGTTCAATCAAGTGCCACTTGTGAAGAGGAGCCTTTGCTGATGGTTGATGCCTTCTTCTCTCCCTGGTTGATTTGATTTCATACTTATTGGTGCACGTGCTGCAGACTCATTGGCAGAACGTAAGCTCCATGAGAGCAGGAGCCGTTTCATGTTTGCCATAGTATCTTAAGCACCTAGCACAATGCTTGGCACATGGACTCACTGCTGTTTGGATTGCATTGAATTGGAGCCTAATTTAAACCATCAAAAGTCCCTGCTCTCAGGGACCTTATATTTTTAAAAGGGGGTTACAACATGTTATATATAGAGTCAATCAGATAAGCAAGTCAACAAGCTTTTATTCAGCACCTACAATGCGTCAGGTCTGACACTGTGGCTACAAACTCAGAAGTGATATGATGCCTTCTCTTAATCTGTCCCCAACCCTGCCCTTCTCCTCCTTCCAAGCTGCTCTTTACTGGATAAGATATCTCAACTGTGCATATCACATGGCTGAGCTCGCTATGGAGTATATTTCTTCCCTAGTTGGCTATAGTCTACACTGGCATCTGGCTCAGCTGAAATCTTTGGCTAGGGCACTGCTAGGTTCTTTTAAAAGAACCAAAACTATTACCCTAGGACCAATGGGAAACCTCATCAATTCTGCCCTCTGTCCTGAGGTCTTCCATCTCAGGATCCTTGCTCCAGGGGCCGAATCCTCTCTTTTCTCAGTCTCTCTACACAGAAGGCTGAGGTTCTTTTAGGAAGCTATGTCCTTGAATTTCCCCTTTGGGCTGTATGCAAGTACGTGTCTTCCATGGCCATGTGATTTGACCACAAGGCACCATTACTGCTTCTAGACCAGCGGTTCTCAACCTGTGGGTCACGACCCCCTTGGGGGTCAAATGACCCTTCACACATATTTCCGATGGTCTTAGGAACTGAGACACTGCTCCTCTGTCTCCAGGTGGGTCCACCCACATGCAGATATGCCCACATACGAGTATTAAAGGGTTGTGGCATTAGGAATGTTGAGAACCACTGTTCTAGATTGTTTGTGTTGGGGTTAGGGGTGGGACAGAGAGTTATCATGGCATTCTAGAAGAGACAAACACAAAGGAAAAGTCAAAGAGAGAGTCCTAAAGACCTGAGAATCTATCTTCAAGGACTGATTCCTTGCAGAGGGAGGACAGCTTGTTTTTTACAGGCCCAAGGCGGTATGGTCACTTACTATAGGCTCCCCATGTCCCACCATTTGCCTTCATCCAACGGGTGAGATTTTGTAATCCCATTTTTGGGCGATGTCTTTTGATTTGTGCATAAATTAGATTTAAGTGCAGTAGAGTTGCCCAGAGTCTTTGGCCTCACTTTCTTTTCCAAAGTCATTGAAGTCCAGTTGGAAGACAAAGTCAAGATGACTGACTATGGCTTGGGATGCAGTGAGTGACCTTGGCATCTTCGATGACTGACCAAGCTCTAAGCACCCCACAGCGCCTGCTTCAGCTGCCTTCATGGTCACTGGAGCAAAATGTTCTCATGCACCCATTCCACCAGGGGAAGTCTTCACTGCTTGGGGGAGACACTCCCCTAACTCACCAGTGGGTTTGAAGCCTTTCGGTTACACTGGTTTAACTCATCTGACAAAATGTTTACTGGGGTGTGACTGTTGTACATGCTGTTGTGTGTTTGCCCTTTGTTTTCGCAGAGGACCTTAGCATCAGGGAAATGATGACGTGACTTGCAATTGACTTTGCTTTGAGTGAGGCAGGGCTGTGCAAAGTCACCAGCCTCGCTTTCCCCTCCAGAGCCATCTGGGTCCAGGGGCCAGATATTCATAAGGATGACTGAAGATGACCCAGGATGCAATGGGAGACCCTGGCCCTTTTAGGCTAAGACCTTTGCAGGTACTCACTTAGAGTGAGGTAACGTCCATTCAGTGAATAAGCCTCTTTAAGAGGTGAGTCTAGGGATGGCCCCTTTAATTAGAAAAAAAGAAGAAAAAAAATCAAGCTGGGAGGAAAAGATCCTCAGGGATGCTGTTCCAAAAAGAAATAGTTACTGCTGACATCCATGGTCCTCTTTGAAAATGAAGAACAAACACAACCTGTGAGTAAACTGAGCTGCCTGAACAGGGGTGGGGTGAGGAGACAGAGAGAGACAGAGACAGAGAGACAGATACAGAGAGAGAGACAGAGATGCAGAGAGAGACAGAGAGAGAGTTTGCAGTTGGGTAATTCATCCTTTCCTTCTCCCTCTCCCTCTCCCTCTTCCTCTCCTTCTCCTTCTCCTCTCCAAAGGAAGGTAAATTTATGGCCAAAAGCTCCCCCCTTAACTTGGGGTTTACTCGTTAGATTTCTTTTTCTTTCTTGTTTCCTTCCTTCCTTCCTTCCTTTCTTCTTTCTTTCTTTCTTTCTTCCTTCCTTCCTTCCTTCCTTCCTTCCTTCCTTCTTTCCTTCCTTCCTTCCTTCCTTCCTTCCTTCCTTCCTTCTTTCCTTCCTTCCTTCCTTCCTTCCTTTCTTTCTTTCTTTCTTTCTTTCTTTCTTTCTTTCTTTCTTTCTTTCTTTCTTTCTTTCTTTCTTTCTTTCTTTCTTTCTTTCTTTCTTTCTTTCTTTCTTTCTCTGAATTCACTCTGAAGTACATAGATTGGACCACAATAGCTCCCTGCCCAACCTTCACTTAATGGCTGTATTTTCAACTCCTGGCTTAGACTGAATGACTTCAGAACAGCAACCCTCAGGGTCTTCCCCTCCCAGCTTGATCTTTCTTCTTTTTTTCTAATTGCACATGCTACAGCTTCTTGGAGCCACAAATGAGAGTTGGGCGAAGGTGGACACCCAAGGTGGATGAACAGTCCTGAAAATCAGGGCTTATTAAGCCCTCATTCCAGAAGTGTTTGCCCTCCCTGAACACCCCTACAATCCCATTAGGCTTATTATGGATATTCTTTCCTTTGATTTGCAACTAATAATGATTAATGATAACTCATTAGGTTATCAGGGCATTTAGGAAATTACCCCTTTTCCTCACTGCTTCCAATCCTGCTTCCTCTACTCCAGCCATTCTCTTTATATTTCTTCCAAGAGAAATTGGACTCTGCCCCGGAAGCCTGGGCTCAGATAGGTCAGCCTGTGTATGTGCTCAGAATCATGGCCAGTCCTAAGCCAGGGTACCATATCCCTCCCCGTTTCTTGTGCTATGTAGGTCATCTTTTCCTATTAGAATGTAATCTCTTTGAGGGCAGGGATGCTTTGTTTGCTTATATTTGTATCCTCAGTCCTTAGAACAGTGTCTGGCACATAGCAAATGTCTAAGATTCATTCATTCAATCAATCAGCAATGTCCTGGGCACTTGCTTTGTTTCTAACTTTTTTCTGCTCTCTTGAAAAAGTTTCAGTACGAATATTTGGGCAGCGAGCTGAATACAGTGCTGGGCTTGAAGTCGGGAAGACTCATCTTCATGAGTTCAAATCTGACCTCAGAAACTTACTGGTTGTGTGATCCTGGATAAGTCACTTCACTCTGCTTGCCTCAGTTTCCTCATCTGTAAAACAAGCTGGGGAAGGAAATGGCAAACCACTCCAGGATCTTTGCCAAGAAAACCCCAAATGAGATCACAAAGAGTTGGACATGACTATGACTGAACAGCAAAAGCAATGAATATTTGGGTGAATGTGTAGCCTTTCTCTCATTGAACTCCTTCAGGGGTATTTTCTCTTTCTGCACTTTTCATAGATCATCTCCTGATACAGTGGCAAGAACACAGGCTCTGGAGTCAGAGGACAGAGCTTCCAATTCTGCCATTGACACTTAACTGTGAAGCGAGGGCCTTGGACTCAGCCCCCTGTCAGCTCTCAATGTATGACTTTATTCGACCTTTGCAGCAGCCCTCTGAGGTAGGTGCTACAGGTACCACCATCATCCTCATTCTACGGATGGGGAAGCCAAGGTGCAGGGAGAGAAAAGTCATACAGTGAGCAACTACCAGCTCCAGGATTTGAACCCAAGCCCCTCCTGACTCCAGTCTTCACAATCCTCTATCCACTACCTCCAATTTACTCTGTCAGTATCCTTTCTGTACATGGTTGTTTTTTTTTCCTTCTCCATTAGACTGTGAACTCCTTGGGAACAGGAGCTGGTTTCTTTAAACATTTTTTTGTACTCAGTGCTTAGTACAGGGCCTGACACGTAGTAGGTGTGTAATAAATGTCTCTTGACTGACTGATTGTCTCTATTCACTATATCCACGCCCCCCTCCTTCCTGGAGAGAAGGTGCTCACATGTTTCTTGAATCCACAGAAGGATGGATTACATGTTTATTACTCATATTCATTGAATCTACAGAAGAGTTAATTAATGGTTTAGCCAAAGGCAGGGGGCTAGACCAGATGACCTCCAGGTTCCTGCGCTTCTGTGACTCCTTTGGATCAAGTGGATTCTGAGGCGGACGCTGTGACCAGTAGGCTCCCTCCATCCTAGCCCTCCCCATTCCAGGCTGACTACAATGGCACCTTTCATGGGCTTCTGGTCACTGTATGCCAACCATAAAAATAACAGCTTTAAGAGAAGCTGGGCTGGGGTTGGTTGGGGCGGTAGCCACAGTACAGCCTTGTTTTCCTTTAATCCCCAGTGTGAACCTGCTGGCTTGTTAAAGCCCTCCCTGTGGCATGGCCCCAGTTCTATTCGGGGGCCTCCTAGCCTTGGGTCCCCATGCTCTGACTGGAGCCACTGTGCACGGGTCCTCTCTACAAGGGGGCAGGAGTGGGGTGGGGTGGGGATGGAAAAGGCAAGCTTCAGAGAAGGGGGAGGAGATAAGTGGAGCCTTTCTCATCTCTCCAGGTGTCTGTTCTAGACCACTCCCTCCATGTCTCAGTTTCCAAGTTTATGTAACTGGATCCTGACCCCCATTTTTATTTTTCCTCTGCAGTTTCTGGTGGTCTGCAGATCAGAAGAAGGGCTGTGATGGGTGTAGGACACCTAAAAGTGAGAGGTTCCCACTAAGGTGTGGAAGTCCAAAGAAAGGGGGAAAAGAATAATTTTCCTTTGGTTCTGGCCTCTGTTGACATGCCCGAGTAAATTAGCTGTGGGCTGTGGATTCCCTCCCCTTTCCCTTTCAGGGTAGGTTTTCTGAAGTCTGTAGCACAACCCACCCCTTCCTGGCTAAACTGAAGAACCCAAGAAAGAAATACTTGTATCCTTTTTTTTCTTACTTAGCCAAGGTGGCTGGAAAGATAAGGAGCCAGTGGGGGAGAGATTAGAATCACAGACTTACAAAATCATAGACTTTTAGGTATCTCAAAGACCAACTGATCTACCACCCCTTCCCAGAAATCCCTCCCCCAATTTTATAGGAGATGATTGAATG
>CM053587.1:325963209-325981267 GCA_028646515.1 Pseudochirops corinnae | reverse complement strand
GAATTGGGAACTCATTACTTTCCCAAGGCAACTTAGTCCATTTTGGGACAGCCTTAGCTGATGGAACATTCTTGTATCAATGGTTTGTTTCAGTAATTTTTTATTAAGTGCCTACTATGTTGTTGAGCCCTATATTCAGAATTGAGTTAAAAAAATTTTTTTATTTTAAAAATTTAAATTACAATTTTAAGAAAATTTTTAAAAAGTTGAGTTTTTAAAAATAGTAAATTGGCCTTGTCCTCAAGGAGCTTACACTCTACTGCTGGGAACATACAAGTATGCAGATAAATTTAATACAAAGTAGGGAATGATGGAAAGGCAGCTAGATGGTGCCATAGTGCATAGAGCTGCAGGCCTGGAGTCAGGAAGAACGATTTCTCTGAGTTCTAATCTGGACTCAGTACTTACTAGCTGTGTTACCCTGGGCAAGTCACTTAACCCTGTTTGCCTCAGTTTCCTCATCTGTAAAATGATCTGGAGAAGGAAATGCCAAACCACTCCAGTATCTTTGCCAAGAAAACCCCAAATGGGGTCATGAAGAGTCTGAAAAGAACAAAAACAGCAGGGAATGATGGGCCAATTGAGCTACGAGGAAGAATGATGAGGAACAAGAGCATTTTCAGCTGAGCAGCTGAGAGATCTCAGGGATGCAGTGTATTGATTGACAGTGTTAGTGTTTCTTTCGGAGAACTGTCTGTCTCTAAGAGTGGAAGGTCAAAGTTCTAGAAGACAAGAAGGTTCTGTCATTCTGTGTGACCTTGGGTAGCAATGGAAAGAGTGCCGCAGTTGGGACCTCAAAGACCTGGGTTCAAATCCTGCTTCCGACCCCTTCTGACTACTTGAGTTACTTCATCTCTCAGCTTTGATTTCCTCATCCAAAAACTTGAGATAGTAGCAGGAAGGGATGGGCCAGTGGTTCTCAAACTTGTTGGTCTCTGGGCCCTTCTAAAGTCTTAAAAATATCCATACATAATAGTACATTATGTATATCACACACATATATGCACACACCCATGAAGACTTTTGATCATTCTTCTTTCTTTGACCCTCTGGGTCCTCTGGGTCCTTGGCATGACCACCAAGTGAATGCTGAATCCAGGGCCAGGTTGTTCCCCAGGGCAGACACTCTCTTGGCGTCCCAGAGGGCAGCATCCTGGCTTGCCGCTCTCTGAAGGGGAGCAGGGCTGTAAGGACAAGGCTCTGAAAACCTGAGGTGGAGAGTCAGTGACCTGGTCTGGCAGGGATGGCCCCACCTACCGCGTAGCCATTGTCCCACTTCGTTAACAGCCTCGGAGGTCCCTAAGCAGCAGAGTGCCAAACCTCCTATCCATATCCTGTCCTTAACCATACCCTCCCCAAAGCAGAGAATCAATGGATTCAAGACAGAAGGAATGTGAACTGTCCTTTCACAGACAACACTCAGAGAAGGAAGTAATCACAACTGGGGTGTGTGTGCATGTAGGGCACTCTAAGGCAATCAAAGCTTTTGAAACGCCTGATCTGAGTCTCAAAGAGCCATTCGAAGCTCTTGTAGGAGGCCCAGTGAAGATGAATTTAGAGTCAGATGACCCAGTTTTTAATCCCAGTTCTGCCAATTGAAGATTCATGTGACCCAGACCAAGTCACTTAACCTGCATGGGCCTGGAAAGGAAGGGGTTGGGTTTGATGACTTCTTCCATCTCTTCCTACTCTAAATCAACGATGCCATTGTGCCCTTTTACAGAGAGGGAAGCTGAGGCTCAGAGAGTGAAGGGCCTTGTTCAGAGTCACACAGTGAGCAAACATCAAAAGCAAGACTGGAATCCAAGTCATAGTGTCACAGATTTAGAGCTGGAAGGGCCCTCAGAGGCCGTCTCATCCAACCGCCTCATCCTACAGGTGAGGCAACTAAAAGTGAAATGACTTGGCCAGTGTCACACTCCCAGGAAGGGTCTAAAGAAACACTTAACCCAGGTCTTCCTGACTCCAAGCCCAGTATTCCAACCTAAAAATTCAGTTCAATTCAGTCCAACTTAATAAATATTTCAATTCAATAAGCATTTATTAAGAACTTACTATACATCAGGTACTGTGGTGGGCTCTGGGGATACAAAGGCAAACATGCAAAAAAGCTTCTGTTCTACTGGAGGAAAAGCGTCTGCATGCAGATAAGGAAAATTGAAATTTGTGCAAAGGAGTTTGGGGAGGACGGCATGAACAAGACAGAGAACAGTCAGGGCTTCTGGGAGGTGGTGGCAGGTGGCCTGAGACCAAGGACAGCTGAGGGATCCAAAAGGTAGAGGTGAGGAGGGAGAACATTCTGGCCACAGGGACACAGGAACAGATACGGCAGCCTGGCTTGCCCAAAGTCATTCCTATAGGCAATAAATAGCAGATCTGGGATTTACTCTCAGCTCCTCCGACTCCAGACCTAGCAACCCTCTTACGCCCCATGGCCTCCCAGCCAGAACCACCCTGTGGTCACGTATCAGCAGGTGACTAAGAAAAGCAAAAGGAAACAATAATGATGTGTTGGCTCCAAGTCTGAGTGTGGGCCAGAGCTCATTTGTCATGTTTCAGGGAGAGAATGGAATGGAAAATCCAGCCTGCTGTGGATGTGGCTTGCAGGCTGACGGACTCCGGAAAGGAAGGAGTTCTCCTCCTCTGGCAGCCCTTGGTTCCAGGTATCCACTCCATGACGCCAAATGCATGAGAGAGATGAGGGCCGGTGATTAGGTTTCATCCCTGGTCTGCTACAGGGACCAGGCATCTGGTCCTTGAGACTCCTCTTCCCTACCAGGAGACTGTTACGATTCAGTGGTACCAGCTCCAAACATTTATTCCCACCTTGGGCTATAAAAAGAGCCTCAGTACTCCCTCTCCATGCTATATTTAGGCTACAGGATGGGTGTGTGGCACCAATGAGGTGTTGGACAGTTTTTTCATTCCTCTGCCAACCTATAGAAAAGAGAGATCTCTGTTCCATCCAAACCATATCGGTACATTCACATGGCCCGGATTCATAAGCAAAGGACCTGGGTTTTAATTAGCTATTCATTACCTGTGTGACCTTGGACTAGTCACTGCACCTCTGTCACTTGCATTTCATCTGGTGAAAAGAACCTGCAGGAACTGTGTAGGTTTAGCTACATTTTTATTGATACGTTTGGTTTTTAGATCATCTTCATCATTACTGTATCTTTCCATGTCTCCAATGAGTCATAGTCTTATAACAAATAATGAAAAAGAAAGCCGGGGGGGGGGGAGCATCTGAGCAAACCAGCCCAGAGCCCAGCCATGTCTGATGGTATAAGACATAGCGCCCGACCTCTGTGAAGAAAGAATGGAGGGGAATTTGTCCAGCATCGGTCATTATAATCAGGGGGAACTATCTTCGTGATTCTTTGTATGCCCAGAGTCCCCCACAGTGTCTGGTTTATAGTAGGCATTTAGAAAATGCATATTTAGTTGACTAAGATAGTGTGAACATCATTATACCCATTTTATTGCTGAGGAAACCAAGAGTCTGATTGATGAAGGGGTTTGAACACAACTTGTGAGGCTATATTTCATGATGCATGCAATGACTGCGTGTCCAAGTCATGTTGCCAGATGACATTATCTGGAGACCAGAAAGCCCCTGGTGATGGGTCCACAAGCCTGAGTCAGGGAAGAGAGAGAGAGAGAGACAGACAGAGAGAGGGAGAGAGGGAGAGAAGGAGGGAGGAGGGGGGGGAGAGAGAGAGAGAGAGAGAGTAAGAGAGAGAGTAAGAGAGAGACAGAGACAGAGAGAGAGAGACAGAGGAAGAGAGACAGAGAGAGAGAGAAAGACAGAGAGAGGGAGAGAGAGACAGAGAGACAGAGAGAGAGACAGAGAGAGGGAGAGAGAGAAAGTGGACTGGCTTGCAGTAGCTGGGCTGAGATGATAGAGCATCATGGGTCCACTGGAGCTGGGAAGGACCAACAGCACAACCAGCCTATTAAAGGGGCCCCAAACAGTCATCAACACTATGGGAGTCAGACAAATGGGAGGCTGAAGCAGAACAGCTGTGGGCTGCTCTGGGGGCAGGACAGTCAGGCTATTGGAGTGCCTTCCAAGGCCAGATGAACATGATGAATGGTAATAGACTCCAGGATAATGAAGAGATGATTTACAAATTCACCGATTTTTAAAAGTTCTGTGTAGGTGTTGATATAATGGGTTTTGGTGACTCCAGAATTACCTTTCAAATTCAAAGAATGTCAGAGTTGGAAGGAGCCTCAGAAGCCATCTAGCCCAGACCTAGCCCAGACCTGACCAAGCATCTTCTCTATGGAAATACACCTCACGTCCTTCTTGGCAGAGATGGGGAGCCATGGGTGTGGAATATGGCAATAAGGTCAGAAACATTTGATTGGTTGTATAAGAAGGATGTTGATATCCTAGAAAGTGTCCAGTAGGAAATCATGGGGATGGCAAATGGCCTTGAGTTCATGTTGTATATGAATTACTTGAAAGAGCTAGGGATAGTTAGCCTGGAGAAGAGAATACTAAAGGAGAATACAGTCACTGTCTTCAAACACACCTAGGTCCTCATCATTTATTGTTATTGTTCAGTCATGTCTGACTTTTCATGACTACATTTGGAGTTTTCTTGGCTAAGATACCAGAGTGGTTTGCTATCTCCAGTTCATTTTACAGATGAGGAAACTGAGGCAAACAGGGTTAACTAACTTGTCCAGAGTCACATAGTAAATGTCTGAGGCTGCATGTGAACTCAGGAAGATGAGTCTTCTGGACTCCAGGCCTGGTGCTCTACCCACTGCACCACCTAGCTACACACACACACACACACACACACACACACACACACACACACATCTACATCTCCTGAAGTGGTCACAAGTATTAGAATTTGCACTATTCAAAGTTATAATTATCTTAAATATGGTCATTAGTTCCAGCCCAATGGAAATATACAGTTTGAATTTAAATGATGCAAGGGATTTCATTATTCAGCTAATCAGGACCTGACTCTATCTGAAAGGCTCTCAAGTAAAAGAGGGATTAGCCTTGTTCCATTTGGCCCAGAGGGCAGAACCAGGAGCAATGGGGAGAAGCTGCAAGGGGACCAATGCACTTGTGATGGCAGGAAAGATATCCTAATCATGAGAACTGGCCAAAAGTAGAACAGGATGACTTGAGGAGTGGTGAGTTCTCCCTCCTTGGGGAACTTCAAGCAGAAATTGGATGACTATATGTCAGCTATGTTGTAGTGGGAATTCCATTTGTATATGGGTTGGACTAGATGGCTAATGAGTTGCCGCTCCCTCCCCTTCCCTCCTCTCCCCTCCCCTCTCCTCTCTTCTCTCCCTTCCTCCTGGCTCAAAAGCTGCTCATACCCATCCTATCACCTAGCTGTCTCATGATGAGGTTGGGCTAGATCCACAGAAATCCCTTCCAACTCTAATTTGACGAAGGACATTAAAAATACAGAAGGCATCCAGAGGACATAGAGGACATCCAGAGGGCAATTCACTTTATGAATTCTTGTTGGTTATCTGATCGATCCTGCTTGACTCCAGAGGACAGTTGCAGAGAGGCAAATTTAAACTTGCTGTAACTTACCAACACTTGGAGCTGTCCAAAGCAGACAGTGCTGCTTCTGGGAGTTAGAGTTTCCCCATGGCTGTAGGTCTTCAGGTTGGGGCTGGATGACCACTTACTTACTTCTCAGGAATGTTGTTGAGGGGGTTCTTTTCACAGGTTTGGATCAGACTAGATGGCCCCTGAGGTCCTTTCTGTGAAGGATGTCAATGGGTATGTAATAGAATGTCCAGAGGATGGCAAGCAGAAAGATTAAGAGTTTCAGAATTGTACGTATGAAGATCAGCTGAAAGAGCTGGGGATATTTATTCTGGAGAAGAGAGACTTAGTGGGGAAGACATGAAAACTTTCTTCAAGCTTTGGAAGGATCGTCATGTGCAAGAAGATTGAGGCTCAGTCTTCTTGGTCCCACAGGGCAGAACTATAGGAGCCATGGGTGGGAGTTGTAGAGAGATGGATTCACACTTGATGCCAGGAAGAGCTTCCTCTTCCTAACAATGAAAGGGGAATGGGCTGTCTTGGGATCAGTAGATTTCCTCTCACTAGAGATCCTCAGATGGGAGTGGCATGATCACTCACTGGAGAAGGGATGCTTATTCATATCTGAGATGCAGGAGATGAGCTCTAAGGTCAGCCATACAAGAAACGAGCATTTATTAAGCGTCTACTATGTATCAGGAACTGTGCTAAATGCTGGTCCCTTCTAACTCTCTGATTACATAATCCTATTTTGATTCTGGGAGAGCCCCTCCTCACCTTCCCTTCTCCCCGTCACTGACTTTTTGAGTCAATGGGAAAATGCTCTCTATCTATGGATTAATTCAAGTTAATTTTAGCTCCAGAATGAACCTAAAGATGATACAAATGACTCACCAAGGAGCTGAGTGTGCCTGTCATGAGATATGCCCCCCTCTTGCCCATGGAAACATTAGCGAGCAGCTGCCCCTTGGTGGTGAGTGATGGCCCACAGGCAATCGGGGAAGAAACAGTTTAACTTTTCTTTTCAACATGCACCAGCTAAAAAGTGCCAGTGACAGGTAAAGCCCACGTTTAGGGCTTGGCAAACAGCAGAGAGAAATCTAAACAAAATAGGGGACCTTTAGTCAGCATGGTTAATTACTCTGACATTTGAGTGAGCGTCATTGTGCTGGCAGAGAGGCAATGAGGGAGAAATAATGAAATAATGGGCTACCCACCAAGATGGCAGAGGTAATGGGGGTGGGGCGAGTGGCAGGAGCTGAGTGAGGATTGAATCCTTGTGTGGAATGAGTTTTTAATTTAGAAAAGGGTTTTTGTTCTCCTCTAATTCCTTCTCTGTTCCCAGGGGGAGGGTTGCATCACTTTACCAAGACCCGGAGAGGCAATGTTTGAAATAGAAAGGACTTGTCCCAGCTTAAGGCCACCTGGTTAATGTTCATAGCAAGGAGAAATAATTAGCAATTCAAGGAAATGTATATCTCTATGTTTCCATTCCAAAAATCTAATTAAGGGAGTTGCTACCCTGATTAGAAGTCTTTCCAAAGGCTGTGTGACCAGTTTGGGGGCTAGGAGGTAGCCCAAGAGGGTTGGGAGTCCATGGTCTCTGAGGTCCCTTTCAGATTTCGGATTCTGTAAAAAAGTGTTTGCATTTCTGTAGGTATATTCAAATTTCACAAATCTTTTATTTCTGGGCATCACGCTCAGCCAACACTTTTCTTTGTTAAAACTTCCCATCAGTTAGCCAACTAGAATTCATTAACCACCTACTATGTGCCAGGCAGCAAAGTCTTACTTAAATAAGTAAGTGAGCCTTGAGAACAGAACTATGAAGATTAGGTAGTCTCTGGTAGTATTCCCAAGCTGTCAGGGTGGATCTCCCATAGAAGACTAACTCAGGTGCAAGGTACTCTGTGGTTCTGCATCCACTAACAACATAGCTCACGAAACCCCATGGATGAGGGAGACAACGTCTACAAGCTTTGTTGTTCCAGTTGTGTCTGACTCTTTGTGATCCCATTTGGGGTTTTCTTGGCAGAAATGTTGGAGTGCTTTGCCATTTCCTTCTCCAGCTCATTTGACCAGTGAGGAAACTGAGGCAAACAGGGTTAAGTGCCTTGCCCAGGGTCTCATAGCTACTAAGTGTCTGAGGTCAGATTTCAGCTTAGGTCTCCTTGACTCCAGGTCCAGTGTTCTATCCACTGCACCTTCTAGCTGCCCCATACAAACATGTATCCTGACTCAATTATGTATGCCCTCAGAGGACAAGAGGGTGACGAAAAGCAGCTAGTAAGTCCTTATTATAGACCAGATTCTGGCTTAAGCACTAGGGAGACAAAGGAAGGTAAAACCAGTTCCTTTCTTCAAGGACCTTATATTCTAATGGGAAAGGCAAGAGAGAAATACCTCACCACCTAACTCCTCTGGGTCTCCCTCTCCTTTTCTGTAAAATTGGAGCCACTAAAGACAGATGGATTTGGAGTCAGAGGACCCAGATTCAAATCCTACCTCTTCTACTTGCTACAAATGTGACAAATCCCGTAACCCCTCCAAGCCTCAGTTTCCACAGCAATAAAATGAGATTGGACCAGATGACCCTGAAGGTCTCTTCTGTGTCTAAATCTTTCATCCTGTGACTATAGAATCTCCAAGCCCCCAAACAGCTCTAAAGTCATAGTCCTAACAGGAACAATTATTTAACCAGGCTCTGACTCTGGAGTTCTGGTAAAGGCAGAGAATTAACTGCTTCCAAAGAGAACTGGAGGCCCTTGGGAAGCTTCATTCCCTCATTCAGGCCTCTATGTCCTGAAAGAGGCTTTATGGTAAGAATAGAACTATATTACCAAAAAAAGCAAACCAAACCCCCAAGACAACAACAAAACAGAAAAAACCCCTACATTTTACAAAAAGAAAAGAAAAGAAAAGAAATCTAGGTCATTCACTTCAACCTCATCTCTTCTCACTCAGACACATGACTCGATTAACTCTTCCTTCACTCCTGTCTCATATGAAGATGTGAACCTTTTCCTTGCCAAGGTCAACCCCTCTACATGCGTCTCTGATGCCAATCCCTCCCATCTTCTCCATCAGATTGCCCCTCTATCATCCCTCCTCTCTCTCCTTTTTCATCTCTCATCTCCTGGTTCCTCTGATGCTTATGAAGATTCCCATGTCTTCCCCCTTACTTAAAAAACCCTCATCTGATCCCTCCATCTCAATAGCTAACACCCCATAAGTCTTTAGCCTTTCTTGGCTAAACTCCTTGAGAAAGCTGTCTCACTGTCTTTTATTTTTAAAGGGAATTTCATATTAAAATTATCAAGCATTTCTTTTTTCTCCTTTCTACCCTGTTCCCACACCCACTGGAAACAAAAGAAAAAAATATCTTTTTAACAATTAAATGTAGTCAAGCAAAACAAATTCCTGCGTTAACTATGTCCAGAAACGTTTACCTCATTCTGCATATCAGTCCCTCACTGCTTTGTCAGGGAAAGGGTAGCTTTTTTCAGCCTTCTATAATCATGGCTGTTCGTTTTGTCGATCAGAGTTCTTAAGTCTTTCATAATTTTTTTTTTTTTTTTTACAATATTGCTGTTACAGCATAGATTGTTCTACAGGTTCTTCTCACTTTACCCTGCATCATTCTATACAAGTCTTCCCAGGTTTCTCTGAAATTGTCTCTTCACGATAGTATTTCTTTAAATTCCTATACCATAATTTTCACAGCCATTTTTTCATTTGATAGGTCACCCCTTAGTTTCCAGACCTTTGCCATCACAAAAAAGAGCTGCTATAAATGTTTGTATGTATATGGATCCTCTTCCTTTTCCTTTGATCTCCTGAAGGCATAGATCTAGTAGTGGTATTGCTAGATCAAAGGATTTGTATGGTTTAATAGTTTCTGGGAGCATAGTTCAAACTGCTTTCCAGAATGGGTGGACCAATGCACAGTCCACCAAAATGCATCAGGGTGGTCATTTTCCCATAACTGCTCCAACATCTGTCATTTTTTCAACTTTGCCCATCTGATGGGGTCATCCAAGGCTCCTCCTTCTCACTCTCCCCACAAATCCAATCAGTTGTCAAATCTTGTCATTTCCACCTTCAAACCTGTCCCCTGGGGGCCCCCCTTTCTCCACTCCTACAGCTACCACCCTGGTTCAGGCTCTCATCACCTCTCACCTGGATTATTGAAGTGATTGCTAATTGGATTTCCTCCTCACATCTCTCCCCACTCAGTCCTTCCTTCACTTACCTACCAAAACAATTTACTTAAAGGCTACTTCTGTCCATGTCACTGTCCTATTTGATAAACACTAGTGATGGTCTGTGACCTCTGGGATCAATTATTAAATTCACTATTGGGCTTTTAAAGCCCCTCATAAGCTGGTTCCTTCTTCCCTTTCCAGTCTTCTTATGCTTGAATCCTTTGCACTCACTCCGGGATCCAGCCACTGTTCCTCCAGAGGACCTTCCATCCCTCATTCCTTGTCTGTTACGCTGGCTGTCCTTTGTGCCTGGAATGCTCTCCTTCTCCACTGCTGTCATAAGTGTCCTTGTCTTCCTTCAAGGTCTCACCTCAAATCCAATCTTCTACTGGTGGCCTTCCCCAGGCACCTAGGGGGTGGTGACTTCTCCTCTGAGATTACCTCCCACCTAACTCTGAGACAACACCCACTCAATGACTAAGGGCTCCATAAGAATTGAGACCAAGGATGGCCTAATTTGCCATCAGAAAAATATTATTCTGAGAGGGGAAGACCCTCAGAGTTTCTGGACAGACCTTAACTTAATGCCATCCATCTTGACTTTTGTGCAGCCACTGGACTTTGATGACTGGAGAGAAGAGAGTGAGGCCAGTAACTGTGCAGCTCTGCCTCACTTAAATCCAATTCACACACAAGTCAAGACATCATCCTCATGATGTCACTGGTCCTCTAAGAGAACGCGGGAGGATCCTGTGTATGTCTTACATATGTTCCTAATTATTTATAGTAGACTATAATACAGTAGTAGTAGTAATAGACTATATTATAGTATAATAGACTATATATATTACATTTACATTAGACTGTAAGATCCCTGAGGGCAAGAGTCTGCTTTTGCCTTTCCATACATATCCAACGCTTGGTAGAATGCCTCATTTAACACTGAGTGTGAGGCAGCTGGGTAGCACTGAGGATAGATGGCTGGACCTGGAGTCAGCAAGTCCTGAATTCAAATCCAGCCTCAGACAATTACTAGCTGTGTGACCCCGGCCAAGTCATTTAACCTCTGTGTACCTTAGATTCCTCATCAGTAAAACAGGAGTAACAATAGCACCCACCTCCCTGGGTTGTTGTGGGGATCAAAGGAGACAATATTTGTAAAGCTCTTGGCACAGTTCCAGGCACACAGTGAGCGTTACATAAATATTTGCTATTATTATCATCATTATATAGTAATTCTTGGATTTACTGACTTCCCACCATTTTCTGAGTCAGGAAAATCTGGGTTTAAATCCTCCCTCTCACTCACCAGTTTCATTCTCCTCTCTGAGCCTCTGTTTTCTGATCTGTGAAGTGGGAATAATAATAATGCTACCTATAGCACTTACCTCCTAGGGTTTTTATAGAGCTTCAAATAAGAAAATGCGTACTGAGGATTTTGTGTACAGGCATACCTTGGAGATATCATGGGTTCGGATTCAGACCACCACAATAAAGTGACTGTCGCAATAAAGTAAGTCACATGAATTTTTTTGTTTCTCAGTGCATAGAAAAGTTCTGTTTATACTATACTATATTCCATTAAGTGTGCAATACTATTATGTCTTTAAAAACCCAATGTATATGCCTTAATTAAAAAAATACTTTATTGCTACAAAATACTAGCCCTCTTCTGAGCTCTCAGCAAGTCGTAATCTTTTTTGCTGGTGGAATCTTGCCTTGATGTTGATGGCTGCCGACCGACCAGGGTGGTGGTTGCTCAAGGCTGGGGTAGCTGTGGCAATTTCTTAAAACATGATGACAATGGAGTTTGCTTCATTGATTGACTCTTCCTTTCATGAAAGATTTCTCTGCAGCATGCAATACCGTTTGATGACATTTTTACCCACAGTAAAAAGTCTTTCAAAATTGGAATCAACCCTCTCAAATCCTGATGCTGCTTTACCAACTAAGGTTATATAATATCCTTCAATATGGTCATGTCTCAGGGAATAGTCCTGAGGCAAGGGAGAGAGACATGAAACAGCTGGTTAGTAGAGTGGTCAGAACACATACAACATCTATCGATACTTTGATGTCTTACACGGACATGGGTTGTGAAGCCCCCAAAAGAACTACCATTGTCAGTCACATCAAGCATCGCTGATCAGAGATCACCACAATACATATAATAATGAGGAAAAAGTTTGAAATAGCGTGAGAATTACAGAGACACAATGTAAGCCCATGCTGTTGGAAAAATGGTGCCGATAGACTTAATGGATGCAGGGTCACCACAAACCTTCAATTTGTAAAACAAAAAACCAAAAATACCCGATACAGTATCTGTGAAGCACAAGAAAATGGAGTGAGTTATTGCTACTTTTGTTGCTACTGCTGCTGCTGCTGCTATGACTACTAATTATTCCCATTACTATTACTACTACTACTACCACCACATCCGAATGAATGAAAGTGAATGATCAAAATTAAATGAACAAAAATGAACAAAAATGTTTGGGCCCAGGTGGGACTCAATGGCCTCTGGGATCTTTTCTAGCTCTGAGATTCTGTCATATTGTGAAAATGACTTTTTATAGCAACAAAGACCTAGAAACAAAGTGGATATCCATCAATTAGGAAACAGATAAACAAATTGTGGTACGTGGAATATTATTGTGTTGTAAGCCATGGTGGAGATGATGAATACAGAGAAACATAGGAAGACATATAAAGTAATATAGAATGAGGTAAGCAGAACCAGGTAAACCATATCCAGTGACTACAACAATGTAAATGGAACAACAATACCAACAAAAATTTAAAAAAAGAGCAAGGCTGGCATTAAAGAAGAAATACAAGAAGACATCTCCCCCAGCTTCTTTGCCTGGGTGGGGAACATTGCACATAAAATTATACTATTTCCATGTGATTGTTAATTTTGCTGAACATTTCCCCTGCTCCTCTATTTTTTAATATAAGAAATGACTCTTTGGGAGAGGGAAGGGGAATTATATATGAAAACAAAAGATATTAGTCAAATTTTAAGAAGACAGATGAGAGGGGGAAGGAAGAATGAAAAAAGAGAGAGAGACAGAAAGAGAGGAGGAGAGGGGGAGGGGAGAAGGAAGGGAGAGAAAGAAAGAGGGGAGAGGAGGAGAAGAAGAAGGAGGGGAGAGAGACAGACACAGAGAAACAGAGACAAAGAAACAGAGATAGGCAGAGACAAACAGACTGGTGGGGGGGAAGAGAGAGAAAAAGAGAGAGGGGGAAAGAAAGAGGAGGAGGAAGAGGAGAAGGAGGAAGAAAAGGAGAAGAGGGGGAGGAAAGAAGGAAGGGAGAGAAAGAAAGAGGGCAGAGAAGGAGAAGGAGGGGGGGGGAAGAGAGAGAGAGAGAGACAGTGGTAGGATTTATCACTGGGTTCTTTACCCAAACTATACGGTGAATTGCTAAGGTAGGTCTGCAGCCTTTAACAATAACACAAGACACAGAGGTGGTCTCCACTATGGGGGGGCAGGGCTCAGGTAAGCAGAGAATATATCATTTCACGGTTGGCATTCTTGACATCTCTGGGGTTCATGGGTTGTCATGTCTATTACAGACAATGAGGTCATGGCTATTTCATTTTCATCTCTAGCTCTAAATGAAGCTTTTTAAAAAATGGAATAAAGTCATGGTAAGTGGCACAGGTCATAAATAAGCTGGAGAAATAGGGAACTTTGTAAGTAGCAGAGAAGCCCTCCTTTGAAAGATCAAAGGTTGACTGTAAATGCCAAAGGAGAAAGTTTATGAGCTGAGAACGATCCTGTCCTCTCCCTGGCCTCCAACTCCACCCATCTCATTGGGAATGTAGCAAGAGCTCTTTGCTAGAACCACTAACAGGGTGGGATTTCACCAGGGAGAGCAGTGTGTTTATTCAGGAATCCAAGAGGAAATTGTCTTGTTGATGCTCAAGAGAGAGGAGAGAGCATGATGGAAGGAGATGTACAAACAATTAGGGACAAACATTTGCCTGGGGACAGAACTTCATGATCCATATTTTTTTTTCTTCACTCGTAGCATGAGGCTCCCTTGGCATCGTGGAGAAATTGGCCTTTATGCTTCAGTTGACAACTATAGTGGATTTGAAAGCCCATCGCAGGCAGGCTTGATGGAAAGCTCCCCAGCCATTCAAGTTATCCCAAGGTGGAAAGGGCCAGCGCTGGAGGTAGGGCTTCTTCCCACTGGAGGTCTTCTATTAGAGGCTGGATCACCACTCATTAGCTGGATTCTATAGAAGAAATTCTAGAAGGAATTCTGATTCTGTGAAGCCAAATCCATCTATAAAAGTCAAATGTCTCACCTTCCAGTCTGGAAATTGGAGAAGGGAGACTATTTGAATGCCATGGTTGGCCCACCAAGGGGCACCAGCTTAGAATTTATTTATTCTATCTACTCACCTCTTAGCATTAGAACCCTTGAGGTAGCCATGCTTTTGTGTGTGTGCGTGTGTGTGTGTGTGCGTGTGTGTGTGTGTGTGTGTGTGTGTGTGTGTGTAAGGAAAGGGAACAACTAGAGTTCTCTTGGAAAAGAGGAATTAGGCTTGGTCTGCTTGACCCAAGGTCAAAGAACTAAGAGCGATGAATGAAAGTTATGGAGATAATAACATCCAGAAGGTGCTTCTTCAAACTTTAAAGTACCATGCAAATAGTATTTTTATCATCCTCATCCTCATTATTATTATTATTATTATTTTATTATTCTCATCTTTATGTTTTGCTCCTGGAATTGTCCCAGAGATGATTTCATCAGAATAGGAATGGTAGCTTATTTTAAAAAAATACTTAATGTCAAGCATGGTACCTAGCACATAGTAGGTGCTTAATAAGGGCTTGTCAATTTGTTGACTTTGGCAGACTCTCCTGTAGGATGGATAAAATGACATTTTGTTATCAGAAGTGTTGAGATGCAAGCTCATCTTCTGTAGACTCACTGGAATCATCTCTGGGACAATACCAGTAGCAGATAGGATAATGGGCGTGGTTTATATTTCACTATAATCCTACCCAGTTTTAATTTCTACCTCTGGTTCTCCATATCTTGAAAGATTTTCATTCTACCCAGCTGGGAGTTAGTTCATGAGTCTTCCATATGGCAATATCTATTAAAGCTTTCTTAAATTTTTATGGATCAAAGTTAAATTCAGATGAGTGCAGGCAAAAGTTTTATTGGTGATAATCTTATTCCAGGAGAGTTTAACATTGAAGTCACAAGGATGTTTTGGTGTCTGTGATTCTAGTGAGGGAGTGTGTTGCCTATTAGTTTATGAATGACAGTGAGCTTCTGATGTATAATTCTGCCCACCAGGTCATATTTTTTCTAGGTATGCAGAAGGTACTAAATTTTTACAACTTGTAGCAATGCATGGCACATTTCTGCTATTTCCTGCTTTGATCAATAAATCCAGGATTTTTATGGGTAACCTTTCAGTAGTTTCTTGTGGCAATTACCTAGTCTTGAATTGCCATAAAAAAATGCTACTGTTTCCAGAAACAATTTTGAATGATTCAGTCATTTACTGGACACTTCTTTGATGATGTATTATTGTTAAATTCATGTAGTTTTCACCCATAGGGGACCTTTTAATTCCATTCCTCTTCTTAGCCATATAACTCACAGTCTCCATCCAAAGGTAGATCTATTTTCAGTTACATTCAAAAAATAGGTGTGTACCTACTGTTGGCCCTTCCCACTGCTCTGTAAAGTGATATCTGTTTCAGAAGTATTTTTGTAAGTTTTTAAGATATATGTCACATGTTCTCAAGTGTATCTTTACATAGCTTCCTTAGTGTAATGTATCCTGTATTTTGTTAATATCGTATATGTTTTTGGTTTGGGTTCTCTCCAAATCTGTTATGGTCAATTTTATTGTTCCAAAGGTATATGGTAATAAGACTGATATTGAGAAGGATTAATTACTTTAGATATCTTCTTCTCATTGAATTTTTACTACAGGATGCCAATAAGTCTCCTGACATACAAATGACATACAAAATATTGTACACCAGTTTCACAATGCCATGCTTTTGTGGGTTCAGGATAATGTATGATGCTTTCGTTCTTTCTCAGTTGAACAGGAATAAAGCAGGGTTGAGTGCTTGCTCCCATGTTTTTTAGCGTGACATTTTCAGTGATGATGCTGGACACCTTCAGTGAGGATGAAAACAGGATCAGGGTTAGATACCACATGGATGGTAACTTATTTAACTTATAAAGGCTTTAAGCCAAGACTAAAGTAGAGGGAGAGTTGGTGCTCGACTTTTTGTTGGCAGATGACATACAAAGCCATAGGTTTCTGTTCAGTGTGGCTTGCCTGGAGAAGATCAAGGTATTTATAAGTATACTTTTCTTCCATTGGTTCACTTTGATTTCTGAATTTAAGTTTGAAGCCTTCAGTCTCTAGCTCTCCTTGGTGTTGTGTTAAGAATTTCAATTATCAAGTCCAAATGATATTTTCATACAAAGATTCCCTCAAGATGAAAGAACAATGTATTTAAGGTAGATCCATATAGTCTGATGTCATCCATGCCCATCAAATGATTAATGAGGTGTTTTAGCTTGATTCCATACTTTGCAAGCCATACTTAGTTCTATTTAGGAGAGGTGATCATGGATTTCAGGACTGGCCAAAACATAACAGTATCTCGGAAAAATCCTGCATCTCATATCAATTTTTCTTGACATGACTGTGTTGGTGGCATGTTTTAATGAGATAATATACATAACGTTCTTGCAAACCCTAAGCATTATATAAACACTAGCTATTAAAAAAGGGCTTTTCAGAATTCCAGTTTAAGTATGTCCATCTCCTTTTAAAATTCTTTTGTCACCAGTTTCATTTTTAGGTGGAATTTCTGGAGTTTCTGTTAAATGAGGATTTTCAATGGACAACTGATTCCTCAACTTTTTCCTTTTTGGATTACATACGGTTCTCAACTTCATCTTTTATTCCCTCTAATCTAGATATAGGGATGAAGGTATTTCTTAAGATTTCCCTACACTGGCTGGCAAGCATTGTTATGTGACTTGGAGCAGAGGGTACCATCGGCAAAAAGCTAGATGAAGCTCTTGGCCATAACTGGTAAGATCTGCTTTCAATTTTGCTATGGTATATGTTAGAGCATGATGAAAAGATTCAGTTTTCAGTTAATTTCATATGGTTTACCCATTTTAGTGGTCAGTGCCATCTGAGCTGAATGAAGCCTTTCCTGTAGCCCTTAGCATAGTGCCTGGCATAGAGCAAGTACGTAAGAAATGCTTGTTGACTTGGCTTGAGTTGAGATGTTGGTGTTTGTTTTTTTCTTCTGGTTGATTTTACCTTCTTATGGTACCATAACATTAAGAGTGCCTCCCGTTTTGCTCACCCTCATGTTAGGCTAATCATGAAGTCTGTTTTGAGTAGAGCTAACATGGAACCCTGTGACACCCCAGCTATTTATTTCATTCTTTTTTTTTTTTTTTTTTTTTGCTTTTTGGAGGAGGGAAGGCTGGGTAATTGGGGTTAAGTGACTTGCCCAAGGTCACACTGCTAGTAAGTGTTAAGTGTCTGAAGTCAGATTTGAACTCAGGTCCTCCTGACTCCAGGGCCAGTGCTCTATTCAATGAGCCACTTAGCTGCCCCTATTTATTTCATTCTTAAAAGTGGGTATATCCCCTTGCCTAGGGTGATAACCCAGTCAATGGCTGTCCAATGGCATCAACAGAACCCATTTGGCCATCATTGTTTCAGGATTTCTGCCAAGCTTTCCTGTTTACTATATAAGTCTTAGAGAATGTGGCATCCTTACTATAATCCCCCAGCAAGAATTCTCCTATTTTGCTGGTGTATCACCTCCCACCCAAATTCCCTCATCCCAAAGCTGTGATAATAGATTGGACTTTGAGGTTATTCTCAGCGATATTACAATTAGAATAAGGATAGGGACTTGCCTTGTGATTTCATTAGTAAACTATAGTAGATTATAGTGAAGCATGATATCACACAGTAATAATATTGTATAGCAATAATTAGTACAGTAATGATGTAGTATGAAATAGTATGGAAATAATTAGTATAGCATAGTAATAATAGACTAGTAATTAGTATGGTATCACTATATAGAACAGTAATAATATAGTATAGCAATAATTAGTATAAATAATATAGTATAGTAACAGCAGACTAGAATAATAAGTAGTATAGTAACAATATAGTATGGGATAGTAATAATATAGCATAAGATAGTAATACAGTGTGTAATAATGAGCATAGTGGAGCAATAGTAGATAGAGCAATAATTAGCATAGTAAC
>CM053587.1:325941627-325962709 GCA_028646515.1 Pseudochirops corinnae | reverse complement strand
TATAATGTTTTGAATGTTTGTCTTGATTTGTAATGGAATAAACAGAGTGTTCACTGTATTTTGTAATCTGAACTCTAAAAGCTGTTCACAGTAGCATTCCTTTGGGAATCTGCTGGTGCATGGCATTACACTATCTCAAGCATTTGAAGAGCCGACATGTGGGAAAAGGACTAAATTTGATCTGCCTGACCCAAGAGGCAAGAACTAAGTGCAATGGTTTAAAATTATAAAGGGGGTAAATTTAGGCTTGATCTAAGGAAATATTTCCTAACAATGGAAGAACCAGTGGAAGTCTTCAAGGAAAGACCAGATGTCCATTTTTCAGGTATGTTGTAGAGAATTTCTTGTTAAGATAGTAAGCGTACTAGGTAGCTTGTGAGGTTCTGTGTAGTTTTAATGTTGTGGTTCTGTGAGCAATCCAAAAGTGGAATTGTTTTCCTGGGGACCCATTTGAGGTCTTCAAACAAACAAATGTAATTGGGGAAGCCTCTTTACAGGGGAAGATGAGTTCAGTTTTAAAGATAAATGAATTTGAAGTGACAGAGGTATATCTAGAGATGTCTAGTTGGCAGATGGAAACATGGGCCTAGCCCACAGATGGGAGGTCAGAGTTAGTGATGTAAATTTAGGAGTGATCCATATAAAGATGATAGCCAAAGCTGGAGTATAGGGTCTTGTACAAGAGCTTGGCAAAACAAGAGTAAATAACTAAGGACAGAAATGTGTTGAAGTTCAAATGTTGAGGGTGGGAGTAGGAGAAGGAAAAGAAGCTCATTAAAAAGAAAGAGAAATTCATTTTGAATTTATTTATTTGGTTTTTATTTGCAATATTCAAAATTACAAATTTTTAACAATAAATTCATTAATTTTCTGAATATGTAATTAAAAATCAGAAAACAAATCCAAAGTAGAAAAGAGTAAAATTTGAATGTTAGAGGCAATATAGATAAATTGGAAGACAAAACCACTATAGAATTGATAAAAAAACGAAAACAACTAAAAGCTGGTTTTTAAGACTAGCAAAGTCAATTAAACCCTTGGTTAACTTGATTAAAAGGAAGAAAATCAAATGATCAAAATAGAAATGATCAAAAAAGTGAAATCACAACAGATGGAGAATAAATAAAAAGACTTATTAGAGCTTACTGTGCACAATTCTATATTAGCAAAACTGCTGCTTTAAAAGAAATGGAAGAATGTCTACAAAAATAAAATAGTCCCAAATCATCAGGACATGAATAAATAATAAGTAAATCCAAATTTTGGAAAAAGAAATTGATCTAGTTATAAAAGAACCAACAAAGTAAAAAGTCTCCTGTCCACCAGGTTGTACATATGAATTCTCAGGTGAATTCTATGAAACTTTTAAAGAAAAAAAATTAGTACCTATACTACACAAATTATTCTCAAAAACTGGGAAAGAATATATGTAACCAAACTCCTTTAGTGAGACAAGGATAACCCTAATACCTAAAACCAGGAAAAGATAAAGCAAAGAAAGAGAATTATAGACCAATATTATTAATGACTGTGAATTCAAAAGTTTTTATTTAAATAGAATCTTGGCACACACACACATACATACATACACAAACAATATAGCATTATCAAGCTGGATTTTGACCAGGGATTCAAGGACAGTTAAACATCAGGAAGTCCATTAAGATAATAAATCATATTAAGAACATCTAAAAGCATACAATTATATCAATAAATGTGGGGAAATCCTTGGACAAAGTACAACCCTCATTTATGTGTTTTTTAAAAAGCCTACAAAGCATTTTCTTGTAAAATCCTAAATAATAAGAGAAATGCAAATCAAGATAACTCTGAAGTTTCATCTTATACCCAATCAATTGGCAAAAATGACAAAGATGAGAATAGTCAGTATTGGAAGGGTTGTAGAAAGAGGGGCACACTAATACATGCTTGATGGAACTATGAAGTGGTCCAACCATTTTGGAAAGCAATCTGGAATTACACAAAGAAAGCGACTAAAATATCCATGTTCATTGACCTAGTAGATCCTCCTGCTAGGCATATACCCCAAGGAAGTCAGATGTAGAAAGAAAAGTCTCATATATGCCAATATATTTATGGAAGCACTTTTTAAAGGAGAGAGAGAGAGAGAGAGAGGGAGAGAGAGAGAGAGAGGAAGAGGAGAGGAGAGGAGAGGAGAGGAGAGGAGAGGAGAGGAGAGGAGAGGAGAGGAGAGGAGAGGATGATGACTGGAGCATTGGCGGTATGGAGATGGCTGGGCATATATGAGAATGTACCTCCCTCACTTCTTTGCACAGGCAGGAGACTATGGATGTGGAACACTCTATACAATGTGGGACTTAAATGGTTAGTTATGTAGAACTGCCCTTCTTCCCTGCCCCCCTTCTTTTTAATTCTTTGTAATAAGGGATAGCTCTCTGGACAGAGAAAAGGGAAGAGCTATACTGGGACATGAAGGTGATATAAAAACCAAAAGCAACGACAATACCTTTAAAAAAGATAGAAGAGGGAGTTGGGGAGACAGGGGGGAACCAGGAAATTGCAATGATCATAGAAACCAATTTCAGTGAGTATTTCAGGGAGTTCCAGGGTTCCATGGTGGCAGGAGAGTGGGAAGGATGTAAACTAAGACAAAATCATTGAATGTGGAGAGAAGAAAGAACCACTGATCTTTGGGAGAGTCTGTACTAGTCAAGTGGCAGGGCCAGTAGCTAGATTGCAAGGGATTAAGGCTGGCATGGATGGATAGGAAGCAGAGGAAGTGGGTGTGGAACACATAGCCAAGTAGTCTGGCAGCAAAAAGGAGGAGGAAAACAAGCCACGAAGAAGAAGGGAGCAGGTTCAAACTAAGAGCATTGGTTGGTTTTTGTTTTTTGTTTTTGTGATAGAGGGGACCTGAATGTGCTGAACACTTGTGGAAGGACAGAAACTAAAGGCACTAAAGAAGGAAGTAATTAAGGAAGCAATTATGGTAGAAGTGAAAGGATAATGGGCAGGAGGGCTCAGTTTTCAGGCTTCTGACTCCTATGCCTGTCTCCTGAATCTGTATCCAAACTCATCTCCTTCCGTACCTGTCCCTATTCCTGGTTCTTTTCCCCATCCTTATCCTCATTCCCTACACCTTAATCGTCTTCCTTACCACGTCCGTGGCCTCATTCTCCTTCCCTTTGTCCATGTCTGTGCCCCCTAGCCTTCTCCTGTCTCTGATCCCAAGATCTTAGAATCGTAGGTCATAGATCTAGATCTAGAGATCATATCATAGATCTGGAGCTGAAATGGATCACACAGGCCATCAAAGGGGCCTCTGTTTCACAGACTAAGTAAGGCCCAGAGAGGTAGCGATTTGCCTGTCACACAATAAGTGGCAGGGCTAGGATTCAAACCCAAGTGCTTTGAGTCCAAAACCAGCGCCGCTCCCCTACACCATTGGAGACAGGTTGTACAAGGCACAGAGGTAGTAATGTCAGGCAGGGCAACCTTCAAGATCAATTTGGCAGGAATGTCCAGAACACGGGGCAAAACAATGTGAAATCAGCCTGGAAAGATAGACAGTCGACTTTAATTCAGGGTCCTAAGAACTGTTGTGACCCATGCTACAACTGAACTATGATGATCCCGTTATCTAGATAATCTTGGTCAAAAATCCCTGAAAATTCACACACACACATACACACATGCACACACACATCAATCAACAAGCATTTATTAAGCGCCTGCTGTGTGCCAGGTATTGTGATAGGCTTTGTAGATATAGGTAAAAAGACCAAAATGGAAATCCTAAGGAAATTATATTATGCCAGAGGAGACAAATCCATGCATAAATATAGACAGAAGATATAAAGTGAATAACTATAAATATATGCCAAGTCGTTAAATACAGTGTAGTTTGAGAGAGAGGGCACTAACTGTAGAGGGGAATGGGAAAGGTTTTATGCAGAAGATGGTAACTGAGCAATCTCTTAAAGGATGAGAGAGATTCTGAGGTGGGGGACATCAGAAGATGAGCCTCCCAGATCAGGTGTCCAACAATGCACATACTGGAGAAGAGCAGAGGAAGAACTACAAGTAGCTCTAGAAAGAACAAAGCAAAGATTGGGGCAGCTAGGTGGTGCAGTGAATAGAGCACCCACCCTGGAGTCAGGAGGACCTGAGTTCAAATCCAGATTAACACAAAACTAGCTAAGTGACCTTGGGCAAGTCACTTAACCCCAAATGCCCTACCTTCCCCCGTCCAAAAAGCAAAAAAAAAAAAAAGGAGAAGAACAAAGCAACTGGGCCAAAGCCAAAAGGAAACCCAGCTGCATTGTGTCTGGTGATAAAAGGAATGTCCGATGCTATAAAGATCAATATTGCACAGGAACCTGGAATGGAAGATCTATGAACCAAGGCAAGCTGGATGTGGTCAAACAGGAGATAGAAAGATTAAGTACCGACATTTTTGGGTGTCTGTGACCTTAGATAGAGGGAATGGATGCCTTTAATCCAGGGCATCACTATATATGTAACTGTGGGCTAGGTCCCTTAGAAGAACAGAAATAGACCTCATATTCAATAAAATGTTGAGAAAAGCAATACTGGAGTATAATCTCAAAAATGATAGAATGAGATCTGCTTGAATCCAAGGCAAACTGTTCAACATCACAGTAAGACCAGTCTATGCTCCAACCACAGATGCCAATGAGGCCAAAGAGGATCAGTTCTATGAAGACCTACAACATCTTCTAGAAACTATAGCAAGAAAAGATGTCATGTTCCTCACATAGGATTGGAATGCAAAAGTAGGAAATTAAAAGATAATTGGAATAATAGGCAAGTTTGGCCTTGGAGTACAGAAGTGAAGCAGGACAGAGACTAATAATTTTGTCAAGACAACTCACTGGTTATGGTAAACACTCGTTTTCAACAATCCAAAAGATGGCATCATGAAATGGTCAATATAAAATCAAAATGATTCTATACTTTGCAGCCAAAGGTGGAGAAGCTCCATAGAATCAGTTAAAACAAGACCTGAGCTGACTGAGGTTCAGATCATGAGCTTCTTATTGCAAAATTCAGTTTGAAATCAAAGAAAGTAGGGAAAACCATTGGACCATATAAGTATGACCTAAATAAAATCTCTTATGAATATGAAGCAGAAGTGATGAGTAGATTTAAGGGATTAGAGCTAGTAGATAGAGTGCCTGAAGAACTATGGACAGAAGTTTGCAATATTGTGCAGGATGCAACAACAAAAAGCATCCCAAGAAAAAGACGAGCAAGAGAGCAAACTGGTTGTGTGATGAGGTTTTGCAAATAGCTGAAGAAAGAAGGAAATAAAAAGGTCAAGGAGAAAGGGAATGATAGACCCAACTGAATGTAGAATTACACAGAATAGCAAGGAGAGAGAAGGTTTTCTTAAATGAGCAATGCAAAGAAATAGAAGAAAATGAAAGAAAGGGAAAAGAGATCTCTTCAAGAATATTAGAGATATCAGTGCAAAATTTCATGCAAAAATGGACATAATGAAAGACAAAAATGGTGGGGATTTAAAGGAAACAGAAGAGATTAAGAAGAGGTGGAATACATGCAAGAACTATATAAGAAAGGTCTTAGCATCACCAATAACCACCATGGTGTGGTTACTGATCTAGAGCCAGACATCCTGGAGGATGAAGTCAAGTGGGTCTTAAGAAGCATTGTTAACAGTAAGGCTAGTAGAGGTGATGGGATTCCAGTTGAGTTATTTAAAACCCTAAAAGACGTTGCTATTAAAGTGCTAAATCAATTTGTCAACAAATTTGAAAAACACAACAGAGGCCACTGTATTGGAAAAGATCAGCTGACATCTTGATCATAAACAGACTGTGCCGAAGAATGTTCAAGATGCCAAAGAATGTTTAGGTTACTAAACAATTGTGTTCATTTCACACACTAGCAAGATTATGCTGAAGGTTCTGAAAGCAAGGCTTCAGCAATATGTGAACTGAGAATTACCAGAAGAGGCTGATTTTCAAAGAGGCAGAGGAACTAGAGACCAAATTGTCAACATTCACTGGAGAAAGCAAGGGAGTCCCTGAAAAAAAAAAAACAACAACACATCTACTTCTGCTTCATTAACTACCTTAAAGTCTTTCACTGTGTAGATAACAACAAAATGTGGCAAGTCCTCAAAGAGATGGAAGTACCAGATCATCTTACTTGTTTCCTGAGGAAGCTGTATGTGGACCAAGAAGCAACAATTAGAAGTGAACATGAAACAACTTATTGGCTTAAGATTGGAAAAGGAGCCCAACGAAGCTGTATATTGTCACCTTATTTATTTAGCTTATATACAGAGTACATCAAGTGAAATGCCAGGCTAAAAGAAAAGCCAAAATTAAGGTTGCTAGGAGAAATATCAACAATCTCAGATATGCAGATGATACCACTCTGATGGCAGAAAGTGAAGAATTAAGAAGCCTCTTGATGAAGATGAAAGAGGCTTGACATTTAATATTAAAAAACTAAGATCTTGGCAACTGGTCCTATCAGTTTCTGGCAAGTAAAGGGAGAAGAAAGGGAAGCAGTGCCAGATTTTAGTCTTGGGCTCAGAGATCAATGCAGACAACAACTGCAGCCATAAAATTAAAAAGATGCTTGCTCCTTAAATGGAAAACTATAGCAAATATGGACAGCATACTAAAAAGCAGAGACTTTACCTTGCTGACAAAAGTCCATACAGTCAGAGCTAAAGTCTTTCTAGTAGCAATGTATGGTTGTAAGAGTTGGACAGAAATGTGGTACTGGAGAAAACTTTTGAGAGTCCCTAGGACAGCAAGGAGATAAAATCAGTCAATACTTCAATAAATTAATTCAGACTATGTATTGCAAGGTCAAATACTGAAGATGAAGCTTAAATGCTTTGGCCACTTAATGAGAAGATAGAATTCATTGGGAAAGACCCTGATTTTGGGAAATCTTTCTTTTTTTGCTTTTATTTTTGGAGGACAATGAAAGTTAAGTGACTTGCCCAAGGTCACACTGCAAGTAAGTGTTAAGTGTCTGAGGTTGGATTTGAACTCAGGTCCTCTTGACTCACTGCACCACCTAGCCAACCCCTGATGTTGGGAAATATTGAAGGTAAAAGGAGAAGGGGACAGTGGAGGATAGATAGCCTCATGGAAGCAACTAACATGCACTTGAACATACTTTGAGAGACAATGGAGTATAGAAGGTCCTGGTGTGCAATAGTCCATGAAAAAAAGAGTCAGATATGACTGAATGCTAGAACAATGACAACAACAAAAATCACTGGTATAGGAGGTCATTGGAAAAGCTAGACATTTATCAATTGGGGATTGGGTGAACAAGTTGTGGTATATGAATGTGATGGAATATTATTGCACTATAAGAAATTATGCTTGGGACAGCTAGGTGGCACAGTGAATAGAGCACTGGTCCTGGAGTCAGGAGGACCCGAGTTCAAATCTGGCCTGAGACACTTAACACTTACTAGCCGTGTGACCTTGGGCAAGTCACTTAACTCCAATTGCCCTCCAAAAAAAAAAAAAGAAATTATGCTGGAGTTTGAGTCTAAAATAAAATTTTGGGAAAAAACAGAAATTATGAAGGGAATGGTTTCAGAGAAACCCAGGAAGAGTTGTATGAACTGATACAGAGTTATATAGGCAGAACCAAGACAACAGTTTATATGATAATAACAATATTATAAAGACAATCAGCTTTGAAAGGTTCGGGAACACTTATCAACACAATGATCAGCCACAGTTCCAGAGGACTAATGATGAAACAGTCTATCTGTCTCCTGACAGAGAGGTAATGAATTCAGAGTATAAATTGACACCTGTTTTTAGACATGGCCAGTATAATAATTTGCTGTTATGCTATATATATTTTCAACAGAGGATTTTGTTTTTCTCTGGGTAGGGGTGCTGAGGGATGGAGAAAAAGGTAAATCTCCTTTTAAAATAAATAAAATGTAATTTAAAGCAAAATATCCATATTTGGGGCAGAAAAATTCTAGCCCCAAAGCCATCAAGTCATAGTTATTGATTAAACTTATTCCAATGTGAAAAAGATAGAAATGAAAGACATTTTAGAGTTTCTTGACTTAAAATCAAGTCTTCTATCCTCCTCCATGTTTCCTCCCTCAAAGGTCCACACCATGATTGCCAACCTCCACCTATGGGAAAGATGCAAAGGGCATTTAAACCAGTGCGTCAGCGGTGCCCCCCACATTCCTGGCACGTTTCTCTCCTTCCTGTCTTTAATTCCACCCCACCTCTGTTCCACCCAGGTAAGCACCTTGTACCATAACCAACAAACCGGCTTTGGTCTTCTTTCTTTACAGTGGTTGGAGGAGGAAATCCTTCATTTGTTCTACGAATGTGAAAATACAATCTGCACTCTGACTCTCTCCTATACTTTGAACAGTCACTCAGTTGCAATATGAAAGAGACCTTGGTTTGAACCTTATGTGTGTCGTTTATTAGTTTTGTGACTCACGTCATGTCTTTGAGCCTCATTTTTCCTATCTGTAAAATGGAAATAATATCTGTAGTAACTATCTTGTGGGTATTCCCTGTTGTTATAGTTTAGCCAAAGGTAAAGGACTAATTTGAGGATCTCAAAAGTACAGAATATCAATGTGGAAAGGGACATTGGTCACCGTTGAGTCCATCCCATCTCTGAACAAGATTCCCCTCTAAAACACCCTCAAAAAATGATCCTCCAGCCTTGGCTTGGAGATCTCCATTGAGGAGAAACCTGCTCCCTCTTACAGTAGCCCATTCCACGTTTAGACAGCTCTATTTATTAGGAAGTTTTCCTTGAACTTGAGCCTAAATTGAAACTTTCATCTATTGCTCCTAGACAATTAGGAGGCTCAGTGCCAAAGCTGGAGTCAGGAAGACCTGAGTTCAAAACCGGCATCAGACACTTCTTAGCTGTGTGACCCTGGGCAAGTCACTTCACTCTGTTTACCTCAGTTTCCTCACCTGGAAAATGAGCTGGAGAAGGAAATGACAAAATCACTCTAGTATCTTTGCCAAAAAAAACCCCAAATGGGGTCATGAAGAGTTGGACATGACTGAGAAATGACTCAACAACAAAATTTCTCCTAGACAGAGCCTCTTTGACCAGGAAGAAAAAAAAAAATCTAATCCTTCCTGGTGACCTGGAGGTTATTTTCATGACCCCTAAGTGTTTTCTTCTCCAAGTCTTTCAACTGATCCTTCTATAGAATAGCCTGGGGCTCCTTCATCATGATTGCAGCATGCATGCATGCATGCATGAAAGAATAAATGGAAAAACCCCACTTATTAAACATTTAGTAGGTGCCAAGCTGGGAGCTAAGTCCTAAGTATATAACACAAAAAGCAAAATCCTTCTAACTTCAAAGCTGTGATCCCATGACTGTTGGGCTGGTGGATAAAATGCCTACTTTTTTTTTTTTTTAACTAAATGAAAATATTGGGAGATAAACTCATTTCCTGCAGGCTTTGGTGTACTTCTAGGTAGCTAGGTGGCTCAGTGGGTAGAGAAGAGGGCTTGGAATCAGGAAGACCTAAGTTCAAACTGCACCTAACTCAGTAGTTATTACTTAATCTCTGTCTGTCTCAGCTTCCTCATCCATAAAATGGAGATAAGAACAGTACCTAGCTCTCAGGGTTGTTGTGAGGATCAAATGAGTTAACATGTGAAATGCTTTGAGATCCTTAAAGTGCCATGTAAATGTTGTTCAGTCATTTCAGTCTGATTCTTTGTGATCCCATTTAGAGTTTTCTTGGTAAAGATACTAGAACGGTTTGACATTTCCTTCCTCATTTTACAAATGAGGAAACTGAAACAAACCTGGTTAGGTGATTTGCCTAGGTTGACCCAGCTAGTATGTTACTGAGGCTAGATTTGAACTCAGGTCTTCCTGACTTCAGACCTGGGTTTCTATCCACTGGGCCACTTAGCTTCCCATATAAATGTTAGGGATTATAATTACTACTATTATCTTGTTCCTGTGGGGTTTTGATTTCTTCTGCTGGGTTTCTATATTTTGAGAGCTTTGTGTTCCATATAGTTGGGAGAATGTGTATTTGGGATGGTGTCCTATTTTAAGAACATTGTCAGATTGTTACAAGTCAATGTTATATTTGGGTGATTTATTACAGGAAACAATTTTGTTTGTGATTGTGCTCAAGTTGTAGCCCAGCTTATCTGCTGAGTTCTCAAGCTTATTTTGAGGTTTGAATTTGTAGTACATGAATTTGTCATCCTTTTTTGGTGAAGATACTGGTAAATTATTCTGGCTACTGGATTTTCAGGTATTTGGTAGAGAATAATTTTTTTTTTCAACATATTATATGTTGCCTCTTTTCTCCCATTTCTTTACAAAATTTGTGTCAATCGATACATTCAGACTCTTTAAGGATGACCTTTCTGTAATTTCTGGTGGTAATGACTTAGAACAGAAACACTCTCATAGATCCCTCCTTTTCTATAAACAAATCCACATGACTCAGTTATTTGTTCAGTGCTTTTTGTCAACGTGTTGAGCTCATATGGATGTTGTCCCTGAGGGCCTTTTGATTCTATTCCTGGATTTTAGCTAATTCACAGGCTCCATCAGTAGCTAAACTACTCTTTCAGTGATATCCTATTGATTCAGTGGTATATACTTACCAGTAATCCACCTTCACTATTGCTCTAAGGACTAGTATCTGTTTGTTTTTCAAAAGTAGTTCTCTAAGCTTTTAACATATTTATCATGTAGCCTGAGGACATTTGTCATCCTCCTTCCTCCTTTTTGACAAGGAAGTGTTGTTCTTTCTAATAACTGCCTTGAGAGGATAGACCCTGTGTTTCATTAATATCTCCAGATTTTGCTTGACTACTTTCTAAATTTTCTTTTGTCTATTTAACTGTCACAAAAATGAACCTTAAAATTAGTTTAACATAATGGCTGGCACATAGTAAATATTTAAGTTTATTGATTGGTTGATTAGTATTGCATAGGTGTTCATTGCTTTAAACCTCCTCTTCCCATTGAGTTGTGACTTCAGGTTGCCAATGGGTCTCTTGAAATATATAGCCACAGCATTCTTCTTGATAGCTTTTATGGTTCAATGTATCTTATCTGGAGACCAAGTATCCCCTTTATCCATTTCTTCAAGTTGACTTCTGAGGTCAAGCTTAAAGCCTCAGTTTTTATCTTTCTTTTGTATAAATAAAGATTTTTCACTCTTATTGAGTTTAAATGATGTTTTAATATCTTTGGAGAAAGTTTCTATAAAATGAAATAACATTTTCAGTGGACACATAAAACAATGTCATCCACTTACATTGTTACTTATCACGTTCATTATTATGTGTTGAGATCTTTCATTGGTGTATGGGAATTTCTTCAATACTCTGTAACTTTTAATCTTATAGAGTTGCCTGGGCCACTGAGAGTGCAGATGACTTACTCATAATCACATATCAAATAGTTCTTTCAGATTCTAGGGCTAGCCTTTATCATCTATACCAACAGTTCTCAAAGTGTGGTCGGTGAACTTCTGAGGGATCCCAAAACCCTTTAAAGGGATCAATGAGACCAAAACTATTTTCATAATAATACTAAGATGTTATTTACTTATTAAAATACTTCTCCCTTTTCCAACTACATATCTGAGTGAGACCAGATTTCTTCGCATACTTTAACCAAAACAATATATCACAATGGAATAAATGCAGAAGCAGATACCAAATCTAGTTGTCTTCTATTATGCTAGACATTAAAGAGATCTTTTAAAACATGTAAAATATAACCACTCTTTTCGTTAATTTATGTGGGTCCTCCCATGCACATCATTCCTTTCAGGAAACAGGATCCCTACTCTATTCTGTCTGAGGGTTGTTTCAGCTGCACCATGGGGTCTGTTTAGGTCCTCCTATTATATACAGATAAGAAAACTGAAGTCCAGAAAAGTTACATAATTAGACCAAGATGACACAAGGAATAGCTTAAAGGACTGGGGTTTGAACTAATGTCCCAAGACTTAGAGAACAGCATTCTTTCTCCTGCACTATGATGTCTCCAAGCCTCTCAAACCAGCATCAGCAGCACCTTCCCCACAGTGTGGAGGTAGACAAGCAGGCCATTCAGCACCCACTTGTTGTCTTCTGTGGTTCACAAAGGGAGTTCACCTTGGGTAGAATTCATCCTGTCCTTGGAATCTGCCTTAAATTGTAGACTCAGTGGAAGCAGAGGATGAACATTTTTCTCAATTAATTCCAAAGAGGAATCAATTCACAGAACACTGTTAAAATGCTAAGGGAAGGATGGCCCCATCACTTAGCATGGCACCTGGCACATGGTGAGTACTTAATAAATACTTATTGATTTGCTTTGGCACAGTGCCTGGTAGACAGTAGGTGTTTAATAAATGCTCATCGATTGGTTGACAGGACACTGCGGCTCCCTCTCGCCCAGGAAAGCATAAACAGTGAAGGTTTCCACCCAGGCCCAGATCCCTTCTAGTGAGCAAGATTTAGAAGAGAATCCAGAATTTGCGTCATATTCATCCAATGTGTATTTACTGGGCATCTGTTTAATAGGAAGAGAGAGCAAAAAGGTGAAGGATCTGAATTTAGAAAATGCACTTTTCATCCCAATACAAAGCTTACTGCCACTTACCCTTCCTCATCTGAAAAATTCAGGGGTGGGACTTAGTCAGTGGCTCCCAATATGACGGCTCCAGAGTGTCCCTCAAATTGATGTTTGTAGTGTTGTAGATAGAATAATGCCCTCAGAGTCCTGAGTTCAAGTCCTGACTGTTGTGACCTTGGGCAAGTCTCTTAACCCCTTATTGCTCTGATCTCTAAAATTATAAATTAATAAACTATATATATATGGAAACTATATACATGCTATAATATATTATATGTAATGTATAATATATTTATTATTTATATATTATATAGAATATATATAAACTATATATATAATAAACTATAAACAATATCTAATACTATAAAGTTCTGCTTTAGTAGAAGGAGTTCTCACACTAAGAGTTCCCTATACTGATAAAATAGGGAGTCCACCATCCCCCCACCCTCATTGTTGCTCAGTCTTTCAGTTGTGTCTGAGTCTTCATGACCCCATTTGGGATTTTCTTGGCAGAGATACTAGAGTGGTTTGCCATTTCCTTCTCCAGCTCATTTTTACAGATGAGGAAACTGAGGTAGACAAGATAAAATGAGTTGCTCAGAGTCATACAGCCTGGAAGTTGAGTCTTCCTGACTCCAGACCCGGAGTTCCATCCATTGCTCCACCTAGTAACATGTCCACCCCTCCCCCACTGTATTCCTGTTTTTCAAATGTGCAGAAGTGCTCAGAGACAGTGTGGTCCGGGAGCTAGAGAGGCCTTAAAGCTAAGAATATCTGGGTTCAGGTTCCACCTCCAACAAATATTGACTCTATCACCCCGGGCAAGTTCTTCAATCACTCAGTGCTCTGGACGGCTTTCTAAGACTGGAAGTTATGGAAAAGGTGCGTCCCTGTGTTGGTAGAAGGAGTTCCCTCATCCAGGAATCTCTGTATCAATGACATCACTAACCTTGTCCCTTTCACTTACACAGGGGAGAGAAAAGCAGAAGGGCGCATTGCAGATCATGTTGTACTTGGATCCAAGAAGACGTGAGTTCAAAACCTGCTTCTGCACCTTAGTACCGGTGAGATCTTGGGCATTTCATCATACCTCAGTTAAGTCTGAAGATAGAAATCATCGAGACCGCAATGGGAGGGGCGTGCCCACATCAATAAAATAACAAGGTGCCGTTGGCGTCTCATCCCTGCATCCCTGAAGCATCACTGAATTTCTGGTCTATTTTTGTCAACATGTATTTTCTCAGTCAACAAACGTTAACCAGTTACCATCACGTAAAGATCTGAAAAAAAAATTACATAGATGCTAAATTGAGGTCCTTTTACTGGAAAAGTCCAGAGGCTGGATCATCTATCTGGGCTCTCCCAGCTCATAGTCATTGTGGTACAATGGAGAATAGGACTACAGCTTTGTAGCGAAGATCTTGTCATCTGTATGACCCTATCAGGTAAATCGCTCAAGCTTTATGGACTTCAGTTTCCTCATATATAAAGTGACAAGGTTTGGATAATGACCTGTGAGGTCCTTTATGACCCTATCTCTGACAAAACACAGTGGCGGCCATCTCCTATCATCCTGATCTATATCTCACCACTGGACCCAGATGACTCTGGAGGAGAAAGTGAGGCTGGTGACTTTGCACAACCCTCCCTCACTTAAATACAATTCACTTGCATGTCATGGCTTCACCTTCCTGATGTTATGGTCCTCTTCAAGAATGAGAGACAAACAACAACAATAAAGTACAGAGGAAAGAGACCTGGACCTGGAATCAAGAAGATCTGAGTTCAAATCCAGATTTAGACATTTACTAGCTGTGAGACCCTGGATGAGTCCCTTAGCCTTTATTTGCCTCAGATTTATCATCTATTAAAAAGATAATACTAGCACCTATCTCCCAGGCTTGTTGTAAGGATCAAATGAGGTAATATTTATAAAGTGTATAGCACAGTGGTTCTCAACCTTCCTAATGCTGCAACCTTTTAATATTCGTATGTGGGCATATCTGCATGTGGGCGGACCCACCTGGAGATGGATAGAGGAGCCGTGTGTCGGTTCCTAAGACCATCGGAAATATGTGTTTTCCGATGGTCTGAGGCAACCCTGTTCTACCCCCAAAGGGGTCACGACCCACAGGTTGAGAACCACTCTTGCACGTGACAGGGCACAGAGTAAGTGCTATATAAATGTTGGTTGTTGCTGCTCTTGTTGTATCCAAACCCCCCAAAGATAAGCAGTCCAAGGATATTAGCAGGCAGTTTTGAAAAGAAGAAATTAAACCATCAACATGAAGATGAAAGATTGCTCTAAATCACTAGTAAGACAGTGCAGATGGAAATAACTCTGATGTCTCAGTTTATACCAATCAGATTGGTCAAGATGACAAAAAGAGCAAAAAATAATTGTCAGAGGGGAGAACAGACACACTAATGCATTGTTGGTGGAGCTGCCAACGGGTTCAATCATTCTGGAACTGACCCCAAAATCACAAACATACCTTTTGACCTGACAATACCACTGCCAGGCAGGTACACCAATTCCACTCCCCCTCTCCCCAAGACATAGCATACCCCATGCACAAAACATTTATTACAGCTCTTTTTTGTAGCAAAGAACTGGAAACAAAGTGGGTGTTCATCAACCAAGGGTTAGATGAACAACTTGTGGTCTATCAATGCAATGGGATATTATTGTGCCAGAAGAAATGGCAACTCTGATGGATTCAGAAAGTTGGGGAAGTTTATATGAACTGATGCAAAACAAAATAAGCAGAACCAGGAGACAATTTACACAACGACCATGATAATATCAGGATAGATAGATCCCTGCAGGGACCAATGATGAAGACTTCAGAAGGCTGATGATGAATCAGGACTCCCACTTCTTATCAAAAGAGAGATGAATGGACTAGAAGAACCCAAAGAAGGAGATACACATTTTCAGCCATAGATCAATATGATAAATTGTTTTGTTTGGCCACACCCATTTCTTACTAGGGAGGGTCCCTTATCTGGCAGAGAGTCAGTGGGCTGTGAGAGAATTGAAAATAATAGAAGAACATTATCAGCACAACAAAAATAGAAGGAAAACAAGCAGTTCAGAAGGGGACACAAATGACAATTTTGTTACTACCTTGTTACACTATATATGTGCATGTGTGTGTAGGTCTATGCATGTATATATGCACCAATTTATAAATATAAGAAAATATTTTTACTTACGTATATTATATTTACATAAATTTATATTCATAGAAGTAGTTTATTATTATACTTGTAAAATATGTTTATTATCTTTATAGAATGCATTTATTGTATTATATTTATAAAAATATATTTATATATTTTATTTATAGAAACTATCATTATAATATATTTATTTTACATTTATAGAAAGATATTTATGTATATATGAAACCAATCATGTAACAAATCCACATTATCCTATGTAACCCAATTTTTGTTCATTGTTACATTGTTCTTAATAAGAAAATTAAAAGAAAAAGGCTCTAGTTTAGAATCCAGTGAGCTGTGTTCCCATCCCAGCCCTGCTGCTTAGAATCTGTGAGAACTTGGCAAAGTCCCTTCATCTCTTTGGCCTCAGTCTCCCCATGTGTCAAACAGGGAGGTTGGACTGGATGGTCTCGGAGGCCCCTCCCAGCTCTAAATCTTGGATTCTTTGACCCTCCTTGTGAGGTATGGTGTTGTGTGGGCAGTGCAGTTAATGGCAGTAATGAATGGCTCCTGCTCTCATGGAGTGAGGAGCTGTAAGGTCCCTCTAGGGAGCCAGGGAGCCAGGCAGCTAAGCTCAGGCAGTGAAGAGAGCAGAAGGGAACCCCCTAGGGGAGTCAATCCCCCCCACCCACAGCACTTAAGTTTCCATCCGATCAGAGATAATAAACCAGGGCAGCCAAATGAACACAGGGCAGAGAGCCAAATAGCTGGGGCCATCGGCTCAGGAATTAGAAGCCCTAATGACTGTAAGTCAAAGTACTTGATTTAATGAGCCTTTCCAGATGTTGAGGTCACGCCTGAGTGTACAGAGTTGCAGCAGTGGCTGGAGCCAGCAGACAGGTGAAGGAGTGGGCGGAGGGTCAGCCCCGCCTGTGATGGGCCAATGGGCGCCAGACCCAGAATCCCACCCGACTTGGCAGGCCCCCAGAGTGGTTTATTGTGATCATAAACCCTTGTTAGGAGGAAAAACACCATTCCCTGAGAGGAGGGTGGGGTTTCTAGGACGGGATGTCTCGTTTTCTACCTTGCCAGTGAATCATGTATTTTCCCTGGGACATAGGGGCATGGTACAACAGATAGGGCCCGGGACTTGGAGTCTGGCACCCATCTCCCAAGGTTGCTGAGAGGCATTGATTTCATCAGTGATGCGGAGTCCTTGGACTCTCTGGACTTTAGCTCCCCAATGGATAGTCTCCTTGGTGCCTTCTAGTTCATGATTCTTCAAAGACCGATGCTCTTGCAGTGGTTCTCAACCTGTGGGTTGCGACCCCTTTGGGGGTCAAACGACCCTTTCACAGGGGTCACAGGAGTCGCCTGAGACCATTGGAAAACACATATTTCCGATGGTCTTAGGAACCGAGACACCACTCCTCTATCCGTCTCCAGGTGGGTCCACCCACATGCAGATATGCCCACATGTGAATATTAAAGGGTTGCGGATTAGGAAGGTTGAGAACCACTGCTCTAAGGAGATATCAGAAAGAAGATTCTCTGCCAAGTCATGGTTGCACTAAGTGGCTTCTGAGACCCCGTCCAGTTCTGAGATTCTGCTGTTCCTATCAGTGGCACCACCTTTCTTCCTGTCCCCCTTGCTCAAACCCTCAATCTTCTCCTTACTCTTGCCCTTCAGGTCTGATTACTCACAACTTCAAAGGTGGCAGGGTATAGCTAACACAATGCTGGCATAGGTGTAAGGAAGATTTGGGTTCAAAACCCACTCTTTTACGATTCATTCACGTCTAATGCTCCATGACCCCATTTGAGGTTTTTTTTGGCAGAGATACTGAAGTGGTTTGCCATTTCCTTCCCCGGCTCATTTTAGGGATGAGGAAACTTGAGGCAAACAGGGTGAAGTGACTTGCCCAGGGTCACACAGCTAGGAAGTGTCTATGGCCAGAATTGAACTCAGCTCTTCCTGACTCTAAGCCCAACACTCTGTGCCACCTTGCTGTCCCCAAATCCACACTAGACACTAGCTATGAAACTTTGAGTAGGCTTTGCCTCTCTGGGCTTCCCCTGGCCCCTTCCCATTCTTCTATCTATCTTAGACATCATTCCCCTTAATGCATGGTTATAGTCCATACTGCCCACTGCTTCATTTCCCAACTCCATGCCTTACATCTGCCATTCCCTTCCCCCACACACACACACCTGGAATGTTCCCCTTCTTCAATTCAGCCTCAGAATCTTTGGCTTCCTTTAAACACCACCTCCTCCAGTAACCCATAACCCACTATCCCAAAGCCAATGTAAACTTCCTAAATTCTCCTTCAATCTGCTGTACATATCTCCTATGTACCTATATACGCATTCTTCCATTAGAAGATGGACTCTGAGCAAACGCTTTTTGTTTTTCCCTCTTTATATACTCAGTAAGTAGCACACAGTGCCTGCCACATAGTGAGAAATTAATATTAATTAGTTGATTGATTGATTGGTTCATCTGTTAAATGAGGGCATTAGATTCACCTCCTGGGTCAATTTCAGCTCTAAATGGATCCCAGAAAGCGTCCAGTCTTTTCAGCATTTCTCTGATCCTTAGTTTCCCCAAATGGATAACACCAGTAGCCCTGACTTCGTTGGGCTGTTGTAGGACTGGAGAAGACCAGGGTGTGGGTGAGGTGGGTGGGGTGGGTAGGCACTGATAGCTAGGTTCAAGCTCTGGATGGGATGTCCAGAGGATGGAGGGATCAGCCTCATTCTGCTGGGCTCCCGAGGGCAGAACTAAGGGCAGTGGGTGGAGGGTTTGAAGAGGCACCTTTAGGCTTGACCTTGGGACTGTCTTCTTTTTTTTTTTTGCTTATGAATGCAAATGCATTATCTTCACTTAAGAGTACAGGGTCTGGCATACAGTAAGCACTTAATAAATGCTTGTGGACTGACTTACAGACTCAGGAAGTGGTGAGATTCCCCTCCCTGGTGGTTTTCAGGCAAAGACTAGATGGCCCCTTGTCGAGTATTTATCTGGATTAGACTAGAGAGTTGCCAAGGTATCCTCTGGCTCTCAATTTCTATAATTCTGATAAATGAGATGATATATCACATTATGTATTATATAATTTTATATTATATACCATGTAAAACCCTTTGCAAACCTTAAAGTATTACAAAAATATAGTTATGATTGTGCCAGACAGTAGGGCATTATACCCAGGAATTAGGTCACCATTGTTTACTCCTCACCTAGAAAACTGCAAATAGTACGGGTTGTCACCATCTCTCTTCCCCATTCCATTCGTCAAACCCTAGATTTGGAGTCAGAAAGGCTTGAGTTCAAATCCTGGCACTTACTAACTGTTGATTATAGGCAAGTCACTTAACCTCTGTCTGCCTCGGTTTCCTCATTTTGAAATGAGATTTGAAATGAGAGGGGACCATCACACCTATATCATTTACCTCAGTCAGTTGTTGTGAGGATCAGATCATGTATATAAAAGGCCTTGTAATTCTTAAAATACTATATATATATATATCAACTATTATTATTACTATTTTATTATTGTTATTATTATATCTTCTGACTTTCCCAAAGAGTCTGACCCTGTTTGACATACACATTAAATGTTTTTCCAATTAATGAAGAATCTATTTTCTGTTCTTCCTACCATCACCCCATTTAAAAAGAGAGAAATAAAAAGAAAACTCATGTAACAGATGTGACTAGTCAGGCAAAACAAAGTCAGAGATTACATGTCCAAAAAAAATTATGTTTCCTTCTATACCCTGTATCTATAGTATACTTACTTCATCGTGGGTCCTCTAGTGTCACCATTGGTCATTATGCTGCTCAGAGTTTTCCTAAGTTTTTCAAAGTTGTTTGTCTTTACAATATTTTTGCCATTTTGTATGCTTTTCTCTTGGTTCTGCTCGTTTCACTCTGCATCTGTTCATACAAGTCTTCCCAGGTTTCACTAAAACCATCCTTTTCATCATTTCTTACAATACACTAGTGTTCTATTACATTTGTTCAGCCTTTTTCCAGCTGATGATAATCCTTTGGTTTCCAGTTCTTTGCTACTACAAAAAGAGCTGAGCTGCTATGAATATCCTTGTACATATGAGCCCATTTCCTCTTGGTATAGGCCTGGTAATGGTACCTCTAGGTCAAAGGGTATGTATCGTTTAATGACTTTGGGGCATAGTTCCAAATTAAATATGACCAACTCATAACCTCACCAATGAAGCTGCCTATTTTCTCATAGCTCCTCCAACATTTGTGTTTTTTTTTTTCAACTTTATCAATCTGATGGGCATTCGTGCAAAGTTAATATCAGCTGTCCTCTCCCCCAAACCAGCTGAAGACACATGAAGCATGAAATCCCATATTAGCATTTCAAGTAGCATTAGAAGAGGATTGGGGGCCAAGAATAACACTGGTAACAAGATGTCACTTGTCAATTTTATGGATTGTAAATACCTTCCAGTTGGACCCAGATGCAAGTCACAAGCCTGAGCAGGTCTTGAGAAGAAGAGATCATTGCCAAAAAGTCGCTCTCAGGGGTACTTTCTGTCACACTCCTAAAAATAGTCTGTTCTTGCTGCTCAGCCCAATCTCTTCAGGGAAGGTGGGGCCCTCCATGTGGCCCTGCTCGTGGACTCCCCAAATAGACTTGGGATGTACTTACTTGTATAACTGTTACATTCTGCACGTCAAATATAAGTGCCTTTGGGGCAAGAACTGGTGCCCCAAGAACCAAACACATCACAGCTGTTGAGGGATGTCCTTCATGTTGAATTAGACCAAAGAAAGAATCATACAGGTCAGAATTCAAAGGGACCTCCCAGGAGATCTGGTCCAAACTCTACTTGAACAGGAATCTCCTCTATAGCATTTAGGAGACAGAGGCACACAGGCGCATCTGAAGTCCTCTACGGACAGGAAACGCTCCCTCCAGACGCAGCCCCTCCTACTATGGGACAGCTCCTCTCATTGGGAAGTTCTCTTTACAATATGGGTGCTGTGGCACCATGGCAGCACCAAGCACAGACTGCCCGAGATGCCAAGAGATTCTCATGTCTCAAGTCCAAGGAACTTGTTCTTTACAGTGAGTAATGACGATGATGATGATGATGACAGTTATAAGTTATATAAGGGGCAGAGAAGTGGTCAACCTACTTTGTGCAGGGAGCTCCCTCACCTATATATTTTGCTATAATATATTATTACTATCCTGTACTATATTGTTACTATACTAATCATTACTCTAGTGTACTACAACTATACTATAC
>CM053587.1:325920020-325941127 GCA_028646515.1 Pseudochirops corinnae | reverse complement strand
TATCTATCTATCTATCTATCTATCTATCTATCTATGTATCTATCTATCTATCTATCCATCCATCCATCCATCCATTTATCATCTATCTATCTATCTATCTGTCTGTCTGTCTGTCTGTCTGTCTGTCTATCTATCTATCTATCGCTTTATTTAATCAATGAATAGGAGTCGAAGAGAGAAATATTTACATTGGATATCAGGAAAATCCTCCCAACAATTAGAGCCATCCCCAAGTGGGATGAGTTGCCTGGGCAGGTGGTGGCTTCCCTATCACTGGATATTTTCGATTGGAGCCTAGATGATCATTTCTTCCAGGTAAGAATGGAAACATAACTAAGGGGGAAAGGTGGGACTTCTCCCCAGAGCACTGAATTTAGAGAGTTAAAAACAAGAGTGAGCTGGTAAATGTTTAACGACCAGCTCTCTGAAAATGTATGACATTTAAAAGTTAAATCTGCATTATCAACATTTTCTTCATCACCTTCTTAAGTCTAGACAATCAACAAAACAATAAATCCAGCCTTTATTTGTAGTGTTTGCCTGTTTTTTTTATTGTTCACTTATTTTTACTTGTATTAGACTCTTCGTGACCCCATTTGAGATTTTCTTGGCAAAGATAATGGAGTGATTTGCATTTCCTTCTCCAGATCGTTTTTTACAGATGAGGAAACTGAGAAAACAGGGTTGATGATTTCTCCAGGATCACACAGCTAGTAAGTCTGGGGCCAGATTTGAACTCTGAAAGATGAGTCTTCCTGATTCCATGCTTAGCACTCTATCCACTGCTATACCAAGCTGCCCCTCACACTAAAACTTTGACAGTCTCTCCCAAGCTGGTACCACCTGGGTTCAAAATATACATGTAAAATATTGATTTTAAAAGATCATGCAATCTTAGCATTTTTCCATTTACATTTCAATAGCACTTTTACTCCCTCAATAGTGGGAAAAAAACTATTGAGTAAGAATTAGTTCAACTAAGATGCTATCTGAGGATATTTCCTTTCCCACTCCCCAATTCCCTAAGGTCAACTCTTGCCCAGAAAGAAGTTTCCTTCACTGTAGGGGCTGATGTCCTGGGGTCTTTCAGGTCTGAGGACCCAATGAGGGTTGCTCGTCCCAGGTGTCATAATTGGTGACTGTAAGTGATGCTGTAGATGAAGATTCTCGTTCAGGTCTGGGTTGATCTAAATGGTTTTGGAGGTCCCTTCCAACCCTGGTGCTCTCTGAAATCCAGCCCTGTATTGTCATTGAGTGATACTCAACATCCTAGCATGATACCAAGAAGAAAGAACCTTTTCTTTGCCAGTGCCCAAATACCTCTTTGCCTGTTTTCCCTGGCTATTTCTTGCCATATACCTGAACTTATCAGCTTTAAAAAAATTGCCTGAATCTCCTATAAAAATTTCCAATGAAAATGCAGGCTCGTGGAACAGAGTAAGACCTCCCCGAGCCTCAGCCTGCTCATTTCATGTTAGACATTCATTATTATTATAATTCTTTATGGGCTAATATGTCGCCCATTGCTTGGGACCCCACCCATATCCTAGGAACCTTGTTCAACAACATGCCTGCTTTAGTACCTTTATGGATTACGAGAGGGAGGAAAGGGAAAAGTTGGCCCTGTTTACTATGACCTGGCTTCCCCTTCTTGCCACTTCCCCCAACCACACACTCCTTCCAATTCTGCTTTACAGGCTTTCACAGTCAAACCAGAAATAAAGACCCCAAAGCAAGCAGGCCATTAAAAAACCCACAACAAAATTAGACTACTATGGAATAGATTATTGATTTAGGAGCCAAGGCACTTCAGGAGGGAAGAAAGCCCTTGTGTATAAAATCTATAATGTGTGTGTGTAACAGTGAATATAGACATGAATGTATGTGTATAGAAATAGGAATACAAGGCATATATGAGTCTGTGTGTATATATATGTGTACATGCGTGTGTGCATGCACACATGCACATGTGCATTGTATATACATGCATGTGTATATATAAAATCTATAATGTATATAAAATAAAGATAAAAGATATGCATGTAGCAAAACATATATGTACACATACATGTATATATATGGGAGTGTATATATATGTCTGCACATGTGTATACACCCACATGTAAAGGCCACATGGGTCTCAGCGACCCAAAGGGAATGGATCTTAGATCAGATCCCATTAAGGGACACAGACTGAGCCCCTTCACCATTTTCCCTGAAGAAGGGTAGAGGGTCCAAGAGCAGGAAGGGACAGAGGTGGACACACCTTCCTAGCAGACCCTGGACTAAAGTACTCAAAAGTCTTTCTTTGAGCAGTGTCTCAGCTCTGACATCTTTGATTTTATGTTGGTTTTTTTTTTTTGCTTTTTTTTTGGAGGGGCGAGGGCAGGGCAATTGAGGTTAAGTGACTTACCCAAGGTCATATGGCTAGTAAGTGCTAAGTGTTGAATTTGAACTCAGGTCCTCCTGACTCCAGGGCTGGTGCTCGATTCACTGCACCACCTAGCCACTCCAATTTTATGTTTTGTGCTTTCTTTTGGCAGTTGGGGGGAAATTACACTGGTCTGATTTCCCTTCTTTCCTTGGAAAGGTGGGGGAATATGGGTATGTAATATTGCATATGCTGTAGGATGGGGAGAAGGGAGTGTTGATGTGTCATTTGGTTTTGGTTAACTGTTGGGTTTTTTTTGGTTGTTGATCCCAGGGAAAAATCTACTGGGGAAGAAGGAGAAATATCTGGAAACGACTATGATATAAAAACCAAAGGCATCAGTATGACTTTAATTTTCTTTTAAAAGTAGAGTCCGAATAATAATTTGGTGATCCTTAAAATTTAAAAAGATCTTTTTACAAAATAAATAAATAAATACAATATATTTCTGGCTAGGGGTAGAATAAGGTAGAGGGGTCTTCCCATGAATCATGGGGTCTTGGTGGGACACAACTAGTAGAGCTTTTCTTCTCCAGGGGCTAAGGAGCAAGAGTTTTCATTTACAGAATCACAGATTCTTGAGCTGGGAACAGACCCCACTGACCATCTGTTTCAACTTATTTCAGGAATAAAGAACCTTCCACAAAATTGGATACAATTCAGTTCAATCAATATTTGTTCGGTGCCAACTGGTTGCCGGGCACTGTGCCGGGTACTGGGGATGCCCTGTCCTCAAGGAACTTCCATCCTACTGGAGAGAGACAGCAAGGACACAAGAAAGGACATGCAAAATATACACCAAGTCATACACACAAGGCCATTTCAAAAAAGAGGGATCAGCACAAGGTGAGGCAACCAATTTTCCTTAGGTGGCCCTGTGCTAATGAAATGAAATAATATTTATAAAGTGCTCAGCACAGCAGGCATTTAATAAATGTTTGTTCCCTTCTCTTGTTCCTCTAAACACAGGGATACAAATATATACAAAAAATAATTCCTGCTCTCAGGGAGCTTCCATTCTAATTGGGAAAGACAACTCGTAAAAGGAAACACGAAGGGATGGGACCTGTGCGGAGGAAAGTGCTTTCTCTGGAGACTGGTGAGGACGATGAAGTCTGGCTGACCTGAGCCCAGCCCTAAGATGAAGTGCTCCCTCCCTGCACGAAGGAACTCACCAGTAGGAGAAGGAGGTCAACATCGGTGGGATGAGCCAAAGCCTGAAGTAGGTGGTGGCCCCTGAGTTCTGCTTCGTTGGAAGCTAGAGAGACTATAATGCCCAAGAAGAGATCCCCATTGAAGACCTCCCATGATAAAATAGAGCTGCCTAGGGTCTTTGAGGTCATCTGCTCACCTTACAGATGAGGACATAGAGGCACAAGGAAGTTTAGTGACTCATCCAAGGTCACGTAGGTCATATGTGACAGCCAATATTCCAACCCGGATCCTCTGATACCAAATACAGCTTTTTTCCCACTATCCTACCCAATTCGCCCGTTATCCCTGAAGAAACCATTCCAATTTTGGATAATCTGATTTATTTCAGGTTTTTCCTGATATTGTGCTGAATCTCTTGTTCTGTGATTTCAGCTCATTGAATTCCTAGCTTTATCCTCTGGAACCAAGCAAAACACACTTGTTGTTTTCAATTGTTTCCGTCATGTCTGACTATTCGTGACCCTATTTGGGGTTTTCTTGGCAGAGATACTGGAGTGGTTTGCCATTTCCTTCTCTAGTTCATTTTACAGATGAGGAAACTGAGGCAAATAGGGTAAAGTGACTTGCCCAGGGTCACACAGCTAGTAATCGTCTGAGGTCACGTTTGAACTCAGGTCTTCCTGAGAGCTCCAGGCCTGGTGTCCAATCCACTGAACCACCTAGCTGCCCTAGAACACACTTAATCATCCCTTTTCCACATTCCAGTCCTTCAAAAAGTTGGAAGGAGTAATCATGCCTCTCTCCCCCCTACCCCAGGTCTTCTGTATACTAAAACATCCCTGGTTCCTCCAAAAAATCCTCGGGTACAAATTGGATACGGAACTGGGTTCAGAGTCAGGAAGACCTGACTTCACATCTAGCCTCAAACCCTTAACGAGGTCCCTTGACCTCTGTTTTCCTCAGTTTCCTCATCTGTAAAATGGGCTTAATAATAGCACCTCCATGCCGGGGTTGTCATGAGCATCAAATGAGATCACAATTGTAAAGCCCTTGGCATGGTGTCTGGGACATAGTAAAAGCTGGGAGGCTTATTATTGCTAACACATTGTTAATATAATGCTGGAATTGGCCTCGGTGGCCTCCAGATCCTTTCAGTGCCAAATCAATGATCCTGTGATCTCCCCACCCCCTCCTGCTTCTCTGGTCCCTGTCCTACCTAAAATGCAGAAATGAGGGAAATGAAATGAAGGTATTTCCTGTGTGGAGAGGCCACCCCCAAACCAGAGCCATCAGCCCTGTACAACGGGGTAATCTCCCCATTACCTTTCATGCTTCGTGCCCTCATCTTTCAGAAATCTTAGCTGAATCTTCAGAGCAGTTATGAGTAATGCCCAGCAAACAACTGATTGCAAACAGAAGCTATCATGCGCTCTCAGAAGAGATAAAAGTCCTACTCCCAAGACTGCAAATTGGAGTAAAGGCCGTCCGGGAATGGGGTGGGGTCTCAGGGAGGAGGAAGAATGGGCCTGGGTGTGGCCCAGGCTTGGGAGAAGGTGATCAGCTGAGGTTGGCCATTCCAAAGGGCACCCGAGTTTGGAAAGAGCAAAGTGATCCCCAGTCTTCAGCAGGGTTGCCCCAACTCATCACACATAAGGATTCCTTTGTGCCTATGGATCCCTGAACCTTTTCTTCCCTCATAACCTGGTGCATGAGGTGTTCAAGGTGTTCAAGGAGGGCTAGCACCAATGATCTGAGGGCTGCTCATCCCCCTTGGGCATCCACCTGCCACCCAACCCTCACCTGTGGCTCCAAGAAAGTGTAGCAGGTACAGTAACCACACCACAGTAAAATTATTTGGGCCAACAGGCTTGAGGGTTGAGGGTAACCAACAGGCCTCAAACCCTTCAGTGAGTTAAGGGGGTATCTGCCCCAAGCATGTGAAGACTTCCTCTGGTAGAATGGGCAGATGGGAAGCCATGAGGGTGGCTGAAGCAGGTGCTCTGGAGCCCTTAGAGCTCAGTCAGAAATCGGGGATGCCAGGGCCATCCACTGCACCCCAGGGCCATCACCCAAGGCCATCTTAGCTTTTGTTCTGCCACTGGACTTGGATGAGTCTGGAAGAGAGAGCAAGGCTGACAGTCTCATGCAGCTCTGCCTCACTTCAAGCCAATTCACCCACATGTGGACATCACCTGTGGTTATCATTGGTCCTCTTCAAAAATCAAGGACCAACAACAAAAACCTGACAGAAGGGCTCCGGCCTATGATCGTGAACCATCTGCATGGTCTTGAAATCCAAGTCGTCTCACCTCCAGGGACTCAGTTTCCTCCTCTGTAAAATGGGGGGTGGAATGGACTAGAAGGTCCCTATGAACTCCTGGGCCTCAGTTTCCTGCTCTGTAAAATGAGAGGGTTAGAATCAATGGTCTCTAAGGTCTCGTTCAGTTCTAAATGATGACCCCGTCCTCCCAAAGAATCAGCTGCCCCCACTTAAATTAGGGCAGACTAAGCTCCCCTTTAAAACGTAAACTTGAGGGTAGGGCCTATTTTGATTTTATCTCGTATTCCCAGCCCGTGCCCCAGTAAGCTCTTAAGAGAGGCAGCCAGGTGAAGCCGCAGATTGAGGTTTGGCCTGGAGGCTGGAAAACCTGAGTTCAAATTCAGCCTCAGACACTTACTAGTGGTGTGACCTTGAACAAGTCACTTAACCTCTGTTTGGCTCAGTTTCCTCAACTGTAAAATGCAGATGTTACTAGCACCCACCTCACGGGGTGAGGAGATAATATTTGTGAAGAAAGCAGTCTCCTAAGAGGCATTATGTAAACTCTAGTTATTACTGTTATCAATGTTGTTGTTGATTGGTCAAGGGTAGCAGGTAACCCCTCCAAATTAGAACAAGGAAGGAAGTCCACCAGGGACCCCCCTTAATGGAGTTCTGGAGCAGAGATCTCCAGGACAAGGCAGAAAGGTGGAAAGGAGTCCCCAGAGGCCCTGATTGAGAGAGACTGCCATCTTCACCTGGAGAGAACATAGTATGCCAAGGTTCCATTTCTACTGGGGGGAAGCCTGGGTGTAAAAGCCTAGAAAGATGGGAAGGATCCAAGGTGGAAAGAGCTTTAAATGACAGCTCTAGTTTATATCTGATCTTGGGGGTAAGAAGGAGCTACAGGAATTTATTGAATAGGAGGGTACATGCTTTTTGGGAAGATCACTTTGGCAGTCCAGCACAAGATGGATTGGAGTGGGGGAAGACTTAAGGCAGGGAGGACAATTAGGAAACCATTTCAATAGTCCAAACAAGAGACAAGGAGGACGAAGTACTAAGAAGATGACCCATATGCCTCTTGCTCTCTATTGGCCAACTTTTTTTTTTTGTAGGAAAGTTAATCAAAGCTCTGGGAGACACTGGTTGGTCATTCTTTCCTTCTTCCATTGCCAGCCCCCAAACCTGTAAACAATTATGGCAGTGGGGAGGAAGGAGCATTCCCTTCTCTCCAGATGCAGAGCAAAAGCAATGGGGGGCAGGAGAGGGAGGGTGCCTCCAAGAGAAGTGAGCTTGGAGGTCTAGAAGAGGAGGGTGGAAATCTCTGGAGTGGTCTCAGAGCTCTTGGAGCCTTGGCTAATGGAGTTCTTCCTAAAGAGGTATACCAGGGAATGGAAAGTTAAGAGGCAGGATTGTAGAATGGACAGAATGCTGAACCTACAGCCAGGAACATCGAGGTTCAAATTTTGCCTCATAAACTTTCTAGCTGTGTGACCCTGGGTAAGTCATTTAACTTTTTGGGCTCTCAGTTCCTTATCTGCAAAATCAGGGAGCTGAACTCAGTGACCTCCATGGTCACTTTTCATTCTCACATCTTTAAGCAGCCTTTATCATCCCTATTCCAATTTGCACTGATGAATCAGGTCCCCAGAAGGCAGGTAGTTACATCCCTCCTAGCCATCCCCAGCAGGGTTCTAGGGGTACTTCTCAGGGTCAGTGGGGCTCTTCTCATGCTCTTGGCTTGAGCCCCCAACCTTGGGTGTTCTCCCCAATATTAATCACCAACTGCACATAGTATCTCTTTTATATCATTAATGCCCTCCAGTGGTTTTCATCCCAGTATCATTTAACCAATTAACATTGTATTTTTATGAGGCAATATTTACTGAGGAAGCTAAAACAAGAACAGAAATACATATTGTCTTCCTGCACCAATAAGATACTCACCTTGGTCCCTGGGGAGAGTGGGCTCTAGCTTACAGTGGTTGCTAGGAAGCCTTGGCCCCCACCACATTCACTCAGCTAAAGGATAGAGTCCTTCTCACCTCATTAGAACACAATCGAGGCAGGAAGAGATAGAAGGCTCACTCTGACCAGTTAGTGCCTTTTGAATACCCCCCAATCATGGGGTCAGCGTGGCTCAAAACTCTGTTCCTTTACCACACAGGCGAGTGGGCCTGAAATAGTCACGTCTGTGTGTTGCCGTGGCCTCCCCTGGGCATTCTCATGGCAGGTTCCCCCGACGCCCACACAGCCCCAGGGCTGATTCCTCTTTGGCCAAGTCTCGGTCATCCTTACACTGTGGTCATAGGTTGTTAGTCAGTCCCCTGTGGTAGATCCAGGAGTGAGGAGGAAGCTTAAGAGAAAGCGGTAGTAGGCAGTGGTCAGGTAAGAGTCCCATGGCATCCTGTAATCTCAGATCTAGAAGGGGCTCCTCAGAAATTTCAAGACCAATTTGTTGCTGAACAAGATCCCCCTCTACATCAGACCCAACAAGCAATCACCCCAGCAGCTGGTGGTGCAGCAGAGTCAGGAAGACTTGAGTCTCAAATCTGGTCTCAGACACTAACTGTGTGACCCTGATCAAGTCACTTAACTACCACCTGCCTCAGTTTCCTCATCTGTAAAAAAAACCCTATCACCCAGGGTTGTTGCGAGCATCAGATGAGATAATAGTTACTCTTAGCACACAGTAGGTGTTTAATGGATATTGGATCCCTTCTTTCCTTCCTTTGCTTGAATTTTCTTTCATTGAGGTCACTTGCAAGGCACGGCCTCACATTCCTGTTGTCATGGCCCTCTTCCAGAAGGAAGGACAAACAACTTTTGCTTGCAGACTTTTGCTGAGGAAGAACCCACAGCCTTTGGAATAGCTTTGATTACTAGGAAGGTTTGTTGTTGGTTTTTTTTTTCCTGTACACTGAGCTTAAATCTGACTCCTTCATTGCCCCTAATTCTGACCTCTGGAGACAAGCAGAACAAGAACCTGACATCCTTCGAGGCAGGGTTTGACAGGCTGGATGTCCAACAGGACAATGCCACGGGCACGTGCCCATTCCATGTTCCCCAAGAACAAAATGCCTCCTACTTCAAAGTCTAGAACCTGCCTGCATAGGGAGAACTCTGGGCCATAGGATATTGAGCAGAAAGGGACCCCACGGGTCATCTCGGGGAAGGGACTTGAACTCCCATGCTCACACAGGTCACTAGAACCAGGTTTTCTGCCTTCTGATCCAGATTCCTGTTGGCCTGAGAAGATATAAATTTGGTGCTCCCTTGAAGCCCAGGGAGGGACAAGAGAATTGCCAGGCTTTCATCCAGCCCTAAGATGTTATGATATGAGGAATTCTGTATATTTCTACCCCAAAGGTATGGCCCAAGATGGGGGAAAATGGGCACTGGGTCAACTTTCTGTATGAGCCTCCTTGATTAACATTCTCCAGGGCAGTCAACTTAAAAAAAGAAGAAGAAAAAAAGATTCCTTGGAAGTCATAAATCATGGATGCTTCTGTCTCCTCCTCACTTTGCGGCTCATCATAATGGCTCCATTTGACACAGAATGGGGAAGTGGGCTGCTGTTTCCTAGACAACCAAGACCTAGTTTGGGGATCTCTGGCCCCACCAGCATGCAAATCACAGAAGGGTTTGCCAAAGCCTGCTAAGTGATACATTCTGGGCTCCTGGGGCAAATCCTCTCCTTTCCCATGCCCAGACTGATCCTGGTCCTGAGAGAAACAGAGAAGGCACATTTTCACACTGACTTTGGAGCATCTGATCATAGATTGGCCAATGATAATTAATAAGTAATTAAAAAAGCTTTGCCGAGCACTTTATATATGCCAATATACTTTACATTTCTCAGTACAACTAGATCTCATACCTAGATCTCAAGTGATCTTCACAACACTGTGAGGTAAGTGCTATTACTATCCCAATTTTACAAACGGAGAAACTGAGGCAGCAGCTGTTACATGACTTGCCCAGGGTCACATAGCTAGTACATGTCTGAGGTACTCAGAATTTCAACTCAGGTCTTGCTTGATGCTCCAGCACTCAATCCAGTTTTCCTCCTTGACCTCTCAAAGCTCTAGGATGGATGGGAGAATTAGAGAATCATCAGATTTTTTGCTAGGATGGACATGAGAGATTATTTAGTCCTATTCTATTAAGTTTAAAAATAGTGGGCAGCAAAGACAGCAAGTGAGAAGCCCAAGGCCATATGGGTAGTAAATATGAGAACTGAGATTCGAACCCAGATCCCTGGCCCTCAGTGTGGGAATCTTTCCCCAGGCCCTGTATTTCAGATCATCCATTTAGGGACTAAGATGCCATCTGACTCAGGACCCCCCTCCCAGAGGTCTAGAGAGGGCAAAGTCACTTGTTTAAGGTTACAACACAGGTAGGTGGTATCAGAGCAGAATTTGAACCCAGGTCATAAGCTCATAGGCTCATAGATGAGAGGTAGAAGGGTCTTCCAGCACAACTTCCTCATCTGACAGGTGAAAAACCTGATGCCCACAGGGTTTAAGCGATTGGTCCAGGCAGAGCTGGAAGGGACCATGAAGACCTTATGCTCCAACCCCTTCATTTTACAGAAAGGGACATGGAGGCATGGAGGACTGGAGAGATTTGCCCAGGGCCACATAAATAATCAGTGTTTAAGCCAGACTATTAAGTCCGGGATGGAAAAACAAACCCAAACAAAAAAAGCATTGAGAGTATTTGGGTCTAGGATTTCAATGAAAAAGATTGAATAGACAGGGCACTTTTTTCAATAATTATAAAATATATTTTATGGTGGGGGTAGAAAACACCCTTTTCCAGCAGGGCTTAGGGCAGGGGCTGAAGGGAGAGCCCTAACCTCATTAGAGTGGCCTGGACAGAGCCAGCCTTATAAAGAGCATTCTGGGAAAAGAGCTATTTTGTTGAAAGTGTGAGAGGTGAGCGTCTAGAGGGCCCCAGACACCCCTGTTCTCCTCCAGGTGACTCCCCACCCCCCAACCCCCCAACAGGTGGCTCACATTTAGAATAACATTTCCACTGACTAGAAAAATACTTGCAGGTGTGGTAGTGCCTTGAAAGGGAGTTTTCTTTCTTCCCGCTTGATTCCTGGGAACTGGGCACCTTGTCCAGGAATGAGGGAGTGCTCATTATTCAGAGCTGTCTAGGAGACAGCCAGAGGGGAGAAGGAAGGGAGGGAGTGCAGAGGATTTGATGAAAAGCAGCTGCAGAGTGTGGAGGGGAAGAGCCCATTAAGCTATCAGCGCAAAGCAGAGGGGAGTACCACAGGGGACAGACAGTTTCTTGGCCCGGAGACCAGAGAGCCAGAAAGCCCCTGGAAATGGATACAGGCACAGGTGGGGAAGGGAGCCCCTGCAGGCTGGGGGAAGGGAGGCTAGGAGGGCCTGGCTTCTCTGGCTGGATCCCTTTTTCATCTTCCCCACCCTCTACCCCAAAAGACTGCAAGGGGTAAACTGAGGCTCATGGGGAGAATGCTGGACTTGGAATCAAGAGACCTGGGTTCAAATCTCACTCTGACACTAACTAGCCATGTGGCTATGGTGAGGTCCTAATAACAGCATATATGTGGCTTTATAAGTTAAAGAGGTGCATGGGGCGTTCCAGAAGGCCTAGCACCTCTGGTGAGATACTCAGGTGAGTATTAGGGATACTAAAAAAGGCAAAAAAGATGATCCTGGTCCTCAAGAAGGTCACTGTTTAATGGATTCTATTCACTCACAACAAATAATCATGAATCTATGTCAGGTGTCCCAAGGCTTACTCCTGGGCCATACTCTCTCTCTCTCTCTGTCCCTCTGTCTCTCTGTCTCTCTGTCTCTCTGTCTCTCTGTCTCTCTGTCTTTGTCTCTCTCTCCTCTCTCTTTCTCTCTCTGTCTCTCTGTCTCTGTCTCTGTCTCTCTGTCTCTCTCTCTCCAGAGCTGGTTGCATGAAGTTTTATACCTCCCTCCTTGCAATCAATCACTGTTGAGTCCTAGGCTTAGCCCGACGACCAGGGCTATATGGACAGGACCATAAGGGTCTCCTGGAGTGGACTGCTAAGGAGGCTTTGCAGAAGGACCAAATGAGCCGGTGGAGGCTAAGGTTCTTTTGTTTGGGATGTGTGAGGGAAGGTCATACAGTTTAACTGGAGACCCCCAAAGGAACATTGAAGGGAATATAGGTACAACAAAGGTTAGGCTACTTAAGGCAGTGCCTATGCCCAAAACTGGAGCAAGAGCTGGCCCCTCCAAAATTAGGGAACCTGCTGATCTCACCCTCACACTGGGTTAGCACAACACCTCAAAAGATGGATGGGGAATGGTGGGGAAAGTATGCAACCAAGGATGTCACCAGGGAGCCTCAGACACAATGGTCTTCAGGTCATCTCCTTAAGAGGAAATTCATCCCAGTAGAATATAATATATAATTAGAGGGGGGCTAAGTGGTGCCATAGTGGATATAGCACCAGGTCTGGAGTCAGGAAGACTCATCTTCCTGAGTCCAAATCTGGCCTCAGACACTTTCTAGCTGTGTGACCCTGGGCAGGTCACTTCACCCTGTTTGCCTCAGTTTCTTCATCTATAAAATGGGCTGGAGAAGGAAATGGCCAGCCATTCCAGAATTTGCCAAGAAAACCCCAAATGGGGCCATGAAGAGTCAGACAGACACGACTGAAAAGACTGAATAGATATTATTGGAATATCGTGTCCCTTGAGACCAAGGTATTTCACTTTTTAATTTGTATCCTCAGTGTCTGTTACCTCAGGACTCTATCCCCTCTAAGGGACCATGTACGTGGACAGCTCAGGCAGCCAAAGGGGGCTGTGCATTTTATAGGAAGGGATGGATCCCACTTGGTGCCTCTGATTGGCTCCTTCACCTCTGATGTCCCAATCAGCTAACAAGATGGAAATCTCTAACCTAAGCCTGCAATCCCAGAGATAAAGGGCAGGGGTCCCAGAGTAGGAGCAGGGCAAGAGAGAGGCTGTACCAGGCAGGGGGAGAAGATGTAGCTAGGGCAGAGACAGCCTGGGGAATGGAGAAAGCTTGGTCCTGAAACGCAAGTGTCCTAGAAGCCTCCCCAGTGGAAAGAGCACTGACCCTGGAGTGAGGAGGTTGAAGTTCAAATCCTGCCTTGACAATTGAGAAAAGTACCATATGTATAACCTGGGGACTCTGATTCTTCATCTGTAAAATGAAAGTATTGGACTAGATGACCTCTGAGATTCCTTTTTCGCTCTGAATCTGTGATCCTGAGTATAAAGGAGGTGAATTGGCGCATGAAGACTGGTCCTTGAGGGCTGAATAGAGATTCTCTTCCTTCTTCCAGTGAACCATATGGAAAGTCCGGGGTGGGGGTGGGGGAGCAGTGGCGACTTCTGCCCATGCATGACTCATTCCAGGGAGGAGCCCAGATAGCCTGCTGAACCAGAACTCTAGGGAAATACTAGATGTACATTTTGTAGCTAATTACCCTCAGCTCTTTCCCTCTCCAATAAAATCATATTCAAATGGTCACTGTAGACATTTGGTATCTTGCATGTGAAAATATTTTGGGTAGCAGAAGCCAAGTAAATCTTTAACAGTGGTAAATGAGAACAGGGACAAGTTAGTATCTGCCTTTGATAGGAAGCAGGAGTGCGGGGGGAGGAGAGAGAGAGCAAAGAGGGAAGAGAGGAGAGAGAGAAAGAGAGAGAGAGAGGGAAAGAGAGAGAGAGAGGGAAAAGAGCACAAAGCAATGGGTTCAAGTAGAGTCACTGACCCACACTGAATGTGTGACCTTGGGCAAGTCACTATAAGACTAGAAATTGCAAATCAGTGGCCATGTTACATTGGTAGAGGGAATTTCCTCAGTGGAAATTCTCTACACCAACAAAATCAGTTCCAGTCCCCCCAAAATACTACTAACAATAATCCCCAATACCTGGAGATTGTTAAATCGTTGTTAAATTGAATTAGTATATATTGTGTGATGTAGAGGAAAGGTCACTAGTTTGAGAGTCAAAAGAATTAGTCTCTAATCCTGATTTTACTACTAGCTGAGTGACCTTGGTCAGGTCACTTGCCTTCTTTGAGCCTTCTTTCCTCATACATAAATTAAAAGAGTGGGAGGACAATGACTACCTTTGTCCTTGTATCACCAGCACTTAGTACAATTGCCTGGCATAGACAGTTGCTTCAGAGATCCTTACTGACTGACTCTCTGATCCTTAGGTCACTTCAACCAAAACTACTTTGATCCAATACATCTCATCTTAGCTGCCCATATAGACATCTCCTACAACATGAGCATCTTTCATTCCTACAGTAGGTTTGTACAAGATGGAGTCCCAGAGGTCATCTCCGCACATCAGTTCTAAACCAAGAGTGTATGCTCACCACTCTCACGGGGAAATCTCAAGTAGATTCAAAATAGGAGAGGGTTTCCCTGGAGATTAAGAGAGGGAGGTCCTCTGGATGCTTCTGTGGGCAGATGACGTTGTGTGGCTTATATCAAGGTCTCTTTTATGAGATTCGTGACCACTCAAAGGCAGCCAGCCTAAAAGAAACTCACTGTGGTTCAATTGTGTCTGACTCTTTGTGACCCCATTTGAGGTTTTCTTGGCAAAAATACTAGGACAGTTTGACATTTCCTTCTGCAGCTCATATTACAGATGAGGAAACTGAGGCAGGGTCACATAGTTAGGAAATGGCAGAAGCAGGGTTTGAACTCAAGTCTATTCTGGCTTCAAGGTCACTGCCTCAGTGCCTTCCAACAAGAACTAGGTCAGTATCATTCTCCTCTCTCTTAATTGGCATTTATGACATCTGGCAGCTGGAGCTGGTGCCTCCCCCCCCCCCCCCCATAAGCAATTGACTCTAAAGATCTAACTCTTTGGCTGCCTTAGGCCATAGATTTGTGAAAGGCCAATTCTTACAGGTCACCTCAACCTCATTCTCTCCCTGAAGCCTGAAGATGGAACGGTCATATCCCTAGTAAAAAGGGTGTTTCTTTTGTTCCCAGTCCATTTTCCAAAGAACTGTGACAATAATTGTTTTATCTTCAAGAATTTGAACTCATCCAGTCATACCATTACTGGGTCTGTGTCCCAAAGAGATTTTTAAAAGGAGGGGGGGGAGGGAAGGACTTGTAATACAAAAACTGGAGAGAATGTCTATCAGTTGAGGAATGACTGGACAAGTTCTGGAATATGATTGTAATGGAATATTATTGTGCTATAAGAAATGATGAGCAGATAGATTTAAGAAAAACCTGCAAAGACTTACATGAACTGATGCAAAGTGAAGTGAACAGGAGAACATTGTACACAGTAAGAGCAACATTGTATCATGATCAACTGTGAATGACTTGCTTATTCTCAGTAATAATACAATGATCCAAGACAATCCCAAAGACTCAGGATGAAAATTTTTCTCTACCTTCAGAGAAAGAATTGATAGCATCTGAATACAGACTGAAGCATACTATTTTTCTCTTTCTTCCTCGCCTCTTCTCTTTCTTTCTCTGTCTCTCTTTTTCTCTCTTGCCCTCCCTCCTTCTCTCTCTCTCTCTCTCTCTCTCTTTCATTTCTATCTCTCTTTTTTTTTTCAGAAAATTACTAATATGATAACCTACATCAGATTGCTTATCATCTCAGGAAGGGGAGGGGAGGAAGGGAGGGAAGAATAGAATTTGTAACTCAAAACTTAACAATTAATGTTAAAAATTGTTTTTACATGTAATTGGAGAAAAAATAAAGTGTTAAAAATTTTTAATCAGATCTTCCCCTCTATTTACATGTTGTTTCCCCCATTAGACTGTAAGTTCCTTGAGGGCAGGGACTATCTTTTGCTTTTTTGTATCTTACAGTGCTTAGCTCATAGTAGACACTTGTAATGGTGAACGAATTGATAAGGCCACATTGCCCCACCATGTAATTAATTGAAAATGTCTACTTTATGACATTGCTATGAAGAAAACACTCTGCAGGCCTTAATTAAAATGCTATGGAAATTTGTGTCAGGCCCTGTAGTCTCAAGGATCTAGAAATCCATCAATTCGGATGAGTAACTTGGGCAAATCAGCTCATCTCCCTGACCCTTAGTTTCTTAATCTGTACAATAGAAGTAATGATCCTGGCACTATCTCCTTCATAAGGCTGTTGTCTTCCTCTTGTTAGAGTATAAACTCCCTGAGGGCAAGAACTATCTTGGTTTTTTTTTTTAAATTTGTATCCCAGCAATTAAGCATAGTGTCAGACACAAAATGTATAAATAGCAGTGGTGATAAGGGCAAGCATTTATTTAACACTCTAAAGTTTGCAAAGGACTTCACATAGGTTAACTCCTTTGATCCTCATAACATGCCTAGGAGGAAGGTGCTATTGTTATAATACCCATTTTACAGATGAGGAAATCGATGCCCAGAGGCTGGTAAGTACCTAGGGCAGGATCCAAGCTCAGGTTTCTTGACTCTAAGTCAGCAATACTCTTCTGAGTCCAACACTGTTCATTCGTCTCACAGAGTTACCCAGGTCGCTGAAAGGCTAAGAGACTTGCCCATGGATCATGGGACCATAGATTAAAAGACAGAGGAATCTCAGAGACCCACCTAGTCCAATTCTTTCCTTTATAGATGAGGAAACTGGGACCCAGAGAGATTAATTAAGCAGCCTGGGGTCACACAGCCAACATGTGTCAGAAGCCGGTCTTCCTAACTCCAAGACAACACTCAACCACTATCCTATTCTGTCTCTATAATATTTTTGCACCATAAAAAAATCTGCTATGTATATAAGAAAAAATATCATCCTCTTACTTATTACATAAAAAAGTCACACTTCCTGCAAATTCTTTAGGCCTTTGGAGATTCAAAAATCACTACATTTAAGAGTCAGGAGCTAAAGATATAAAAGGCAGAATAGCATTACATAAGTTGGCATGTGAAATTCCCAGCTTCCCCAGGTGCCTCAGTAAGCCAAGCCCTATATTAAGTGCAGGTGAAATAATAAACCCAGTAAGAAGTTTCAGAGTTTTCATATGAGCATGAATTGAATGGGATACTTTCCCAGCCTGGGTTCTGCTTCTTTGCTGTATTTGGCCTCCATAATGTCTGAGGGGTCAAGGGGAAAGAGCCTGGCATCAGATCACTGACACCCCCTCCCCACCCCCAGCACACACACAAACCTCTACCTGCCTACTCTGTGATTCCTATCAGAATGGTTGGCATTTCCGGGCCAGGAGAGATCACGAAGTCACAAAATCACAGACTATTTGGGTAGGAAAAGCAAGGGTTTTGTTACTGGCAGGGAAGTAGGACAAAGGTCATAGCTCCACCCTGGCTCTTTTGGCCTGACTCCTAGGGTGGTTTTCGTGGACATGATTGGCATCATGGGAGTGGACCAGAGTTGAAAGGAATTCTCTCCCTCTAAAGTAAATAACAGACCGTTTTCAGGGAGATTGTTATGTTGGCTCAGGAAGACTCTTGGGATGTTAGAGTTGGAAAGCACCCTTGAGGCCACTAGGACCCTCTATAAAATACCCCAGGATCCAAACCTGTGTACCAAGACCTCCAGTGAGGGGGGACTCATTACCAACAGGGGCAGCCCGCTTTCAACAGTTCTCATTGTAGTCAATTTTTCCCAACACCAAACCCAAATCCATCTCTGAGTAACTTGGCCCATTGTGACCAGTTCTGCCTTTGGGAGCCCAGCAGAAGGAACATCATTTCTCTGAGATATCAGCCCTTTAAATATCTGAACAGCAATCACCCCACCCCGACCTGAGTCTCCTCTTCTTCTGGTTAAACACTAATTGATCAACAAGCCTTTATTAAGTGCCTACTCCATACCTGGGGCTGGGGAGAGCCAATGAAGCCATGACTGGCCATAAGTTTACAGTCTAATGGGGGAGTCAGTAAGTCTGTATTAATAAATATATGTGCACATGCATATTTATATCGGTATATAGGGAATAGAATGTAAATAGAAATATATTCAAGGTAGTTAAATGCCAGGGGACATCAGGAAGGGTTTCATGCAGAAGCTGGCATCTGGGCTGCATCTTGAAGGGGGATGGGGAGAAGGGAGAAGGGAGAGCATCACAAGTGGAGGGGAATGGCCAGTGAAAAGACTCTGAGCTGGGACATATAGTGAGCAAGGAACAGGAAAATATCAATTTTGTCTGCATCATGGAGTGTGAGGGTGGAGAGTAATCGCCAGTGAATCTGGAAAGGTGGGTTAGCACCCAGTTAGAGTCTAGAAAGTCTAGAGTGAGTCTAGAAAGATGGGTTGGCAACTATCTCTAGTCTAGAAAGTCCAGAGTGAGTCTAGAAAGATGGATTGGTGCCCATCTAGAGTCTAGAAAGTCTAGAGTGAGTCTAGAAAGATGGGCATTGCTGGCTTTAAAAGCTAAATGGGAGAATTTCTATTTTGTTCTGTAGGTAATAGGAAACCACCAGAATTAACTGAGTATGAGAGTCACATGGTGAGATCGGAGTGTAAGGAAAATTCCTTTGGCAGCCATGTGTAGGATGGTCTGGAGCAGGAAGAGAATTGAGCTAAGGACACCAAATCTGGGACCAAACATAACAATACAATACCCTCTTCCAAGGGACAGCTCTTCAAGCACTTGAAGACAAAGGGCATGTCTCTTCTCCGGGTTAGACATCTTGGATTCCTCCTGTGAATTGTCACATAACATGGACTGGAGGCAGTTCACCATCACCTTCCTCTGGCTAGATGAGGGTATCTTCTGTCCCATTTACTGCCATTCAGTTTGGGAGTAGAACTCAGCTCAGGACTGAGGGCCTTTTGGTATTTTTCTTCATTACCATGCAGTAGTTTGGCCAACAAATTCACCATGTGAAGGCCAGCTTATCAATAATGAGCCTCTGTGAGAAATTCAACTGGGTTGATGAGTGGTTGGGTGATGGTCATACCATCCTTCCCTTAGCCTCGACTAAAAGCCTCTTCCATTAGAAGGTAAGTTCCTTGAGGGTAGGGACTTTTTCCTTTTTGTCTTTCCTGGCATCTGCCACAATGTGGTGCATTGATTGATCAAATTCTAGCTCGGTATGACCAACAAATGCATGTATTCTGTTGGCACACACAGCCTTTGGGAACCGAAGATCGTTCCCAAAAACACCATGAGGTATAGAAGAAAAGGGGAATATGGAGAGAACCTCAGAGGCCACCTAGTCCAACACCTCCATTATACAGATGGGGAAACTGAGGCCAAGAGAGGTTAAATGATTTGTTTGAAGTCATATAGGCAATGACTAAGGAAGGATTTGAATTCAGATCCTCTGACTCCAAAATCAGTGTTCATTTTACTACAGTTGAATTGACTTTCTAAGGAATTTTCAGGAAGTGTAACCAGCCCCCCACCTCCCACCCCCAATCTCCTTCCTCTTGTATGTTTGCATCTGGAAATGTCATCTGGTTTTGTTTTCCTTAAAGGTTCTTCTGGTTCCTGGATTAAGGAGTCAGCAGACCTAGATGGAAATAGAAATGCTCACCTCTCCAGGTAGAAGCTGGAAGGTAATCAATCTCTCTCTCTTTCTTCCCTTCCCTATCCCTGTCTCTCCCTCTTTCCTTCTTTGGATCTGAGAGCTCCAGGCCTAGTGTTTGGCTTCTTGGAGCTTTACAGGTGGGGACAGTAGAAGGCAGTGGCCTGAACACCTTCCTCCCTTGCCAGCTTAGCCTGGTTTCCCAGGGATTCCCTGGGCCAGATCCGTGAGTCCCTCCCACTCTCCCCTTCCCCCTAACCTGGAAGGCAAAACCTACATGGAATTTAGGCCTGTTGCTGGATTCTTATGATACTGAGCCTGCTTGGCTGGAAACAGCATGCCATGAGCAATGAAAGGTCAATAGTTTCTCTATATCGTGAGAATTTGGCTCCTTGATGGGGTGAAGGACAACCTGGGAGAAATTCAGACAGATAACACAAAGAACACACACAAAGAACACAATGATAGGAAAGGAAGGAAAATGAATGGTGAGTGGGGAGGAGTGGGGAGGAGTGAGGACGAGCAGACACCTCTTCTCTCCTTTCCCTTAACCCTCCTATGGAACTGAGGGAGAGATTTGAGTCAAGTGACAAGTAGGAATCCTGGTACTTGTGTGTGTGTGTGTGTGTGTGTGTGTGTGTGTGTGGATATGTGTGTGGTATGTGTGATGTGTGTGATATGTGTATTGTGTGTGATGTATGGTGTGTGTGTGATGTGTGTTGTGTGGTGCTTGTATGTGTGTGATGTATATGTGTTGTGTATGGTGTGTGTGATGTGTGTGTGATGTGATGTGTGTGTGTGACTAATCTGGGAGAATTCCAAATATGAGGTCCCCTAGAACACCCCTTGATGGGATGACGGTGACAGAGACCTCAGGGTGGTCCAGTAAGCTGGGGACACAACTTCCAGGAAGTCTGCCAGACCATAGATTCAGAGACCATCTAGTCCAACCCTCTCATTTTACAGAAGGGGAAACTGAGGCCTATGGAGGTGAAGGACATGCCCAGAGTGACGCAGGTTGCAGGGTCTGAATCTGAACCCAGGTCCTCTGACTCCCAATCCTGTGCGCTCTCCAATGTACCATGAGTAGGAAGCAAGATGGAGCATGCAGGGTGACGGAGAGCCCACCTAAAGCTCAGATGGGTCTCATGACCCCCTCTCAGCGCAGGCCAACATCAGTGTGATGTACACATGAATGGATGAAAATGCACTCATTAAACATCATGCTAAGTGCTGGGGATGGATATTGAAAAAGTGAGACAGTCCTGGCTCTTGAGGGGCCCAACCTCTCAGCAGGGGAAGCAACCCACACAAGAGCCGCAGGGCTCTAATGGGCCTTATTCCCTCATCCGTAAAATGAAGGGTGGCTGGGTGGCACAGCAGATAAGCCCCAGGCCTGGAGTCAGGAAGATTCATCTTGGGGAGTTCCAATCCAGCCTCAGGCACTTGCTAGTTGTGTGACTCTGGGCAAGGAAGCAACCTGGCTGAGCCCATAAAATGGAAGTAACCTTGACAGCCATCTCACTGGAGGGTGGAGGGATCGAAAGAGATTGTATCTGCAGAGCACTTGGCAAGCTCCCAAGCACTTAAGCCGTGTAAATGGCAGCTAGCATCATAATTACCATCATGCTTAGTTCTGATCAGCTCTGATCCCAAGAGAATGGAGACCGTGAGGCTGAAGGAACATTAGAGAGAGACAGAGACAGAGCAAAAGGGGCAGAGGCAGAGGCAGATGGAGAAAGAGAGGCAGAGACAAGAAGAGAGCATTC
>CM053587.1:325905192-325919920 GCA_028646515.1 Pseudochirops corinnae | reverse complement strand
AAGTACCTACTGTGAGCCAGGCATAGTGCTATGTTGGGGGGAGGGAGGGAGGGAGGGAGAGAGAGAGAGAGAGGAGAGAGAGAAAAGAGAGAGAGCACATTTATTAAGTACCAACTGTGTGCTAGGCTAAATACAAGGGGATAGTTGATAGATGGATAGATAGATAGATGATAGATGGCTGGATAGATGGATAGATGGATGGATGGATGGATGGATGGATGGATGGCTAGATAGATAGATGGATGGATGGATAGATAGATACAAACACAGATGCATAGATAAATGCATAGACAGAGCATTTATTAAGCACCTATTCTATGCCAGGCATTGTGCTATATGGGGGGAGGCAGAGAGAGAGAGAGCATTTATTACCTGCTCAGTGTATGTGCCAGACACGGTGCTAAATGCTGGGGAAGGAAGTACAAGAGAACAAGATGGTTCCTGCTCTCCAGGAGGGAGGCGTTCTGTTCCCTCTCCCAGATTTTGGTGTCATAGAACATAGCCTTTGGTTACTTCCCACCCCAGCCCCTCCCAGTAGAGCTCTCTTCTTGGCCCCTGGCCCTAGTGAGGACTGGATGCCCAGCTGGGACCTCAGTATTCTTCAGTGTGGCACTCTTTGCAACAATGCCCCTGCAGTCCTTCTATGACTCTCCTGGAGGACTAATCCTGCAAGTGAAGAAGGGTTGTCATTTGCCTTGGAGAACTGCCCTGACCGAAAAGAAAGAAAGGAAAAAAAAGAAATGAAAACTCCCCAGAGGCCAAAGCACGGCCGCTTCTCTCCAAATTCACCCAAGCTGGCCCTTGGAGGAGAGTCCCCAACTGGCCTCTCCCCAAAGCCCTTCCACATTGCTGGGACCTACTCCCCCAGGCTGGTGCCCCAGTGCCAGAGCCTTCAGGAATGCAGGGCCCCCTCACCACCATGAGGCATCGGGCCAACCCGAGCAGGGCCAAGAGCAGCCTGCGCAAAGCACACTTTCTCAAGATTTGTGATACCATCGGCAAAGACCAACAGGCTCCAATGCAGGAGAGAAAGGTTCTTTTGGGAATGTCTATTTAAGAAGTAATAGAGATGTAAAGCATGAAGGTCCTGAATTCTGCCTTGTTTGCCATGGAGAGAGCCCGGGCTACTCCGCTCCACTGTTTCTGGACCTCCCTCAGCCTCAGTTTCCTCAGGAGTCAATAAGTGATTGTAAAACCTAGCCTACCTCTCATGAAGTTCAAGTGATGATGTATAGAAAAATTCCTTGAAAACAGTAAAATATCCGATGTGTTTTTCAGCATTGTACAATGAGAAGAGCCCTGACTCTGAAATCAGAGGTTGTTGTTCAATGATTTCAGACCCTTCTGATCCCATTTGAGGTTTTCTTGGCAGAGACACTAGAGAGATTTACCATTTCTAGCTCGTTTGACAGAAGAGGAAACTGAGGAAAACAGGGTGAAGTGACTTATCCAGGGTCACATAGCTAGTAAATGTCGCAGGCTGGATTTGAACTCAAGTCTTCCTGACTCCAGGTCTGGCACTGCTCAAACTGAAATGTTCATCTCTTGTTCCTAGGCATCTGGGTGGCACAGTGCCAGACCAGAAGCGCTCTATCCACTGCACCACCTACCTGAAATCAGAGAACATGAGTTTAAACCCTGCCTCTTTCGCTTGCTACCTGTGTGATCTAGACAGGTCACTTCTCTTCTCTGGGCCTAGATCTTCTCATCTCCAAAACCAGGGGGTTGGACAAGGTGCCCGTCGAAGTTCCTTCCAGCTCTAAATCTATGACCCTATGGGTCAAATATGTCATTATTTTAAAAAGCAATTAGCTCCTTATGTAAACTATGGGAAACAAGAGTTCTATTTCCTTTTCAACCATTAACCATGCAGAGCCTAACAGGGCTTCCAGGGTGGTGGTGGTTGTTTGTCCTTCCAGAGTGGTCAGGTTGTCATTGTCATCTCATCATCGTCATCAGGTAGGAACTGACCTTGGCATTTCCTTGATACAGGGGACTCCCGGGTGAGGAAGCTTCTTCCACAAATACAGATCCACACCTTCTTTAACCTACAATTTTAGAGAGTGGCCTAGAACATGGAGAGATTAAAGAGGTTCGTGCAAGCCTTCCAAGCTTGGAGACCAGTTCCCCATCCATTTCCTTAAGCTTCCTCTCCTCATTGTGGCTGTCATTCGCTTAGGGTTTTCGTGTCTGCAAAGCATTTCACAGACATTGTCTTATTTGAGCCTTGAAATGATCTTGTGATGTACACATGCCAGGTATTATTATCTCCACTTTATAAATAAGGAAATGGATGCTCCTAGGAGTAAGATGGGTCATGAAGCTTCTGTGTCAGAGATATTGGCCACACCCATTCAATGGCTTGGTACCAGCCATGTGGCAGGACACCTGGAAGCCTGATTTGTCTCTGGGGACGGAGGCATCAGCACTTCCTAGTTCCTGGGTCACGTAGTGAATGTATGGGTCTTCACCCATGGTCTGTAAGGTGAATGTCTATCATAGGGAGTGTCTGGTTTTCACCTTGTCCAGGCTTCAGTAAACAGGTCACGCCTCTTCTGTAGGTGTTACAAATTCTCCACGATAGTGAATGCCCCCTGAAAAGTTCCCTCTCTGGAAACTTCCTCATATGATTCATTCAAACTCAGGGTTCATCTGTTCCTATTTTCCTTAGAGGTAGATTATCCTATCAAGGCACTCTCAGGGATTCATTCCATGATCTCAGACCAGTTCCTTTTCCTCACTGGGCCTCGGTTTCCACATTTGTAAAATGAGTGGGATCAATAAGGTCCCTTTAACCTCTGACCTATGAGTATAAGACTCAATGATTATCACTGCCCCCTCATTTTGCTGTGAATGACTTAATGTATGATACTCTTATGGTGTCATGGATTCGAACCCAGTTCTCTCTTATTGCTAGGGCCAGGAGTGGGTGGAGCATAACTGAGGGGGAAACAGAGGAGGAGGAGGTAGGGAACAGATGATAGAAGCCACTGAGAGGTGGGCAGAAGAGTTTGAACTTGACCCAGTAGGTAATGGGGAGCTATTGTGAGATCTTGAGCCAAGGAGATGAGATATTGGAAGGGATGGTATAGACATAGTGGTCTAACTTTGTTGTATGATTGTTGTCATTTGTGCTTCGTCTTCCAAGAGGGCCATATGGATGGTGGGGTCCTAAAATCAGGGGGATCATCAAGGAGGCTGCTGCTACGGTCTAGGCATGAGATATTGATCTGGATTAGGGTAGGAATGGAGAAGAATGGGCACATTGCAGAGACATTTAGAAGTAAATTTGAATTCACTCTTGGAACTTAAATTTAATGAATAGCTCTTCTGAAACAGATCAGATATGGAACTTGGATTCAGGAGGACCCGGATTTGAATCCTACCTTTGAGGCTTACTAGTGGCACGCCCATGATTAATCAATCAGGAAGCATTTATTAAGCACAGTAGGTATCGTATCTGGCCTCGGATATTTCTTAGCTGTGTGACCCTGGCCAAGTCACTTAACCCTGTTTGCCTCAGTTTCCTCATCTGTAAAATGAACTGGAGAAGAAAACGGCAATCTACTCCAGCATTTCTGCCAAGGAAACCCCAAATGGGGTCATAAAGAATGAGACATGCCTGAAATGACAATATGACGATAAGTGTGATTAGGACCGGACTTAGGAAAGGGAATGGGAGGGTTAATCTGGTACTGGGGCAAAGGGCTCAGAGCCAGCTGGGGGTGGTGAGAAATGTCCATGTGGCTCTCCGTCCCCAGGTGCAGCTCTGGTTACCGTGCTATCCTATCTCTGATGGAGCACTCCATTCTAGAACCTAATCATGAAAGGGCCAGGCAGACTGGGAGACAGTATTGGATGGACGGGGTCCAACGTACAGTAAAGAGCAGATAAGCAGAAGCTTGTTTGGGCCTTGGCACAGCCTGTGGTACAGTTTAAACAAGACTTGGTTATTCTGCTCTAATCTCTACCTGCCGTCCCTGGCACAGGCTTCCCTGGGTGAGGAGATGGGGGGCGTTGCCCTGGCTACTTCTGACATTGTTTTGGGTTGAGGATACACATGCGCGCACACACACACACACACACACACACACACACTCCAATGAGTTCCTGCAGAGTCACTTGAGGTGGCCTGAGTTGGCTGGGGTGGAGAGGGGCTAGAGCTTCCTCACTACTGGGCTGATTCTGGGTCCAACAGCATCCTTGGGATCCTGAGGACGGACTGGGACCTATCTATCCCAAAGGATCCTGGAGAACCGAGTCACATGAGACCCCTCCGAACTTATTGGGTACCCAGGAGGAGAGAGTGTGATGTGTTGAGAGCCTGGCCAGGAGGCAGGAACAGGTCTGGGTCTCAATCCCCCCACCCCCATGCTTGCTTAGCTGTGTGACCAACAGGCACCTCCTTTGACCTCCCTGAGCCTCAGTTTCCTCATCTGTAATAATACCTGCAGCACCCACCTGACAGGATCCCATGAGGCTCCGATGGGAGAACCCACATACAGCACTTTGTAAACCTTAAAGTGCTCTGTAAATGTCAGCGATTGTTATTACCCAGGATTTCAGGCCACCAGGCACAGTGCCCAAAGGCTCAAGCTACAGCTGTTTCTTTTCTCCTCTAGAAAAACACGATCAGGTTACTTTCCCATTCTGCCATCCCTCCCCATCCTTCTCTGCCCTCAAACTCCCGCTTGTGCCAGACCCACAGGTCTCAGTGCTCTGTAAGAGGTTTGGTGGTTTTCATTTCTACCTTTCCCAGGGCCCTAAAGGTGGGTGTGGGTGGGGAGGATGTGACTATGTCTGCAAAGGATCATGGGAAAATGTAGTCATAACTTTTCTATGACTATTACGTCATTTTCTCCCCTTACAACAACCCTGGGATAATATTATCCCCATTTTACAGTTGTGGAAAAGAAGTCAGGCAGAGAGGTAAAATGTCTTGCCCAGGGCTGCACAGTTAGTAAGCCTCAGAGATCAAATTTGAACTCAGGTCTTCTTGACTCAGGCCCAGAGTTCTATCCACTGAGCCACCCAGCTGCTTCATCATCCCTGATGGGCCCGCTCCTTGGGACAGGGCTCCACTACTGTGGTAACTGACCTCTGCCCAGCTGAACCCGTCTGCTTTATTTCTTGGGTTATTTTCTTTCAAGTAGAATCAATGACCTTGGTTGTCCTTGAAAGGCATTGCAGCAGAGTGGAAAGAACAACAGACTTGAAGTCAGCAGAAACCTGGATTCAGATCTTACCACTGTCACTAGCTGAGTAGTCACGAGTCATTCACTTAACTGCTCAGTCTTAGTTTCTACATCTGTAAATTGGGGATAATAATACAGTGCTTAATCCATAGCGAAGCGAGGTGGTTCAAAGGATAGAGTAACTGGCCTGGAGTCAGGAAGGCTCCTCTTCCTGAGGTCAAATCCAGCCTCAGACACTTCCTAGCTGTGTGACCCTGGGCAAGTCACTTCATCCTGTTTGCCTCAGTTTCCTCATCTGTAAAATGAGTTGGAGAAGGAATATCTCTGCCAAGAAATTCCCAAACGGTATCGCCAAGTCAGAACTGACTGAAATGGCTAAAGAACAGCTACTCCATAGTAACCACTATAGAGGAGTTTCAACAGGACCATGTCAGGGAATTCATCCTCCTCAGTGGACCCAATTGCTGGGTTACCTGCTCTATGGGATAACCCCCACAGGCCAGTTAAAACTTTGCCACAGTAGTATAGTAACCAGCTCCCCTTCCTGCTTAAATGAATTTGTCTGGATTATTTCTTGTATCCTTTTCACCTTAAAAAAAATTCTAGGGGCAGCTCCTGGAGTCAGGAGGACCTGAGTTCAAATGTGACCTCAGACACTTGACACACTTACTAGTTGTGTGACCTTGGGGCAAGTTGCTTAACCCCAATTGCTTTGCCTTACCCCCTCAAAAAAAAATTCTGTGCCTATCAGACCACCAAGAACCAAAAATTCATTAACCTACTTCTTCCAGTTTATATGATCTCGAGCTATTTCTTTCCCTCCCCTCTGGCCTCAGTTTCCTCAGATGGGCAGCCAGGATAGAGGATGGCTTCAGTTCTTATCCCATGAAGATGACTTAAAAGAACTGGGCATGGGCGTGCACAATCCAGGCCTGAGACATGGCTGGGCACAATCAGCAATAAGTAAGGTGGCTGGAATTTTAGAGAGGAGAGCAGAATTGATTTGCCAAGGGGTCAAGAAGGGGGAAAGAGGTGAGAGCGATTATTGCAGGGGAAATGGCCTTGGAGAGAACTGAGGGGTCAAGGAGTTGGAGATCGTGGTTCGGATGCAGAGTAGGCTGAAGACTGAGAGTGGCTGATCAGATTTGGATGGATGGCCGGTGGGTAATGGAGGAATCAGATGATTCCTTCCCCTAGCCCCTGATCTTATAGACATAGTATGTGCCCCTCCTCATGGAGCCAACAGGCATAAACCCAAATCCACAGAGTTGCCTCAGTCCAATGGAACAAGACCTTTCTTGATCCCCCTTGTTACAGAATCTGGGCTTGACATTCTTTCCATCAATGTGGCTACCATGGCAACAGCCACCACTTCACAATCTCCTCCCTCTCCTCTCCATTTCCCTCCCTAGGTGCACAGTGGGCACACCTCTAGAATCAGGCAGCTGGGCTTTCCATTTCTGGGCCCAGAATTCAAACTTCCATCCCTGAGGATCTACAATGCCAAATGACTTATTTCCAGAGCCCCACATGATGGAAAGAACCACAGCCATACTATTTCCAGAGCTGCAAATTCTGCTCCAGACCCAGGCTTCTTTCTTGCAAAATGAGATGCTGGAAGCCTTGTACTTCTTGGCACAGGGGTGGTGGAAAAGAGGTGCAGAATCCATTTTCAGACATGACCAATATTTTGGTTTGTCTTGGTCTCTTCTATTTGGTACAAATGAGGGCCTCTATTTGCAGGGGGGAGGGGATAAGTCACTGAGAATTGTGGGAAATGATGGGGGAGAAAGAAAAGGCAGAAATAAAACTTTTTAAAAGAAAACAAAAAAGAAATCAAGAAGGAGGCACTAACAGGATAGTTTGTTAGTATCTCATTAAATGTAATATATACTTTAAAAAATGAAATTCCTGGTTCCCAGCTTTCTTTTTGTTCCTTATGGATTGGAAGGCTTATGTCTAATAAGCTCTAAGTTCATTATACAAAAAAAATAAAAAGAATAGAAAATGGGGTGCTGACTAACCTTTGTTCATTTTGGAGGGATTTTTTTCCTGAATTGTTAGGAAAAACTGCCCATGGAGATATAGTACCACCCCTCCCCAGAGAGGGAGAATGGCCCTCACTATGAGGCCATGTGCTTCACCCAGGCTCAAAGACAACCTGATCTTGAGGATTTCCAACCCTCAGGTTGGAAAATGCTTTCTCTAGAATTCAAATTTCAGGATTTGAGTGGTCCTGAAATAGTAGTGTTTAAGAGCAATGAATATTATGGCAAGAGAGACAGATAGGGAGACAGGGAAGAAAGGAAGGGAAGGACAGATCATGAGAGATAGAGGCCCAGAGAGAAAAAGATATGGGAGGAGAGAGAGAGAGAGAGAGAGAGAGAGAGAGAGAGAGAGAGAGAGAGAGAGAGAGAGAGAGGGAGGGAGGGAGAGAGAGAGGAAGAGAGAGGGAGACAGACAGAGAGGGAGAGGGCATTTATCTCATGATATAGCAGAGAGATAGCCTTGGAATCCAAGGATCTGGACCCAAATCCCAGCTTGGACACATATTGGCATGCTCTGAAGCAAGTCCCTCACCTTTTTGAGCTTCGGTATAATTAATTAACAGTGAAGGTTGATGTAAACAATCAATCAATTACCCCCATCCCACTTAAAGTAATTAACAAGATGCTCTCTACCCTGACACCTCCATCAAATCAACCAGTCTAAGGAATTAAACCAGGTCTTATTAAAGAAGCAAAATGCTTCTAGCCATTAGATTAAATGAAATGACGCTATACACAAAGTATATTGGGACTGGTTGAAAAGTTGGTCATACTCTGGGGTATGAAACAGAAGATTAATTCAAATCGAGCATTCCAGTGGCAGGCCAACCTGATGGTGGAAGCAGTCTTTACCATGCTCCTGAGAAGGAATTGCTAGACCTGAGGATGAGCTGAACTTAAAAAGGTTGGAAGATTTTGGACTCGCCATGATCTTCTTAGCAATGTCCCTAAAACATGGTGAGTCCAAAATCTTCTTAGCAATGTCTCTAGAATAGTAGTATCTGTCAACAGCATGTTTTAGAAGCCCTCGGCACATTATGGAAAAATCAGCTTTGGGACTCTATGAGAATCCAAGGTGAAATTTAAACCATATCCTAGGGGAGCTTTGTAAGGACCATAAAAGAAGAGAAAAGGATTTCCACCAAACAGAAGCTGTGTCATCTCTTTAAGACTTTTCCCTGGATTCTGTACGAAATTAAAGAGAATATGGCCCTGGTTTGGGGGGATGTTTTTGTACTGTTTGCTCTTACTATACTATTTTAGTAAATATTAGTTTTTAAAAGCTAACTTCGTTTTACTAATTGATATCAATTGATAATGAAGGGACACACTGGTGGGGGTGCGTGAGTTATTAGTGCTAAATATTAGAGAAAAACTTTAACTCCTCAAGTTTTCCCCTAAAACTCTGAGGGGAGAAGCGGCTGCTTTTGGGGGACCCAACCTGCTCGTCTGAGTGTGAGTCATAGAGTGAGCCCCAGAGCATAAGCTACATGTTAGGGCTCAATTGGGATTTGAAAATGGAAGTCTATATGACAAGTGAGATGGAGATACACATTCTCCTGCTTACTTAACAGGATATTTGTGAAGCCCAGTGTTCCACAAACCTTAAAGCATTACAGAAATGTGAGCAGTTATTAAAAGACCCTGGCTGTGGCATCCTGCATCGGATTGGAAATGCCTTCAGTTCTTGATTCTTGGTGCCAGAGTAAGAGACCCCAAGAGAGCCTTAGTAGGAGATAGCATTTAATACAAAATGGATTTTTTTCCCCTTTGGCTTGTGAAGCAACTTTCATAACTCTTTGCTTGCTTGTTTATAACTAAGTTATCCGTTCTACATTGAGACTTTCCCCATCATGGTTTCAGTGTATTTAGGGTCAACACAAGAAATGAAATGGGAATTTGGTTTTGCAGAAGCTACAGATACATGAAGGCCAGCAGACAACATGGAAAAAATTTGGACTCAGAAATACATAAAACATATGTAAAGTGTTGCATAATATCTTCTCTGGCATGAAAGGAAAGCCAACAAATTTTCCATGGATTTTCCAGATTGCAGGGTTGCTGCATGCCTATCCCCCCCCCAATGTTGAAGAGATAACTGTATATATGTTCCTTTTAATTATTATTTTAAACATCAACAAACACAAACATTCGAATATAGAAAGAAGGGGAGAAATGGATATTGTGTATGAAACTATACACTTCTCTTGGGTAGAGTTTCTGTGGGTTTTTAAGTATATGTTCAGTTTGCCACGATAGGATCAAAATTAGCCTACTTACCTGTATTATTTTTTTCTCTTTTGAAGTAAGTTTCTTGGGATGATATGATTCTATTTTGAGTAAACCTCCAACTCCTTTGTACTCCTAAATATACCTTCTCTAATGACAGGGAGAAGGCATAAAATCACAGGCTGTCAGAACCAAGAGGAACTTGGAGATCCCTTAATTCAGGCTCCTCATTTGACGGAGGAGGAAATTACAGTCTTCTGGGCAGGTGTCCTGCCTCAGTGGCAGAGCTGAGATTAAGGATAGCTTTGAATTATGGACCTTCCCAATCTCGGAGGAAGCAGAATGGTGGGTAACCCAGAGGGCAATGGTGAGGAAGTCTTCAGGAGCAGACTGGATGAGCTTTGGGGTTAGACAGCAATTTAACAGGAGGAGAAGGCAGCCTGGCCTGATGGATGGAGAGCCTTCCTTTCAGGAAGAAGATCTTGGTTCAAATTCTGCCTCCAGTATATACTTGCTGTGTGATGTCTTAGAGCCCTGGCAATTCTCTAAAACTAAACAAGCACTTACTGAATATCTGCTAAGTGGGCAGAACAGATGTCAATTGATGGAAGAATTTTCCTCACTGGGATTTCCTTAATCTAGGGAAATCACAGGTGTGGATAAATCCACTCCCCCTCCCCCCCCAAAAAGCTTTACAAAGCACTTTCCTCACAGTAACTCTGTGATACAGGTTAGAGAGGCATGAAAACTCTCATTTTACAGATAAGGAGGCTGAGGCTGAGGAAGGAGGAAGGCATCTACACTGGGTCACATAGCTGGTAAAGGTCAGGGTCAGAATCCACAAATCCAGAGCTGAAAGGGACTTGGAGGCCATCTCATCTAGCTCCCCCATTTTACAGAGAGGGGAAACTGAGGCCCAGGAAGTGATTGACCCAAGTTCACAGCAGCGGTAAGTGTAGAAGGTGGGATTAGGAGCCAAGTTCACTGCCTCTAGACCCAGTATTCTTTCCATGACTCTCCTAATCCCAAAAACAACGTTCTTTTCATTCATTATACCACCCTAGCTCTCCAGAAATATACTCAGGGACACGAGGAAAGCTGGGGCACTAATTTTTAAAAATTTCCATTATTTGTTTGTCTATTTATTTATTCATCCATACATTCATTTATCTATTCATTCATTCATTTATCCATATATTAATTTATGTGTTTATTTATCTATGTGTCCATGTGGCTGTCTATCTATCGATCCGTCCATCCATCTATCCATCCATCCATCCATCCATCCATCCATCCATCCATCCATCCATCTATCTGTCTGTCTGTCTGTCCATCTGTCCATCCATCCATCCGTCCATCCATCCATCTGTCTATCTATCCTCCTATCTATCTATCTATCTATCTATCTATCTATCTATCTATCTATCGACTGTATCTGTAACACCTAGCAAAGTGCCTGGAACTAAGTAGACCGTTAATAAATACTTGTTGAATAAGTAAACATTTGCTAAGGAAGATATATATGACCCTGGGCAAGTCACTTCACCCTGTTTGCCTCAGTTTCCTCCTCTGTAAAGTGAGCTGGAGAAGGAAATGGCAAATCACTCCATTATCTTTGCCAAGAAAATCCCAAATGGGGACACAGAGAGTCAGGCATGAGTGAAAAACAACTGAACAACAACAAGGGAAAACACACTAAGTAATGGTTGGATTGGATGCTCTCAGGCACCTCCCAGCTCTGAGCTGCTGTGAGTCTCAGGTTCTGTGAAATGTACAGGACTAGATGATCAGGACTAGATCTGAGTCTTAGTCTAGGAGAGGATTCCTAGATGAGGAAACTCCTGGTCCCAGAGCAGGTTCCAGAACTAGACAGCTTCCTGGAGCAGCCAAGTGATTTATCCAAGGACACACAGTCAGTTTATGTCAGATGTAGAATTTGACTCTGTTTCCTCCTGGTATCAAGGTAGTCTCTCTACACACTATACAGTGGACTGTGAGATACAGAGACATGACTAAGGAGAGAAAGCATCAAAGGCAGGATTTGAACCCAGATTTAAATTCCAGGGCCAGTGGCAATCTTGGGCATTCTACCTCTCTGACTCCTACTTCCGATCAAAATTCTGTAATTTTTGTCTAGTCATCAAAAAGTCACATATGCCTAGTTCTGAGGGGTGTGTGTGTGTGTGTCTGTGTGTGTGTGTCTGTGTCTGTGTGTGTGTGTCTGTGTGTGTGTTTAGTGACTGATTTAAGTCAATCCCACCACAAACCCCAATCCTTGTAGAGGGATTCTGAGTCAAGGAACAAGGAGCAACAAGCATTTATAGATCACCTACTGTGTGCCAAGCACTGTACTAAGTATTTTTTTTTCACAAATATTTGATCATTTGATTGATTGAAGAATAGTCTAGAGTAGGAAGGGGTTGGAGAAAAAAGTTGGCACCCTAGTGCTCTCCAGTTCTCCTGCTCCCCAGTTTTTCTGCTCCCCAAATAGTCATTTTTATGCCCAGGGTAAATGGCATGAAACATACCTTGGAATCTACAAATTAAAGTAAAGGGAAGAAAGACTCCAGGAAAATAGGGGTCTGATGTTCTGGAGGTGTCTTCTGGACAAGTCATCTCACCTTGGGTGTGGTGGGTGATGACAGTGGGGAGGAGAGGCCTCTGGTAAATCCCTACCCTTGCCTAGGAGGTGCTAAATTTAATTTGTTTCTAGGCTGCTGGAAGACTTTGAGTTCTTTCAGCACCCTGGAGCAAAGCCCTAGTCACCTCCCACGTACCTCCTAAGGCAGCTCATTCCACTTTGGGATAGCTCTAATTGTCAGGAATATTTTTATTTGTCTGTCTTCAAGCTGGTGGATAGGACTTTCAAGAATAGGAGAGAACTATATTTGACAGGCTTTTCCTAATACACACTCAAGCAAGCAAGTCCGAAAGCCAGCAAGCCAGGCACTGTGGTAGGTGCTGAAGATGCAAAGACAAAGAAGCAATTCCTACTTTCGAGGAGTTTCCATTCTATCAGAGAGACAATAGGCACATAAATTAGTATCTACCAAATAAATGCAATCAATTGACAAGCACTAATTACTTGTTATATACCAGCTACCATATTAGGTTCTAGGAATACAAATACAGGGGTTGAAACAATCCCTTCTCTCAACATCATCCCAACTCCTGGTTCTTGGAGGGGGCTCCTCCCACCCTTGCAGGCTTCTGGTTTCAACTCACTTCATTTTCTGCAAAGAATGTCTGAAGATACTAACAGAGAAACAGAATTCTGCAGCTCTCACCCTTCTACAAGTGCCAACTTTTTTCACAACATAATTAAAAAGAAAACGTCACCCCACCAGAAAGAAGACCCAAAGAGGATAAAAAGGGTCAACGTTAGGAATATGAAAGCTGCCAAATTGTAAGGCTTTGAAAAGATCTGTTGGGACCCACTTGAAGTCATTCTCCTTGGGCTCCTGAGATTCTTGACTGGGGAGTTGGGGGTGGGTGGGTCATGATTTTCTGTAAGCCAATCCAAATGGGTGTCTGCACTAGCACATTATGCTAGTTGGGGCAAGGGGTTGTGCAAGGAGGACCAAGTTGCCCAACTGGCCTAGGTTGGAAATAGAGGAGGTCAAAGCTCTTGTGTTTATTAGAGTGGACCCATGAGTGGTCCCTGTACTTCTAGCCTGAGTGAGATACAAAGACCCAATTTTTTTTTAAGTGCCAGATTTTGAAGCCAGAGGACCTGGGTTCAAGTTATACCTCTGCTATTAGCTGTGTGATTGGGCCAGGCACTTTACCCCTCTGAAACTCACCCATTCTTCTAATTCTACCTTCTGGGGCCAATCAAAATCTGTCTAAACCTTATCCAGGCAGATGAGTTAGAGAAGGACCATGCATTGAGGGGAGGGTGGGTCAGGGAAAACAACCACATTTACCAGGCTGGTGGATTGTTGACAGGGTGTGTCACTGAGCAGTTGGCAGGGTTCAGGCAACATAGAAGCCACATAGGAGGTACCAGGTGTGGGGTGGTGCATTAGCATGATTGGTACATTGGCAACCACAAGTTAGCAGCAGGTGGGGGCTCGCCAAAATGAATGGTCAGCACCAGATGGTCTGGAGGCAGGTGTTGGGGGCCATTCCATAGAAGCTGCGGTTAAGGGACAGTGTTCTGGTGTCCAGGAGCACTGGTCAGAGTGTTTCCAGTGGTTCAGCTGGAGTCACAAGACCTGGGTTTAAATCACATCTCTTCTCCTTACTGCTTTGGGCAAATCACTGTCCCTCTTCTGGGGCTCAGTCTCTTCACCTAATTAATGAGACATTTGGACTAGATGGCACCTGGGGACCCTTCCAGCTCTGTAAACATGACCTTATGATCCTTCGAGGTCAGAGATCTAGCCCAGAGGAAATGAAAGGGTGGGGAAGATTTCCCAAGCACAGGAGACTGGGCAGCAGAGTGTTCGAAGGCACTGAGAAACCATCCTTCACTAGGAAAACCTCACATATCAGAAACCCAACTTGAACAATGACTTTTGAACAAAACAGCCTTTGGTCTGGAGTGTAGAATTGTAAGCTCCTTGAGGCCAGGGCCTGTTTGGCTTTGTGTTTGTATCCCCACCACTTCGCATGATGACTGGTGCATAGAGGGGCTTAATAAATTCTTGTCAATTGAACGGGGCTGTGGGAAAACATTTGGAGTCTAAGGACCCAAGTTGGAATCTGCCTTCTGCTATGTGCTACTTGTGTGACTTTGGACAAGTCACTATCTGTGCCTCAGTTTCCTCATCTGTATAATGGGAAGGCTGGACCTCTGAAGTCCTGACCAGCATCTAGACCTGACTCTGCAATATCTTTACTTGTGCTCCATGAATAGGCCCTGGAAGACCCTGTCTCAGAGAAGGATACCTGATCAATGCTCGTGGCCCATCATGGAGGTTCACATGAATGTGGGCCATTGAAATGAGGGGTCAGGGAACCCAGGTTCACAATTGGCTCTGCCAATGATGTCACCTTAAGTCAGTAACACTACTTTTGTGCACTCTAACTTACCCATCTGTAAAATGGGGTAGATCAACTCATTTTTTTTTTCTTTACTATTCAGAACAACTTTGTGCATATAAAAACTAACAATAGCCCAGACCTGGCCATGTCAGTTCCCTGACCAAGCAGTCAGTCAACAAGCATTTATTAAACACCTACTACATACCTGTGCTAAGCAATGGGTATGAAAAAGAGACAGAAGACAACTTCTGGTCTCAAAGAACTCAC
>CM053587.1:325875876-325904692 GCA_028646515.1 Pseudochirops corinnae | reverse complement strand
GCCTGAGAACAGGGGATGTCAGGGCTAGGAGGGGCCTCAGAATAAAGATTGTCAAAGTTGGGAAAGACCCCAGACATCCCTTAACCTAACCTCTTCATTTTACAAATGTGAAAACTGAGGGTCAGGGAGTACCTTAAACAAGGAACTTTGGGGGGAATGGAAAAAACCCAAAGTCTGTACGTGTACATGAGTCACCTGAAGGTGTTTTCTTCCTCTCCGTATTTTACCCTCTTCGGGAACATCTAAAGGAAAAGGTGTGTGATCCCTTAAGGAGCCCAGAGCAAGCCTTAAGTCCCCCCAGTGTTCCCTAAATACAGAGCCATGATGCTCGGATGCCCCAACCCCCATTGCCCCCTCCCCAACACCAGGAAGTGCCAACGCCTCCCACACCCCGGCACAGATAGAGAGCCAGGCTGCCCGGCCCCAGAGGCCAGGCCTGGCTCTCCTGACCCCAGCCTCAGACCCATGGAAATCCCATACCTGCCACCAACATCGGCAAGCTGTGTGACACTGGACACATCATTTGACCTCAGTTTATTCATTTGTAAATGGGAATGATGATGCCTGACTCTCAGGATTGTTACTAGGCCCGAATGAGGTAATGCTATACACAAACCTTATTAGATGTACTCGTGAAAACCTTCAAGGGCTGTGGGAATAGAAATGAGAATGACGGTGATGATGGTGGTGGTGGTGCCAGAATGTGAGCTCCTTGAGGTCAGAGACCAAGTCACATTTACATCTGTACCCCTTGTACCTGGCACATATGAGTGTATAATAAAGGCATACGGTTCCTCAAATATAGTGTTCCATCTCCTCCCTCCACACCTTTGCACTGGCTGTCCCTCATACTTGGAGCACCTTCCTCTCCTCCCTTCTAGTTCTTAGAATTTTTTACTTCAAGACTGAGTTCAAGGGCCACCTTCTGCCAGCAGCCTTTCCCGTCCCTCCAGCTGTCAGCATCCACCTTTCCATCGTCTGCTTTGGATGGGTCCAAGCCATATTTACCTATATCAGAAGTTATCTCTGATCGAACAAAAACTGCTTGAGGGCCAGGCCCATTTTGTTTTTTGTCTCTTTTACCTGAGTGCCTGCTGCAATTCCCTTGGCACACAGTAGTGTGCTTAATAATTGCTGGACAGTTGGTTGAATTTTGTCATCTCCAGCTCCTGGCTTGCTTCCTAGCATAGATTACGTGCTTAATTAATGATTATTGATCGGTTTAATTTTGTCATTGTACCCCCAATGTCTAGCAAATTGCCTGGCACATAGTAGGTGATTAATGGATGTTTGTTGATTGATGATATCTGTCTTTGTATACCTAATACCTAGTATATTGTAGGTGCTTAATAATTGCTGTTGATTGATTTTTGTCTTTTTATCTCCAGCTCTGAGCACTGTCACTGGTATACAGTAAGCACTTAATAAATACACGTTGATTTCTTGATTTAGGAGAAGGTAAAGGACAAGGAGGAGGCTTGAAATCCTCTAGTTTATAGTTATAAAAAGGTAGAAATCCCCTCTCCTATTGCCCATAAGTAGCTAATAGTTTCTCAATGACTATAACAGATCTTTGGAAAGTATATTGTTTACAGGCTAGCTCAGCGCCCCCTCCTCTTTCTCTTCTGAGGTTTCATTGAAGTGCACAGGTAACACTGCATTCTCACAGGCTCCATCACTGGACTGAAGGCCCGGTGTGGGTCCCACCAAGCTGCAAAGGCCTCCAGTTCAGGCCAGTAGACTGTAGGCGGCTCCTCTGAGGACCAGCCCAGCTCCCTTCCAAGAAGTTCATTACCAGGTTGAGATCTGGGGCCCTGACACACTCCAGGGGTATCTGCTTAAACAGAGAGGAGACATAAGCTATGTTTGGCAGAAGGAATACGGCCATGGGTGAGATTCTAGATCTTTGCAGTATTGGCATCTGGACCCTTAACCCTTCCAGTTTTCTTATTTGCTTTCCCTGAGGGCCAGGACTGAGGTCCAACATGCCAGACTCTTCCAATGGGGACTTCCATCCTAACTGCTCCTTGATTCTGTTGGAGTTCTGCCTTCTGTCCCGCCCCCTTTCCCCTTTCCCCCATCCCTATGGCCTTCCTGGGCTGACTCACGCCTCTGCTGGCAGGTACAAAGTGAGGACAGGGCCTGCAAACCAAGAGCTTTGGGTCTGAATTGGGCCTCTCCTCACATTAGCACCTTGTGGCTGCACTGGGCATTGAGCTGTGGTCTATTCATTTGGGTCCTGTCCTATTGCCTTTGATTGCTGATTGCTGATCCTGGACCACTGGGTCATGCTCTGCTTGCTGGCTGCGGGGAGATGGTTTTTATGTCTCTCCACATCTGAAAAGAGGATAGGTATTTCACATGATTTCTTCCTTTTAAAAAAAATTGCCTACTTAATGCCAAAATGTTTCTTTCTCCTTTTTCTTCTTTGTCTTCCTCCTCCTCCTCTTCCTTCACCTCCTGCTCTTCCTCCTCCTCCTCCTGCTCTTCCTCCTCCTCCTCCTTCTTCTTCCTCTCTCTCTCCTTTTTCCCTCCCCCTTTCTCTCCCTCCTCCTCTCTCTCTTCCCCTCTCCATCTCTCTCTGTCTCCCCCTCTCTGTATCTGTCTGCTGTGAGCTAAACCCACCTTGAGGTCAGTTGACTAGAGACTAAAGATGAATTCTGCAGTTGATTCTGGGGAGCTGATCTGATTGGAGGAAAAGCATTGCTGTTTGAGGGAGCTGATTGGAGGAAAGAAGAATCCTCTGTGGTTTGAAGATGGGCTTGGTTTTGCCCTCCTTGCTTTTTAGGGCTATTTATAAATTGGGAGAGGGGGAACCATAGGCTTGCCTACATTGTCCTTACTGCCTTCTATGAATGGAAAAGGGAGACTCCTCAAAGTTGAGAGAGCAGACTTGAATAGCCTTGCAAACCTCAGGTTTAAGAGAACTACATTTTGCAGAAAGAGTATAATTCTGCCCCAATCAAGGGAGCAGACCTGGGAAGTTCTGCAGAGCCCAAGATTACAGCTGCTGTTTGTGAAAAGAACTTAACACTGCTTCGGTGACCTGCTTTCTCCAAGAGAACAGAGAGTCCCAGAAGAGAATAGCTCCCAGTCAGCAGATGCAAACTGTTCCCTAAATAGATCACCTGCAGTCCAGAGTTGTGAGTTACTCAGGGCACGTGGGTTCCCTACTCATGTACCTCACTACTAAGTATCTTTATGTTTGTGTCAATTCTCATGGACATAACATTGTGAATATAATAATATATTATATATATTATATAATAAAATCAATAACTATGAATGTTAGTGGGAGAGTAAGAACTAGATTTATGGGTGGAGTATCATGTTACAATTATTAGAGCTTTGCCTTCCGTTGATGGATGTGTGTTTTATGTTTAAGAGTTAATTGTGCCGTCTTAGCTGATTTGTTAAAATAGGAAACACAGCAGTAGGGGCTTAGGAACTAAAGTTGCATTTAGTAAACATATAGCTCCCCCACATCAGGGTTTCCTTAGGACCCCAAGAATGAGTTGTGACTGTGGCTACCTCTTTAGGGAACCACCCAGACCTACCAGCATGGGTGCAAGCGGAGGGACTAAGTCCCAATCCGGAGAAAGAGCAACAGTTGAGTGTCAATGAAATGACACTAGGCAGCTATATAGAACTGGTCAGACCAATAGGTAGAAGATGAAACTGCTTTTTCCACTAAGATGGCACAAATATAAACTCTCCAGGGAGTAATCCTAGACCACCCCCTAGAGCAGATGTTTCTAACTTCTGTGTGTCATACCCCTTTGGGAAGCATATTGACCCTTTCTCAGAATAATGTTTTTAAATGCATAAAAGAAAATGCATAAGGTAAAAAGGAAATCAATTATGTTGAAATACAATTAATTATCAGACTTAAAAAAAAAATGAAATGACAGAACACAGGTTAAGGTCCCCATCCTACAGCATTCTGGGCTACAAGGGAAAGAAAAACCTAGCGTACTCCAGAGTATCAGGTCTCTTGAGCCAGGCGGTTCCTAGGGAAGGCCAGATGTCTCCATGACTTCACACAAGTCATTTCCCATGCTTGGAATGCCCTCCCTCCTCACTTCTGCCTCCTACCCTCCCTAGTTTCATTCAAAGTCGTTACCTCTCCCCTGACTTATTAGAATCCCCTCTTCTTGAAACTGTTGTGTAAACGCTTGTGTTAGCTTTCTTGTACACATGCACTATTTCCTTTTATAGAATCCAAGCTCCCTGAGGGCAGGCACCATTTCATTTTGTGTCATTGGATTCCTAGGGCCTGGTCCAGCACCTTGACAATAATAAGCAGGTGCTGAATTGAATTAACCAGAGATGCAGCGGTTAGAGCACAGAGACTCCCCCTCCCACCTCTCTTCCCGTCCCCTCACCCAACTCTTGGCTTGCCTTCCTTGGCTTGCTAGCTCCAGGCTTCAGTAACTAACTGCCACCATCCAGGCAGATTGCTTTCAAGGGAGTCCAAGGTCAGGAAGCAATCCGACCTCAGACACTCAGGATGCTTTGGGTAACAGGGATGAGCTGACTGACCCTCCCTCCTCTGCTGGCCTCTGTTCATTCTGGATCTCAGTGACTGCCCTCCTTCCATCCTCCTCCACCCCATTGAAACAGAAACATCATCTATATCTGTGCGTCGACCCAAGGGAGTTGATCTTCCTGGGCTTATGTTTCAAAGTACTGAGCATTTAACTGGATTGTTTCAAAAGAACCATTTCCGCCAAGCCTTGTGAGCCCCAGTAATGTACATGGCACCCCTCTGAATTATAGGGTTCCCTCACCATGTCACATTGCCAGGCTGGTCTTGGAAGCATGCCTTGGGGGCTCCTTGCTTAGGCTTTGGCCGAGGAGGTTCCTGGGACCTGGGCTGGGCCACTAGTTGTGCCTCTCTGCTCCCATCCACCCTGTGAAAGGGAGGATCAGAGAAGCAGTGATAACAAGGCCCTGGGAGAGCCAGGACAGGACTGTCTCCCCCAGAGCAGAATAGCCCTTTCATTCGGAGGACCTGTCAGCCTGCCAGAAGAGATGGAAACCAAGCCAGGCCTGAGAGCTGGCCAGGGCAGCGGGGGAGCTGAGGTGATGGGGGTTACTCGAGGGCTTTCTGAGCTTCCCCTCACCCTCAGCGATAAGGGCTCAGTCAGAGGCTGGCCAGCAGGATGAGCAGCACATTGAGTCCAGGCACAGGGAAGGAGGAGGTGGGCCCTACTCAACATCCTTCTTCCACTGCTGCTGACCCTCTGCCGACAGTGGACTGCTGGGGAGCACAGGTAAGCTTTTTCAGTCCTGGTTCAAGTCTGACAGGTAAGGATTTGGAGGTTGGAGTGGCTCCTTCTCCTGTCCCCCAGGATCAACTCTGAGGATAGCTTAAATCTAGAGCTGGAAAGGGCTGTTGAGACCACTTCCCTCCTTTTGCAAGAGAGGAAACTGAGGCCCAGAAATTCAAAATTTCTTAGGATCACCCAGGAAGAGACCTTGGGAGGCCTCTCATTTATAGGTGAAGAAACAGAGACCCATAAAGGTCATGGGATCATAGATTTAAAGCTGGAGAGAACCTTGGAGGCCATCAGGTCCAGCCCCTTCATCTTACTGATTAGAAAAAGTGACTCCTCCAGGGTCACACAGCTAATAAATGTCTAAGGCAGGATTTGAACTCAGATCTTCCTGACTCCTATGCATTATGCCATTGAGGCTGTCAATAAAGCAGTTAAAGAGACCCCCCCACCCATCATGCTGCCAGGGCTAGCATACATTACCCCCTTTTAACAAAGTAACTCATTCTGGTCACTTTGTAGGTGTTAGTCCTGGGTTCAGGAAGGAGGTGCTGGGTGGTAGGAAGCCTTCCAAACTATCAGAGCTATCCCAAAGTAATCAGAGCAGATGGCCTCTGAGGGCTCCTCGCCGCTCTGCTGCCAAAGTAGTTCTCCAAAAGTGCTCCTCAGACCCCATCACTCCTCCTGTGGCTCTCTCTTACCCCTAGGATCACATATCAAAGCCCCTGACAATATAGCCTCTTCCTCCCTTTCCAGGCTTCATACCCTGGGGGAGCAGTCATTGCAAAGGCATGGGAATGGGAAATGGAGTCATGTCTAAGGACCAGTGTGGAGATGCATGGCCCTCCTGACAGTGGAGGAGTGCCCCTCCTCACTGCTGCAGCGTGGTGGGTGAGGGGAGCAGCAGCTGCAGAGAGCAAGCTGGAGGTAGCTGAGGGTCAGGCTGGAGAGAGACACAGCCTGATATGCCCAGCATCTATCACAAGGTAGACACTTAATACATGTCTGCTGATTGATTGATTGACTGATGAACTGACTTTGGAGACATGGGGCAGAGACGGAGTGGGAAGGGACCCTAGGAGCTGCCTCGCTCAACTCTCTAGTTTTATTACTTTAGGACTATTGATACCCTTTCTTTTGCCATCACATTCTTTTCTAAACGGGCCCTCTCTCTGGGCTTTTCTTTGCAACGTAAATTAAAAAACAAAACAGAAAAGTAGCAAAAGCAAAACCAGCCAACCCATCCACCATGCTCAAAGGCATACATGCACAACACACGCCCTACTCCCCAGTGAAAGGACCCCTCATATTGTGGCTGAGCAACCTTAGGGCCAGCCGGGTGCAAGGGTTTACCTGAAAGCCCATAGGCAGCAATAACTGGGATTTGGACCCAGGCCCTCTGATGCCTTTCCCCACTATCCCAAGTAAGAAAATTTGGAAAAGAGAAAAGGAAAGGGGACAGATAGTGGCCTTCTGATTGCTTCTGTCTTTTTTCCACTATCTCAAGTGTGAAAAATCTGGAAAAGAGAATGCAAGGAAAGGCGACAGATGGTGATGGTCTTCAAGTATCCAAGAGACTGTCGTACAGAAGAGAGATTAGACTAGAATCAGGGTGGTACAATGGAAAATCTATTGGGTTTGGAGGGAGAGGACCAGGGTTTTCAAATCCTGGCTCTACCACTTACACCCTGTATAACGTTGGACAGGTCACCTAGCTGAGCCCAGAATCCTCATCTATGAAATTAGAGTCTTGGGTTCAATGGCCTCGAAGGTCCCATCTAGTGCCATATATATGGCACCATGATTCTACTCTGTTTGGTCCCAGAAGGCAAACCTTGCAGCTGTGGATAAATGTTGAAAAGATGAAGAGTTAAGCTCCATGTCAAGACAAGCTTCCCAACAGTGTGACTTGTCTCAGCAGAATGGGCAGCCTTGGGAAGTCATGGGCACCCTCTTGTAGGATGTCTCCAAACAGAGTCTGGGGGGGCAACCATTGGCCATGAAGCAGGGAGAGATTCCTATTCAGGCAGGGGTTGGACTGCATGGTCAATGAGCTGTCTCCCAACTCTGTGATTCTACAATTTAGGTTCAAATCACCCACTCTGGGCAGCTGGGCAAGATCACCTGGGGAGCTTTCTGTAAGTCATCCAATACCTTAGAAACTCAGTTTCTTCATCTGTACGAAGAGGGCTTTGGAGTTGGCTTTGGAGTAGACCTTCTATGGTCTGTTTTAGCCCCAAATCTAGAATCCTATTTAATGAGGTTATGTTGAAAGACAGCCTCTACTTCCACTGGAAGTATCTGCTATTCAAAAAACCGATTAAATCCTAACTGTACAAGGTATTCCTTCCTGGTTGTTGCATGGGAAAACAAAATTTCACTCACCAAATTCAGTTTAAATAATGAATCTGCTGATGACAAAGGGATGATGCGATCACAACGGTGGAACTGTTTCATTGAGAGCCTGGATAGCAGATGGAATAATGAATGTACGTGCGATAGAAAAGCTCTGAACTCATTCAGACCCCAACCGAAACATTGACTAGCTGTGTGACCCTGGGAAAGTCACTTAACTCCTCTGAGCCTCAGTTTCCCTTAACTTTAAAATGAGGTCACTGGACTCCATGAGGTCTAAGGTCTGTCACCCCTAAATCTATGACCCCTGTGATTTGCGTAGACTCAAACAAGGTCTCAATTTCCCCTCTGGGTTTCTGGTTCCCTCCCCTGGAAAAGGAAAGTGTTAGAATAGAGCATCTCCAAAGGCCCTTCCAGGTTTCAACCTTTCCTTTGGGTTTTTTTTTTCCCTTCTCCCCTCTTTCTAGCCTTCCTTTTCTCTTTCTTTTCTTGACGTGAATGTGGTGGGATGGGCCCAGTATGATCTCGAGGCTTCTGGAGAATCACGCATCAAAAGAAGAGCTGGTGGACGGGTCTCTGACAGCAGGGGGTTCTCTGGGGTGGGTGGAGGCTCAGAATGGTCCGATCCTGACAAACACAGGCTGACCCAGTTGGCTGACTGCCTCTGGCTTCTCTGTCTCCATTCCAGCAACCTGGTCACAAAGGTCTGGAAAAATATAGAAGATCCTCTAATTTAGCCCCTCCGTCTCCTCTTTCAGGACTGAAAGGAGGCACATTGGTATTAATTAGTAAAGAGATCTATGCCTCTGATACCAGTTTACTGTGTGATGGGCCAAATCCCCTCCCCTTTTCGGGCCTCAGTATACCCCATCACCAAATGGGGAAGCTGATAATGGGATGTAATAGGAAGAATACTGGATTGTGGGTCAGAGGAGCCCGGGCCTGGTGCTAACTATTAACTGTGTGATGTTGGGCAGGTAACTTACTCTCCTCAGCCTTAGTTTCCTCAGACATAAAATGCGATTCGACTAGGTCATCCCAAGATCCCTGGTGACTATATCGAAGCAAAAAATCTCCTCTCACAGCCTCCTTTGATAGAGAGCTCAAAGTCCCAACTACCGATGGTCCAAGTACACGTACAGATCGCCTGTGTCTGTAAGGGATTCTTGAGTTCCCTGAGACCCAATATTGATTGAAACTTGGCCAGCAGATAGGCACTTGAGTCAGTAGGCAGAACTCTAACCAGGCCTGGGCACCCTGGACTTTGTCTCAGGTCTCTAAGGGGGCAGATGACATCCACTGAAGTATTTTCTCCCTACTATGGAACCATGCTTCATGGTCCTTTGTTATCCACATATGACATTAGATGACCACTCCTCTCCTGGACGCCAGCCCCCACATTCCTGTTCTGGGGTACATCTTCCTCACTGCCGGGGAGGCAGCATGATGCCAAGTCAGAGGATCTGGACTCCTGGCTCCCATCTGATACTTACTGTGACCACGGGCTCTCCTTGCATGTCACCTTCCTCATGAGTAAAATAAAAAGGCTGGACTGAATGGCCCCTAAGGTCTCAAGGTAACTTTGGGCAAGTTATGTGACCTCTCTGGTTTAGTTTCTTTGTCTGCAAAATGAGAGCATTGGACCACATGGCCTCTGAGATCCCTTCCATCTCTAGACCTATGATCCTACTGCCCCAGTACCCACACACAGCCTGGCAGAGAGAAAGCTCTTAAGTAACACTTGTAGGTTTATTAATTGATCTTTGGAGCGCCCCCTGCCTCCTGCTGGGAGCTGGAGGTAATGAGGCTAAAGGACCTTCTTTCCTGACACAATTTCTCTCTATGGGGGTAGCAAGAGTCCCTCTCCCCATCCCTAGTCAACCCAATATTTCCCAGAAATTGCAAGTCTTGGTTATAGCTCTGGCGAGAGGACTCACAAGAAAGGCCATGTCCCTACTTCCTTCAGGACCCCTCGCCTTTGGCTCTGGCTCAGTTCCCCCTGACTGGAGGGAGGGTCAAGGCTTACTTATTAACATGGGATTAAAAGAAAACTGGGTTGTGTGAATGAACCACATTCCTCCACCCTGCAGGCAAAGAGCTCAGCAGGAGCACTGATTCTGTTTGGAGCCAGCAGGATTGGGGAACAGGGCTTTGAATGAACCCTTTGGTGTTGGCCTTGAGATTCTGAGAGCGAAATCTGGAGAAGGAAAAAGGTGGGGGAGACCCTCAGCACCAGGTGGCAGAGAGCTCTCTCTCTCTCTCTCTCTCTCTTCCTCCCTCTGTCTTCTCTCTCTTTCTGTCTCTATTTCTCTCTGTCTCTGTTTCTCTTCTCTCTGCCTCCCTCTCTCTGTCTCTCTCTCTGTCTCTCTCTCTCTGTCTTTGTCTCTCTGTCTCTCCATCTGTCTCTGTCTCTGTCTCTCTCCCCCCTTACCCCGCCCTTTACATCTGGAAATCGTCATATTTTAATGCGGGCTCAGGTCAGCTACCAGTCCGCCTTTGCCTCCAGCTGCAGCTGTGGGAGCCCCTGCTGCTTGGGTTTTGCAGGGCTTATGTAAAGATTCTTCCCAGACACTGGCCCCTTTGTGAGGCCCGGCCTGCGCTGATCCCCTCACCATTCCAAGCCCTGTTTCAAAGTTGCTGCCCCTGCGCTGGGGCTCCCACCACAAGCACATGTGGGCCAGCGTCTGTCTGAGGCTGCATTCATTTCACAGGCAAAGGAAAACACCAGAATTTAGGGTCACACGTCCTGGGGCCCAGCAGCCCCACTCCTGCCCATGGGCCCTGTGCCCCCAGCTGCCTCTGCATGGGCTATTTCTACACCCCAGATCTGTGGCTGCTAGATGTCAGAGAGGACCCCTATGGCCTCTCCCCATGTGGAGGGATTCTGGTTTTCTCACCTGTGAAATGGGAACACCAGCACCTACCTCATAGGGTCATTGTAAGGATCAGATGGGACAGTATTGGTAAAACTTTTTGCAGACTTTAAATTAGCCTTGTACGATTAAGGTTTGGGGAGCCCTACCCCACCATCCATGGCGGATTTAGCTCAGGACCTAGGGTATGAGGCTGCTGGAAAACAGTATTATCTGTGTGTGTATGTCTCTGTGTGTGTGTATGTGTGTAAGTATGTGTGTGTGTATATGTGTGTATGTATATGTGTGTTTGGGTATGTGTATATGTGTGTATGTACACGTGTCTGTGTGTATATGTGTATGTATGTATATGTGTCTGTGTGTATGGGTATGTGGGTGTATATATATGTGTCTGTGTGTATGTGTGTATGGGTGTGTATGTATATGGTTGTATGAGTGTATATATGTGTGTGTGTAGGGGGGTGTGGGTGTCTGTGTGTTTATATGTGTATATGTGTGTCTGTGTGTATATGGGTATGTATATGTATATGTGTGTGTGTGTGTGTGTGTGTGTGTGTGTAATGCAGGGGAGGTAAGCAGTATCAGGAGAAGATGAGAAAGAAGCTTGGCCCTGGAGCCCAGAACTTGAGGCAAGATGTCTCATTGATATGAGGAAAACCTTCCCAGAGAGGGGAGAGGTCCCCGAATGGCATGGGGCTGCCCCGGGAATTCTCCAAGGAAAGCCAGGGGACCACTTGTCAGGTCTGCTGTGATAGATGCTGACCACCGTAGCAGAGCTGATCCCAGGAGACCTGGGGAGGGCGGTACACTGGAGAGGATGACGGACCCTAGTCTGAGGAAGAGGGTTCCAAACCCGGCTTGGCAGCCTGCTAGCTGTATGACTTGAGATAAGTCACCATCACTCTAGGCCTTAGATCTTGTCCGTACAACATCGTCTCTGATGTCCCTTTTGGCTTTGATGCTGTGCATGATTCTTCACCTAGCATGATGTCAGGGGATGGTGGAGGAGACCCGAATTCCAATCCTGTCTTTGTCATTAACTACCCATTTGTCCTTGGGGGCTGACCCTCGAAGGGTCCCTTCTAGCAATCTTTAACTCCTATAACTTTTTTGGGGGGAGACGATTGAGTCAGTGATTTTGTTGATGTAGGGAGTTTTCAGTGAGCCACCTGGAATTTAGGGGTTAATTGACTAGCCCAAGGTCATATTGCCAATATATGTCAAAGATAAGACTTGAGCTCTCTACCCACTCCAGACACATTCCTTCTCAACTCCTATGACTATTGGTCTCTGTTACTGCCAATGTTACATCAGGAGACCACTAGGTAGTATAGTGGATAGAGAGCTGCGCCTGGAGTCAGGAAGTCCTGAGTTCAAGTGTGGCCTCAGACACTGACAAGCTGTGCCACCCTGTGCAAGTCAGTAACCTCTGTTTGCCTCAGTTTCCTCATCAGTAAAATGGGCACAATGAGTCCTGCCTCCCAAGGTTGTTGCAAGGGTCCTGTGAGACAATATTTGTAAAAGGTGCTTTGCAAACTTTAAAGACAGCTATTATGACTGCCATTCCTGAAAGGTCCTCAATTTCTTTTGCCTAGTGATTAAGTTGGAAGAGATAATCACTGCGACCCCTTCTAGCTCTAGGTCTTATGTGAGATAGGTGAGTTCCCAAGTGGTGGGATTCTGGGCAGCTAAGTGGCGCCATAGTGCATTAAGCGCCAGACCAGGAGTTGGCAACACTAAATCTTCTTGGGTTCAAATCCAGCTTCAGACACTTAGTAGCTGGGTGACCCTGGGCAAGTCACCTAACTCTGTTTGCCTCAGTTTCCTCATCTGTAAAATGAACTGGAGAAAGAAATGGCAAAACCACTCCAAGAAAACCCCAAACTGTGTCATGAAGGGTTGAACATGACTGAAAAAACAATTGGACAACAAAGTGAGATTCCAGAATTCATTAGAATACAAGCTTCTTGAAGGCAGAGGTGGTTTTTCAGTTTTTTCTAGCAAAGGAACTAGGGGGAAGTAGGAACTGAAGAGGTGCTTTGTGAGTTGAAATGAATTACTGGTGAAGAAGGGAGCAACAGAAGGAGAAAACAGGGGGGTGGTCAAAATGTTGTGTTGGTGTCTGGATGCTATCAAGGGACAGGATGCAGTGTGATGGGTGGACCCTTCCGGAGGATTCATGGGGGGAATGGGCAGTTGCACAGGACAGTTGGTTGCAATCTGGTTATTTGGAGGGGGTGCCCACATAGACACAAGGCCATGGATTCATTGGCATTTGGAAGGACTGGCACCCCCTTCTCTTTCCAATTATGTGGATCTTTGATGTTCCCTTTTCCTCTAAGGGCAGCACCCTACCCCCCAGTCCAGTCTCTCCTCACTTCTCTCCTGGACTATCGAAATAGCCTTCCCCTTGATTCCTCCCTGCCCCAAGTCTCTCTCCATCCCAATCCATATTCCACACAGATGTCAAAGTTATTTTTCAAAAGTACTTATTTGACCATGTTGTATTTGTCCTTCATTCTCCAAGAGGATCATGGCGTCAGGGAAATGATGATGTGACTTTGATTTGAGGGAGGGAGGGCTGTGCAAGGTCACCAGCCTTACTTTCTCCTCCAGAACCATCTGGGTCCAGTGGCCAGCTACTCATGAGGATGACTGGAGATGGCCCAGGATGTAATGGGAGACCCTGGCCCTTTTAGGCTAAGGTCTTTTCAGGTTCTCACTTTGGATGAGGTAACACCCGTTCAGTGAATAGGTCTCTTTAAGAAGTTAATCAAGGGGGTGATCCCCTTAATGCAGAAAGAAAAACATCATACTGAGGTGGGGGAGTACCCTCAGGCTTCCTGGCCAAAAGAGAAATAGTTACTATTTAGTATTTATATTCACTCAGTGCTAAGAGGGCAGGGACCTATTGTCCAATCTATAAGCTCCAGAGTGAATTGGGTTTAAGGCTTGGTTATCAAGAAATGTAGCCAGTCAACCCGAAGGAGAAAAAGGCAGCTTTTGGCCAAAGAAATGTATGGTTCCGTGGGTAGCACACCCCCAGGATTTGACCATGTTACTCCTCTATGCAATGGGCAAGCTAGGTGGCCCAGTGGATAAAGCACTGAGCCTGGAGTTAGGAAGACCTGAGTTCAAATTCAGCTTCAGACATTTACTAGCTGTGTGACCCTGGGCAAGTCACTTAACCTCTGTTAACCTTAGTTTCCTCATCTGTAAAATGGGGATAATTATAGCACCAACTCTTCAAGGTCGTTGTGAAGATCAAAGGAGATAATATTTGTAAAGTGCTTGTAATAGAGCCTGACACATAATAAGTTCTACATATGTTAGCTGTTATTATCAATAGACTCTATTGGTCCCTTACTATCTCCAGGATCAAATGTATATTCTTCCATTTGTCATTTAAAGCTCTTCATAGGTTACCCTTCTAGTCCCCTCATACGCACTATGGCCCAACCAAACTGAGCATTTTACAGTTCTCACACATGACACTCAATCTCCCATTTCCATGCTTTTGCACAGGCTGTGCCCCTTGCCTAGAATTCACTCCATCTTTACCTCTCCCTCTTAGAATCCCAAATTTCTTCTAAGATTTAGCTCGAATTCAACCTCCTACATGAAGATTTTCTTGACTCCCCCTAACCCCACCCCCAGTTTCTAGTACCTTCCTCCTCAACTTAAATTGCAATTATATCGGATATATCCATATTTATACATGTTGTCTCCTTTGGCTATATTGGAAACTCCTTGACAGTAGGGACTATTTAATTTTTAATAATAATAATAATAATAGCAATAAATAATTATTTAGTAATATGTATATAGCATTTTCAAGTTTACAAAGTGCTTTACATACGTTAGTTAACTCATTTGATCCTCATAACAACCTTGGGAAGTAAGTGCTATTATTATCTTCATTTTACAGATGAGGGAACTGAGACAAACAGAGGTTAAGTGACTTGCCCAGAGCTACATAGCTAGTAAATGTCTGAGTCAGCATTTGAACTCAAGTTTTCCTGATTCCAAGCCTTGTGCTCTATCCACTGCCCCACCTATTATTGTATTCACAGTACCTAGCACAGTACCTGGCACATAGTAGGTGCTTAATAAATGCCTGCGACACATCACAGTCTGGACGATAGGATGTTTTCATCCACTTGATTTTTCCTGTGTGGATAGCTGGGCTGAACTATTTAGAGGGTTAAGGTGAAAGGAGAGACACAGATAGACTATTGTGTGGTGCCCCATCATGAGAAAATTGCATTTACAAACTACCACTTACATTAAGACATAAAGAGTGGGGTGCTAATGTATTTAGATGCACAAATCTGACCAAACAGGAGTTCATAGAGTTTAGAGATGGATCAGACCTGAGAGATTTCTAGTCTAGAGATCCTTAACCCAGGCAGTTAGATGGTACAGAGGATAGAGCACTGGGCCTAGAGACAGGAAGACCTGAGTTCAAATCCTGTCTCAGACACTGATGAGCTGTATGATTCTAGTCAAGTCACTTAGCCTCTGTTTACCTCAGCTTTCTTGTCTGTAAAATGGGGGATATAATAACACCTACTTCACAGGGTTGTTGTGAGGATTAAAACGAAATCATTATAAAGCACATTCTCTTGTTGTTGTTCGGTTGTGTTTGACTCTTTGTGACCTCATGGACTGTAGCATGCCAGGCCCTTCTATCTCCCACTATCTCCTAAAATCTGTCCAAGCTCACATTTGTTGCATCCATGACATCATCCTTCCATCTCATCTTCTGCCCTCTCCTTTCCCTTTTGCTTTCTCGTTATGTGACCAAAGTATTTAAGCACGTAGTCAGTGCTACATAAATGTCTGTATCGTGCCCCACCCCCGCCTTGATGGTCTGGTGAAGTCTATGGACCCCTTATCAGAAAAACATCTTTAAATGCATAAAATAAAATGCATCAGATTACAAAGGAAGACAAATATAACGAAATACAGTTAAAATATTTTTGGAAAATTTCATGGATTCCATTAAAAACCCCTTTACTTTTCTTTTTACAGATGATAAAATTGAGCCCCCCTCCCCCCAAAGTAATGTGATTTACTCAAGTTCATACAGACAACACAGCGAGACTGGAATCCAAGCCCAGGTAAAAAGATCCAGTCTTCATTGTTAATAACATCTCACGCCTCTTCTCCTGCCTCTGGACTCTCTGTGCATCCCAGGTAGGGCTTAGTGGCTTGTAGATATCCCTGGCGAATTTCGTAAGAGAGTTTCCAACCTGGGGAGTATCTTATGAGAGAGCCAAAAAAGAAAGAGAGATAGGAATGGAGATTCAGACACTAAATCATACTTTTTAAAGCACCGCTTAGAAAGGGGTTTGTACATTAATTTTAAATTATAGGTATATATGTATATATATATATATATATACACACATACATGGATATGTGTGTATGTATATATGCATATATGCACACACACGTATAGGTTTAAACACATATACATGTACACATGTATATAGACATACATTTATATATTTACTATGTAGACATACACATGCATATATATGTATATGCATGTATATGTGTGTATGTATATGTATACACATGTGTGTGTGCATGTGTATACACACATCCCTGGAAGGGGCAACACGGTATGCTACTTAGATATTAAATCTGGAGCCAGGAAGACCTTTATTTCCAATCCCAACGCAAACACTTTATGAGTTAAGTGATCACTGGCTAAAATCACTTAAACTCTCTGAACCTCAGGTGTTTTTAAACACCAATGTTCTTCTGATGGAGATACAACAATGGGAAAAAAATGCTAGCCATGGAGCCAAGCATCAACGTGGCACGATATATAGCCTCCCTGGGAATGAGCAAGACCTAGATTCAGATCCTACCCCTGTAACTTAAGAGCCATCTGACCATGGGCAAGTCACTCAACTTGAGTGTGGTTCCTCAGGTCACTCCCTAACTTGAACAAATTCCCTCCCCTCCACAGGCTTCAGTTTCTTGCTCAGTAAATGAGAGGGTAAGACTAGATGACCCCCTGTTCTGGACAGGAATCAGGAAGGTGCCCAGCTGGCCCCTCCAGCTGCGTCAGCAGCAACCCAGGGGCTCAGGGAAAGCAGTCGGTATCTGCAGAGAGTTTGACAGGACATAGAAAATAGCAAACTTCCAGAAAATAAATCTGAAACAGGTGGTATTTTCTTTAGCTTGGAGAAGTCTTGCAACTATCAGGTTTCCTCATACTTTGAGAGACTCTGGGAAATTATTTGTTCAACAAAAGATTGTGGTATTTCTCAAGATATATATATATATTTTTTACCATCCCCTCCCTGGTTTTCTTTTCTCTGTGCTATGAACAGAAACTTCCTTCCCGCTGTGATATTCCTGCTCCTTCCTCCCTCCTCCACCAGGCCACAAAATTTAGTAGGCTAGAAAAGCAGAAGCAGGAACTCGAGTGTATTGCTTTTAATCAGTGGAAATAGCAGTGGAAACAAGCACTGGGTTTGGGGACAGGAGAGAACTGAGTTTGAATCCTACCTCTTTACTAGTTGTATGATTCTAGGCAAGTCATTTGAGGCAGCTGGAACGCCAGGGTCTGGAGTCAGAAAAACTCAACTGAGTTCAAATCCAGCCTCAGACACTTGCTAGCCGTGTGACCCTGGGCAAGTCACTTCACCCTGTTTGCCTCAGTTTCCTCATCTATCAAATGAGTTAGAGAAGGAAATAATTAACCACTCCAGTATCTTTACCAAGGAAACCCCAAATGGGGTCATGAAGAGTTGGACAAGACCGAAATGACCCAACAACAACCACCCTAACTCTAGCATCATTAGCCTTCATACTGTTCTTCATATGTTCTCCAGAGAGACATCTATCCTCAATGGAGATCTTAGATCTTACCAAAGAAGGAACATTATCAATCATTTGTCCAACTCCTCCATTTTACGGATGAAGAGAGGGGAAGTGACCTGCCCAAAATCATATCAGTTAACAAACATTTACTAATTACCTACCATGTGCCAGGCAGGGAGCCCAGATGCAAAAATGAGACAGCCCCTGCCTTCAAGGAGCTTCTATTCTACTATTCTCACAAATAAGCCAGTAGCAGGGGGAGGATGGGCACCTTTGGCTCCCTGAGGTGCCATGTTCAAGGCCAGGTGAGAGGCAGAACCCAGAGACATCTTTCCCCAGGCCTGTCTCCTTGGAATTCCTGCTTTGCGGGATGTTGTTAATAAGGAGAAGCCTAGCCGAGAGGGTACTTTACATCTGATAGTCTTGTGGGGCATTTGACTGATTTCAGTCTATATTTCAATCAGTTATTACCTAATCTTGACCCTGATCTAAACTGACTAAAGTCCACAACAACAGCCAGACAGGAGCATATGTGTGTGTGCGCGTACACATTCACACATACAGACAGACAGACACACACACACACAGAAATGCATTCATCTTGGTCTTTAGTAATGCCTTTTTAAAAATAAAGGATTGTTGGTTGTGTTCTTGTCCTGTTGAAGGATTCCCACAATTATGGAGAGTCTAGCTTCAATTTTTTTTCTTATTGTCCCTTAAAGGATAGAAAATTGCAGCATTTGGCTGGAAAATGTTGATTTTAAGCCCACTAGATGCAGGATGAATAAGGGTCTCGGGGGTGGTTTGGGCGGCCTAGAGGAATCCAGGAATTGTAGACCAGCCCAGTGTGACTCTGCCCATTCTGGTTGTGTTTGTCTCCAAAAGGGGGGAAACTGACTCACAGAATATTAGAGCCAGAAGGGACATCAGAGGCCATCTAGACCAACCAGTATCTTAACGGGAATCCCCCTATGGTACCACCAAGGGTTCATCCAGCCTCTTCTTGTATGGTATATGTGCCCAGGCTTGTGGATTGCATGGACAGATATGATCTGAGGTCTGGCCTAACTCTACAGATAGGTGGACAAAGGGCCCTGCCTGCACTGCCAGTATCATTGGGGGCAACACGTACAGGTAATTCCCAGGAGGGCCCCTGAAGCTTCCCTCTACTCCCTGATGGGGCACTGGGATAGAATCATATCTATCTGTCTCCCTCGGGTATCTGTGGCCTAGCGGGTATAAGTTCATGTTCAGAAAGAAAGCTACTTCCTTGGTCACTCTCAAGGTGTGTGTATGGGGAAGGCAGATAACCACTATCTTACAATGAGTCACTTCCCTGGTCACTCTCAAAGGGGAGAATAACCATTATCTTATACTAAACTGAGCTGAATTAAACTGAACTGAACTGTATGAAATTTCCTTATACTTGTACTATATATCTGATACTTGTAGGAGTATACACAATCCTATACTGGGATTCCTAGCTCCTTCTCATCAAATGCTGGTTACACAAAAGACCATCCCAAACAGGGAATGGTGAGCAAAGCCATTCAGCCAAGCAAACAGAAATCAGAGCATTTATTCAGATCGAAATATGCCAGAGAATGTACACAAGGGTGAATGAGTTCTTTGGATCCCAGCGCAAACCAGGCGAGACAAGATCCCATCTAGCAGTCCCCAGAATTTCAAGCAAGAACAGAGATCTGGGAGAGCGCTCGCTGTTCCTAAGTCTTTCTTTCTCTCCCTACGGTCCATGTGTCTCCTAAGACCCAAGCCCAAAGCCTCACAGTCCTCATTCTTCCTGCCAGTCAGGAGCCTTTCTTTCCCTACACAAACCCCCTAGGCTTGTGTGAAAGCCGGGTCACACTGGGAAACCTCCACCAAAGGGGTCCCGCTCCCTTCTAAGACAGCCCATTCCACCGTGGGCCAGTTCAGATAGTTAGGAAAGTTTTCCTCCCATCGAGCCTGAATTTTTCCCCTTTGCAGCTTTCTCCTGTTGTTCCTAATTCATTTCCCTGGACTGCCATTTTCGCCTGTATGAAAGACAAGGCTTCGGGGTGCTAGGTGGTGCAGTGAATAAAGCCCCGGCCCTGGAGTCAGGAGGACCTGAGTTCAAATGCGGCCTCAGACACCTAACACAAAAACTAGCCGTGGGACCTTGGGTAAGTCACTTAACCCCAATTGCCCTACCTTCTCCTCCCCAAAAAGAAAAAAAAAAAGACAAGGCTTGAATTGCATGGTCCCTAAGGGCCCTTTGACTGAAGGAGTCCTCTAGAGATTCCTCAGTTGGGGGCCAGATTTATGACCCAGTGGGAAATGTAAGCTCTTTGGGGGAAGTCCCTCTGGAATAGAGCAGATCTAATCCCTTTTCCACTCACTTGGCAGCCCTTCAGACTTGAAGACAGTTGTCTGATTCCTGCCTCCCTCCCCACTACCATCAGCCTCCATCCTTTTCTTCTCCAATGAGGCTGAGCATTTCCACCTCCCCTTCAGCCCACCCTCATATGCCCTGGACTCAAGGCTGTTCCCTATGATTGGTGTCTATTTGAACCCCCTTCTGTGGGAGATCAGAGGATTTTAAAGAGGCCTGGGGAACTTGACCTAGCCATGGTTCCAGTGCCTTTGGTTTAACCGTGAGAGTTTCATGGGCATCTCTTCTTAGCCTGGGGACCAGGAGAGGCTGCCTGGTGTAGTGGATAGAACGCTGAACTTGGAATCAAAAAGACTCGGCTTCAAAGCCTGCCTTAGACATTTACTAGGTAGGTGGCACTGGGCGAGTAACACCCTCACTAGTTCTCAGTTTCCCCATCTGGAAGTAACATGGTAAGGCAAGGGAACCTGAAATAACTTGAACATCATCTCAGGTGTTGACTTTGTGACTGTGGGCAAAGCCCTTGACCTCCCTGAGATATAGATGCCTCTCCTGTAAAGTGGGGATATATTCATAACTGCAGTGCAGGGCAGCTAGGGGGCACCATGGTGTATAGAGGGAGGACTCATTTTCCTGAGTTCAAATCCAGCCTCAGACACTAGCTCTACTTAAAACCTCTTTCTGCCTCAGTTTCTCATCTATAAAATGAGAGGGTTGTGCTCTCTGGCCTCTAGGTCCCTTCTAGCTCTAAATCTGTGATTCTAAGACACGTCAAAGCCCTAAAAGTCCTCGATCATGTGATGCAAACCTTATTCATATCTGCGATGGGGGGCTGGTCAGTCCCTTTATCTTAAAGTATGGTCAGCCCATTATTTCTGAGATGGAGAAGGAAGCTACAGGTTTAATAGGTTCATGATGAGGCTGTATTCCTTGGAAAAGCATTGCTTAGTTTTGGGCTGTTACCCTCCCTCACAACACACAGGGAACTTCGTACCAGGAGCCAGTATCTCCCCAGCCACAAGCCAACACCTTACCCACCCTGGGAGGGAAGGGGAAGCCAGAAGTGGGGAGCAGAGCGCTGAAGTAGACTAATCCCAGCCTGGCTGTGATCCATGCTCCACTCCGGTGTCTACCAGCCACTAGAGCCCTAAGCACCTGACCAGATGCCCCAAGTTTTGTCACACACACAGGGGTCAGGGACCAGCCTGTGACTATGCTGGTGTGAGGAACTCCCAGGTGAGGACAAGCCCTCTATCAACACAGGGCAGTATCTTTATAGTCTTAGAGAGTTGACAAGAGCCCTGAGAAGCTAAGTGACTTGCTCAGGGTCACACAGACAGTTTGTGTCCAATCTCGTCCTGGTTTCCACCTCCCACTCCATACTTCTCCTTGCACTGGGAATAGACTGAATGAACGATTGTTGGATTGAACTGAACTGACTCCAAATCCAGCACCCTTTCCATTGCAATGTAGTGCAAGGAACAAAGTCCCAGAATTAGCTGTGGAAGACCTAGGTTCAAATCCTGTTTCTGCCCATTAGTTACTTGGGTGACTTTGGGCAAGTCATTTTCTCTTTCTGTTTAATTGGGGGTGGGGTGGGCTTGGACTCGGTGGGGTCTGAGATTCCCTCCAGTCTTTGAAGTTCATGACATCTGTGCATATTGTATCTAATGCCACCACCCCCTTCCCTGATCCACTAGAATTCTAGTGCCTTGTAGACCGGGACTGGGTGGTTTTTCTTTATATCTCTTGGAGCCTAGTGCAAGGTCAGACACATGTCAGATATAAACAAATGCTTATAGAATTGGATTGAGCTGAACTGGATTGAACTGAACTGAACTGAACTAGATTGAACTGAACTGAGCTGGATTGGATTGAACTGAACTGAACTAGATTGAACTGAAATGAGCTGGATTGAACTGAAATGAACTGGATTGAACTGATCTGAACTGGATCGGATTGAACTGAACTAGATTGAACTGAACTGAGCTGGATTGAACTGAAATGAACTGGATTGAACTGATCTGAACTGGATCAGATTGAACTGAACTAGATTGAACTGAACTGAACTGGATTGAACTGAACTGGATTGGATTGAACTGAACTGGATTGAACTGGATCAAATTGAATTGAAATAAATGGAAATGAATCGAATGGAACTGGATTGAACTGAACAAAACTGAATTGAACTGCGCTGTGCTAGATTAAGTTTGATCGAACGAGGCTGAACTGAGTTGAACTGACAGTCCTCTGTCACCCCTGGCTTCCTTCTGGCCTTGTCTCTCTTCTGCTGGAGTCCCGCGGGGAGCCTTCCCCACCCTCCCTCTGCTCAGATCTTTCCTCTGGATTCCCTCCTCTCACACCTTCTACATCCTGTGTACACATACACAGTTGTTTGCTTCTGGTCTCCCCCATGAAGACTACAAGCCCCCTGGGGGTCCAGATTATTTTTGTCTTTTTGGCATCCTTCGGGCTTAACCCAGTTCTTGGCCCATAATAAGCATTTACTCAATGTTTGCTGACTGATGGAGGGCCCTTGGGTGAACTCAAGCCACCATTTGGCCTCAGTGGTCCCGCGCCGTCTCCAGCTGGGCACAAGGAGACCTACGGCTGTCCCACGCAGTTTGCCAGTAGAGGACTTGCCTCCAGGATCTTGTTTTCTACAGACAGGACCACACTGAGATGGCCAGCAGGGTGGGAGAGGACTTCAGATGCTAATTGCTTTGTTTGTGCAGAAGCAAGTCCCTGAATGCTGGAATGCAGGGGTGGCCTGGCTGTGAGCTCTGGGAGTCTGCAGTCACAGACCAGCCAGGGAGAAGCTTTCCCAGAGAAAACAAAGGCTGCTCCCAGGTTCAGGTGGCCCTGGCAAAATCTCCGGCCTGTTACTGAAAGCAGACTTGGCAGGCTCCGCTGGGAAGGAACAGGAGCTGGCATGTGGTCACCCACCTGGTGCAGAGAATCCTATCTCAGGCCAGGACCGGGGTCAGCAACCTTGCAGAGATGGTGTGCCCAGGGTCTTGTTTACTCTTCACTCCCTTGTGAGAGAGGGAGTGGGGATCAGCTGGAGAAATTGCTGGGTCTTGGGGTACCATCTTTCCTACAAAGGTTAAGGTGGGGCCATGCTTGGTAAAATGCTGGCCCCTGAGTGAGTGGGACAAACATGTGATAGAAGGAAGGGGAATGGCTATGTGTGGCCCAGTCTTTGCAGAATGAGAAGCCTTGAAGCTCAGAGGTGGAAGGAACTTCATAGACAATCCATATCAGAACAAAAACTCCCCATAATACTCTCACCTAGTGATCTGCCCTGCACTGATTTGGGGAACTGCATAAGACTGAGGACCTTGGATAGGATCCTGGCTTTGCCATTTAACTACCTGTATGACCTTAGATAAGTCAATTAATTCCCCTGGGCTTTAGCTCCCTTCTCTGTAACAAGAAAGGATTGGACAGAATGACCTTCAAGGTCCTTCTATAGCATCTGGGCAGCCCGGTACATAGAATGCTGGGCCTGGAGTCAGGAAGGCCTGAGTTCAAATCTGAACTCAGACACTTGCTACCTGTGTGGCTGTGGGTGAGTCACTTAACCACTGTTTGCCTCAGTTTTCTCACCTGTGAAATGGGCATAAGGATAGTATCTACCTCACAGAGATGTTGTGAGGATCAATTGAGATAATATTCAAAAAAAGCTCTTAGCACAATGTCTGATGCATAGTAGGTGCTTTATAAATGCTTATTCTCTCCCCTTCCCTTCCCCCCTTTGCTATATCTGTGATTCTGTGACTTCTCAGTCATCCAGCCCCTGCTTGCAGACTTCCAGGGACTGGCACTTTGCTACATGCCCTTATTGGACTGCTTTCCTGAAATTCCTCTCCCCTCCCCTCCCCCAACCTTCTGCTTAGTGTGGCTCTGACAGATTGGGTCCCCAGAGCCCGGAAGGCCCAGGGGTGATCCTGAGGGGTTGTGGGTCGTATTTGAAAGCCATTGGCTCAGGATGCCCCTCTGGCAAGCTCCCCGCCATGATTCTGAGTTCTGAATCATTTAGCCAACCAAACCAAATTAGCTTTTAGGAAGGCGGATTTACTAAGGTGGTACGGTAAGATTAGTGGGTACGAAGCATCCTCCTCAAAGTAAATGACACATTTTCCCTCAAGCGTATACAGAGTCCTGGGGAAAGTGAGTTCCAGAGGTGTGGCAAAGGGGTACCTCACCCCTCCTGCTTGCTGAAAGGTCTCTCCTTCCATCGGTAAAGTGCTCAAGGAATTCCCCCTGGATAGAACATCTCGTCTCTGCCAGGCTCTTTGTAGCTGCGAAATTTTACCCCCAGAGATGCTGCCACCAGCTGCTCCTGCCCTGCCCTGCCCTTGGGCACCATGCTAGAATGCTCATGGGAAAATGAGTGCTCCAGAATCCTCAGGGTTCCCCAAGTCCTCCTTTGGCCAATAGGGGTGGAGGGTGGGGGACACAAGACCAAAGCTTAAATGCCCTCCTCCCTCTCCCGGGTTATAGCTCGAACTCTCTCTCTGTTTGCCTCTCGCTGGAATACGAAGCAGCTTTGCGTTGGTCTGCTACTTTCTAGAAGCCCCCCAGGGTGGGGCCAAGTTTCCTTGGCCATTCTGAGTACTCAGTCTATGGGTCCTTGCTCTAGTTCATCCTATGAATTTTCCAGTTCGATCTCATCTTTAATTTATCAGTGGATTGAGACATGTTCTCCTTATCAAGGCACTAGGGCTTCTTATTGCTTACATAAAGTGAGGTGACCTGAAGTTATTAATTTGTTCAGTCAAAGCCCCCCTCTTACATTAGGATTGTAGAATTTGAGGTCCAGGGTCCAACCCCCTCATTATAATGACAGCCCCCATCATTCCTTTGTAGCTGCACCCTCTGGGAAAACATCGGACATGCCCAATCCTCTTCTCTATGAAAGCCTTTTAGGTACTTGAAGGTACACCTTATACACCCTCAGCCCAGTCTTCTCTAGCTTAGATATCTCTACTTTCTTCAACCAAACCTCAGAAAGAATTAATTAAGGACTTACCATATGCCAGGCGGGGGCAGCTAGGTGGCATGATAGTGCACAGAGTGCTGGACCTGGAGTCAGGAAGATTCGAGTTCAAATGTGGCCTCAGACACTTACTAGTTGTATGACCTTGGGCAAGTCACTTGACCCTGTTTTTATAAAATGAGCTGGAGAAGGAAATGGCAAACCATTCCAGTATCTTTGCCAAGAAAATCTCAAATGGGGTCACGAAGAGTTATTATTTGTCCTTCGCTCTCACAGAGGACTATGACATCAGGAAGGTAATGCCATGACTTGCAGGTGAGCTGGATTTAAGTGAGGTAGGGCTGTGCATGGTCACCAGCCTCACTTTTTCCTCTGGAGTCATCTAGGTCCAGTGTCCAGATACAGAATAGAGACACTGGAGATGGCCCCCTGACCAAGAGTCAGACATGGCTGAAATGAATGAACCCAGTAATAACAAGGTTCCTTCTAGATCTATCATCCTCTGAACTACCTACCTTCTTTCCTCTCTCTGATTCCCACCTACCCACCCACTTATTCCTAACATGGAGTCAAAAAGACCTGGATTGATGTTTACCAACTGGGTGACCCTGGGCTAGTCGCTTGACTTGTCTCAATAATTAACCCCAAGGGTTGCTGTCATCTTCAGCTCAGATTCTGTGTCTAAAGCACTTTTCAAACCTTAAACCCCTGCAAAAATGTCAGTAGTTATTTCTGTAAAAGGCCTTTACCAAACAGGAATTGACGACCAGCAGGGAAGGGTGAAGCTTGCTGGATGTTGACTTTTCAAAGGAATGTGTAAAGAAAATGTTTTAAGTGGAGAAACATTAGACTGTGTCCATGTTAGAGGGGAAAAAACCACCGGCTTTCATCCAAGGCACTTGGAAACAAGTGAAGCTGATTCTCTTGGGTTCCCTTCCTGCCTCAGATTTTCTTTAGGAAAAAAAAAGTTTTCTTGATACTCTGTTTTTCATATCATTGTCATTCTGGAATATCGCCACTTCACCCCCTCTCAACTGAACCCTTCTTTGTAATAAAGACGGCTGGATGGGTCAGTGGATAAAGCCAGGAAGAGCTGAGTTCAAATCCAATCTCAAATACATACTACCAGCATGACCTTAGGTGGGTCATTTTACCAGCAGACTCTCACATCTCTAAAATGCAAGAATTGAACCTGACCAGTGTTTCTTTACCTGGGATTTAAGGGTACATGGTTAAATTTCAGGGGAATCTATGAACTCAGATGGGAAAAAATATTTTGATAATTGTATTTCACTATAAATGGTTTCCTTGGTAATCTTATGCTTTTTTTTTTCTATGCATTTAAAACCATTATTCTGAGAAGGGTCTGTAAGGCTTCACTGTGACACAAAAAAAGGTTAGGAACTCCGGACTTAGATGATCTACAAAATCTCTTCTGATTGTAAAGCTGTGATTTTACGTTCCCATGAACCCTCAAGTGCCAAGAAGCAACCCTGAGCTTCTGTGGAAATCTGGACAAATCCAAGGTTTTTGAGAAGCTCCCGCCATCTTCATTTGGCTGCCTTAAGGAGCCTTGGGAAGGAATTAACCTAACCGAGATTCCAGAGCAATTCTGAAGCACAGATGTCATTATTTATTTTTAAAAAGCTGGGATTCGGGGGTCTTTTTAGTTTCAGGCAGAGATCTGAGTGTCAGGCACTCACTCCTCAGGGTTTGGTTCAGTCTGGGACAAAATAGGCCAGTGGCATCCGTCTGGACCCCGGCTCCTCTTCATTTGCTCTTTGGAAATCTTTCTTCCAGACATCCCTTGCTCTGGGAAGTAACAGTAAGAAGGCAGAAGCTTCTAAAATCAGAAACTGAGACAGCTACCAGGGGTGGGGAGTGAGACAGATAGCAGCTGAGGCAAGAAAGACAGTCAATCGATTGATCAATCAATATGTGTTAATTAAGTTCTTAATATATGTTAGGCGCTTACTAGCTTAGCTGTGTGACCCTAGGCAAGTCATTTAACCTCTATTTTCTTTTTTTGCTTTTTTGAGGGCAATTGGGGTTAAGTGACTGGCCCAAAGTCACATGGCTAGTAAGCATGTCAAGTGTCTGAGGCCGGATTTGAACTCAGGTCCTCCTGACTCCAGGGCTGGTGCTCTATTCACTGCACCACCTAGTTGCCCCAACCTCTATTTTCCATGGCAAACCTCTCCAGTATCCTTGCCAAGAATACCGCATAATGTGTCATAAACATATTAGACATGGTGTTAAGCCCTGGAGATACAAAGAAAAAAGTGACAACTGTCCCTGCCCTCAAGGAACTTACATTCTAAAAGAAGTGGCTGGATAAATGTCACAGTTGATGGAACTCTGGGCCTGGTGTCTGGAAGATCTGAGTTCAAATCCAGTCTCCTATATTTGCTAGCTGTGTGACCCTGGGCAAGTCATTTAACTTGTTTGCCTTGGTTTCCCTATCTGTAAAATGGGGGGGATAATTAATAGCACTTACCTCTTGGGGTTGTCGTGAGGATCAAATGAGACAATCGTTGTAAAGTGCTTAGCGCAGTTCCAGGCACATGGTAAGCTCTAGGTGAATGTTGGCTATTGTCATTAAGACAGTGAAAGACTGAGACAGGCTGTCTTTATAACCTCTCCAGGCCCTGCTTCCCCGGTTAAGTAGAGCTGCTCGGGCCAGTTTCAAACTCTCCAGTGTCCAGCAGAGCTAGCCTCAGAAAGCCTAGTGTTATTCCAACTGTCAGCACCTGCCCCTCCCCTCTTTGCTTTGGGGGAAATCTTTCTTCCAGATTTCCCCTGCCCTGGGGTCAACTGTACAAATGCAGGCTCTCCTCTGTCCATCCCTCCGGTCACCGCCCGCCAGCCCTGGGTGTAGCCCATCTTCTCGGACTGCATCACGGGCCTAGCTCTTGACCTACTAAGAGGTGGCCGATAAGGCAGGCCTGGGATGGGCTGCCGCCAGAGGGGTGAAGGAAGGTTCAGCCATGGCTGAGAGTGTGAGGGGCTGGCTGTGAGGACGGGGCTACTCTCTGACCTGGACTTGGGCCTACGGCGCCATCATTCACAAAGTATGTACATGTGTCCTGTGTAGAGGGATGCGTGTTCATCCACAATGACAATATAACATGAGAACATTGCCCCATAAAAATGTAAGAGCAATGCTCTCAATCAATGCTCTCATACCAAATACTCCTGCTCTTCCAGTTATGTAGAATTATCTAGAGAGACCTGGTGGAAGAAGATGTGGGGAGGGTCCAGGTGCCCATCATCCCCACCTCCTGTCCACTACCATAGCAGTTTCAAGGATGCTCTGAGGGAGCCAGCGACAAACAGACCAGCCCCCATCCCACTCACTCACTACTAGAAGGAGTCATTTTCTCCACCTCATCAATAGTCTGCGGAACGTTAACTATGAAAGAATGATAGAAGCTGGTAGTGGCTTATGCCCTAGATGCTTTCTAAGCTGGACATCATCCGACGAGATAAGGATGAGATAATGACCCCACAGAAGCTACAGCAGCAAGCACGCACCTCGTCACCTGCGCTCACAGAACCTGGGGCTGGAAGGGGCCGCTTCATCCAGCCCACAGCTGAGGAAGAACAGCCTCTCAGAAATACGCTCATGTGAAGACGGCCTGTGAGTGGGCCAGGGGGAGAAGCTCCATTCTCCCCAGGCAGTTAGCCCAATTTTGCCCCTGTGCCCCTGCACTTGCTGCTCCTGGTGGCCGGGCGACTGGCGGCCAAACCCTTGAAGTTCTTCTAGCGTGAGGGAGAAGCAAGGTCGGCCCAGTGGAAGCACCAATGACTTTGAAGCTGAGGATCTGCGTTTGGATTCTCACTAGCTGCCTCTGTGATGGGAGGGGGAGGAAGAGCTAGAGGAAGAGCAGGAAAAGGGAGGAAGAAGAGGTTTTGCTTTTCTCTACACTTAGCCTCTCCTGGCTGGGTTGAGCTGAGCAACCAAGATTAATTGAGAAAGAACCCCAGGCTCCAATCACCCCTGGAATGACCTAAGTGCCTCCAGGGAGCACAGTCAGTCGGTGCCAGGGACCGATCCTTTTCACTGGGGTCTGAGACCCAAACTCTGCTCTTG
>CM053587.1:325741929-325875376 GCA_028646515.1 Pseudochirops corinnae | reverse complement strand
TTCACCTAACTGTCTTTCAGGCAGCTGGGGAATGCTCACCTGGCTCTTTACAGGTGTTTTCTGCTGTGTATTAATTACATTTTGCACTAGGTGAAACCCCTCCTTTCAGGAAAATAAGCCATCATACCCTCTGGAGTGCAAAGCCCAATGGAGCATAAGCCTCACTGGGGCCACTGAAGTTAGTTTCCGTCAGCCTTTCTGAAGTCTTGCAATGAATTTGTCCCTTGATTATATATCTTCCCCCACCCCCTTTTTAGTGGGAGTGGGTGAGTGAAGCTGTTTTCATTGAAAGCGATCTCCTTCACACCTAATATGCCAGATTTCCTGCTAGAGATGTAGCGTCTGAGTCTCAAAATCATTTGGAGGGTGTGTGAGTGTCTGAACTAGTCAATGAGGGAGGCCCCAGTATGTGGTAGAGGGGGAGAGGATTGAGCACCAGTGCCCATACTCTCCCCCTTTCCCCCGGCCTAAGATGCTAGATGAATGTGGCTGATTTCTTCTGCCTTCTTCCCATTCCTGGTCCCTCTGCTTCTCTCTGGCCCAGGAAGGTAGAACAAACAGACCCATTTTTTTTCTTGTGGCTTGTGTTGGGTTAAGCTGCCTCTTGGTGTGTTTTGCCAGCCAGAAGCCCCACCTGGAATGAAGAGAGGTTCAGGCTCCCCCAGCTTTGGCATTTCCAGTGCTCCAAGGCCTTTTCTAGCTCCGTGGAATAATGTTATCTCTGTACCCCAGTGCCTAGCAGAAAACAAAAACAAAAACTCTGGATCTGAAGTCAGAGACCCTCAGTTTGAAGTGGGCCTCTTCTGCTTTTATCTGGGTGACTTGGAGCAAGGCATTTAACATCTGTACAATGGGAGAGTAGGACTAGATGGCCAGTGAGGGCCCTTCTGGTTTCAAACATGTGATCCTAAGTCATTTCACCTTTCAGGCCTCAGTTTCCTTATCTGTAAAATGAAGGCATTAAATGACTCTGAGGTCTCCTCCAGAGACCATTTAAAATCATCTACAGTTGTACTGATTTTTACATGCCTGGCCAGTAGTGTTCTACAGAGCAGGTAAATTCAGATGGCGGGCTATGTTTCAAGGAAATTTTTGTCTTTGCCAGCACCTTGGAAAAACACACTTTGTACACAGTGGGCGCTTAACGTCCAAATCATTAGGCATTTATTAAGCACCTGCTAGGTACTAGGCATTACCCTGGGAATGGGGAGGGGGATGCCTGCCCTCAGGGAGCTTCCTTTCTCCTCTGGACTAGCAAAGAAGAGGAACTAGGGAACCAATGGGATATATGAACACCAAATATGTACAGGGTTGGTTCAAAATAATAAACAGGAAAGGAGACTGTAGCAGCTGGGGTGGGGTAATCAGTCATGTATTTATGTGCCAAACACTGGTAATACCAAGACCAAAGTGATACAGTTCTTGCCCTCAAGGAGCTGCCATTCAACTAAAAATTAACAATTGACATTCATACAGAGCTCTCTAAAGTTTACACATATTAGTCTGTTAAATCCTCACAGCAAACTTGTGAAGTATTACAGGCCTTGTCTTTACAGATGGGGAAACTGAGGCAGAGAGGAGCCCTCCCCCTCCATCACACAGCTAGTAAGTGTCAAAAGCAGGATTTGAACACGGGCCTTCCTGACTTCCAGCTATCTCCCTGAGATGAATGCCGACTAGCTGGCTAGGCGCTAGGTTCCAGAATTGTCCCTGATGTGTGGCTCTCAGCTGTACCCCCACTTATCACACTCGTTCAGCTGTCTGTCATTCCCTTTGGCCAGTACTTGCGAGTCTGTCTTTTGGGCCGTGTCCAGCCAGGCCGCTCCCAAGAGCACCTTTGCCCAACGTCCCCCTTCTGCTCCTTGAGCGTTCCAGGCTCTGTGTTGTTGTAGCTCGGCCCTATAAAAAGGTCCAGCCTCCCTCTAATAAGCACGCCTGAGCCTCCAAGACAATGCTCCATTGATTCGGGGCCATCCAGTCAGATGTCTGGGCTACAGCGTCAGCATCCAAGAAAATATGAAAGGCATCGTGGGGCCAGGCCCATAAATAAATGAAACCCCATTTACACTGGATTTTTTTTCTTGCACTTGCTTTGGAGCGGGGCTGGAATGTTCGGCTCCCCTCCCAAACCAAACATGCCTTCCGGAGTCCCTCTGGGCATTGGAGAGCAGGCAAGCTGGGAATGTGCCTTCTCTCTGGCCTTTTAATGTAACTGTATTACTGTGTGCGGGTCTGTGTTTGCCTTATGTTTTTTTTAAAGGGTGAACAAAACCCCCAAACGGGAGGCATTCTCCCCCTGCCTTTCCCTGCTGCCCCAAATTGAAGGTTGAGTAAAATCGCTTTGTAAATCTTGGAACCTCTATCAGCCCAGAGAGGGAAAAGTTGCCAGAGTTGGAACCAGGGCTTTGTGTACAAATCCAGGCTATTTGCTATGATGGGAGCAGGAGAGAAACAAGTCAGTGGGGGTTTAGTGTTCTAGGGGAAGGTGGGGACTCTACTGTCAGAAGCCTTGGGGCCAAGTCTGCTCCTGGCGCCAAGTCTGTGTGACTGAAGGCAAGACACCCAACCTCCTGGGGACCCAGGCTTCTGGCCTGGCTGGCCTCTCGGTCTGTCCAGTCTAGAGGTATGTTCTTAGGACCTTGGGTTTTCATTGGTGACAAGCTGAGACTGTGAGCCCTGAGGGGCCTTTCAACCCTGCAGATGTTATCCTAGTCCTACCCCCACTTTTATTTTTCCAGAGGAGGGCCAGCAAGGGTACTTGACCCACCCAAAGCCCCCTAGCCAGTTTGCAGCAGAGGCAGGCCTTTCTACCCAGGCCCCACTGAAAGCTCTGCTGCTTCCTGTGATCCATGTGGAGAGGGTAGCCATGGGAGGATGTTGGTGAAGAGGCTAGTTTTTTCATCTCTCTGTCCTGAGGAGAGCTGTCCTGGAGCCTGCCTCAGAAGGTAGCTGGCCACTCTTCCTTGGCCATCTTCAGGGTAGTAATGGGTGACCACTTGGTTCATATGGTGGGGACTCCTTTTGTGGATGGGTTGGACTTGTTGGCCGATGAGGGCTCTTCCAGTTGTCAAAGTAGGAGATTCTGTGATGGGAAAGGAAAAGTTCATTGTGTGGGGGTATGTGTGTGTGTGTGTGTGTGCACGCACACACACGCATATGTTACTAGGCACAGATTAGCATTCATTCCAGGTCAGGGCCTAATTCTGCAGTGTCCACTCAAAAGTATGCATGGCCCGGCTGTGGCCCTCTGCTCCTACCCTTCCCCACGCCCACCCCTGGCCCACTGCCCAGTAGCTATGTGGTACTACCATGCTGCCCACCACCACTCCCCCGCAGAGGGAGAGGTCTGTGCTGTCTGTCAGCAGAGGGCCTGCTCCCTGAGGGGCACTACAGAGGGGGATGACTGAGTGAGCGCAGTGTGGCAGAGTGGGGCGGGCCATGCCCTGGGCACCAGAACCTCCTGTGTGGGAATTCTGGCTCTGTTCCTTCTTGTACAGACAATCAGGAGCAGGTCAGAATCTCAGCCAGGCTCGAGCTCCAGTGAGGGGGTGTCACCCCAATGATGGGCAGCCCGGTGCACTTTGGGCCAGCTCGTAGGGTCAGCTTTTTCTGCCGGGAAGCTAAAACCTGCAGCTTCTGCCTGTGACTATCAGACTGGGAGCAACTTGAGAGGAGGGCCTCGCTTGGTACCTTTCTGTGTCTCCCCAGCACTTAGCGAGGTGCCTGTATACAGCAGGTGCTTAATAAATGCTTGTTGCCCGACTTCTCCCCCTAGTTTTGCCCTCTGGGGTGCAGGCCAACAAGCAGAATCCCTCTTTCTGTGACGACGGATGGCCGTTCAGAGACAGAGACAGCTGCTGCTGCACCCCTCCCCCAAAACCACCCCAAACATGCCAAGGTCTTCTGACCCTCAGGTGGCTAGAGCCTGGGGACCCTTGGCTCCTGGTGCTCACCTCCGAAGTGAGTGAGTTAGGTTTGGGATGTTCCTTCCCCTTCTAAACCCTGTCCTCTTAGGTGTTACAGTCCTGAGTAGGAGAGACTCTGTGTGTGCATATGCATGCATGTGTGGCACATGCGTGTGGACATGCCCATGTGATTGTGTGCACACACGCATCTGTGGGCATTGCAGGCATGCATGTGTTTGGGGTGGGGTATGCAATCTGCCTGAACAACAGCTCAATGTTCCCTCCAGTGAGGCAAAAGCCAGCCCCTCTGCGGCTGCCCCCACGGCGACTTCTATTATATGTTTACCCCAGAGGAGTCACCCCAGTACTCTGGTCAGGGACAAAATAGCCAAGGGCGACTGGGTGTCTGAGTGGTTAGAGCCCCGGGCATAGCATCAGGAAGACCTGAGTGTGGATTCTGCCTCAGACACTTCCTAGCTGTGCTGACCCGACCCCAGGGTAAGTAACAGCCTCTGCCTCAGTTTCCTAGGCTGTAAAGTGAGAATCAGTTGCAAAGGTCACGTCAGATGTAGCATCCCTATACACGCCCATGTACACATCGCTCCACAAGCTTCAAAGCTGCTACTATCGTTGGCACCCTTGCTGCATGCCCCATACTCTGGGCAAGGCCAAATGATCTGAGGGGCATCTGGACCCAGAAGGAAGGGTGTGGCATGGAGGAGGGAGAGCAGTCCTCGGGACCAGAAAGACCCAGGCCAAGGCCCAGGACACATGGCTTAATCTCTCAGGTTCCAGTTATGTCAATCTGTCAGGAAGCACAGATTAAGCACCTGCTGTATGCCGGGCTAATCACTGAGGGATACAAAGGAAGGCTAAGGGCAGTCTCTACTGTCATAGTCTAATGGGGCAGACAACATACAAACAGTGATGTGAAAACGCAATTTTATATACATGTGTATGTATGTATATATAATACGCACACATGCATATGTGTCGATATACACACATGCATACATGTAATGCACATAGGCACACATCTATACATGCATACATATATATGTGTGAACACACATAGATTTGGAAATAAGCAGAGGGAAAGCAGTAGGGTGGAGCTTGCTCGGGAAAGGCTTCTCCCAGAAGATGAGACATGAGTTGGGCCTTGAAGGAAGCCTGACGCATGCCTGGGAGGTGCAAGCCCAGGGGATGTAGGCCCAGGGTCACGGGCCTGGGGGATGCAAGCCCAGGGGATGTAGGCCCAGGGTGGCAGGCCTGGGGGATGCCAGGTGGCCCAAGAGAACACTCAGAACTGAGAGATGGAGCATCTGCCATCAGGTGGCAACGTGGGGAGAGGTGTAAAAAGACCGGGAGGGCAACACTTGATGTGTCTCTGATTTGAGAGGACCCCAGCCTTCACTGAGATAGGGAGCTCCCTGTGAAACCACAAGCTCAGCCCAGCCCCTATCCTGTGCCTCTGATCACCTCCACTGAGGATGGCATTGGGGCGACAATGAAAGGACCTTGGGAAAAAGGGTATTTCAAAGTGTTTTTCCATAATCCCAGGGAGACTCAAGTTCAAATCCAACCTCCAACACTTCCAGGCAAATCACTTAACCTCCCCCTCAGTCTCTTCATCTTTGAAATGGGGATAACAATAATATGGACCTCTCAGGGTTGTTAGGATCAAAGGAGATTAGCTTATGAATACTTGGATAGAGAAAACTTCAGTCCAGTAGAATCAGTTCCCTTTTGTAAATCTCTTTGCAAACCTCAAAGTGCTATGCAAATGCTAGCTATGATTAATATTATTATTATATTATATATTAAGCTATTATTATATAATATTATAATATTATATTATTATTATTATAAAAACAACAAATAGCAATTTCCTTCATGCAAATCATATCATAAGGCATGTAAGGAAGAAGCAGTCTAGAAAGACAGGTTTCTTTTTCCTTTTTTGGTGGAGGGAAGGGACATTAGATCTGTGATCTCATGGCTTTAGGAAACGTCTTTCCTTGGTGCAGATCAGTCCCAGAGCCGCCTGGGGCCAGTGAGAGTTGAGGTGCTTTGTCCAAGGCCACAGAGCAGGCAGGCGTCCCAAGCCAAGACTTGATCCAGGGTCCTCTGGACACCAGCTCTCCGCTCTCAAAGGCACACTGACTCCCAAAGATGGAATGTGTAAAGGATGGTTCTGTGGGGCCTTGGGCCTCAGTTTCCTTCTCTGTAAATGGGAGGGGCTGGATTAGCTGGCCTCTGAGGTCTCTTCCATTTCTAAATCCATGATACTCTGATAAGTCTGTTGGTGCATAATTTATCTGGCCAATGAAGTCTGGGTAGCTATCAGCTCGCTGCCTTTGGCATCAGACAGTACAGTCTTTATTGGCTCCTGGGAACTGGTGGGGGTGGGGACAGGAGGAGACTGTCCCTCTTCTATGTTCCTTCCTGGTGGTTTTGAGGAGAACAGGGCCCCAGTATTTCACCTGGCTTCCTGCTAGTGGGACGGTGTCTGCATACTGTCTAAAGCCCTAGTTAGAGACCGGGGAGGCTCAAGGGATCAGTGGTTTCTTAGCAAAATCCCTGCCAATTCCAGGCCGACCTCACGTCATTTTGCCAAGGTTGATGTTTAGAAATAACATCATTAGCATGTTTTAAAAAAACACCCCCCCCCCCCCAAGGTCTCTAAACCCACCAGTCGCCTTGCTTTCTCGAGCCTACGCCTGGTACGTTGTTTCCCTGTTCGGGTTAATTCCTTTCAACGTGCATTTTATAGCACCGACCTCACAGGATTGTGGGAAGGCTAAAGGAAATAATTCGTGTGAAGCATTTTGCCAAGCTCACGGTGCCCTGGGAATCTTATCATCGTCATCGTCTGCGCCTGGTGATGCTATCTACGCTGTGTCTGGAGGGTTTGGTTTGTGGACCGAGGTCACACCACGAAGCTCAGAAGGAGCTCCCTCTGCTCTCCCCATCCGCCCTGATCCAAGTCTCATTAGAAGGTCATTTTGCTTCCTTCTCACATTTAACACTGAAGGATTTCCCAAATCTACTGGGGCTGGGAGAACTGAGCCAATGATTGCTGTCCCCTGGTAGGCTCTTTGCGGCCTCCATTTCCGACTGTCCCGGATGAATATGGTCAGGGTCCATTCTTAAAGATCCTCGGAGATTCTTGTAGTTCTTCCCAATCGATTGTGGAGAGAGTGGTTGGATGGGTATGAGTACTGCCTGGCCTTCAGTTTTTGCATTTATAAATTGCGTTTATGGCCTTCTAGAGCCATCTAGTACTTTTTCTTTTTCTTTGCTTTTTTTTTTTTTTTGGAGGGGGAAGGCAGGGCAATTGGGGTTAAGTGACTTGCCCAAGATCACACAGCTAGTAAATGTCAAGTGTCTGAGGTGGGATTTGAACTCAGGTCCTCCTGACCCCAGTGCCCGTGCTCTATTCACTGCCCCACCTAGTTGCTCCTAGCCATCTCATTCTAAAGCAGGATTTCTTAACCTGGCATCTGTGAGTTTGGTTTATGAATACACAGATGTAGAAAACTTTGTTCCAGTAGAATTGGTTCCCTTTATCGTTGTTTTTAGTGATGTCTGACTCTTTGTGACCCCATTTGGGGTTTTCTTGACAAGGGTACTGGAATGGTTTACCATTTCCTTCTTCATTTTACAGATGAGGAAACTGAGGCAGACTGGGTTAAGTGACTTGCCCAAGGTCACACAGCTAGAAAGTGTCGGAGGCCAGATTTGAACTCAGAAATAAGAGTCTTCCTGACTCCAGGCCTGGTGCTCTATACACTGGTGCCACCCAGCTGTTCCCCAATCAGGAAGATTGGGTTCAAATCTTGGTCAGATGCCTGTTTCCCCATTTTACAAGTGGGGATGAGAGTATTTCACAGGATAGTTGTAAAGCACTTCATGGACTTGAAAATGCCTCAGAAATGTCAGGTTGTCAGTTTGGCTACTAACTTTATAACCCCAGATAAGTCACTTGACTTGTCTGAGCCTCACTGCCTTATCTATGAAATGGGGCTCTTCCTACTGGCAGAATGCAGCTCCAAGGGGTATCTGTGAGGCTTAGCAGGAGAAAGAGGGCCAGACTGGGAATCCCAGGTCCTGAGTTAGACTTCTGGCTCTGTCATTTCCTATTTCACTTCTCTGAGCAGTAGACGAGATGATCTGAGGTCCCTTCCACGTCCCAATCTGTGGGATCCCATGATTTAGATAATATGTGTGATTTTTTTTTTACATCCGTCCCAGGGGTCTGCTGGAGCCAGCTCTTATTAGAAAGCCCATTGTTAAACTCTTATTGGGAATATTTTCACCTTGGAAATCCACAAATGCTACAAATCAGGGTTTGATTTATTGTTTTGTTGACTATTGAGACTTAAGCCAGTGATAGAGAAAATGTTAATAATGCGGATTCAACTTGAAAGTGTGTCCTGTAGACCTTTTTCTTTTCTGGAGAGTTGGTTGTTAAACATTTACTAGCACACCCTTGCTTAATGCCTTTTTTTTGTGGTTCTCTGGTTCTTTCAGCCCTGTCTGACTCTTTGGGACCCTGTTTAGGGTCTTCTTGGCAGAGATACTGGAGAGGTTTGCCATTTCCTTCTCCAGCCCATTTGACAGATGAGGAAACGGGGGTCTTGCCCTGGGTCACACAGATAGGCAGTGTCTAAGGTCAGATTTGAACTCAGGTCTGCCCAGCCCTCCATGCAATGCATCAGGGACTAGACTATTTGTTTCCATCTTTGTATCCTGGCATCTTAATTAGAGGGTAGGCTTCCCAGTCAGGGCAACCTGGGTTCAAGTTTTGCCTTGGACATGTGCCGGCTGTGTGTCTCTGGACAAGTCATTTAACCTCTCAGTGCTCCAGGCAGCTCTTTAAGAAAACTGGGGCTGTGGGGGGGCTAGGTGGCACAGTGAATAGAGCACCAGCCCTGGAGTCAGGAGGACCTGAGTTCAAATGTGACCTCAGACACTTAACACAAAAAACTAGCTGTGTGACCTTGGGCAAGTCACTTAACCCCAATTGCCCTGCCTTCCTCCTCCAAAAAAAAAAAGCTAAAAAAAAAAGCAGAAAAGAAAACTGGGGCTGAGAGTTGAAGAGACTTGTCTAATGTCGTACACATGGGCTGCAAAGGACAGAGCTAGGATTTAAACCCTGGTCCTCCAGACTCCAAATCCAAATCTGTCTCTATGGCATTGAACTCTAGAGTCAAAAGACTGGATTTTGCATTTTGGCTCATCAATACACCAGTGCAGGCCCTTCACCACTCTGGGCCTCAGTTTCCTCATCTGTAAAATGGGAATTTGGACTAGAGGACCTCTGGAACCCCCTCCAGCTCTACAATCATAACCAGCATGCCTTTTGGGAGGCTCTTTTAAAAGAACTGGTCCTTTTACATAGCTGGAGGTATGGGAAAAGAAAAAGTCAGGTATGTTACAAGAACTGGTTATTTGCCAATTACTGTTTGAGACAGTCTTGCTCTCGGTGGGCTCCAAGCCTTTGATATAGGAGCAGGACAAAGGATTGCACCAAGAATCCCCACCGTGAGGGCCAGGGAGGGAGAAGGCCAGCTGGAATTAATTATAACCATAAGATCTATTTACCTATCTATCTTCCATCCATCCACCCATCCATCCATCTATCCTTCTATCCATCCATCCATCCATCCATCCATCCATCCATCCATCCCTCTATCCATCCATCTATCCATCCATCCATCCATCCATCCATCCATCCATCCATCCATCCATCCACCCATCCATCCATCTATCCTTCTATCCATCCATCCATCCATCCATCCATCTATCCATCCATCCATCTATCCTTCTATCCATCCATCCATCCACCCATCCATCCATCCATCCATCCATCCATCCCTCCACCCATCCATCCACCCATCCATCCATCTATCCATCCATCCATCCATCCATCCATCCATCCATCCCTCCATCCATCCATCCATCCATCCATCCATCCATCCATCCATCCATCCCTCCATCCATCTATCCTCGTATCTGTCTGTCTGTCTATCTATCTATCTATCTATCTATCTATCTATCTATCTATCTATCTCCTCATTCTTTCTGAGTAGGTTAATCCTCAGACAGGCGACAATACTGAAGTCTTCCTCAGAGAGGGCTTTCAGGCTCACCTTTGGGACCCAGGAAAGGGCTTCCCAATGCACATGCCAGTTGTGTGGATGGGCATCAGGGTTTCTTTAAGTTCTATTCTCCCTTAATGAGCAAACTGCATTACTGGGCTTGGTGCACGCTGCTCATTTGCCTGGCAAATCCCTTCTTCCCAGTAAGTCTCTGCCAAGCTTGTATGGACCTCGTCGCAGCCTGACCAGGGCTCGTTTAGGCGTCCTCTTTTGTATCCCCAAGAGCCTGGCACCAACCCCAGCTGTGCCACTTACGAACTGTGTGACCTTGGGAGAGTCACTGGGCCTCAGTTTCTTCATCTATAAAATTAGGGAGCGGTCTGTACGGCCTCCAGGCCCCTTCCAGGAGCTCCTGAAGGACAGGGACTGTTTCTCTTTTCTGTTTGTTTCACCAGAGCCTGACAAAGAGGAGGTAGTTAAAACAAATTATTTCTTATAAGGTCCTTCCAGCTCCAGATCTATGATCCCAGAAATCCCAGGTTTAAAGCAGGGGCTTAATTTCTTTCCCCTGGGCATTATGTTTTTGTTTTTGTTGTTCTGCAGTTAAAAAGAAAAAAGGAAAAAAAAATAGTCTTTTTGTATACACAGTAGAGGGCAGCTAGGTGGTGCAGTGGATAGAGTGCTGGGCCTGGAGTCAGAGAGACCTGAGTTCAGATCCAGCCTCAGACATTTATTATCTGTGAGACCCTGGGCAAGTCACTTAACCCCATTTGCCTCAGTTTACTCATCTGTCAAATGAACAGGAGAGGGAAATGGCAAACCACTCCAGTATTTCTGCCAAGAAAACCCTAAATGGGGTTACAAAGATGGACATGACTGAAACAATTGGCTAAATATGCTAAATTTAATAGAAGAGAGATGATTGCACATGAATCTGTCAGTCCCGACTGCATCCAAGCTGCGTCCTTAAAGCCATCCAGCACACTCACCTCACCCCTTTCAAGGCTTGTCTCTGCTCCCTTCATATCTGTCCTGTGCATTGAAATAGGCCAGTGATCCCAGTTTCTTTCCCCTTTGTATGTCAAAAGAGAAACAAAGCCCTTGCGATAAACATGCACGTTTATGTAAAACCGGTCGGTGCCACCGATGTCTTCTCCCGCATCCCGGCTCCGTCCGTCCCCGCCCTCTCTGGACAAGGGTACCACGCTTCACCACTGGGACCTCTGCACTTCTGCTGGCTCTTGGAATTAATCAGAGCTCTTGAGTCTTTCAGAATCGTCTTTCTCTGTTGTGCCCACCCCCCTACGGATAGTGCCGTCCGCCCTCTGAGAGAACCTTCGGTCTGCTCTGTCTTGTTCGTACGCGGTTGTTTGTGTGCTGGCTCCCCCGCGAGACTGTGAGCTCCAGGACCTGGGTTTTTGCCTTTCTTTGCATCCCTGGAGCTTAGCACAATGTCTGATACATAGTAGGTGCTCACGAAATACCGTTGGCTGACTGGCAGGTGCTTAAGAAGCTTGTGGAATGGACAGCATAAGCGGCGGCTAGAGAATGTTGGACTTAGGAAGATGTGAGTTCAAATCCCCTGCTTGGACTCTCACTGGCTGTGTAACCTCAGGCAAAGCACTCGGTTTTTCTTAGCCTCGGTTTCCCTATCTGTAAAATGGGGAGAATTAAAGTGTGTGGTTTAAAATGTTGTGAGGATCAAATGAGATCATGTCTATCAGACACATTGTGCAAGTCTTACAGAACTCTAAATGTCTATTATTATCACTAGTTTTATTACACATCATAGCGTAATGAGAAGAGACAGCCTTGGAATCAGCAAGACCTGGGTATTGTTGGTGGTGGTGGCCGCGGTGGTTTTATTAGGCATTATAGTAAAACGGATGGGAGCCAGCCTTGGAGTCAGGAATACCCGGGTTCAAGTCCTACCTCAGACCCTACTGACGGTGCCTTAGGACAAGGCACCTAGCTTCCCTGAAGCTCCAGGCAACTCTCTATTCCTGTGAGCTACAGATGAATTCTTGGAGGGAGTTTCTCTGCTGGGGAATTCTCCACACAAATGAATTTGTATACATATAAACAGGAGGTTTTATTTGGTATATTTCAAATGTTAGGGATTTTCTCTCCTAGCAAGAGAGTACAACGGCATCAGAAAAGTGGAGGAAGGGAAGGAACCCAGGCTCTGCCTTGGAGGCTTGGGGTCCTCCTGGATCTCATAATCTTCTCTTCACGATTGAGATGACTGCTCTCCCCAGTCTGTGCTCCGGGTATAGGCAGGGCTTTCTCTGCATATCCCTGGGACCTGTCCACATCATTTGTCAGGCTTTTGTCTCGTTCTCTTCACGTAGCCAAATTAGAGTGGGTTTCATAAGATCAGACCTGGAAGGGAAATCAGAGACGGTTGAGTCCAGCTCTATGGGGAGGCCTGGAGATGTTCCTGAAATTGCCCCAAGGTCACGCAGATAGCAAACAGCCCAAGTGGGATGTGAGCCTCAGTTTCCCTGCATCTCCAGGCTGGCGGCTCAACTCCTCCGGCTCCTCCCTTTCTTTGGCCTGACTCGGGCCCTGTAGGGGCTGGTTCCAATTGCTTTAATTGGACGTGCTAAGCCAAGTGCCGGAGTTTGGCTCCAGAACAGGAGCCCAAATGGCCTGCCAGCCACAGGCCTCATTGTGGAGTACCCCGGCTGTATACAAACACCAAGCTTAGGTTTCCAAGCTCACACACACATCTTCCCCTGCTCAGGCAAGAAGGAGACCAAGGGAGCAGGCCTGGAGACCCATCTCATGACACGGGGCTGTTTTGTTTGAAATGAGCAAGTGGACTTTTTTTTTCTCTCTCTCTCTCTCTATGAGGGATATGGCCTGAAAGACAGCCAGGGAGCAGAGTCCTTCCCAATTGCCACGTGCAGTTTTATTTCCATCCAGCGAGTATTTATACCCTCTCTGGATGGTCCAGGGTAAGGCGAATGAATCACAGGGTGATGTGGGTGGGGCCTCGTGGTCTGAAGGCCCCTGCCAGCCCCCTTCCTCCGCTGGCGGGTCACTGCCATGGTCTGTTCTGGTTTTCCCAAGCCCTATCTGGCTGCTGACATCCCTTCTTACTCTGGCTTTGGGGGATTCAGGTCTTTTCCTTCCTCTACATGGTGTCCCTAGATTCCGCCAAGAGAGATATAGAAGGCTCAGGTGGCCACCTGGCTCCTTGGGGTTCCTCAGCCCAGGCAGAGGGGCCTGTAGGGGACCTGCCTCCTGGCTCTGGGCCCTGTGGGTAGGGACATGGCCACAGTGAGGGCCAGGTCCATGGCATGCCCCCTAGAGTACAGGTACCTGCTGGATGCTTCAGGAGAGCAGAATGCTGATCTGGGGGTAAAGGGACATGTCCTTTGTGGACAGCTCAGCAGCTGCCTGGTCTCCTGGGTAGGAGGCTGTCTAGATTCTTTGAGCTCGTAGATGTGAGGAAGTGGCTCCACCTCTTCTTCAGGGCTACAGCCCAGATTCTCATGGGATCCCTTGGGCATGACACTTGACCACTCTGGGCTTCAGTATCCTTCCCTGTTAAATGAGGGGGTGGGATTAGGTGACCCCTAAAGGGGTGTTTTAGCTGCAGCTCTAGGATTCTTTGATCCTTCCAGTAAGCCTGGGGTATGCATGGAGGATCACAGACTCAGAACCAGAGCAGGGGGAATTAGGCATTGTCTAGGCCAAGCTCCACCTTTTACAGGTATAGAAACCGAGGCCCAGGAAGGCCTCAAGGACGCCCAAGTAATAAATAGTAGGGTAGAGATTCACACTCAGACCTTTGGACTCCAGGGCCCACGGTCCTCTCTGCCATGTAGCCCGGGCCTGGTCTCATTCTTGGGCATAAGCCTTGCTATGAAACGGCCTCAGTCCTGGGGACTTAGCCTGGATTATTATTACTGTTGTTATTCATTTTAACAGCTAAGAAGTTAAAGAACAACCATTAACTGTTATAATTGTCATATAGCAACAATTATCATGCTATTATTATTTCATTATTATGACAAAACAATGTAACGATGTAATAATAATAATGACAATAGACTTTAAATTGGGGCAGGTGGGCAGGTGGCGCAGTGGTTAGTGCGTTGGGCCTGGAGTCAGGAATTCTCAGCTTCCTGAGTTCAAATTCAGCCTCAGACGCATACTAGCTGTGTGACCCTGGACAAGTCACTTAACCTTGCGCAATTGCCTCAGTTTCCTCATCTGTAAAAATGATCTAGAGAAGGAAATGGCAAACCACTCCAGTATTTTGGCCAAGAAGACCCCAAATGGGGTCATGGAAAGTCAGACAGGATGGAAACAACTCAGAAACAAGTGTTTAATTAGTTCTTTGAGGCTTCCAAAGCCCTTTCCAAATATTATCTCATTTGATCCTTCTAAAACCCTGGTGTGTAGGTTTGATTCTTCACCCCATTTTATAGATGAGGACATGGAGGGAGGTAGAGATGAAGTGACTTGCCCAAGGTCATATACACTTATTCAGTGTCTGAGGGAGGATTCGAATTTGGGCCTTCCTGACTCCAGATTCAGTGAGCCTGCTAGCTTGTAGGTTATCCTCTCTTCTGATTTAGGGGCAGTGACACTATTTCCCAGGAGATTCAGTGTCTCTTCTTGACTTTTCACAGCCACAGGAGTGGGGCAGCAGCAGAAATGGTCGACTTGGAGGCAGAGGGTGTAGTTTAGTCAGTCCTGTCTGACTCTTTGTGACCCCATTTGGGTTTCCCTGGCAGAGATACTGGTGGGGTTTGCCATTTCCTTCTCCATCTCATATTACAGGTGAGGAAACTGAGGCAAATAAGGTTAAGTGACTTGCCCAGGGTCACACAGCTAGCAAGTATCTGAGGCTGGATTAGAACTCAAGTCCTTCTGATGCCAGACCCAGCGCTCTAGACACTGTACCACCCAACTGCCCCTTGGAATCACAGGACCTGGGTTCAAATCCCAAGGCTGAAGCTTTTACCAACTGTGGGTGCTGGAAAAATCACGTAAGCTCTCTGGGCCCCATAAGTCCCCTGCCATGGCTCTCTGCCAGGCTTGTGCCTTGTTTTTCTCTATGCCCAGGTGCTTGGCAGAGCTGCACGAAGCCTACTGTAACTAGGATGCTAGTTAGCCTGTGATGAAAACCAAAACTTCCAGGAGAGTGTTGGCCCCTTGAAGGCAGGGACTCTTCTCATTACTCTCTCTCTCTGTGCCCCATTTACTGCCTGGTGCGTGACATCACAGATTTAGACTGAAATTTTACAGAGGAGGATACTGAGATTCAGAGAGTGACTTGGTAATTAAATGACAGAGCTGGGATTGGTACCACTGCTCAGGATAGCAACAGATGCCTTGATCTGTGCTTGGTGAATGAGATTAAATCAACCTTTTGCGTCCTCATCTGTAAAATGGGGGTTGGACCATATCCAAGGTTCTTAACCTGGGGACTTGTTTTTTATTTTATTCTTTATTGGGAGGTGAGATGAGAGGGAGGCAGTTGAGGTTAAGTGACTTACCCAGGGTCACACAGCTGGATTTGAACTCAAGTCGTCCTGACTCCAGGGCTGGTGCTCTATCCACTGCACCACCTAGCTGCCCCTGGGGAACTTGTTTTTTATTTTATCTTATTTTATTTTTGGAGGCAATCAGGGTTAAGTGACTTGCCCAGAGTTACACAACTAGTAAGTGTCTGAGGTAGGATTTGAACTCAGGTCCTCCTCAGTCCAGGGCCAATACTTTATCCACTGCGCCACCTAGCTGCCCCTGGGAACTTGTTAAAAAATATATACACCCACTCTCACATATACATATATATATGTGTATATATGTAGATGTATATATACACACATATCTGTATATATGCACATATATGTCTATATGTATATATACATAACTGGATTTTGATATACCTCATTTCCTCAGCAGTCCTGTAGGTTTTATTTCACGCATTTAGAATCACGGTTCTGAGTGAGGGTCTGTGGGCTTCACTGGAAGGCCCAAATAGCCCAGGTCACAGAAAGGGTTAAGAATCCCCAGACCCTTGGACCCTCCACTCCAGCTGTGTGATCTTAGGTAGGTCACACAACCTCTCTGGGCCTCTGTCTCTTAATTTGTAGCATGACGAGGCTGGATGCTCAGAATTCTTAGGTCTCTTCTAGTTCCAAATCCTAAATAGCTTGACCCCTGGTGTTGGCTTTTGCCTGGATCTCTCAGGTTGCCCGGCCAAACCTCCCCTCGCCTGTACCCCCGTTACATGCTTCTTTAAGCCCGAGGATTTGATAGAAATGTGGCCCAGGCTCTCTAAAGTGCCTGGTTCCACTGTGGCTGGAAAGTTACGTTTTTGGTGCCAAACTGTGCACTCCCTTGGCTGTGACAGCTGTTTTACTTGCCCAACTCTGAGCTGGCAAGAGCCCCATGGGGTGGGCAGGGCCATTTTGGTGTTAAAATAACAGTAGAACTTAGAGCCGGGATGGAGTCTCCCAGAGTGGCCTCCATAAGGTCTCGGCTGTCACCTGGCCAGACCAAAGGGGAGGCTGGGAGAGGTCTGCATCTTCCCCTTCCTTTCCTTAGCACAAATGGTTTTTCAGGCACTTGGTGAGATCCCAAGCTGTCTGCCCACTCAGACCTTTCTTGGGTTTTCTTCTGTTCCTTCTAGCATTACTAACTGGAGACCCTCTGAGATTACAGAGTGTAGACAGGGCTTTGCCAAAGTGTGAGGTGCTATATGTGTGTTAGCTAGTGGTAATTTGATGCATAATCTACATAATAATTTATTGTCAAATTTATAACAATAATTTTATTATTATTGTATACTAATATTTTCTTCTGACCCTTCATGGCCCCATTTGGGGCTTTCTTGGCAAAGATACTGGAGTGGTTTGCTATTTCCTTCTCCAGCTCGATTTACAGATGAGGAAACTGAGGCAAACAGGGTGAAGTGACTTGCCCAGGGTCACACAGCTAGTACGCGTCTGAGGTTGGATTTGAGCTCAGGAAGATGAGTCTTCCTGACTCCAGGCTCAAGCTCTGTCCCCTGTGTACCTAGCAACCCTATGTGCCATACTATAGATGTTAAAGAAATGTTTGTTGATTGGTGAAAGAGAGACTTGATACGATGGGACAACCGCCTTCAAATATTTGAAGGTCTGGTATGTGGAAGGAGGATTAGCTTTGTTCTGCTTGGCCCCTGAGGGCAGAACGAGCCAGAGCAGGTGAATGTTTCAATGAGATACATTTAGGCTTGAGGAGGGAATGAGAGCTGTCCAAGGTGGAAGGAATGGGCAGCCTCTGGAGGAGGTGGGTTCCTCTCATTGGAGATCTGAGGCTGGCTGGCTCGGGACTTGTTGGTGATGGGGTAGAACTGATTCCTATTTAAGTAAAGGTTGGATCAGGTGCCCATTTGGTGCTTCCTAGCTCTGAAAGTCTGGGGTTCAGTGATAACCTGCTAACCAGAACACCACCCCCTTTCAATACCCACTGATTCAACATATCTAATGCTCTGGGGGGGAAAGGGAAGAGAAAGAGTAAGATGGAGCTCTCTTGAAGGCTGGTCTAAGATTTGGCAGCTGTTCGTTTTCCTGGCTTCTGCTTGAGGGGCAGAGGACATAACTAAAGGTCTTCAGATGTTTCGACCAAGTAGGTTGGCATGGAGGATTAGAGTCCTGGGATGTTGGAGCTGGAAAGGACCTTAGTCCAAACACCCCATTTTTCAGATGGTAAAACTAAAGCCCAGAGAAAATTGACTGGCCCAATGTCACACGGCTGTGTGTAAAGCCATGAAAGTTAACTAAATAAACTTTTATTAAGCTTGTCCTGTGTCAGGTGCTGTACTGGGCACTGGAGTTACAGACAGGAATGAACCAGCCCCTACCCTCAAGACGCTTACTTTCTTCTGAGGGGATACAACAGGCCCACAATTGAATAAATAAACACAAGGTAACTTCAAGAGAGATAATAATTGAGAGGAGGGGGAAAGGAGGGGTCATGCTAGGCAGAAGTGAGGCAGGAGAAGCTTCCAGACCTGGGAGACAGTCAGTGCAAAGGGCCCTTAGGCAGGAGATGCTTCCTGTACAGTGAACAGCTAGGCAGCCAGATCGGCCAGCCCATGGAGTATGTGAAGGGGAATAATGTACCATGAAAACTGGGCAAGTGGGTCGGAGCCAGCCTCTGGAACGCTTTAAATGCCAGGCTGAGTATTTTGTCACTGATCTTAGGGGTAGTGGGGAGCTACTGAAGGTTCACACCCACTCAGGAACCTTCTGTGGGCTGAAGCTGTGGTTATTTGGGGAGACTGTCACGGCACCTGGAGAAGGTCTTCTGGACTTTTGGAGGAGAGAAGCTGTTTCCCAGACTGATGACAATTCCCCTGCCGATCTGGGGACCTGGCTCTTCTCATTTCACAATCCCTTCTTGAGTTACAGAAAGAGAGAACTTGGCCCATCTTCCTCCTTCACTTTATTTCCTTACCTGAAGGCAGGGAACATCTGGGTTTCATCCATCAATGGATGAGAGTGCCTTTAGGGGAAAGAGGAAACAGGATGCCCAGAGAGGGTCCTTAGAAAGAGGAGGGCAGCAGGAAGTTTGTTTCTTACAATGGCTCAGGGAGCTGTTCTGTCAAAGAGCCTCCAGGCTTATTTATAGGGACAAAATGGATCCCAGATTGAGCAGGAAGGAACCTGAGATGACACTTTACAGATGAAGAAATGGCCCCCAGAGTCTGAGCTGGAAAGGGTCTCAGGGGTCAGTGCCCCCAGGGCCTCCCTGAGGCATGCCCAGGCATTATTTGGCAGAGACAAGATTCTGACCCACATCCTCTGATTCCGATGCACTTTCCTCAGTACCACACTGCCTCAAAGCTGTTGGAAATCAGGGTTTTCTAAAGCCATAGAAGCTTTGCCTCATTTCTTCCTAAGCTGCTTTATGCTGAAGTGTGAGGGGCAGTGTGGTTCAGTGGTTAGGGTGCTCAGCTTGGCATCCTGGGTGTGAATGTAGCCTCAGACACTCACTATTGCATGATCCTGGACAAATCATTTAACCATACTGGGCCTCAGTTTCCTCCTCTGTAAAATGGAGATAATGCCTCTAGTGCCTATATCAGAGGGTGAGTGGTGAAGGTCAAAAGGCGTAAGGTATGTACAGTGTTATGTAAATGTGACTACTTATGTTTATCATATTATAGGTTATTCCATTATATAGAGATGTGACCATATATTGTATCATTGAGAGGGGAGGGAGGGAGGTGCCCCTGGCTTTGGGGAAGGAAAGGAAGAAACAAGAATTTATTAGGGACCTACTGTGGGCCAAGTACTTTGCTAAGTGCTAAGAATATAAAGAAAGGTGAAAACAAGCCCCTGCCTCCAAGGAGCTTACAGTCTGGTGGGGGAAACAACATGCAGACAGCTATAATTGGAGATAAATTGGAGATAACGAGCAGAAGGAAGATGCCAGCATTAAGGGGGCTTGGGACAGGCTTCCTGTAGAAGGTGGGACGTTAGCTGGGACTTGAAGGAAGCCAGGGTCACAGATCTAGACCCGGAGAGGACCTTAGAGGTCACCTATTTCACTTTACAGATGAGGAAACTGAGGCACAGCGAGGCCAGGCGGCCTGCCCGAGGCCGGGGTCACGCAGGTACTAAGGGGCATGGCTGACTGGAACCCAAGTTGCCTGACCCCAAAGCCAGCCTCCTTTCCACTAAAGCTGCCTCTCCAGCAGCGGTAAGACTTGAATCCATGCTTCTGGCATGCTACCCAGATCCATGGTTGATGGTGATCACTGTTTATATAGTATGTGGCCATCTTGGCATTTCCAGAGTGATTCTGGCTTGGGCACGGTGAATTATTTTCCAGATGTTTTTTTCTGTAATCTCTTTGTGAAGATTTTAAAATTCTGCATCAATACTCATTAGCAGAGTTGCTGCCAGGACAAGCAGGTCTGTGCTAAGGGGATTAGAGCCCAGCCTGTTTCCAAGTTGGCCACCAGGGAGGGACCTAATCAGCTACATCAGCTCCGGAACACCATCAAGGCACAGCAGGGCTGGGGGAGTGGAGTGATTTGTCCACAGGGATGACAGCGTAGCCCCTTGGACTAGGAAAATCACTTTTATTCCAAACTGGAACTGGCGACTTACCTCTTCAGGAACACAGGCATCATCTACATTTCCCTTCGGCTCATGTGTCATCATTAATGTCAGTCAGGTCTCTCCAGGGAGTACAAAAGGGAGAGAAATTTTCCTGTGATAATGAGACTGAGGAAGAGAGAGATCTGCCTCGGGCATCCTCCTTCCTGCCCCTGAACTGGGAGCCCTGAAAGATGGAGGGAAGGTGGAAAGCAAAGCGTGTACCTGTGCATCGTAACAGTCCCTGGTGGGAATCCTGGCTTCCTATCTCTCCCCTCTCCAGTTCAGTGGGTCATTCAGTAAACATTTATTCCGTGCTTACTATGAGCTCAGCCCTGTACCCCCCCACAGCCGCCAAAAGAAGGTTGGTTCCTAAGGCACAGGTCAGACCATATATTCACCCCCACCCCACCCCCCTTCACCTCTACCCTGCTTAAGAACCTCTGGTGGGAGATATGAGGAGGTAGCTCTCCTGGCTTCTCAGCAGAGGTGGGGGACGATGGGTATGGAACACTGCATACAATGTCAGACTTTTCTGATTTATTTCTTAGTTTTGTTTAATTAGATTCTTTTTTATCTTTTGTCATAATGGATGGCTCTCTGAGAGATGGATGGGTATATTAGAAAATGCAGGTGATAGAAAAAAACAAGAAATCAATCACAATTTAAAAAAAAAGAACTTTCAGGGGTTCCCAGCTGCTCTTGCTTGTTGAGGACAGGATACGATAGAAATTCTTCCACTCCCATTAGTCCTGCCATTTCTAGGTTTATTTCCTAGCCCTCCCTTTCCACATTCTATGTTGTAGCCAGCCCGCCAATGGACCTGGTGTTCCCCTAACTTGAAATCGCCTCTGTGACTGGGCACAGGCAATCCTTCCCTGCCTCAGCTGTTTCTCCTCCTCGTTGCCATCTTTTAGAATTCCTCAGGTCCCTTCAAGGCTTGGTATGTGGCTTGGGGGCCACCTTCTAAGGATTCCTTTAGGTGACCCTTGCTGGCTCTAAATTCTCTGATTCTTACTGTCAGCCTTTCCTGATCCCCTTTTGCTCAGCACATAAGTAGGCCTGCTCGGCACACAGTAAGCACTTGGTAAACTCTTGTTGAGTGACTTACAGACTCCCACCTTAATTATCCTACATTTGCTTATCTTAGCACAGTGCTCGGCACATAGTAAGTTCTGAATGACTCATTTATCTTAATTTATCTTAGCATGGTGACCAGTATGTGGCTAGCAGAATGCAAGCTCTCTGAGGGCAGGCATCTAGTTTTGCTCTTGTCTTTGTAGCTTCAGTGCTTGGCACATAGTAGATGCTTAGTAGATTTGTACTAGAGGGATTTGTCACGTGACCTCCCCAAAGGGCAAAGAAAAGGTATTAGAAAAACTCTTGGGTCAGGCAGGTCCCCCACCTGCCACAGGAGAGCGCTTCAAGGCAGGAAAGAGCAAAGAAAACAGGGTTGCAGGACCTGAGTTCTAAATCTGACTCTGTCTTGGTGTGTATATGTCCTTGGGCAAGTGGTTGAACTTCTCTGGGCCTCAGTTTCCTTATATGTAAAAAGAGGGGGTTGGACTAGGTGACCTCTGGGTCTAGAACCATAGAACTTCTACTAGAGAGTGAAATGAACACATGTGAAATCAGCCTGTTTGATGACTACAGTCACGTAAATGGGGGAAACAACACACTTTGATTAAGCATCATGTCTAATCTTGAGCTCAGAGAAAACCCAGAGAAACACATGTCTCCCCTGCTCTGCCTCAGACAAGGAGACTGGTTCATCTCCCTGGGCAGTGGGAAACTCAGAGGACCCAAGGTCAAGACCATGGAGAGACCTGCAGGCTACTGGTGCAGCATGTACCCAGGCTGGGGCTCCTCCATGTCCTGGATCCTTGAAAGCAGGAATCTGGTGATACCCAGCACTTTGCACAGCCTGGTCCCTGTTCCTTATAAAAATGTAGAATGTTGTTTGTAAGGTGAGGAGGGGTATAACTGCCTGACATGGGCAATCATCTCAACTCTCTGGGCCTGTTTCCTCCTCTGTAAAATCAGAGTCATGTTTGATGACTTTCTGTCCATCCTCAGGCTCCAGATCCAGGCTCTCATCCCATCATTCTATGGCCTTGGTTTCAGCATCTGTAGCTAAGGACTCAGACTCTCTGTCCTCTGAGGTCCTCAGTCCCAGATGGGCATGCCCCCGCAGGGGTGCTGGGGTCGGGAGTACTGTGTAACTAAATATGAGTGTGCCCTTCTCCTTACAGGCTCCTCACCTCCTCCAGGACCCTTCTGTGCTGGAGATGAGACCCAGGCTGCACCCAGTGTTTTTTGGGGAAAGCATTGAAGTAAACCCCGAGCCCATGCAGGAAATTCGGTACGTGTGGCAGCGGCTTTCTCCTTGGGCCCAGGGAAGAGGTAGCAAGGGCTGGTGAGCGGGAGGAGATATCTACTTTTTAGAAAGAATTCATGTGAAAGAACTCATCAGTTAGCATGCTAGCTATGTGCCAGCCACTAGGCTGGGTCCTGGGCATACAAACAGACCCTTCCCTCAAGAAACTGGCATTCTATCAGAAAAGACAACATGTATGTATAAGTTTAGAAAATAAGTAATAGGTATTTGGGGAGGGGGACCCCAACAGCCATGGGGAAGGAAGGTCAGGAAAGGATTCCCATGTAGGAATTGGCACCTGAGCTAAGCTTTGAAGAGATTTTTAAGAAACAGAGGTCAGGAGGGATCACCTTCTGTGCAAAGGCAGGGAGAGGGGAAATTGGATGTTGTATGTGAAGAACAGATAGGGCAGTGTGACTCACCTTTGGATTGCATGAATGGCAGTAACGTAGAGTAAACCTAGAAGGGTAGGCTGGAGCCAGGTTTAAAGGTCTTTAAACATCACATGTACTTGTATTTGGTCCTGGGGTAAAAGGGAGCTATTGAAAGTTACTGAGAAGTAAGCCATGATTTGGTCAGATCTGTGCTTTAGGAAAATGACAGCTTTGTGGAGAATGAATAGGAGAGGGAAGTGACTTGAGGCAGGAAGACCAATTAGGAAGGGTTGTCACGGTCTGAGCCAAAAGTAATTTGGCCTGGGCTTTTATATTGCCAAGGCAACATTCACAGCACCGACAGTGACTATGAATATGCTGGCATAGTTCTGAATTGCAAGATATAAGACTCTACACATAGAAGAGAGAAGCCAAACATTTATTCGGCCACCAGAAAGCCAAATCCATCATAGCAACAAAGAAGTTAATACACCTTAATCACTGCAGGGAGCAACACCATACCTGGTTATCTCCTTGCCTGCATCCTCTCCTCCCTCATTTCTAACTGCTCTGACTCCCAGCTTCCCGGCTCAGCTCTGCTTCACCTGTTCAGCAAGCTCCTCCCACCACAGACTCCACGCGATTACATTCAGCCTATTAGGGGGCAGGGAAGATCTTCAAATTCCCATTACCATTATAGCTTGGAGTTTGGAAAAGATAGGCTTGCATTTTTCCTGAACTAGGATGAAAAATAGAGAGAAGGGAAGAGATTCCAGAGGTGTCATATATTGTGATATTGTACTACATACTAGGGAGGCAGAGATGAGAGAGAGAGAGAGAAAGAGAGAGGGAAGGAGAGAGGGAGGGAAGGAAGGAGGGAAGAAGGAAGGAAGGAAGGAAGGAAGGAAGAAAGAAAGAAAGAAAGAAAGAAAGAAAGAAAGAAAGAAAGAAAGAAAGAAAGAATCCCTGGCCCCAGGAGCCTAACTAGCAGAGGGAGAAGTAAGTTAGTTACAGATACAGATACAGATACACAAGTAACTATCAGAGGAGAGATGTAAGAATGTGATAAGAGACTAAGGGATGGGAGGAACAAAGGTTTCACAACAGGATTGGCTTTGAAGAACAAGAATAATACCCATAGGGAGAGGTACCAGGGAGTGGGAAGAAGGCCATTCAAGCCATGGGCATGATATGCTAAAAGGCAGAGCAAGAGAAGGCTTTGGAGTCTTCTGTTTGGTTAGGTCTAGGGTGTGAAGTGGCATATTGTGAAATCTTGCTAGAAGGGTAGGTTGGAGCAGGGTTGTAGAAGGCATTGAATGCCAAGTTAAGAAGCTGGTATTTTTTTTTAGTAGGCCATGGATGGTCTCTGAGTGAAGTCAGAACTATGCCTTAGGAAAGCGACTCTGCAGTTGTAAGAAGAATGTATTTGAGAAGGGAGAAACTACAGAAAGAGAATCAAGGGAGAAATGGGGGCCTGAACCAGGGTGCTGGTACTGGGTGTAAAAAGAAGGGGACAGATTCCAAAAGTTTCAGAGGTATAATCCTAGAACCACAAATTTAGAGTTGGTCAGCTCTTCACATTCTACAGAAGAAGGAAGAAACAAACCAATGACCTCAGAACAAAAAAAATGTTTGCCAGTGGTTCCGCAGGTGGTGGCAATGTCAGGATTCAAACCCAGACCCAATCCAGCACTCATCCCATGGCATCTCTTTAATAGCAATGTGCCAATTTGAGTCCTGATTCTTTGTGAATTCAGAGTTAGCTATGCAGTAATTAATTAACCTCTGTCTACTGGGAAAGGAAGTACTGAGTCAACGTTGGGCATGGTCTTGACCCAGTGTTACTGATAAATAGAAGGATTTAAAATATATGTGCTAATTTGTGTCTAATGGTAGCCATCTCTAGGGTGGTGAGTGGGGTAGGGCAAGAAAGAAAAAAAAGGAAAAACATAAATTTGCATGCTAATATGGTATATTTGGAGGGAATAGCAAGCCATACATGGTAGATTTGCAGTCTCCTGTGCAATCGTCTTTTTTATTGTACTGTGTTACGGAAATGCTTGTTTTGTTCCATGAATTGAAAATAAAATCAGTTAAAAAGAAGACAAAGGGGAGGGAAGAAGAGGGCAGGGCCTATTCTAGGTAAAATCATTAAGGAAAGTCAATATTGACCAGCGCCTCTTTCCTCCTGGTGTTTATTCGATGGCCTTCTCTATACACCGTTCCTCCTAATACAGGCTATTTTTATTCCTTCAGAAGTTAGACAAGAACTAATATTCTCCTTTCAAATGTATTACACAATAATCAATGAAAAAGTTATAAAAAAAAAAGAACCTTAACATGGGCTAACATCTTAATAATAACAGTCCGACTTGCACAGAGTGCTTCTCCAACGCTGCTGATTTTGAGTAATAACTGACATTAACAGAGTTCTTTGTAATGTGTTTGTATTTGAAGAGCATAGAGATGAGGAGAGTTATCAGATGAGACAAGGAAGCAAAGGGAATGCAGAGTATTAAGGAGTATCAGGGTGACTTCCCCATGCTGCAGAAGGTTTCGCAGAAAGAGGGCTCAGACCAGTATCTTACACCATACACCACAAAAAGTTCCAAATGGGTACATTGCCTAAATTTCAAAGGTTACATCATGAAAAAAAAGAGAGGATAGTAATAAAAGGGAGGTATCTTTCATGGCTACGGCTAGGGCAGCAGTTCTCAACCTGTGGGTCGTGACCCCTTTGGGAGTCAAACAGGGTCACCTAAGACCATCAGAAAACACGTATTTCCGATGGTCTTGGGAACTGAGATACCGCTCCTCTATCCATCTCCAGGCGGGTCTGCCCACATGTAGATATGCCCACATACGAGTATTAAAGGGTCGTGGGGTTAGGAAGGTTGAGAACCACTGGGCTAGGGGGAAGATTCTTAATTAAGGGACAGAGGAAAACCAGGTTAGGAAGGATTCTTGAAAGGGATTTAGAGGGAGAGAAAGAGAGAGGGAGGGGCTGGAATGAAAGCCCACAAGCCAGACTGAAATAGTTGGGGGTGGGAGGGGGGCTATTCTTACCTAGGCTGGCTTTGGGCAGCAGCATTGGGTAAAAGTGGGTGATTTTTTTCCTCATTGTGTAGATGTCTGAGGCTCAGACTTTCATGGTGCCTAGTGGCACAGAGTGGTAGAACCAGACCTTAATTACAGGTCTCAGAGGCCATCTAGTCTAACCCATACCTGAACAAAAATCCCTTCTATATTGTCCCAAATCTAATCTGACACAACATACACTTTGTACAATGCCCAGCGCACAGTAAGTGTTTATTAATGCTTATTGGACTCTGAAAATGCATAAAAACCAACATGCAAAAGTCCTTTTCTTTGAATGGATGGCATGAAAAATTATGATGCAGAGAAGGCCTTGGTTTGAATCTTATCTGGGACTTAACCAGCTTGGTGGCCGTGGGCACTTCATTCTCCTTGTTGGCTTGTAACCCTAGTTCATGGACTTAGGGCTCTCTCCACTGGGCAAAGATGCTGTGTGTTGCCAATCTCAGGTGTTTTTTCTTTTCTTTTTTTGGCTGCCCCTTTCTCCTGTTCTGCCCTCCCCAGCTGCAACTCCGAGATCAAATACGACTCTGAAAAACACTACCGAGATGACATCTTCTATGTCCCCGTCCCCACCATCACCTCCTACAGTGAGACCATCATCGCCACTCCCAATTGCACATGGCGGAACTACAAAACCCAGCTGACCTTTGAACCTCGCCAACGGGCCTTACGTTTCCAGAGCACCACCATCATCTTCCCCAAGCACCCAAAAAACACTTACCGTACCACCCTCCACTACAGCCTGGGTTGTCCCAAGCGGTGGTTTGCATCCAGCGTCCAGCTGGAACTGTGTGATGACCTCCCCTACCCTGAGGAGCTCTAACCTGGCTCCTGCTCAGAACCATGGGGGGTGGGGGTAGGGAAGGGCTGGAGAAAAGGGGGCTAAAGATAAATTTGGCCAGGAGCCTAGTAGGAGATGGAATGAGGAAGGCTGGCTGGGTGCATGTGGCTGGGGGGTGGTCTTGGAATGGAACTGTTCTTTGAGACTAATGGAAAATGACAACCAGGACCTGGTAGTACAAAGAAACCATCTGCCCCCATCATGGTATGTTTGGTTGTATTGATCTAGTTTTACTTGTGGAAGATTAAATAAATATATCTATTTTATTAGCATTTTAAATGGAGTCCAGGCATTTGGTTTGGCAGACATGGGCTTGGGGGATGTTCTCTTGGAGACATGAGAGATGGGATCTGACAGCATCTTTTTCAGGAGAAACAGGGTAAGGTGCTGATCTTTTTCTTATTGTGGGGTGGCCTGAGTTTCTGTCTCACCTGACAGGTGAGCATGCAGACAGGCATGTTTTACCTTCCCTGGCTTAGGCTGGTGTTTTTCTCCTCTGAACCCAACAGGACTTGGGGAAGACTAAGTACAAATCCAATATTGATCCCATATTTTCTGATATTGTGAGCCAAGTGGAGCAGTGTATATTTTTTTATCAAAACGTGTAGGTTGTTGTACAGGCCTGGTGATAGACGATCTAGCAATTGTCTGAGGACCATGATAAAACAGAAAAGATGGCTATAGTGGGGCCTGGGTTTGAATCCTGGCTCTGCCACTCACTATCTGTGTGACTTTGGGCAAGTCACTTTTGGGGGGCCTAAGTTCCTCATTTATAAGATGACGAGGTTGGATTAAATGCCTTCTAGCTCTGAACTGTAACAAATAGGATGTGTTCAGAGACAGCTGTAAATATTTGGGAATTGCAGTCACAGAGATATAACTGAACTCATGAGAGCTTATGAGATTACCTAAGAAAAGCCCCAGAGGATGCCTGTGCCTACTGTGTAGGAGGCACCTGATGGAGCATCAAAAGTGACTGAGAAGGGGTAGGAGGAGAACCAGGGGAGACTGAGGTCATAGAAACCAACGGAAAAGAAGTTGGGGCAGTAGTGTCTCAAAGTGGCTCCAAGGTCAAGGAGGCCAAAGGCAGAGAAAAAACCATTGGACGTAGTGCTCGAAATGCCACTGATGAACTTGGAAAGAGCGAGTTTGCATGTAACCAAAAAATAAAATTAAATTTTTTTCAAAGCAGGTTTGGTGTAGGAGAAGAGAAGGGGAGGGAGGGTCAGGAGCCAGTTTGCAAAGGGTCGGAGGAATCCGTGGAAGGTGAGAAAATGCCCAAACAGCTTTTTTCTAGGTATTTGGTTGGGAGAGGGAGAAGAGACATGGAATGCTTGCTTGAGTATTAAGACTAGGGGAACCCTGAACATGTTTGCAGGCAGTGGATGATGAGGCAGTAGACAGGGAGACCCTGAAGATGAGAAGGACTAATTAGGGTGTGGCAAGCTCCCAAAGCAGACAGGAGGGGAGGATGCTGCCACAGGAAAGGCCTCTGTTCAGGTCTGGACTCAGTGGGCTCTGGGGTCCTTTCCAGCTCAGATTCTGAATCAAGGACACAGAGGAGATTAGCCTAGCAGAGGGCCTCCTTGAGGCTGGAATAATTCAGTCTGACGCACTGGCACGGCCCTGGGGATACTAAGAAAGACAAAAGCCAGCCCCTGCCCTCAAGGAGCTTGAGGTCTAATGGGAGAGACAACATGAAACAACTGTGTACAATTGAGAAACAGGAGATATTGGAGATAATCTCAGAGAGAGGGCAGTAGAATGAAAAGGGAAGCTTCCTGTAAAAGGCAGGATTTTAGCTAGGACTCAAAGGAAGCCACGGACGCCAGGAGGTAGAGACAAGGAGGAAGAGCATTCCTGGCATGCGGCCCTGCCAGAGTAAAAGCCTGGAACGGGAGGTGGAGCATCAAGTGTGAGGGAAATACAAGGAGGCCAATATCACTGCCTCACAGTACGGGGGGTAAGATGTAATAAGACCACATAACTTCAGTTTTTTCAGTTAGGTATTCCAGGTCATCTGCTGAGAGGAGGGGGCTTCAGGTGACCCCACAAGGTAAAAATATAGCTACTGTAAGAAGTGGGGTTGTCCATTGGAGAGGAAAAGGCTCACAGCTTTAGAGCTGGAAGGGGCCCTAGAAGCCAACCTCACTTTACAGAAGAGGAAATTGAGGGCCAGAGATGTGACTTGCCCAAGGTCACACAGCTAGTTCGTGTCTGAGGTGGAATTTGAACCCAGGAATTATTGCTGAATCAAACTCAACATCCTACTTACTGAGCCAGGCTGCCTTTCCAGAAATTAAGGGTCACTCTAGAGCCCCCAAAGGCCCAGCTGAGGCTAGAAAACAGGGAGCCCCATTCCAGGAGGAATTAATTACAGAAAGTGACAATTACAAGGGATCTCAGTGGCCATCTGGGCTGAACTCACTGTGGGGAGGGAAAGGTTTGGGTCTGTACTGAACCACCCCAGCAGCCAGCACCACACAGGCTTCTCCGGCTTTGCTCTTGGACAGCGTCTGGCCTGGAGAAAGGGGAGAGAGAGACAGGCAGAGAGAGAAAGAGAGAGACAGACAGACAGAGACAAAGAGAGACAGAGAAGAGAGAGGAGAGAGACAGAGACAAAAAGACACAGAGAGAGACAGGCAGAGAGAGAGGAGAGAGGGAGACAGAGAGACAGAGAGGTAGAGAGAGAAGAGAGAGAGAGACAGAGATGGAGACAGAGAGGGACAGAGACAGACAGAGACAGATGGAGAGAGAGAGAAGAAAGACAGACAGAGGGAGAGAGACAGAGACAGATGAAGAGAGAGAGAGGAGAGGGAGAGAGAGGAAAAGGGTGGGGAAGGGGGGCTGCTGGGAGATGTTATCTGTGTGCCCTTGACGAAGTTTGAAAATTGTGGCCCATCCCCTTACCCCCCACCCCCTGCAGTGGTATCTGAAGTGGTAGCTGTTCACTGAAGGCTGTGAGCTCATACTGGACACACATGCTTTGATTACAGAATAAACATCAAGGTGATACGGAAAATAGAATGTGGAGATTGTGTCCATTTGTAAAAAACAGTCTGATTAAAAAGCATTCTTCCCAGGGGCGTGATCAGTGCTGCCGCGGTGAGCTGTGACTGTCCGGGCTCCGAGCTAGGAGACGGCCCTGAGGCCATCAGGTCCAACCTGGAGCCCATCTCTCCTCTGACATCTCTGCCCAGGGGTCCCGTCCTGAGGGTTGGGGAGAAGAAAATGTCCCTGTCCTTGTGTATGGGAAGGGGTTAGCCTTGTTCTTGTTCTATGGACATTTTTAAATTCAGCATTTCCAAAACTGACCTCACTGTACACCCAGGCAAACTCCTCCCTCTTTCCAGCTTCCCTGTTATTCCCCAAGGTGGCTATACCAGCCTCTGAGTGCCCAGGTTTCCAAGCAGAGACTGCTCCATCTCTCACCTTCTATTTCCAAGCAGTGCCAGGTGTCTCAGTGGTTAGAGCGCCGGGCCTGCAGTCAGGAAGATCTGAGCTCACCACTTGTCTTAGACTATGTGACCCTGGGCAAGTCACTTGACCTCTGTCTCAAGTCTCCTCATCTGTGAAATGGGGATAACTACCTATTTCTCAGGGTTGTTGTGGGGATCAAATGAGATATTTATAAAGCACTTAGCATTTTGCCTGGTATGTGGCAGGTACTTAATAAACTTTCTCCCTTCGTCCCTTCATTCCTCCCTCCTTCCCTCTCTCCTTGGAAGAGTCAAGAAGTTCAAATTTGACCTCGGGTACTTACTAGCTCTGTGATCCTCTACAAGTCACTTAACCTCTGCCTCAGTTTCCTCTCCTGTAAAATGGGGTTCATAATAGCACCTGCCTCCCAGGGGTGTTGTGACGATTAAATGAGATATTTGCCAAGGGCTTTGCAAACCTTAAAGAGATATATAAATGCTGGTAACGAAGGATGATGTCACTCCACCCCCACTCCATAAACTCCAGTGGCTCCTTTATACTTCCTAGCTGTGTGACCCTAGGCAAGTCACTTCCTCCTAAATGCCTCAGTTTCCTCATCTGTAAAATGAGTTAGAGGAGGAAACAGCAAACCACTCCAGTATCCCTGCCAAGAAAATCCCAAACGGGGTCCCTACTACCTCCAGGGTGAAATACAAACTCCTTCACAACCTACTCCCTAAGCCCCCTTTCTGGTCTTTTTATACCTTATACATCCAGTCATGTTGTCTTCTGGCATTCAGTGCCATCAGCCTTCTGACTCTTCCTCCCGACTCCGGGCAATTCCATGGCTGTCTTCTACCCCTGGAAGGCTCTTCCTCCTCATCTCTGCCTCCTGGCTTCCTTCAAGGCCCAGCCAAAATCCTTTGTACCAGGGGAAGCCTTTCCTGCATCCCCTTAATGCCCATACCTCCCTCTGAGGACACCCACCAATTTATCCTGTCTGATTTTGCCTGCAACACTGCTTGGCCCCCGTTAGACTGTGAGCGCTGGGGGCAAAGGCTGTCTTGTGCTTTTCAGGATTGTGCTTGGCACACAGTTGGTGTTCCAAATGCTTGCTGTCTCTCTTTGTTCTGCTCGGACTCGTAGGGCAGACCAGGCAGTGAAGGACAGATGCTACCAAGGGTTCCTGATGGTACGCACCAAGAGTGGGATGGGCATCTTTGTGGCGGGCAAGGGGCTCCCTCTCATGGGAGGTCTGAGAAGATGCTATGATCAGAACCTCACAAGCTGTGGGTCTGACCCAGACCTGAAGACCACCTCCCTCCCCAAGTGCAACCCAAATACTCAAGTCTCTCTGCCCGCACAAACTCGACCCTATTGCTTGCCTCTGTCCTGCCTGGTGCCTTACTGGCTTTGGCTCTTTGGCCCCCCAGATTCTGGTTTTCATCACCAGCCCCCATTGGCTGTCTGTTTAGCCAGATCAATCTGGTACCAGATTTTCCTTTCACGCCCCACTCCTGGCAAAGAAGTCACTTGAGGTTTTCCCCCCTTTTTTCTTGTGAGATCTCTATGGTGCGCTGGGTTTAGAATCAGGAAGACTCATCTTCATGAACTCAAATGTGGCCTCAGATACTTCCTGGCTGTGTGACCCTGGGCAAGTCACTTCACCCTGTTTGCCTTAGTTTCCTCATCTGCAAAATGAGCTGGAGAAGGAAACAGCAAACCAGGCCAGTATCTTTGCCAAGAAAACCCCAAATGGGGTCACAAAGAGTCTGATGACTGAACAACAACAGGGGAGATTCCTAGAGAGAGGAGAGGGCTGGGTCCCGGCAAAGCAGAACCAGGAGGACCAAAGTCCTTCCTATTCTTGCTTCTTCACGTCAGGATATCCTCAGAGGCTGAAAGGTCAGAGGAGAGTAACATTAGATAGGGGAGGAGTCTGCACCTTAGGGTGATGACCTGATGCTTTCAGTTGACAGGCCTCCGCCATCAAAAAGTCCCTCTGCTAGAAGCTGGGGTTCCAGCTCAGGCTTCTCAGTGTTTTGTCAGATGAGAAATGAGGCACGGTTTTGACTGGGCTTGTGCGTGTGTGTGTGTGATGGTGTCTTCTTGTGGATGCCCAAGAGTAAGCATGGCCAAGATGCTGTGTGCCTAATGGGAGTGCCTGGTGGCACCTAAGATGGGAGCTGCGAGTGGAGCAACAGTGGCTCCTCCTCATTTCTCACTGATGGTGGCATGTATGCATGGTGCCAGCTTTGGTGTTGCTCAGTGGGTTGACAATGTCCCTCTGCCTTGTCAGACTTTATTCTGAACTCCACAGTCCTGCCCAATTGACCATACCACATTTGTCCCACACAACTCTTTATCTTCCATCTCCATGTCTTTGCAAGGCTATCCCCCATGCACAGAACAGGCTCCTCTCCCCTCTGCTACTTAAAATCCCTTGTCTCTGATCAGGACTCGGCTCAAGCCCCACTACGAGGTCCCTCAGCGTTGTGCACGTTCTCGGGCTGTGCCCCACGAATGGAAGGCCCTCCCTCCTCGTTTCTGCCTCCCAGCTTCCCTCAAATGGGTGCTAAGATCCCACCTCCTCCAGGAAGCCTTTCCCAGCCCCTTCATTCCAGTGCCTTCCCTTTCTTGTTTCCTATTTATCCCATAGATCGCTGGTCTGTGAATATTTGTTCACTCCCATTAGATTGTAAGCTCCCTGAAGGCAGGGACTGTCTTTTACATTTTTGTATCCCAAGTGCTCAGTCTGGCACACAGTAGGCACTTGACAAATGTTTACTGTTTCGCCTCTATTCTTGTGCCCCCACACTCACGTGTACATGCACACACACATATCAATATATATTGTTGACTCTTAATATTATTATCAGTTGACAGGGCAGATATATCAATAAGCTGGGACAGTATTGTCAACCAAATTACCACGTGATCTCGTCACCCTTCTTATTTGTGGGGGCCAGAAAGGGGAAGTGCCTGATCAGGCTCAGTCTGTGGGATGGTTTTCCTGAGCTGTCACTGTATTTTTTTTTCAGGTGTGGGGGGAGGGAGGAGGGGCCAGAATGCTTGTGCATCACGGTGGCAATCTGTCATGACATGAGTCTTTGTCATGACTTTGATGGCCATTGCTACTTGTGACAGTATTTCTGACAGCCTGACAGTTCTGTTGAGTGAATGTATTCTGAGCAATGGGCTCCAAGGTGGGCCATGTGACTCTGGACACTGCCTGTAAGGCCCTCCACCCCTCCACCCACCCTCGCTCAGGTAGAGGGTGTGAGCCTCCACGCCCTGCGGAGCCCCTCTGCTCATCCCAACGTTCTATCTGAGAAGCTGCACTTCCAGTACAGTGTAGGCTCTCTGAGAGCAGGCCCTGATTCGTTTGTCTTTGGAAGCTCCACACCTTGCACAGGGCCTGGTACAGAGCTGATTTCACTGGCCCAGGGAACTCCCAGGTGAGGCAACTCACTCCACCAAGATAGGTCGGCAACTCTGCAAGTTTTAGAAAAGTGCCCTGCTATGTGATGGGGAGGGGGAGAGCTGAACCCAGGTCCTTCTGGATCCAAGACCAGCCCTCTATCTCCCGCTGCTCCTGTTCCTGGCACATAAGCTTGCTTATTGAAAGTGATGTAAAAATGAGACATTAATGAAAATTCAAAGAGATAGAAGTTCTCTGCACACTTGCATGGAGTACCCTAAAGCTGTTTTTTAAAAAGTGCAACATTTTAAGTCATGGGATGGCACAAATATTGAAATCAAACCTTGCAAAGAACTTCCCAGAAAGGGAATGTCAAATAGAGGGCAGGACGCAGCCTCAGAATTACCTTGGCACTTTGAGGGAGGGGACAATCCTCACCCTCCCCTCTACGTGGCCCCCAAGCCCACGTGCTCTCTGTGGATTAGGTTCCCATTACAGGGCAAGGACTAGCTGAAGGAACCTGGGGTGATGGGGCCCTGCTCACCTCCTCCTCCTATTACTGGGGCCACAAAGGCCAAGGAGAGGGGGCTTTTGGAGGGCTCTGATGGGGCCCTTCCAGCCTTGGCCCTGCAAACTGGTGATACAGGGATACCTAGTGGAAAGTGTGGTGGTCTGGCACTGCCATCTGCCTCCGCCTCCAGGCTCCCAGCCTGCCCTGCTCTGGGCTCCTGGCATCCTGAGTGTTGGCACAGGGATCATGAACGAAGGAGGCTGCAAGGGGTCGTCTTGTCCAAGCTGTATTTCATAGAGGAAGGATGTGAGGCTTGGGACAGGGGGCATGAGCTTAAGAGCCCAAGGCTCGAAGCCAGGGCCCCAGACCAGGGGGACAGCACGGGCTGCTTAGGGCGGATGATTTCAGGGTCCCCAAGGAGGACCCTTTCCCCCAAGTGTCTTCCCTAGCCAAGTGCCGGAGATCCCATTAGTGCTAGGGAACAGGGCTTGGACCTGTGATTTTAACTTGTGCATCTCTGCACGGACTTACAATGTGTTTGCATTTTTTCCCAAGGTTAAGTGACTTACCCAGGATCACACAGCCAGAGCTGGGACCCAAACCCTTGGAGTCTGAACACAGCTTCCATACTGAATCACACAACGGACAAGGAATTGTAACAGGCGACCACAGGGAAAGGGGATGGCCCCACCTGGGATGGAGGCCGATGGTGGGCTGGGGTTCCTTGTGGAGCCCACCCCCCACGCATGGGTGGGTGGTGGGAACAGTGGGGGGCAGGAGCGTGGAAGGAGGTTCTGGTATTCTGGGAGTGATGGGGGCAGGACAGCAGGTGGCACAAGGACTGAACCACAGAACCACCATGACTGTACAAAGCTTGGCGTGTCCATGTGTGGGTGCACATGCAAAGGGATAAGGAAGCCCTACCAGTCACAACTAGGGCTAGGCAATATGGCAACCAGGGCACCGGAATTTTTAGGGCAAAAATTTAACATGGCATTCCTTCAAGCAGCGGGCACTAGAGTAACCAATGCCTTCTCTCGCCAACTGAATGAATCTTGATTATTTCTTATATCCATTTTACATCTCAAATTACAAAGATGGCTGGGGTTGCACACTTCCTGCCACTTGTGGGAGCAGGGGACAAAATTCCCAGCTGGGGCTCTGGCCATCTTGGGGGAGTGGCTTGCATCCAGTAGCTTAAATTGTCTTAATTAGAAAGCTGCTTGGGAAGATGAATCACTCCCATATATACACATGGCCTCAGGACAAACTAAGTTTTCTCTCTGGAAAAGGGGGGATCAGCTGAGGCACCATCCCTTCCCCCAGGTCTTCCCAGATTCCTCACTGTGAGAATTCTCCCAAAGAATTTTGTGTGCATCTATCCATGAAGATGTGGCCTACCACTGCCTGCCCCCAATAGCAAAGGGCAGACAACCTGATTTTTGTCTTTGTATGTCCAGCCAAGTAGGTCTTTAACTGCTTAAGAAATGCTTTTGGACCAAAGAAACAAAAAACCCAAACCCAACACCTTATTCCTTGGGCAGTTCAACTTTTTTGGTCCTGGGACTGAGGCTGAACTCCCCCCTTGTTCTCTGGCCTCATCCCCCTTCTGTCTTCTTTCTGAAGGTTGTAGGTCTGGAAGGAAACCCTCAGTGCAGGCCTTACCTGTCTGTAAAGAGTTCCTAGGAGTCGTTTCCAAGGTCTGATCAGTCACAGAGCTGCAAAAGGTCCCTGTGCTCAGCTCACAAAGCGGCCGGCTTACTCTGGCTCCCAATTTTTACTCCATGCCTAGATCAGGGACCACGAACCCAAGGGAAGCTTTCTCCTTCTTCCTCCACTCTTGGACCCCTCCCCATTTCATAGGTCCTAGATACACCCCATGTGGCAAGGAGGGACCCGCAGCTGAGCTGGGAGTGTGGAAACAAGTTTTCTCTTCTCCTTTGTCACTCCAGGGATACCCATTCCCTTCCTAGTACACAGTGTTATTTCACTAAGCCAGAAAGAGGTTGGAGGCCACAGTAGTGACACAATAGGGCAGAGGGATGAATACTTGGGCCAAAAGATCAGCCAGAAGGGCGCTTTGTCAAAATCCTTGTGGCATCAGTTCTGACAGAACACAAAGGCCTCTTCCATGGTCTTCCCATTTCTACTCAGCAGGGAAGAGACAGGTTTCATTCATCATCTTTGGGGCAAACTCACTGAGGGCAGGAGCTTGGGGACAAGACTGCCCCCCACTAACTGGGGCAGCTCTCTGGTCCCATAGACCAAGGGTCCCCAAACTTCCATATTGCAATAAAGACATGTCCTGGGAAGGTGGGGGGGGGGGGCTCTGCTCCCTCTGGGGTCCCTTGGCATTCCACCAAACTTCTTTCCAAGATGCAAAGTCTGTAAATGCTGGGCACTTCATGGAAAGGATGGGGTCAAGAGTAATGGGTTATTTGGGCCATGGAAAAAAGAATGGATCATGGCATCTGTAACTGAAAAGGACCTTAAGAGACCTGTGAGGGAAGCTGGGTAGTGCAGTGGACAGGGTGCTGGGTCTGGAGTCAGGAAGACCCAAGTTTAAATCCAGCCCAGATGCTTACGCACTGTGCGATGCCAAGCAAGTCACCTGAGCCTGTTTTTTCTTTTGTAAAAAGGGGATAAGCGCACCCACCAATTAGGGCTGTAGTGAGGATCAGATGAGCTATTTCTAAAGGACTCTCTAAATCTCAAAGTGTTATGATTGTGTTCAAGACCCTCCTCTAAAGATGGTGAATGAGGAGGGCCGGGGAGGTTGGGCTGGCTTAGTAGCAGAACGGGGCTTCAACCTGGGCCCAGTGTGCTCCACCCACCCACTGTGGGCACTGCGGCCAGGCTGGGGTCTGCCTGCTACAGGCCTCCTCACCACCAGCAGCTGAGCACACCCCCCACTCAGCCCAAATACTCGGGATGCTCCCCCGGGAGAACATAAGGCCTTTGACGACAGAGACTTCTCTGGTTTTTAACTTGATCCCGTCAAGTTCCTTGCCTAGAGCCTGGCCCCTGCTGGACTGAACTGAACTGAGAATATTTTCTGTGTGGGGCGTGGGGGGTGTATGCAATAGAAAAGGACATTTAAGAACATGACAAATCATAAAACATATTTGGACACTGGGAAAAAAAAAACACGATCTTTTTGTGACTGAGACTGAACCTGGAGAAATGTCGTTAAAAAAAAACCAAAACGTGCATCATGGGCCAATGTGCCTCTGTCCTCAGGCAGGCGCTCCATCCCAGCGTCTGCAGGCTAGGGAGCCCCCAGAGACTCTAAAGCCTCTCCGGCTCCCTTGCTTGCTCTCTGGGGCACAGGCAGAAGCCACCGCAGTCTCCGTGGCCGCCCTTCCCCCACCCCAGACCCCTCCTCATTTTTGTCTCCCCCCGCCACTTTTTATTTCCAGAGCAAAGCATTGGAGTCCTTCGACAAAAGTTAACTGGCAGATATGATCCAACGTCTGATATATTATGGAATGAAAAAAATGTAAAAAAAAAAAGATGTCGTCACACACGGAAATACAACAGAAGCAGTTCATGTGTCGTGTGAGTCTGGGAAATCTCCTTCCCCTCCGCCCACCCCACCCGCCCCATCGAGGGGGCTCCCGGGCACCAGGGAGCTCCGAGGCCAAGCAAACCTCCAACTAGAAAAGCCTCTGCTCGCTTTTAATTGTGAACACTGGTAACTGCGGGTGGTGCCCTGCCTTGAAGTAAGCGCCTTCTGAACGGGGGGTGGGTGAGCTCCTTGCCCATGGAAATACCACTCAATGGGGACGATGGGGTAAGCCTGCACACGCCTTTTTTTTTTCTTTTCTTATTTTTTTGCAGTAAAAGCAGAGACCGAAAGCAGCCTGTAATACTGTTTAGTCATTCCTCACGTAAAACATCTGAAATAATTCACTGAAGGTATCAAAAATATACCCTGTAGACCAATACATCATTTACAACTGCCTTTCCTTCCCACCGTTTCAGCAACGATGTCCGAAAATCAGTCCACGCTCTGCGGAGCAGCGGCGGCGGCGGCAGGTAGCCCGCCCGCCACTTTCCTATCCTCTGGGGTCAGTTGGTGTGGACAGATGGCTGGTCCGTCCTTCCCCTGCTAGCTGGCTGCCCCCACACGGCCTGATACTCACTTCCCAGGCCTGCATTTTGGCATTGGGTTTCCGAGGCTGAGTTTTATTTAGCGAAGGCGATCTTCATTAGATCCGGGGGGGGAGGAGAGCATGAAGGATGGCCGGGGCCCAGAGTCCATGGATGGGATCTCAAAGCGGCAATGGTGGCGGGCTCTGGGAGAATCCAGGAGCTGTGGGTGAGCTGAGTCTGCTGACATGGACTGAACTTTGGTTCTGAATGCCACAAGGGAGCAGTGGAGCCGGTGTTTTGTCCCAGACTGGGAGGAAATTATCTTTGTTGGAGGGAGAGGACAGGAGGGGGGACAGATGTAGCTGGTTTGCTGGCTGACGCTGGGAAAGGAGGGAGGTAAGAGGTGGCAAGAAGAGTGAATGGCCATCCCACTTCAAGTACTGGATCCCTGGCCACTGCACTGTGCCGGTGCAGCCTGTGGGTCTGTCCTGTCCATGGACACCCTCCCTCCCGACCTACCCCCCTGTAACATGCACTGCATTCAGACATAGATGTCAAGCCTTTTCCACTTCCCCTGCCCCTCCCCAGTCTGAAGAGGAGGCATGGAGCACCAGGTGGTATTGTTCCCCTGAGAAAGTCAATTGAATTCATGGGTTGGTGGCCTCCCATGGGACCGGACAGAGATTGTGAGCATAGCAGGGAAGCAGAGGGGGAGAAAGATTTCCTTCTCGGTGGGGCTTTGTATGCAGTGCTGGGAGTGGGGGGAGCTACCACCCGCTGCCGGCGCCTCCCTTACCAGCTGGGGTTTCTGCCCTCACGGCAATGGGGGTTTTTAAGGCTTTGGGCCGAAGAGGACACAGGACTTCCAGACGGACAGATGCAGACAAACTCTGGGTGCTCCTTCCTGTACCCTTGGGGGAACTGGAGGGGGGGATGTTTTTGGGGGGGAGAGGAAGGTGGGTGACCAGCTTCATTCTCAACGTCCACCAGACTGGCTGGCTTTGGCTGTCTCTGTACTGGGCTCTCCTGCCACGGTGATCCCTCCTTTCCCCATCCATCCCAGTCTCCCCCATCACTCGCTGTCTGAGAGGGTTTCATACTGTGAACAGAGCAGGGGCTTGGGCTCCTCCTCCCAGGCGTGGTGCTGGCCACTGGAGCTGCCTTGTGGAATGGCTGTGGGGGGCGAGGGAGTGATGACGTTTGTCGGGAGCCTCATGATGAGAGGGTTGTAGGGGAATGGCGTGGAACCTGGAGGGGAGAGGGCAAGGCGGAGGGAACAGAGACGTACAGGCAGGTGAGGGCAGAAGAGGTCAGACAGGGGGGAGGGGGACTGACAGGGAAGGAAGGGGACACAGACAGACCCTCAGCGAGGACAGGCCTTATTGCTTCCTGACCTCACCCTCCACTCTCAGCCCGATCGGGGCCAGCAGCCTTCTCTGGAGATGCAGAGAGCTCCCCAGGCTTAGAAGGGACCTTGGAGGGACATCTGGCTCACTCAGACTGCAGCAAGACCCCGTGGGATTCCAGAAATGGACAATGGCCTTTGGATCTTGTCTTCCCAGTGGGCAGCTCTGAGGAGGGCAAGGACCAAGTCTCCACTGAGCCAGTGGGGTATGACAGAAAGAGGTTGGGGCTCAGGCAGCAACAGGGACTTGGAGCAGTTGATAGAGCACCAGCCCTGGATTCAAGAGGACCCGAGTTCAAATCTAGTCTCACACTTACTGGATGTGTGACTGTGGGCAAGTCACTTAACTTCAATTGCCTCAAAAAAACCCTAACCACAACAAAACCCAACACCCAAAAAACAAAAGCCCAAACCAAGCCCCGGTTATGAAGCTCTGGGCGATATGCTGCGTCCTGGGCTGGGAGCTGCAGATCACACCTCAGAGACCCACTGTCTTAAAGCTGCTCCTGAACATCTCAGGATCCTCCAAACGCATCACAAAGATGATGAACAAGGTTGTCAGTAACACTCACAAGACAGACCTGACGCTGCATCGGAAGGTTTACAAAGCGCTTTCCTTTAACAACGTCGTGCATCACTGTCCCCAGGTTTTTAGGTACTAGCCATGTGATGTATTAACAGAGAAGAAACTCCCTCCCACAATGCAGTTCAGCCAGCACCTGCCCGACCACTCAGTGTCAGAGGGTAGGATTTGAACCCAGGCCCCTTCTGACCTTGAACTGTCTTCTCCCTCCCTGCCACGCCCTCTCAGTGATGCCTAGGCCCAGGGCTGGTCTGGTCAGGAAGAACTCTGTTACCGCACAATCTCATAGCTTTCCTACAGCGCCAATGGTCCCAGAACAATGATGTCAGAAGGGGCAAAGCACTTCCTGGTGTGGGGGCCCCTTCCCAGCCAGAGCAGCTCTTCAGGACTGGACTTCCTTTCTCCCTGCAGCTGGTGGGACCTACCACTGTCAGAGACTTGGCAAGCTGCTGTCGCCAGCCACCATCAGTGTCCCACCCTCCCTCCCACCCCCAGCAAGGCTGCCCCCTTACCTGCAGAAGAGGGTCGGTCTTCCCACACCCGGTTGGTGAGTGGGGTCCTGCGGTTACAATCCCCTTCAGAATGGACAGAGGAGACAGATGCTGGCCGCTCCCCCGAGGACAGGCCTGGAGCTGGGGACTTGGCCTTGCTTCTGTTGGGCCGGCTAGAAACCTTTGGTTTCCCTCCACCTCCTGCAGGGAGACATGGGTGTCTGTGTTTCTAGGATGCACAGACCGGCTACAGGATCCTGCCTCAGCCCCCACCTTCCAGTGCTGGCCCTCCCATCCATTTTGAAGTCATCTGGGCTGCACCTAGAGAAGCTGGAGTCCCTTGGGCAGTAGAGAAGGCTCTGCAACCTGGCCCTGGGTTGGGGCTGGCATCTTCAGGGATGGCCCTAGGATGACGTGGGGAGGTGATATGGGGAGGCCAGGGGAGGAGAACACTGCTGGAAATGGGGCTGCTTTTCTGTTTGGCCTCTGGCTCCATTAAGTCAATCTTAGCAGCTGACTGGATCCCCGATCCCACCCCAAGGTTCTTGACTTGGATGTTCTCTCAAACCCCCAGAGATAAACAAACACCAAAGTCTGCCTATGGCATGACTGGGGCCAGATGGGCAGAGAGGGGTACCCTTTTGATTTTCAGAAATCTGCAAAGTTCCTCCCCATTCTCCAGATGAGTGGTGAGTACCCATAATGAACACCCATGGCTCTGGGCTGAAGGAGCTGGGGGCAGGGATCCCCTGCTTTTCTTTTGCAAGTCTGGGACACCGAGGGGCTGGGGAGAGAGCATGGGCTGAGAGCAGGCAAGACCTGGAGGGGCTCAAAGCCCACCTCAGACACTCCCCATCTGTGGGAGCCTGACGGAAGCGGGTATGTGTGTGTGCACACAAGAGTCTGAATTTCCTTATCTAAAGAATGAGGGTCACAACATTTGCCTCACAGGGCTGTTCTCAGTGAGGGTCCAGTGAAATACTCTGCGTAAAGTGCTCTGAAAACCTCAGCAGGGATTCTGAGCCTGGGAGGGCACTGAAATATGAGCTTGAGGAAGCAGGGTCTGAATGTCATGCGAGGAGGCTGCGAGATGATGACTCCCAGGATGTGGACGCAGGGCGGGATTTGGGGGAGAAGTTGGGGTACTGCTGCTTGGCTGACGGGACAGTCACAGATCTAGAGCTCAAAGGCACCTCAGGACCCCCTGAGGCCAGCCCCCCTCAGTCCATGAAGAAGGAAGCTGCCAGCCAGAGGCAGCATCAGAACTCTGGGCGCCTGGTTCTGATTTAGTGTCTCCACTGCCCGGTGCCGCCTGGGGGCCTTTCCTCACTGGGCCGCTGTGAGGGCCAGAGGAGACAAAGGCCTCAACACCCTTAACATGGGCAGTGGTTGTTAATGGGACTGTCATCCCCATATGGCTGTCCTGGGCATTCTCTTTGCTCTTTGGCCTGACTCTGCAGCTGGCAGCAGTGGGGACCCAGAGCTCAGGGAGGGCAGAGGGTGCCCTGCTGAAGATGGTGCTTGGGGATGTGGGGAAGGGGTGCTACACATATCTTGCAAAATGAAAAACTCCTGATGTGATCTGGGCCTAGAAATGAATTTGGCTCCTGTGAATGGAGAGGGTTGTCAACAGCCCCTCCAACGAGAGCCCTGACCCTGCTACAGCCTAGCTAGGCCATCCTGGGCAAGTCGCCTGCTCCTGGGTCTCTCTCTGGCTTCCCAACAACATAAGCAGAGGCCAGAGCCCTTGCCTGCACTGTGAACATCAGACGTACCAATGGAAGAGACTGGGCAGATGGCAGCAATTGGCCTCTGCTAACTCCAGGAGAGGTTCTGACAAGATTGGGGGCCCGGAGGCGGGACATGACACCATCTGGTAATGCTGAGGGACAACAGCTTCGCGCCCACTGCCTTCCATGGCCAACTGGGGCCCAGGGCAGACATGGAGGTAGTGCAAAAGCTGACCCATCTGTGGTGGGTCTGGGCAAGGCAGAGAAGGAGACCTGACAGACAGCAGAGAATGTTCAGATGGGCCCCAAAAGGCCATCCCTGAGCCCAAGAGGCAAGTACTCGGTAAATCATAAATGTGCAGCTCCAAGGGAGCCTAGAGGCCAAACTGAGGCCAAAGGAGTTTAGAGACTTGCCCCAAACTGCAGAGAGAGTAAAGATCTGAGATGAGATATGAACTCAGGTCCTCGGTAATATCTGCTGGTCAATGTGATAAACGGTGCTGACCGCTGGACTGTCGGCTCCACCCCAGCAGGGCCTCCACCTCATCTATACCTCCTGAGGGCCTAGCATGGGCTCAGCACTGGGCAGCATCTAGCTCTAGAAGGCTCCTCAGAGACCATTAAATCTAACCCTCTCGTTTGGCAGAAAAGGAGACAGAGGCCCAAGACAGGACCTGAACCCACATCTCCTGCCCCCCAACTCCAGGTTTCTTTCTCTGTATGGCATGTCAGGGCTGGACAGGGCCTCGGGGGCCATCTAGTCCACAAGCCTCTCCTAAGCATCATCATGCCAAAGACAGAGAGCTGGAAGGGTCCCAGGGGACCAGATCTGAGACCCAGAGACTGAGGCAGCTTGCCAAGGTCACGTAGCCAGCTAGCATGTGTTGGGGGGGCATGAATCCAGGACTCCCTGACTCCAAGGCTGGCTATCTCACCACTAGGCCACACAGCTTTTCCTTTTGCCCCTCAGGAAAAGGCACCTAATTAAGCCCCCTGCTTTAAGAATCTAAGCCAAGGGGGCTCTGAGGTGAGCAGAACTGGCATCCCCAGCCAGTGACCTGCACCTTGGGGGGGAGGATGGGGAAGAGGGCTGGGGAGGGGGACAGGAACAGCATTGTAAGTGTTTTAGAGAAAAGCAGCAGCATCTTCCACCCTCCTTGGAATGGGGGTGGGGGGGCAGACCCCCAGGACGATGGGAAAATCAGTACCAGCATCAGATTAGCAGATTCCAAAAACAAACATAAAAATATTTTAAATTAAAAAAACCAAACAAAACCACACACACAGTAAAAGCTCAAAGCTCAAAGGGGGAGAAATCAAAACACGCAGGAGGAATTAATCACAAGGAAATGAAGGGATGGCTGGACGGACAAACGGACAAACGGCGGAAGGTGGAAAGGCCTGCAGACCTGGCGAGATGAGCGGGTGGTCATTCCGTCCGTCAGCAGCAGTTATGGGCATAGCAGCGGGCAGGCTCGCACTGGCATTCAGAGGGTTAAAAGCATTGGCACTGAGAGGTGACCGGTCTTCCCACTGATCATCATATTTACCCATTAGGGCCCGCCTAATTATTGCTTCCAACCCCATGTTGGTGCTCGCGTGCTCCTGAACCGACTGGCTTCTACAAGTCATAAGGCCTGGGAGAGAGAGGAGAGAGGAAGGGAGTGGAGGGGAGAGGAGAGAGAGGAGGGGAGTGGAGCAGACAAGGAGAGTGAGGAGAGGAGAGAGGGGACAGAGGGGGAGAGAGAGGAGACAGGAGAGGGGGGAGAGAGGAGAAGAAACAAACAGTCAGCACATTCTTCCAAAGCAACAGCTTTCCCTCTGCAGTCCCCACACCCAGCTCCACTCCCCGTCGGCCCCCTGGCTACCATGGGGGTCCAGCTTTGCGGGGCACAGGTCAGGGTGCCTAAGGAGAGGCAGGGACAGGCAGAGGGGAGTCATGTCTACTCTGGCAGGCTGCGGAGGGGCTGGAACTGGCATGTGGCCTCTACGTGCTCATTTCCAATGAGAAATATTCCTGTGGGACCTGAGGCAGCTGGAGTAATAGGGGAGGCCAATTCAAAGGCTCCCACAGCGGCTCTGTGCCTCTGCTTTCTGGGCCTCAGCTTCCTCCTCTGAAAATTAAGGACTTGTCTAGACTGGATGATCTCCAAGGCTCCCTCTGGCTCTGGGCCCCCCACACAGCAGGGGTGACCCCAGACACTTGGGGTGTCAGGAAAATACTGCCTACAATCTGGGGTGCAGCCCCTTCCTTCTGCTGGAGACCAAAAGCCTCACCCCTTGTCCAAAGACTCCCTTGCAAAGCCTCACTGCCGCAGGCTTGCGACGCTGGGCCACAATTACAGTCTCGTGCCCTCTAAGGAAGTTGCTAGAACAGGTGTGTCCTGTCTCTAATTAGAGGGAGAGGGACAGGGTAGGGCCCCTGTCTTCTCCACCCATCCCTTCCTTCTTAGCTTGTTTGTGTGTTTGTCCTTCGTTTTCAAGGAGGACCATGACCAGGGAGATGGTGACATGGGAGGGCTGTGCAAGGTCAGTGGCCTCACTTTCTCCTCCAGAGCCATCGGGGTCCGGTGGCCAGACATTCATCAGGACAACTGGATGCAATGGGAGAGCCTGGTCCTTCTAGGCTAAGGCCTTTTCAGGCTCCCACTTTGAGTGAGGCAACACCCATTCAGTGAACAGGCCGCTTTAAGAAGTAAAGATGTGAACTGTGAGTCATGTCATCATTCCCTGATGTCATGGTCCTCTTCCAGAATGAAGGACAAACACAATCTTAGCTTCTTTAACTCAACTATTAAGGGCCTACTACAAGCCAGGTGCTGCGCTAGCTGCCAGGACACAAACACAAGGATGAAGGGGCTCTGCCCTCAGGGAGCACACATCCTCTGGCAGGACCAGGGCTGGGAAGGGAGGGTCTTTCAAAGGCCCAGGAAGGCCGCAAAGGTGCTCCTCCCAGTAACAAGCCCCAAATGACAGGGGCTCCTTCCCAACCTACAAGGACTCAAAGGAAATGGGGGCAGGGTAATTCAGGCCTAGGCCACCTCCCACTCCCCACCCCAGCTCTCTCTGCTCTCCTTCCATCACCTACTGAGCCGTCAGCAGCCCACCCTCAGCTCTCACCCTCCCTTAGCCCTGGCTCAAAGCCAAAATGAGAGATAGGATGCAGAGACTGAGTGACGTTACTGTGGGTTACAGATAGCCATGCAGTTATATGCAGCATTCGCTCTGGGGGGCAGAAGGGGCAGGGGAGGCAGGGAGGGCAGGGGAGGACATGGGAGCAGATCTGGGGACAGCTCGATCACATGTCTCCTGACCTGGGTAGTGGGAGGAGGGCTGGGGAGGGGGCAGGAAGAAATGGTAAAAAAAAAACGGGCACGCAACAGCAGCTAGGAGACCCTGTGGGCCCCTCTCGGCTCGCTGCAGAGGGAACCCAGGTTTGGCTGAACCACTCAGAAGCCACAACACGTGGGCCTTTCCTTGCCCCAGTCCACCCTGGGCGGCCCTCAGGTGGGGGCTGCAGAGGCCCTGGGCTCATTCCCCTTCCCCCTCCAAATAGCTCCCTTAGCTGGAGGGTCTAGAGAGATCTCGGGCATATCCAGCAAGCCCTCCAGCCACAGAATCAAGCTCCAACTCCTCACAATGCCATTCACGTATCAGACTGTGCCACCATCTTGTTCAAGACCAATTTCTCAATCTCTCTCAATATCAATCTTGCAACTCTGGCTGGCTGATGGAGCCTTCTTTGGCACCGCCCTCTTGGCATTTTCATTGCTGTACCTTTGGGGGGACCCATCCCCCACTTTCCAAATCTTATCTGACTTCAAGGCAAGGCTCATGAGCCTTCTCAAGGCACTCTCTCTAGCTCAGGTCTGCAGTCTCTCTCCCCTTCATCTTCCCACCCCTAGCACCCAACAACATCAGAGCACTCAATAAGAGAATCTCGGCGTTGAAAGGGCACCCAGAAGCCAGGCAGTCCAAATAACCCTCATTGCCCTTGGCTCTATTTTTCAATGGAAAACAGAAGTCCCATCCCTCTCCCATGCACTAGTCTTGCAATGTCTGAAGATGGCTCACATTCCCCCACCCCAAGTCTTCCCTTCTGGGTTAAATATTCCTGGTGCCTCCAACCAGCCAATCTTTATGTGACATGGGTCTGAAGCCCTCCACCATCTTGGTCCCCTATAGCCTTCCTAAGCCCAAGCACCCAGAAATGACCTTGATGGTCTCCAAGTTCAGGGCTCTCCCCACCTGCCTTCTCTCTCTGGCAGAACACAGGCTCTACAAGGGCATTTCTGTATCTTACTTCCCCCAACACCTGGCACAGCATGTCATGCACAGTTCATGCTTAGCATGTAATTGTTTGACTGGACTGAATTTGGTTCTTTGCAAAGCAGCAGATTTGTTTAACAGTCATCCCCAAGTGCAGTAGGATGCCTTTGGAGGTGGTGGGTACCCCCTCTCCGGAGGACTTCACACAGACTGAACCAGCTCTTGCTGAGTACGGGGAGCATGCTGGTGTGACCCAGATGGCCATGGAGGCCCCTTCCCACTCAGATTCTGTGTAAAATTGAGCTAAGAAGTGCTTCGCAAGGTTTCACATACACATCACCCAAACCTGCCCTTGGGGGCCTGGCTCCAGATAACAGCACATGGTGGTGACCCCAAGCCCCTTGCCCTGTCTCACGATTCCATGTGGACACACACTGATCTGACTTGCCCAACTGTGGGGAGTGGTGAGGGAGGGAGAGATTCATTGGCGTGGCAATAAATCACAGTTTGGAGGGGGGCAGTCGACGCTAGAGACTGAGCCAGGCGAGTTACCTGCTCCGGTGATGGCGGGCATGTTGAAGATCTCTGTTCCAGGCTGGCCGATATCTAGAGGAAAGAGATGAGGAGACGAATGAGAGATATGTAGCGACCCTTGGAAGGGTAACCCTGAGGGCTGATGACCAGGACAGTTGTGCTGATCATCACAGGCTCGGTGAGCCTGGAGTCCCAATGGCTGTCCTCTGCAAGGGTCAGGCCAGACTGACCCTCCAGAGACAGACTCAGGAAGTCCCAGCCAACCCTTCTCAGAGCTGAGGCCTCTCGGACCCTCAGGGCTCAGCACAGAGACATGCTTTTGGGATTTTAGAGGCTGGACTTCTGTGTTAGAGGGGATTTCCTCACTTCCCCCAAAGCCAGACCCTGACCATCCCTAAGGTTCACAAGGTTGTCCCCAACTGGCTTCCTAATGCCTGCTTCTCTGATTTTCCCTTTCCAAATGCACTGTGCTGGGCCCTTGGGTTGGACCACACAAGGACGTGGATGGGATGCATTGACATCAGGAGCAGATTAGTAAAACCTGTGGACTCCTTTTTGGAATAATAGTGGTTTAAAAAAATCACAATCGAAGGAAAGGCTACATTTTAGTTTGAGATTCATGAAAATAAAAGATGAATTTTTTTTTTCCCTGTCCAAGTTCATGGACTCTTCTTTGGGCCTGTTCCCTCATCTATAAGATTGGCAGGGAGAGTTAACCTAGATGGGCTTGCAGTGTACAAAGCAAACTATAAACCTTGAGAAATACTAACCGTCTTGGAATGTGGCAAAGCTTCTGCTCTGATAGCATCCATCTATTGCACTGCATGTGCAGACCTGCACGTGCACGTCCCTATATATTTTTTTAGGTGAGACAGGGGAATGGAGGGCCCATAGAACCTCGGCTAATGTCCCTCACTGGAGAATCCTCCTCCTCCTCCTCACCACTGGTTTTTACACTTTTCAAATCTCATAGATACATATTTCTTCTGATTCACCTAAGAAACCTCTGACTGGGAGATTATGATCCCCATTTTACAGAGGAAAAAAAGGGAAGCCCAAAGAGGAGTACTGGCTAACCCAAGGACATGCAGGGAAATCAGTGGTGGAGGCAGGGTTGAACCAGGGTCCTATGACTCTCTAGTGCAATATTTTGTCTCCTGGGATATGGCTCATCTCAGCTGAGATGCGGTGGGGGGAAAGATGAACCCCCAGAATCCCTGAGAGCTGCAAACAAGACCAAGTAAAATGGTCCTTGGGGTGAACTGAATCCATCTGAGAGGGAAACTGGTGTGGTGGAGAGAGAGACATACTTGTGGCAGAGAACCTGGATGTGAATCTACCACTCAGTAGCTGTGACCTTGAGCAAGCTGATTCATTTGTCTGGGCCTCAATGATCTCATCTGCAAAATGGGTGGGTTTGATAGGTCCCTTCCAGCTTTCTATCTACATGCCTGTGATTTCTGGGGTCAGGAGAAGAGAGAGGGGGAAATCAGAGAGCCACGCCTATGCCTAAACCACCTGCTCTCAGGGTGCAGATGAGAGAGCCCCAGGGATCCAGGCAGGAGTGGTGGGAAGGGGAGTAGTTCCACCAAGAGACAGAAAATGGAACGGCAGAAAGCCCAGTCCAAGCTAGCTGCGCGAGCCTTGCTCTTCCTGGGCCTCAGTCTTCCCATCTGCAGAATGGAGCCCATGCTGGGGACTACAGTGGGGATTCAGTGAGATGGTGAGTACAGGGCCCCTTGGGGTGGCCCAAGCAGGAGAGGGACCAAGGTATGTTTGCCTGCCTCCCACCTCGGGGGAGTGTGGGGGGGGGGGGGAGGGACAGCGCAGGTGCAGGGCAGACTCACTGTATTCAGGCTCATTGCGGCTGTTGGTGCCCAGCTTCTTGTTGATCTCCTGCTTCTTGGATTTCACCATGGCAGAGTTGCTCTCAGTCAGTTTGCTGAAGAAGGCTGGGGGCTGGCTGTTGTTCCCTGGAGACTTGGAGCCCATCCTGGGGGGAGGAATGGGGAAGGGCGTGTCACCAGGGAGAGCCCCTGGGGACAATGCTAGCAGAGCCCCGCAGAAAGGCCTGGTATCATTAGTGTTGTCAACTGTGCTCCTCTGGGGGCCCTGGCCAAAGTCCCATCACCCCCATACCTCCAACTCAAGCCCTAACAAGATTGCGTCAAGACTGGGAGTCAGAGAACCCAGATTAGAGTCCTCCTGTTGGCACCTGCTGGTGGTGTGACCGTGGGCCTGACTTCCCTTCTATCCTTGCTAAATGACGGGTTAGATCAAAGGACCTCTGAGCCATGACCTCAGTCATGGCCACTGTCCACCCAAGCCTGGGCACTCCACCAATTACCAGAGGCCTGACCAAGGGAAGGGAGAGCTCAAGGTCACAGCCAAGCTGGTGGTAGCCCCAGGGCTGCAATCCTGGTGTTCTGGGTCCTCAGTCTAGCACACTTCTCTCAATCCCAGAATCTGAGGGAGGGAAGTCGGGACCTCAGCGGGTCACTGGCAGAGGAGGCCAAGCCCCAAAGAGAGACTGACTCTTCCATCACAACCCCTGCCATGGTCATCCTGCCTCTGCTTCTTGAACACTTTCAGAGGAACAGGCAACTCACTACCTTTCCAAGCCATTCCATTCTGCCATAGCATAGCTAGAATTGGTGGGATTCTTTCTTACATGAAGCTGGACCCTCCCTTTCCCATGACTTCATGAGATTACAGATTTAGGGTGGGGAAGGGATACACAGAGTATATCCAACCACCACCCTGTCCATCTGCTGAAACTTGGGCCCAGGGTTGGGGAGGCAGACAAGTGGCCAAGCTGGGATTTGAACTCAGCTCCTGACTCCAAGGCCAGCCTTCCCATTAGACCACTGGGGAGGGGAGTACCTGGAGACCCCCTTCCCTGCCTCCACCCCTGAGGCCACTGTACCTGGGCTCTGCCTGCTCCCCTTCTCGGTACAACACTGGGTAAGGGGCACTTCGGCCGTGGTCAGACTCCCCCAGGCCCTCTGGTGGGGACACTGGCTCGATACAGTCTTCTGAGCTGCCCAGGGCAGAGGCTTTGCCCTGCTCCGGAGACCTGGGAGAGAGACGCACAAAGACAGAGAGAGAGAGAGAGAGAGAGAGAGAGAGAGAGAGGAGAGACAGAGAGGAAAGAGACAGAGAGACAGGGAGACAGAGAAAAGGAGAGAGAGAGGAGAGAAAGAGAGAGACAGAGACAGAGACAAAGAGAAAGAGAGAGACACAGAGAGAGAGACACACAGAGAGAGTAGAGACAGAGAGAGAGAGAGAGAGGGGGGGGGGGGGAGAGAAAGACAGAGAGAGAGACAGAGACAGGGAGAGAGACAGAGAGGAGAGAGAGAGAAGGAGAGAGAGGGGAGGGAGGGAGAGAGACAGAGAGAAGGGAGAGAGACAGAGACAGAGACAGAGAGAGAGACAGAGAGAAGGGAGAGAAAAAGACAGAGAGAGAAAGAGAGAGAGAGAGAGTGACAGACAGAGACAGTCCACAGTTAGTGTGAGGTAACATGGGCACACTCTTCCCCTGCTCAGGAACCTCCTATGGCTTCCTGGCGTTCCCAGGATCAGCTGCAAACTCCCTGCTTTGGCATCTAAAGTCCAGCCCACTCTGGCTCCTGGTGTACTTCCCAGCCTGGATGCATCTCACTCTCCTATGACCTCCCAGCCCAACAGGCCTTCCTGAGGTTCTTCGTGCCCCACCTTCCATCTCTGGACTCCTTGTCTTTGCCCAGGCTGTCCCCTCTACCAGGAATGCCCTCCCTCCTCACCTCTCCCTCTGAGAAGCCTTGGCCTCCTTCAGGCTTCAGCACAAGAGCCACCTTCCCTTTCCTGATTTCCCATCCCAGTCAACAAGCATTTATTATGCACCTGCTGCTCCAAGAGCACTGTGTTTATACAGATATAAGGAAAAGCAGAAAATGGTCAGATACACACACACACACACACACACAGACTTGCACACATCACACACTCACTGACACATCACACACTGACACATACACACACACAGACTTGCACACATTACACACACACACACACACACACACACACACACACACAGCTGGAGCCTGCTGAGCTCCCCCAGGGCACTGCCAGGGCACAGGACCTTCCCGGGCTCCAGCAGCCAGGGTGCTGGGTCTGGGGCCCGGCCTCCCTGACTCCAGGCTGGACTTCCCTTCCCTAAACATTCCCATTTCCTGGGGCTTTTTCAGATGGCGTCCCCCACAGTAGAGCGTGCACTCCTGGAGGGGAGGCCAGAGCCTCTCACTTCTGTCCCCCTTCCTTCAGCTCTAGAATGGTGCCTGGCCCAGAGCAGGGGCTTAATAGACAGGGGGATGGAAGGGGGGTCTCCGATGTGGGATCACATACTCCGTGGGTCGTGAGTCACAGGAGCTCTGTACTGCCCCCTGCCCCACCCCAGGATGCTGAGGGGTAGCAGAGACACGCATTTCAACACATTTCCAGCAAACCGAGCTACTCCCGGGCCAGGCTCTGTAGGAGCCATGGGGCCTGGAGCCAAGACCAAACAGCCCTGCCCTGGGGAAGCTTGCATTCTCGAGGGGCCAGACCAGGAGTCGTGTTGAGGAGTGTCTGCACGTGTCCTGCCCCATCACAAACCGCTCTATCACCTCTGGCAAGGTCTGCCACCCCTTCCCCTCAAGTGGGGTCAGACACAGCTGACCTTGTTCACCCAACCAATAATAATAATTTCCATCGCCCTGGATGCCAGCTGACAACACAGGTTCAAAGGCTCAAAGTCTAAACCTGGAAGGGGCCCCAGGAGCCATCAAGTCCAACTCCTTCATTTTACAGGTGGGGAAACTGAGGCCCAAAGGGGGAAGGGAGCGTCACAGGGAATAAGCATACCAGGTGGGACCTGAACCCAGCTCCTGTGACTCTGCTTTGGGGGCAGAAGAGGCAGCACCTGGGGCTGGGGCCCTGGCGCGGGGAGTCAGCCTCCCCCACAGCCCCAGCTCACCTCTTGCCTCCTTCACTCTGGGGGGAGATGCGGGAGGCGGCACCATGGTCCGGCTGGGGGAGGTAGACCTCGCTGGGCGTCCGGCGTAAGTCCAGCACGGGGCAACTGGCCCCAGGAAAGGAGTAGAGGGGGGCTGGGAGGTGAGAGTTAAGCTGCTGTGGGTGATGGCGGGTATAGTCTTGAGTGATCACCTCCTGAAGGGGAAGGGGACAGAAAAGCATGACTAGGAATGTGGGGGCAGGGCCGGGGAGGAGGCCTCACCCCTTCCTCGGCACTGTGTGACTCAGTGTCCCCACCTCCCCTTCAGGCTCATGCTTCCACTTGCCACCCGTGACCCCTCTTCTCTGCCTCCCTGGCGCCTGGCTCACCTCCCCCACTATCCCCTTGGTATGAGACTGGGTGTGCGTCTTTGTCTCAGTCTCTGCCCCCCCGCAGGGTCCCTGCTCAGGACTGGGGGAAACCCGTAGATATTATAACTCACATCCCCAGGCTCTAAGAGCTGCAGAGTGCCTTCTACAAACTATCTCATTTGGCACTCAAAATGAGCCATGAGAGAGGTGTTAGCACATCACCATGGTACAGGTGAGAAAACAGAGGCTGAGACAATGACTCCAATCACTTGTTTAGAGTCACAAGGCTACAGATTGCCTGAGGTGGGATTCGAACTCGGGTCCCCCAGACTCCACACTGTATCACTGTGCCCCCTAATGGAAATCGAGCCCCAGAGACAGGAAATCATGGCATCCCAGAGCCAGCGCTGGAAAGGGCCTAAGAGGTTCAGTGCCCTCAGTCTACAGAGGAGGGGCAGACCTGCTGAGGTGAGCTGAATTAATGAATGAGTTTGGTCCCAAGGGCTGTGGGATGGGCGCTGAGCCCAAAGGGCCCCTGCTGGCACCCACCATTCCACTTCCCCAGATCAGTGCTGGCGGGGAAAGAAGGGAAGACCCACGGAGGCTACTTACGCTGATGTGTTGGGCCAGAGTGACCACCCGCTGGTGACCCTTGACTACAGAAGAAGACATCCCCCCCTGCCCAGGGGACTGTTGGCTCTCTGGGGGTGGCCGGGCATGGGGGATCTCAGACAACTTCAAGGAACCTGCAGGGAGAGAGAAGGAGCACATGCCATCAAACAGTCTGACCCTGGGAGTTCCCCGTGCATACACAACAGGAGGGCAGGTGTGGGTCTGCCCAGGCTCACAGGCTTTGCCCGCTGCCACAGACCCTACACTTGGGTCTCTCCTGGTTAGTTCAGAAATTTCTGTTTTTCTCATTTCATTTTTGGACCTGAGATGGCGACCAGTGTTAATAAGCATTTATTAAGTGCCTACTATGTACCACTAAGTGATGGCTCCCAGTGAGGAAATGCCCTCTCCCAAAGCAGAGTCCACCTCTGCACTAAGGGCCTAACAGGCTAAGTGACCTGTCCAGGGTCACACCACCAATGCAGGCCCAATGTTCCTTAGATCCTGTGGCCTCAGCGAGGCTGAGAGGTGCCAAGTCCTTCTTTAGGGGATCAGCAGACTGGTCCAATTGACTGCTCACTGCTTGTACATCAGGGGTATATGTACTTGCACTGGGGGACCCCACACCTTTTCTCCAGTCCAAACCACCCGGCTTCCTTAGCAGCAGACTATCTGGGCTTCTCCCCACTGTGTAGTGCAGTGACCCTGGCACGGTCCTTGGTCCCTCTGGCCAGGCCTCTGGCTCAGAAGGGGGTGCTCAGGACGGCTCAGTTCTAAGGCCTCTAACCCAGCTACCAGTGTGTCGTTTCCCCACTGAAATGGGAGCCCCCAAGCGCAATCTGTGATTCCCCCCTCCTCTGGGTCTGCCCACAATAGGCGCTTTGCTGACGTTTGCTGATGTGAATGTGAAAGTGGCCAGTGCTCCCCAAGACGCTGCCCCACTGCTGGCAGGAACCTGGCCACATGCTTCCCAGGCTGCTGTGGGGGGCAGGGGTCTTACCTAGAGCTCGGAGGTCGAGGTCCTGCATGGGGAAGGACTTGCTCTGAGCCTTGTCTCTATGCTGCTCGCCAGCTGAGGCTGGGTGCGGGGGCTGTGACTCCAGCAGAGGGTGGGCCGTGTGGCCTTTCCCCATTCCTCGGCCAGATGAGGCACCCGAGCCAGAGCCGGAGCCCGGGCCCGGGCCAGAGGATGCCACGGACCTTGGCTCACTGGCTTTGCTGGGGGACGGCGGTGGCTCCAGTCCTGCGCGGCTTGGAGGCTTGGGCATGAAGGGGTTGGTGTCCATGCGGGGGCGCTCTGACCGTGGGGCCCGGGAGGCCTCCTTCTGTAGGACGGTGGGGTCGATGATGGTGGGGTAGCCCCCATCCATGGCGCCAAGGGGGCAGTGCGGGGCAGGCGGGAAGCCTGTGGAGCGTACTGGTGACGTGGCCGAGGAAGAGGATCTGCGGGGAAGGAGGTGAGCCATCAGCCCAGCGTCCATAGCCTATGGGGGCACCAGGGGAGGATGTAGCAGCCACAGCTCTGAAGGAATGCAGATCTGTGTCTGCATTTGGGGGGTCAGGATGGAAGAAACAGGAAAGGGGGGTCTGGAAGCCTGGGGCCTCTTTCACATGGGAAGAAGAGTTCACACAGCCTTAGTATCTTATTAGGAACCACAATGACCTGAGATTAAATATATGGAAAAAGCAACAATAAGAATGGCCAGCATCCATAAAATATCCCATTTGAGGAAGGGCTATGCTTGTGCCCATTTTATAGATGATGAAACCAAGGCGAGCAGAGGGTAAGAGATACAGACAGGGAGGACTGGTAAGAAAGGGAATGTAAGTATTTCTTGCCTCCTGAAGGGGTAGGGCAGAGAGACAAATTGGAACTGAAAATAATTTTTTTTTTAAAGTACAATTTTCCAGGTACTGAAGGTATGATTAACTTGAAATATACAGCTTTCCCAAATGTGAAGGGGCAGCCCCAGTAATTTATTCCAATACATCTCTTCAGAAACAAAAACTGGGTTTACATGGGTTTCATCCAAGGCACCCAAGATACCAAAGTGTGTGTCCTCAACAGCCTCCCCCAGCAGGGCTGAATTCCACGTTGTTTGGTAAATTGTTGGTTTCTGGGGTGCTTTTTTTTTCTTCTACACATTCTTGTATTTAATTACTTTAAGCATTTCTATGGATGTTTACAAAACAAACAATCTGTCAGAATGAGCGGGGGATGGACCCCAAACAGCTGGCACTGGCAGCGTCCTGTTCTGTCCCACCAATAACAAGGCATCAAGCACCTGGCGGGGGCCCAGCGGGTCCATTTCATGGCTCTCATCCCGCACCAAGCTACAGCTCCCCAACCCCTGGCCGAGCCGATGTCCTTCTGTGTGACTGAATGGCAGATAGACTCCAGCAAACGGGGTGCTCCCGAGAAAGGAGTCGCTGAGCTAAGAGTCTCAGACATCTCCCTACTGAGGGCTCAACAGACCTTGAAAGATCCCCTCCCAGGCCACTGAAAGGCACCCTTAGTTAAGATACCTCCTCTCTCCAGTGACTCTATGGTTTCGATGGTTTTTTTGGAAGAAAGAGTGAAACCCTGGCTATAAGTCAGCACCTCGGACTGTCCTTTGGGCCAAGATGGAGCCAAATGAAATGCCAACCTCTCCCCTGAAGCCTTCCTTGGTCATCCCCAGAGATGGATGTGACTTCTCCCTCACCTGATCTCACAGCACTTTATCAATCAACAAGCATCTGTGCCTGCCTCAGGGAGCTTACATACTACATAGGCACACATTTAAGCACATGCAAAACAGACACAAAGTTAATTACAAGGTAATTTTGGAGGAAGGAAGCACCAGCAGGGGTGGAGGGATGGGGAAGCAGCTTCAGGAAAAGGCAGTTAACAGATTCCCATCTCCAAGCCTTTGCACAGGCTGGGCCCCACCCCAGGGATGCTCTCCCTCTTGCTCCCTGTCTCTTAGAATCTCCAGCTTCAAGTCTATTTCCTTGGGGTCCACAGCCTTATTTCCACAGACTTACAACAACTAATTTTGGCTAAGTGCTTAGAGACATGTCTGCAGAAAAGAATGAATCAATGAAGCAATGAATGAATGAATGATGTCAGGAAGGGGGAGGCAGCTTCTCCCCCTCCTCTCCTCTACCCCCAGAAATCTTTATCACAGGATCCCAGCTGCAGAGCTGAAAGGGACCTCAAGAGGCCATCCAGGCTAACCCCACATTTTACAGCTAGGGAAACTGAGGCCCAGAGAGTGTGGGGCCACCAGGGGGCTCAGAGGCCAAACTATTTCACAGATGAGGAAACTGAGGCCAACAGATGAGGCCACCACACAGGTAGCAGGATGGCTGCCCCTGGTGCCCTTGCCCCGGCTGACACCCTCTCAGCCCCGTACCGTAGGACAGAGGGGGTGAGGCTCTCCACCGTGGATATGATGCCTTTCATGCCTGTGTTGTGGAGCACGCTGGGTCTCTGCTGGATGGTCTCTTGGGTCCGGGGGGAGATGGGTGAATGCTGGTGGCTGTGAGAATGAGAGGCTGGTCGGCTGCCACTGCCGCCACCGCTGCTGCTGCCGCCGCTGCTGCTCTGCTCCGTACCTGAGGACGAGCCCGCGGGGTCAGAAGGTGGGGGAGGTAGGAAGCAGGGACAGGGTGTGTGGGTGGGACAGGTGGTCGTCTTAAAAGATCATCTGATGGGAGTGGGAAGGATGGGAGTGGGAAGGATGGGAGTGGGAAGGATGGGAGTGGGAAGGATGGCAGCGGGTGGCGAGAAAGGGACCAGCTGGGGCAGATGGCCCAGGAAGAGTCTCCAGGGTCAGTATTTCCTGTGGGGAGGAGGCTCTAACTATGGTTCAAACAACTTCCCCATCTTATCCTCAGAACACCCCCATAAGGGAAGCAGACTTTGGAATGTTTTCCCCATTTTACAGATGGAGAGATCGAGGCTCAAAGGTCAGCTTGACTAGTGTGATTCATAACAAAGTGCTTTACATTTTATAGGTGAGTGACCCAGGCTGAGCAGGCCATGCCCCCAGGGAGGGGACCTGAACATGGGTCTTACTGACCCCAAGTCCAGCGTTGCTACCACTTGAGGCCACAGGTGTTGGCAGCAGGGCTGGCCAGGACCCTGACCCAGAGACTGAATCTCTGGTCTCCTAATTCCTACTCAAAGCTCTCCCCACCTTCCCATGCTACGTCACTGTACCACCAGAACAACTGATAAATGCAGGGGCTGCAGCCCCCCAGAGCTGAGGCAGGGGGCTAAGCATGGAGTGTGGGGGTGTGCCCTATGTCTCCCTGCAGCTGATGCCTCTTGGCTGTGCAGTGGACAGGGGAAGGAAGGGCTAACCCTCCAGCCAGATGACCCTGACCGTGGGACCCTCAGACTTCGCCCTGTCCTGCCCTTACCTGGCCTCCAAATGGGAGCGTGTTCCACGGTCGTGGTAGTCGTGAGCAGAGACTTCTCCCTGTCCCGCTCTCGATCTCGATCTCGTTCCCGGTCCCGCTCTCTCTCAGAGGAAGAGGTCCCCGGTGGTTTAGAAATGTGGGTGGGGCCTCCTGGGATTTAAAAGGGCTTGAATCAGCTACACCTTTCATGTCAATGTTTGAACTCCAGGTAAGGCACTGGACTGAACATCCAGGACTTACGGAGTAAGGGACCAGAGAAGGGAAGAAACTCTCCCAAGGACACACAGCAAAGAGAGTGTAGGCATCCTTGGCATTTGGCCTGGGGCCTTCTGCTCCCTCACACTCCTGTCCCATGGTGACTCCTTGGTGGTTGCAGCTGGGCAGAGTCCAGCTATCTGTCTGTCCCTCCTTCCACTGCTCATCCTGTCTCCCTCCCTCCCTCTCTTTCTTCCCCTCTTCCTCTTGTCTCTCTCTGGTTTCTCCCTCCTACCTCTCACTGTCTGTCTCTCCCTCCCCCTTTCTCTGTTCTCTCTCTCTCCCTCCCCCACTGTCCATTCCAGCTGTTTTCCTGGAAGGGTCTACAATGGCCTCTCTCTTTTGCCCCTGGGGGCAGGTGATACCCAGGGAGCTCTGTCTGCCCGGCCTCCAGGAAGCCATCTCCTCTGCCCAGGTGAGGCTGACCATCAGCGAGGGAGGCACTGGGCTCTTACCTGGGGAGAGTGGGGAGGGGCTGGGTCTGCTGCTGAAGGGCTGGGGGGCACTGGGGATGTATGTGATCCGATCAATGGAGGTGGCGGAGGTGCCTGGCGTGGGGGGCACCAGCACTGGCAGGTGCGGCACTTGGGACAGGTCGATGATGCCTGTGAGAGGGAAATCACGAAGGCAGGAAGGTCAAGTGGGAGCCACCCCAGGAAGGCCCAGACCAAGGCTGGAGAGGTGACTCCCTGTGGAGGCAAGGGTAAGGGGCAGGCTCCTGACTGAGACACGTTGGCAGATGCACATGGGTGTGTACCTCTGATTGCATGTAGACCCAGACATGTTCATGAGCACCCAGGACAGCACACCTGCAAACCCCCTCGCACCCCCTCCCTCTCGTGGCTGATCCACCCACAAAAATGACCCCTGTGGGCCCAGGTCTCCTTTCACTGCCCTCTCTCGGCCCCTGCACTTCTCCCCTCTATCTCTAGGACAGCCCCTTCATTTTACACAAAGGGAAACTGAGGCCTAGAAAGAGGAAGTGATTCGTCCATGGCCAGAAAGATGAAGGAGCGAGGACTCAGACATAAGCCTCCTATTTGAACCCAATCAATCAGTCAGCACATACTTATCACTCTTTATTCTATATCCACAATGTGCCAGGCACTGCACAAGGCAGGCCCTCAGAGGCCTCCCAGTCTAACGGGGAGATCCTGGGAGGGAAGCGTTTTCACGAAAAACCCACAGCTCTGTGTGTGATGGGACTCTCTCCTAACTACCCTGTGCTTCTCTACTAAGCACGCACACACATCTGAGGATGGGGCCTGGGTCATTTCGGTCTCTATATTCCCAGCTCACACATGGTCCCCAGTCCCTGCCTGATGGATGGGGCGGGGTCCTCAGGCTGCTGGCAACCATGCCGCCTACACAAGTGTGGCCCCTCCTTGGGCCCAGTGGGGCCAAGCTGGGAGATCCCTAGAGAGCAGGGGAGGGCAGCCAAAGCCGGACACCGAGGTTCTTACACGTCTCATCCAAAGATCTAAGAGATAGGGCTGGGATGCAGGATGTGCGTGCAGTGGAGGAAGTGTTCCACCAGGTCATGGCCCTTCATGCCCACCTGAGAAGGCAGGGACAAGACTTCACCCACATCCATGTGGTGGTCCTTATGAAGGACCTCACTCCCTGATCCTCAAAAGCCCCAAGGGGCTGCAAAAGGCTTCAGCCTGAGTCTGGGCCCCAGGAGAAGGAAGTGACTCTCCCAGGGTCATGCTGGCCATGAGCAGCAGAGGCGGGACTCGAACCCTGGAAATCCAGAGTTCTTTCCTCTACGTCCCATTGGCTCCCTACTCAAATGTCATCTCCTCCCAGGGTCTCTGGGTGTACGTATACAGGTATGTGTATGTGAACACACACCTGAGCTATGCTCCATCGCCAAACCTGAGACAGGTAGCCCACAGAAAGCCTGCCTTCCCTACCGCCCCTAGGACCGATTAGCTTCTGAGGCCCTTCCCAATCGCCCTAAGCTACCTTTCCAGCCTCCTTTTCCTGTACACAAAAACATGCGCTTCTGGTATTCTCTAGTGCAGCCAAACTGGCCTCCCTTCTCTTACTCATAGCCAATACCACACTTTCCCATTTCCATGCCTTTGCACCGGCTGAATCTCCTGCCTGGAGCATGTCCCCTCCTCATTTTTCCCTGCAGAATCCCCCTTTGCCTCAAAAAACTGGCCATGAAGCCTTTCCTTAACTGATAGCGCCTCCCTCCAGAACTACCATGGATTTAACGACTTTCCTTCTTTTTTTCTTTATTTGGACAAACACACACACATGTATGTGTGTAAGCATGAGTGTGTGTATGTCCCAGCCGTCTCTTTCCAATAGAATAGAAGGTCCTCAGGGGGCTTGGCACAGAGTAGGCGCTTAATAAGCACTCGCTGATTATATTTTGTAGACACTGAACAACAAACACACTGTCACCCTGGGAGATCACAAGCTCCTGGGAGCCAGGGCCTGTCTCTTTCTGTTGTGGGGTCTATAACCCTGAGCATGCTTCGTAAATGCCTATGGATGGACCGATTGACGTCCACACAGAGGGGTCTGGGAGCCTGGCCCTCACATGCATCCTCTCTCTCTGTCTCACCCAGCCAGTCTTGGGGGACAGATGATGCTCCTCATTCGGCCCCCTCCCTCAACTCCCCCCTGTGGGCAGGACTCCCAACCCTGCCTACCCCGGGGTCCGGCTGCATAGTTGAGCGCCAGAGAGGACTCCCTGCGGAGGAGGTCAGCTCGCTGGGCCATGGCGGTGGCTGCGGCGGCATTGTGATGCATCTGCTGGGACGTGATATAGTCGTTGATGATGGTCTGTCTGTTCTCCATGGCTGTGGCGTCCGGGTAGCCACGAATGAGATATGGCGGGTAGAGGTGTGGGTAGGTGGGGTTTGGGGCCAGGTGTCGGGGCAAGTAGTAAGCGGCGGTGGCTGGAAGGAGAAAGAGACAAACAAAACCAGAACTGAGTATTTGGTTTGCTGCGTGCCCTGGATCCTGGGGGCTGTCACCTCAAAGCTCTAAGGAAGGAGCCGGGCAAATGGCCATGTTGGAGGCTCCCCCTCCCAGCTTCCTTGTCTCCAATGTGTGGTTGGGGGACAAGCTCAATGTGGCATGTGATTGGCTGGGCTCCTGAAAGGGAAAACTGCCCGCGTGGGCTGCCAGGAGGCAGGCACCAGATGGAGGGTCTGCTCTGCTCTGCCTGCCAACGTGTCTGTCCTGTGGGTACAGCCAGGGCAGCCCTGTGTCTTTGGGCCCAGCTGGGATGATCTAGGTCAATTCCCATGAGGGCTAAGCTGGGCTCCTCATTCAGCCCTGCCAGAGGGAACCAGGCCCTGGCCACCATCTCTGTGGTCCAGAGGACGGCACTTTGGATTTGAAATCAGGGCATTCAGGCTGCATATTGACTGCCCTGGGCCTCAAGGTCTAAGCTGAAAAATGAGGGTGTGGGGCTAAGTGGCCTCTGAGGCGCCTTTCAGCTCCAAGTCCACGGTCCTCTAAGGCACCCCACCTTCTGGGCCTCAGTTTCCCCATCTGTAAACAGAGGGGGTTAGGCAAGCTGGACTTTGAAGTTTCTTCTGGCTATAAACCTGATCCTAATGTGACCTTCCCACAAAACACTCCAGGAAAAGACTTCTAAGGCTGGAAAGGCGCTTCCAACCCATTCCCACTGCCTGAAGGGCTCCTGGCTAGTCTGAACCTGTGCTCCCAGCCCACGGGCTGGTGGGGGGGGGGGGACGGCTGGCGGGCCTGGCACTTCCGTCACTGCACCCCGAGGGTGTGCGCAATAAGGCCCTCAGACTGCTGGTGGCCGTGGCGCCTCACAGCTCTGGAGGCAAGGAACCCCCTGCCGGCTTGGCACACAGTGAGGGATTAAGAATTGCTCTGGGCTTCATTCTCCTCTCCCAGGATGGTCCTGCTTCTCCTGTCCCCAGCCCAAAGCCATGGCCAGCTGCTGCCTTGGGCTCGGGCGCTCCTCAGCCTCCTCACCCATCACACAGGAATAGCGCAGGCAGCCCCAGCCCCAGCCAAGTGAGCTAAGAGGCTGCAGTGTGGTTTGGAAAGATCCACCCCATCAAGGATGATAACAACAATGCCAATGGGGATGATGTCGTTTACCGAAGACCATCTGTGTGCCAAGCACTGAGCGAGGAGCCCAAAGTGTTCCTGGCCTAGCTGGGGAAGACAGCTCCAGGCTTGGCCTATGCTCAGTGGGGCAGCTACTGCTTGGTGTGGGGAAGGGAGCTCAGGAGCGCCCCCTGGACAGCTGACCAGGGAAGCACAAGGGACCTTGGGGGACATCTATCCAGCTCTCATTTTATAGATGAAGAAACAGGGGGGCCACAAAAGGAAGCGATTTGGCCAGGGAGACTCGGCCTCAAGTGTCAGAGATGGGATTTGAACCCAGGCCTTCAGAGGAATGGGCCGAGGATCTTACCTGCATCCAAGGGGATTCCCCGGGGGATGGAAGTGGGGTCAAAAGCCAGTGGAATGTGGCCCCTGTACAGGTCCACGCTGCTCACGCCTCTGAGTAAATGCTCATAGGGAGACATGGGGTGCGGGTGGTGGTCTGGCATGGCGGTGTGTGGGGACTTGGAGCTGGCGAGCTCCCGAGGGGTCGCTGTGATCTTCCGCTCCTGGGAGCTCTTGCTGGATGAGAGACTTCCTGGAGAGTGAGGAGAGAGAGGATCAGCCTCACTCCTGGGGATGCCTGATTAATCAATCAGCACTTACTAAACACCAACTGTGTGCCAGGTGCTAGGGACAGAATAAAGCGGCCTGGTCCTCAAGGAGCTTCCAGTCTAGCTGGGGTAAGCAAGCACTGGCACCTCTAGGACTAGTCGCTCCTGCCACCAGAGCCTAAATGAGGAGCTTGGAGTGTGCCTCCTCCTTTGTCAGACCAAGGCACACACCCCTGTTCACCCCTGCTGCCGACCGTCTCCCCAGGCAGACACACTCACCCTCTTGCTGCCGGGGTGTGGACTCCCGGGTAGATACAGGAGACCCCCGGGGCAGATGGGCGCCAAAAGCTGTTGCATGGTCCTCGTAAGCCAGGGGGCTCTGGCGGGGCTTCCCCAGCTCAGGCACGAGCACGGGCGCCCCTCGAGTGATGGAGCCCCCGGAGCTGGTGACGGAGCTGGGCCGGCTTTTGAGGGTCTCTTCATAGCAGCGGTCCATGGCGCGGGGATCCTGAATCACGTCAAGAGGATGCACAGGGTGGAATGTCCGGCCAGGGCTGCCAATGATGGAGCGGACATCGTGCTTTTTGGAGCCGCTCGAGGAGCTGCCACTGTCGTATTTCAGAGGAGTGCCCTGGGCAGGAAGGAGGGGCGGGGTGGTCAGAGAGCACTTTGGACCATGTCCCTCCACTCTCAAAAATTCCCTTCGCACCAGACAGACAGAAAGGTAGAGAACAGAGCAAACACCAGCCAGTCCAGAGTCAGAGAAGCCCAGCTCAGGCCTGCCTCTTTGCCTTTATCTAAGCCTGGGTGACCCAGGGGCAATCAATCACCAGCGTCTACTGAGTGTTTACTGTGTGCCAGGCACTGGAGAGACTAAGAAGAAGAATCCCTACCCTCCAAGGGCTTACATTCTGGGGAAGAAGACACATACAGAAAAGGGAGAGCTGGGCCTCAGTTTCCTCATCTGTAAAATGCACGGATTACAGCCAGCTGGTTAGTGCAGGGCACAGAACCCTGGGCTTGGAGTTAGAAAGACCTGAGTTCAAATCCAGGACCAGATACTTACTGGGCAAGCCGCTTAACCTGTTTGCCTCAGTTTCCTCAACTGTAAATAAAAGTGGGACAAAACCATCCCTTCTGCTAAAGAGAGGGCCAGACAAGAGGAGAAGTCACTGGCTTAAGCCCGGCCCATGCTTGCTATCTGGGGCCCAACCAGGGCCGAGGCAGCCAGGTGCTGTGAACTTCTGAGTCAGGAGGACCCAAGTTTGAATCTCGTTCCACTCCCTCACTGGCTGTGTGACCCTGTGTAAAACACTGTGCCTGCCTCAGCCTGTTTCCCTGGTTGTAAAGCGGGCAGATGAGTGACTACATCAGCAAGTTACTGTGAGGACCAAATGAGATCAAGTGTCTGAAGGGCTTCACAAACCCCCAAAAGCCATGCCATTACACGGTAATAACGTTGTTATCAGTGAGGTTACTAATGACATCAATGATGACGACAAGAATAACAATTACCATGTTGAAAGCCCTGGGAGAGCAAAGAATCAGAGAACCCCAAGAAGGAGGCCTCAGGGAAGCCATGGCCAAGCATCACCCCTCTGGCATTCATGCCAAGGAGGCCCCGTGCAGCCTGCAGAACTCTCTGCTCCCCAGGGCAGCCAGCCTGGTCTACTCCTGGCCAGCTCCAGGTATTGGGGAATGAACCAGAACCCAAGCCTGCCCCCTTCAAACTCACGCCCCCTGCTCCCAGCTCTGCCCTCTGCGGCTGAGTAGAACAAGCACAACTCCTCCTCCATGTGGGCTGGTAGCCACCAGCTCTACCCAAGGAAATGCCCAACTCCTGGCTCTCAATCAGTCACTTCCCAAGCACAGACTACACCGGCCCCACCTGCGGCAGCTCCTGTGCTGGTGGAGAAAGCCTAGAGAAGCCCAGCATAGCCAGGAGGGAGCCTGACTGGGCAGGGGGCATCCCACTGGGCCAGGGAGGCCTCCAAGCACTCAGCAGGTGTTTCATAAATGAGAACCCCTGTCTGCAGAGCCCCACAAGTTTCACATGCTTAAAAGGCGTTAGGCTATCCGGCCTCATCCCAAGCCCTGGGGGGTAGGTGGCCAGCATTGTGCCCATTTTATGGATGAAATTCCAAATGGTTAACTGACTTGCTCAGCATTACATGGACACTGAGTATATAAAGTGGCAAGTGAGCCCAGGACCTCTGACTCCAAGCCCAGGCTGTCTCTTTCAGGGGAGCAAATGAGGTCTAAACTTCTGTGCCAGGGGAGGGCCGAGTGATGCAGGCAGACTCCTCTCTCCAGCCCCAACAACAAGCCAACGGTCAAAATCACACCCCTATTTTTCTATCCCTTTAAGGTTTCCCAAGGCCCTCCCTCCTACCCACCTCAGCAAACGGATAGTGCATGGGTGCCACTGCCCATTCCACAGAGGCAGCCACTGAGGCTCCAAGCCCTTCTCCTACCTGTGTGATGGAGCCTTCCTTGAGGGGCCGAGGGGGGCCAGGGAGGTCAGGCGTGTGGCGGAGCTCCTCCCGAGGGATCTCGTGGATGGAGCGGCCCGCCTCTTTCACAGTGGCCACCAGGCCCTCGTGCCCCTTCATCTTCAGTGGGGTCAGTCCCTCCAGCGGCCTCACTTTGTACGGGTCGGGCAGGTCCCGAGGGGGCGTGCTCTCCCTCTTCAGATGCTTGGCCTCCCTCCGCAGGTAGTCCTCCTGGGCCTCCACGTAGGACCGAGGTATACCTGCCAGGAGCCGGGATGGGGGGAGGCAAAGCGAGGCACCAAGCTGATGGGGGGCTCTCTTTCCATCACCAACATACCCCGGATGGACAGTCCCCTTCTCAGGGCCGCTTTCAAAACCCATCCGTGGGGCTCGAAAGCACACCCCGTGCCCCACTTTCTGTGAGGCCAGTGGACAAAGGGCGAGCCCTGGAGCCGTGTCTCCCTGACTTTGTGGGTCCTTGGCACACAGCCTAGGCCTCTCTTTAGGATTCCCACAGATGGGGGAGTTCACAAAATCACAGATGCAGAAGCTGGAAGTAACCTTTGAGGCTCCAGCCAGGGAGGAGCAGAACCGAGACTGGAATCCAGGTTCCTCTGACTCCAAATCCAGAATCCTCTCCACTGTACCACACTGCCTCCCATCAAGACTTGTGAAATCGCAAGTCTGCTCAGAAAGAGACAAGTCCTACACTTGGCCAGGGGTTTGTGAAGGTGTGTGTTTATGCACACTTGTGTTTGTGTGAATGTATGTGTGTATCTGGGTCAGCATGTGTGAGTGTATGTGTGTGTGTGTGTGTGTGTGTGTGTGTGTATCTGGGTCAGCACGTGTGTGTGTGTGTGTGTGTTGGTATATGTGTGTATCTGGGTCAGCGTGTGTGAATGTGTGTGTGTGTGTGTGTGTGTTGGTGTATGTGTGTATCTGGGTCAGTGTGTATGAGTGCTATGTGTTGCTGTGTGTGTATGTGTGTATCTGTCAAGTGCCTCTGTGTGTGTGTGTGTGTGTGTGTGTGTGTGTCTATCTGGGTCAGTGTGTATGAGTTACTATGTGTTGCTGTGTGTGTGTGTGTATCTGTGTCTATGTGTGTGTGTGTGTGAGTTGCTATGTGTTGCTGTGTGTGTATGTGTGTATCTGTCAGGGTCTATGTGTGTGTGTGTGTGTATCTGGGTCAGTGTATGTGAGTTGCTATGTGTTGCTGTGTCTCTGGGTGTGTGTGTGTGTGTGTGTGTGTGTGTGTGTGTGTGTGTGTATCTGGGTCAGTGTGTGTGAGCTGCTATGTGTTGCTGTGTCTGTGTGTGTGTGTGCTGGTGTATGTGTATATCTGTCAGTGTGTGTGTGTCTGGGTCAATGTGTGTGAGCTGCTATGTGTTGCTGTGTCTGTGTGTGCGCGTGTGTGTGTGTGTGGTGGGGCAGACTGAACTGGACAGCCTCTGGTTTTGTCCCATGATCCTCTGGTTCTAAGTCCCCTTGCCTGTCCGAACCCACTCCGCTGGATGGCCTTGAAGCTCCCCGCCAGCTCTAGGGAGCCCAGCCTCCTACAGGGTGGGACCTTTAAATGAGAGCTGAGGTCGGACAGCAGGTGGTGTGAGACTGAAGAGGGCTAACTGCCCTACTCGGAGGGACAAGGGCAAAGAGATGGGTCTCAACCCAGGGCCTCCTCCTGCGAAGGGGTAGCTACAGGGGTTCGTGGCCGTCCAAGTCCCTCCTCCCCAGCCTCCCACGCAGAGCCAGGAAGGGTTACCTTGTGTGATGGAGCCCCGGCTGTGGTGCTGATCCTTCAGGTGATGGGGGCTGTGGCGGTCGGGCGGGATGGCTCGGCCCATGAGACCTAGGGAGGCAGCAGAACTGCGGTTAGATGGGCACCCGACACTGGGAGGAGGAGTGGACTAACCAGGTGAGGGGAACGCAGGACGTCGAGGCAGGAGACCTGGGCTCAGTCCTTGCCTTCATCACGAGCAGGTGCGGAATCACTTGTGAGCTGCTCAACTTTCCTGACCCTCAGTTTTCTTTCTCAAAGACTACACTGCAGAGCAAGTGCTGATCTACACTGGGCCGAGGGCATTTCCTCACTGGCATTGCTTGTACTAATGAAATCACAAGAGCCAATCGAAATGCACACGCCTGACTGCTGACCTCACCTGGGCGCTGTGGGCAGGGCACCTAAAGCCTCAGAGCTCCATGTAACTGTGAGTCAGAGGCCGGGCATTCCTGGGTTACTGCTTTTGAAAACTGTGATCTGTGATTTCAATGGAAGAGGCACCTCCCAGGTGAGGAAAAGCCCTCCACAGACAGGTACTGCTACCTTCTCTGCCTTAGTCTTAGAGCCGACAGAGCGCAGGACATGGAATCTGGGTGACCCAAGTTCAAATCTAGGCTCAGACACGTTGCAGCTGTGTGACCTTGGGCTTCTGTGTGCCCGTTTCCTCAACAATCAAAAGCAGAGAATAAGAGCGCCCACCCCCACGGCTGTTATGAGGATCATGGGAGATAGTATCGCAGTGTCCGCAAGCCTTACAGCGCTGTCTCAATGCTGCTACTATGGCTCCAATAAGAACAGTAATTACAGATACTGCACACAGCACACTTCAAGGCTGAGTATCTTCTCCAGTCACACTGCCAGTGTGTTAGATTCAGGACTTGAACCCAGGTCCCCCGGCTCAGAGGCCAGCGCTCCAGCCTCTATGCCACGCTGCCGTGCTGTTCATCACCATCAATACTATTTCTCTATGTGCTGTCACAGGAACCACGGGCCTGGAGCTGGAACACTCCCCTCCGGCCCTCCGTGAACTGTCCCTTGCCTCAGTTTCTCCACATGGCAAGTGGGTTTAATAATTCCCTTGCTTACGGGACTGCTGTGAGGGAATTACCTGGTAAACTGTAAAGGCCTAGTATAGGGTCTCTTCACCTGGGGTCCATGAACTTGGATGGAAAAACTCATCTGTATTTTGTTCTATGCCGTTTCCTTAGGAAGCCTCTGTTTACTGTTTTCTTCTGGCCCGTTAGAAGCAGAATGCTGAGAAGGGCCCCTGGGCCACCCAGCCAAGGTGAAGAACCCTTGGCCGACGGGCCCGACTGCAGCCCTCCCTGAGAAAAGTGCCAAGGGGCACTGGCTTCCCTGCACCACCTCTTTATTCATTCTGTTAAAGATTTCCCAATTACATTTCAATCTCTATTTCTGTGGAGCTGAGTTTGACCCATGTGCCCTAAGCTACCAGAGGGCAGAGCCTGTGTCCCGTCACTGGAGCCATGTGAGACATGCTGACCAAGGGGCAACAGATCCTCACTGGACCAATCAATGAAATGAAGCATTCATTAATCACCTGCTGCACATCAGGAAGGGGGCCAGAGCAGTCCCTGCTCTCTGGGTCACTCACCTGAAGGTGGGGGTGGGGAGCCAGGGGACAGGGCGCTGGGCTGGGAGGCAGGGCCACCTGGCTTTCAATCTGTCTTACACACCTGCCGTGTGACCCGCAAGTCACTCATCTGTGTCTAGTCTCCTCATCTCCAGAACAAGGGGAGCTCTGAATCTCTGACCCTCTAGTCTTGTACTAGTGGTACAGGCACAAGGAGGAGGGTGCTAGACTTGAGAATCAGGAACACCAGGCTCAAATCCAGCCTCGGACATTAACTAGTTCTATGTCCCTGGGCAGGTCACTGAGCTTCTGTCTGCCTCAATTCCCCTCACCTATCTCAAAAGGTTACTATTTTAAGGACTCAGAGAAATGTGTTTGCAACGCTTTCCAAACCTGAAGTGCAGCAGAAACCTTAGCTATTATGGCCAACGATGCAAGGAGTCATGAGGGTTGTTATCTCTGCCCCACGGAGCTCCCTGAGGACGAGGGGCTGTGCTCTCGCTGCCCCAGGATTCTCTACAGTGCTAAGCTCAGGGGCACTCGCAGAATGATCTGGGGACTGGTGGGAAGGGAAGGAAGAAGGGCCTGAGCCCCGGCGTCGCTGCCTGGCTACTGCCAGGGAAGCGCCCACCCACCTTCGATGCTGGTGGAGAGCTCCCGACTCAGCCCCCGGCCGATGCGTCCCTCCATCATGTCGTAAGTGCGCTTGGAGGCAGATGTCTCATGGGTCGCTCCCGAGCTGTTTCGTCCATCCTCTTTAGAGCACGGAGACACAGACATTACACCTGGAAACCAAACACACATCCATTGGCCTGGTGGGAGCCAGCTGTGGGTGGGAGCCAGGGGCCTCAGAGCTCTCCCCTCACTGGGGCTCACTTGCCCGTCTTCCTGGCTGGCAAACTGCTCTCAGCTAGGGGGTGAGCTGGACACACCAATGCCCTTCTGACCCTCCGGCTTGGGCCCCAACACTCGGCTTAACTGCCAAAGTGTCTTGTTTGCACAAAAGACTCCACTCCCCTGGGTGACTAGACATGTTCCCCCAAATCCGCCCACCGTCTGTGGTTGGGCTCTGGATCCTGACCATTCCACTGAGTTACAGACACTAGGCGTCCACTTTTTCCGGGTGTGTTCCCCCCACCTCCTGGCCTGCCTTCTTGAGTCATTTTTTTTGGGTGATTTCCATGAACGGGAGATGGAGAAAATTTCCTTCTACTCTGACCTAACTGGGTCAGTATGTCTGTGTGCATGTGTGTAAATAGGACCATGTGAACATGTATGTGCTCAGGAGACCGTGAGAGCACATGAACACAGGGGAGCCCAGTCCAGGGATGGGAGAAATAAGAAGGGCCCTGGGGCCAGCTGCCCACTCGTCAAGCTGCTGGGACTTGGACTGGACAGATACAGCAATGTCGAACCTCTGGGCCTCCATTTCCTCATCTAAAAAACGAGCAGGGTGAGCCTGCTGGCTGAGCTGCTAAGGTTCCTTCCAGGTCTAGAGCCATGATGCTACACAGCCTTTCGAACCAACCCGCAGATCCCCTCTGTACCCTTTGGCAGGACGGCCCGGCATCCAAGCAGGTCGGGGGTCAGCCCTGGAAGAGCTGAGCTCAACCAATGGGAGATGCCTGTAGAGGGGACCATTCCTGCAGCCCAGCAGCAGCAGCAGCCCAGGCCTGGCAGGAGCTTTCCTCATCATCTCCAATTCCCAGACAGTGAGAGTGTCAGAGGGGGCAAAGCCTGGGAAAGACTGTGGAAGGGGCCAGGGAAGTCCGGCAGAGAAGGATTGACCTCGAGACGGCACATCCCTCCCACTGTGTGCGTCATTAAAGCCTCTTCTTGTCATGGCCCTGGGAGCCCTCAAGAACCTCCCCTCTGGCTGGAGCTCCCAACAGGGCCCTTTATCCCGTTCCTTCCTGGGCTTGGCTGAGGGGCTCCCTGGTCCAAGGGGAGAAGCTCAAACCCCAAGGGACATGGTCTAGGGGTAGCAACGTGGATATTTAAAAGCCAGTTTTAATACTGCAGCTGTAAGTCCCAGCCATGACCCCCCAGAGAGCAGCACGGGCATCAGGCACACTCCTGACAGACGGGGGTCCAGGAGGGCCGCTCACCCTGGGGGCTTTTCTCACTGGATTGGACAGATTCCCTCCATCACAGGCCTCCCTCTCTCTGGAGACTCAGCCCTGGCCCAGGGGCTGGACTGCTGGACATGTGGGCAAGGAAGACTTGGGTCTGCATCCTGCCTGAGGCACTGACCGTGTGACCCTGGACAAGTCACTTGACTTCAAGTTTGTAAAATGGGGCCAATGATAGCACCGGGTTATTGTAAGAATCAGACAAGATAATGTCCGGAAAGTGCTTTACAAACCTTAAACTACTATAGACCTGCCAAGTATTATCATCATGAATAATGATAATAAATGTCCATTTTCCCCACTCCCAGCAGGACGTAAACTTCCTGAGACTGTTTCCCCCACTTTCTATCTGCGCACACAGCTGGGGCTTCAGAAAGGCCCGGAGCCAGCTGAGTCAGGCACAGATCGGGGTGAAGCGCCCTCTCTCTGGCCTCCCCATCGCACCCACTTCTCTGCAGAGGGAGGCTCTGGGCTGGCATCTGCCTGTCTGGATGCTCCCATTCTGACTAATACAGGAAAGAGAGACGAAATGTTCTCATTCACGACCCAAGACTCCCACGGGTCAGAGAATCTGGCCGCTGGACACCCAGGCTGCAGACTTTCAGAGCCTTCCCTTCTTGTGCCTGGGAGCTCCTGATGAAAGCAAGCCCTGGCCGGGCTGTTTGTCAGCCAGCGGCCCAGGACAGGAGGTGTGGGGACTGCAGGGCCCAAGGAGGCCTGCTCTGGGCACTGAGCTTGACTGCAAGTCTGTGCGATTGTAGGAGGGATGTAAGGAAAGGAAGAAGGCCTGGAAACACTAACAACAAAAAAAGCAAACCACCCAACCGAACTGAATTGTAAGAAATCTGGCCTAGACGAGATGAGAACGCATCACTGTCTTTGCAGAGGTGGGGGCCTAGGGCTGGGGATCACTGCATACACTGTCAGACCAGGCTGATTTGTGATGTTTTTCCTTCTTTCTGTTAAATCTGTATGTGATGAGGGGGCTGACAGTAATGGAAGAGGAAAGGATAGATCTGAAAAGGAATGTGATTTAAAAAAAAAAAAAAGAGTATCTTTTTTTTTAAAAGCCAGGTATGGAAAAAAACCCAAACAAACCAAACCAAACCAGCTGCTCCCTGACCTCATAGCTGGGAAGTAAGAGAGGCCTCGTAGAGAGCTGCTCCTTAAGAGACAGGAAGGGCTAGAAATATTCTTGGGAGTAAAAGACAAAAACAAACCCCCAAATCCCCAACTTTTCTCCCTTCTAGTGTGTAAGGGTGGGGTCAAAAAACATTAGCCTTGACCTTTAACTAGACAAGACCATATGGCAACGCATCGAATAGTCATAGGCCATCCACTAAGTGCAAAAAGACCTTCAAACTGGGAGGGCCCTATCAGCCAATCGACCCACATGTGTTAAGTGGGCGCCTTCCCATGCGCGTCCCAGCATTCTCCACCAATAGAGCAGGGGCTGGGGGCAATGCCTGCACTGGAGGTAAAGGGCAGACACGACCTCTCCCCCCATGAGCCCCTGGGAGTTTTGTTTTCCTGAGGCCGGCTGCTGCCTTGGGTGACCAGAGCTCCCTAGAAGCCACCCACACATTTGGGGACAGTGGTGCTTTCTCTGCTGATGAGAACTCGGTTGGCATCTCCTGGCCTCTGGGCCCAGAGACAGGCCTGCCAGGCCCCGCTGACCTGCTAGCACCAGGAACAATGGCTGGGAGGCTCCATGACTGGGATAAGGGACTTCTTGCAGCCAGCAGCTTGAGCCCACTGTCCCCTGGACCGTGCAGCTTTGTGAAAGACAGCCCACAGACATCTCGGGCGATGTTTTGCTCCCAGTGCATGTACTGCAGCTACATGAGGCTGGCTGACTGAATGGGTTCTCAGCTGATAATCTTGGGAAGGAGCACACGGGTAGGGGCTCAAGCCCAAGGCATCAGAGAACTAGCCGGACTCCTCTGGGTTCTCTGTTACTCCTAGAACCCCGAGGGGGAGATGTAGCCATGCTCTGGGCCCTAGCTTGTCAGAGAGAGTGGGGACTGAGATAAGGGTCCTCAGAGACTACACAGGCTACGCCCCCTACACTGGAGGGAAAGACATCGCTGCCAGCCTGACTCCGGAGCTGCCGGTGTTTCTGGTTGCCATTTCCCCTTCCGAGCCCGGTTGGCCCGCCTGTCTTCCTTTATGGCGTTTTTATGAGCGAGCCCACGTTTCTGTATTCGGTTCTATGTTCTTGAGCAAAGGACAGAGAACTGTCCAAGAATGCACACAAGTGGGTTCCTGACTCTGTCCTCATCTCCCATTCTTTTCTAGCTTCCAACTGGCCTGTGTCTATTCTGAGAAGAAAGCCTGGAGGCGAGGCCAAGCTGCTGGCTTCCTCCAAACAGTCTCTGACAAAAGCCCCACACTGCTCGGGTCCCCAAGCCCTCTGACTCACCATCATATGAAAGGACGTGCCCCTTCTTTCCTTCATAGATGACGTGTCCTTTGGGCAAGCCGTCCTCTCTGCCTTTGTCCACTCGGCTGGGGCTGTCTTCTCCGATGATCCTGGTGATGGTTCCTTTGTAGAGGACGTCAGCCGGAGTGCCCTGAGAGAAGCCACCGAGAGACAGAGGGAGAGACGTCATCACCTGGCCCTGAACCCTCATGGGCATGCACATGTACACACACACACGCATATGCACACATGCATGCACACAGACTCTCACACATGGGAGGCAGCGAGCAGGAGAGGGGTCCGGGGCACAGCTCGGGCTGGGAGACCACTGGGAACAAGGCAGACTCATGGAGCCCAGATCCACAAGGACCAGGCACTCCGATGGACCAAAAACTAAGACTGGAGGAAGGAGTATGCTTGTACGGTAGGAAGGCTGAGCAGCACACATGGGCTCCAATCCTGGCCTGGTACTTGCCTCATGTACAAAATGAGACAGGGGTAGATGGCCTCTGGCTGAGGGCCTGTCCAGCTCAAGATGCATGATTTTTGTGCTATTAGGTGAGTGGATGCAGAGCTTCAACACCAGGCTCGACATTGGGATGATCTGAGTTTGAATCCTGTTTGAGACTAGCCAAGTGACCCATGACAAAAGCTCCCCCATCCTTGGCATCCTTCTCTCTAAGGACGAGGGGGCTGGATGCTCCTCTCCTTGCCAACCTCTAAGGAGCAGCTACTTGGAGAGCGTCCACAGGTGAGGATGTGAGAGTGAATGTGAGTCAGTGTCTAACTCCCACCACAGAATCAGCGACTTCCCTTGGACCACATCAGACCCACAGACTCAGAATTCTGGCCTCTGATGGGAAGAAGGTGCCTGCCTGCCTGGCTTCCTTGGATCCTCTCTGAGTTCATTAGAGGAAACTCTTCTTCCCATTGGGTTATAGTGGCCTAGATGGGAAGGTCAGGCACTGCTGCCCCAAGCCCCTTTCCCCTGCCACGGGCCCCTGGGAGTTTTGTTTTCCTGAGGCAGGCTGCTGCCTTGGGTGACCAGAGCTCACTAGAAGCCACCCACACTTTTGGGGACAATGGTGCTTTCTCTGCTGACGAGAACTCGGTTGGCATCTCCTCGCCTCTGGGCCCAGAGACAGGCCTGCCAGGCCGCACTGACCTGCTGGCACTGGGAGGGATGGCTGAGCACTAGCCCACGGGCCAGAAGCCAGACAAAGTGAGCTGTGCCCAGCTCAGGGTGCTGCCAGAGGCCTGGGCTTCTTAAGTGACTAGATTCAAACCCGAGACAGTCCTAAAAGCCAACACTTTTAGTGAGGACATAAGGAGTCTCAGAGGCATCACTCTGCAAGGTGTGAAGTGTTCTCCCTATGATGATCCTGGTGGCAGGAGAGTCCACAGGTAGGAGGTGGGGAGTCAGAGGCACAATTCGAACTTGGCTTTTCCAGATCTGAAGAACTTCCTGATGCCACCTTTCTGAGTTCCTTTCTGCCCAGAATTCCAAAAATGTTTGCAGATGCTTTTCTTTCTTTTCTGGCCACACCCCTGCCCCTATTGGAGCTAGGTTTTAAGCTTGGAATTCAGTCATTAGAAATTCATTCCTCTGGCCCATTCCCACCAGCATGTTAACCAGGTTCATTCCCAAAACTAAGATTCATCCCCAGCTTACTATATTACAACTATTAGAGATTTTAATGTGAAAAAGCCTAAGAATTTTAAGTCATTCCCCCCCTAGTGTGAATGAGTTCACCAGCCAGGGCACCTTGGGCTGTGTCCCAAAAGGACCACTGGACTCTGTAGTTGGAGAAATCCTGGCTCTGGCTGCCTGCTACCCCTGCTGACCCTGGGCATGTTACATCAGTTCTCTAAGTCGGCTTCCTTCCCACTCAGACGGTGAGGATCCTGAACTACACCAAGCTCTACCTAGGGGGCGATGACCAAGGCTCTGCCCCAGGGATCCCCCAGTTTAGAGGGCGCTGACAGCACTTGCATACCCTTGGCAGGAGGAATAAGGCCTCAGCCCTAGTTAGCAAGAATCATTGCAAGACAAAGCTGTCAGATGGAGTGCCTTCCCTCCCCTCCCGTCCTACATCAGGTGATCACCAGCCTGCCGACGTCCCCCACCCCAGCCACTTCCACAGGCATACAGATTGGGAGGTACAGCTCTGGCACCTGACGCTCTCAAGGGCTCTTCCAGCCCAGAATCTATGACATTCTAACGGCTTCCTTCCTAACAAGAGGAACTTGGTCAGCATTTTTCTGAGAAAGGGCCAGAGAGGGCTGGGGTTAAGCCTTTTTATTCTCAATGGAGGCTCTCCCAGGAAGATAACCTAACCTGTTATCTTCAGGGTCGTGCTAATTAAGAGGCCGGGAAGAAAGAGGGGTGAAAGCCACTCCTGCCTCCTCCCCTGCTTGGAGGGTTCTGAGACATTGGGCCACAACACCCAGATCTACTGGGGTGCTTGGGGTGACCTTGGCAGGGGCAGGAGTACCAGCACATGAAGACAGTCTTGGGCTGCGTTAACTGCAGCGTCTGGGCAGAGGTCCAAGAGGAAATGATCATGGTGACCCCGATCACTGTGGGGAAGGGGAGGGAAAGGAGGGGAGGAGCACCCTGGGGCTCATGGAAGGGACTGGCTCTCAGAGGACCTCCCCCCCACCTCCACTTCCTTGTGTGGTCAGTGCTCTCTGGAGCACTGCTGAAGGAAAGGCAGATTATGCTATTAGGGAATCAGTTCCACAGCCGTTCATCAAACAGCTCTGTGCTAAGTGCTGGGGGAAATAAAAAATCTGAAGAAGCAATGGGCCCTGTGGAGTGCCTTTCTCCTGCTTCTGACACTACCTGAGTGCTCACCCTCGGCCCCAGTTTGCTCTTCTGTAGAACGAGAAGGTTGGAGCCCCAAGGTCCCTGGTGATGCTATGAACACAGGGCAAGTCACTTCAATGCCCTGGGGCCTATGCTCCAGGTGCCAAGACCTGGTCCCTGCACCGGGCCATTGCCCCCTCATTTCCTGCACTACCAAGGCCCTGATACTGCCGTGGTCTGCCCACCCCCTGAGCTCGTACCCTGCCTCCTTACAGCCCTGGAATCCCTTCCCAGGGAAAGATGCCTCCAATTTCCAGAGGAGGAAACTGAAATTTAAAGAGGGAAATGACTTGCTCAGGGTCACAAAGCAGATTGCCAGGCCCTGAACCCAGGCGAGGGCCCAGAGGGCCCTTTAAGCCCTGAGATTGGCCGCAGTGGGCTGTGGAAGCTCAGTGCCCATGGGGAGAAGGCTCTGGGTCTTATCCCTGCCAGGTCTCACACCTCCTTATCTCCTGAGACTGCGGGCGGCTCCTTCCTCCCCCACAATGCCCTGACTGAGGTGGGTGGGGCATCAACAAGGGCCAGAGGCTGGAGTCAGGGGACCTGGTCCCAATCCAGAAGTCTGCCTAGGGGACCTGGGCCCGTGGTGACTTCCTGTGGTCCCGGGTTCCTGATCTGTAAGGTAAAGAGGCTGTGTGCCAGGCGGCCTCTGACGTCTGTTGTTCTTCTATCTACTGTGTGAAGGGCGGAGAGAAGGAAGATGATGACCAAAAACAAGGAGAGAGCTCCTCATCCTCAACTTCGACATCAGGGGGATGGAGGAGAAGGGTGGCAGCACCCCCAAATTCCTTTGTATTTACTTAGGATCACAGATCCAGGGCCGAAGGGGTCCTTGGAGGCCCTCTGACCCAAGCCCCTCATTTTTACAGGTGAGGAAACTGAGGCAAACAGTGACTTGTTTGAGGTCACATAGTTAGGAAGTGTTTGAAGCTGGATTTGAACTTGGGTCTTCCTGACTCCAGGCCTAGTGCTCTGTGCACTATGGCGCCACCTAGCTGTCCATATACTACATATAGACACATATATATGTATACGCACGTGCACACACCATGGGGCTCTCCCCACTCCCTTGGGACCTTAGGCAGGCTAGAAGAGGCCTGCCCACAGTGGGCAGCAGGCAGTATACCTAAGGTCACTTCCCTACCTTGGGGTGTAGCCCCACCTAGGACAGGAATCATGTGTTGGGCAGGCCTTCTGGTCCGAGTCCCAGCCAGGCCAAGCCCTGGGACTCTCCCTTCTGCCCCAGCTCCTGTGGTGCTCACTTACGTGGGTTATGGAGCCTCGGTAGGTGATGGGGCTTTCTGAGGGCGGCCGGCTGCTGGGGATGCCTTTGGTGATGCTTCCTCCTGGAGCGGAGCCCAGGCTTGTTCCTACAAAAGACGACATCCTTGGTGATGGGGAGCACAGCCCAGGCTGGGTGGGGTGGGGGGGCAATTCAGAGATCACCACTGAGGCCATAAGCCCTTCTTTTGCCACCCCCACCCCCTAACCCCCACAGGAAACAGGTCATAGCACAAGGTGCCGGTCCTACGCACAACGTAGTTCTCTCCAGAAGCCTTCCCCAGTTACTACTGTAATGCTTTCCAATACATGTGATAATAATACTGCTTCTTATTTACTGACACATTAATTATATTGTCAGTTTTAAAAATAATACTAATTACCCGACACTTCTAAGATACTTTAGGGTTGGCCCAGACCTTTCCTCCCGAGGGAAGGCATTTCAGGCGTTATTACACTCTCCACTTTAAAGAGGGGAAAAGTGTGCTCAGAAGTCACAGGGCATCACAGCAGGGCGGAAAGAGCCTCAGTCTAAAGAGGCTGTGCTCAGTCTTATTCTTGATGTCCTAACTGGGCGCCCAAAGGTCACTTGAGAGGGCCCTCCCCAGCAGCCTCCAGGGAGTATCTACAAAAGGTTTTAGACCAAGATGGTGCCTGCTTTGAGGGAGGATGGCACCTGGGAGGTGGGAGCTAATCCCCGGCCCCCTCTATGGAAAAGCACTGGAACTTGGGAGAAACGGTCCAACACCTGGATAGATGGACGGCAGTAGCAGGGGGTGGGCCCTGTGTTCCTATCTGACAGATGGAAAAGTAAAGGTCCAGAGGGAGAAAGGGCAGATGGGAGGCTGAGAGGTCCCTGCCTAGATGCAGGACAAAGAAAGCTGGTGTAAGAGTCAGAGGATTTGGGTTCAAATCCCACCCATGTGACACGCTGGAGGTCTTAGTTTCCTCATCTGTAAAACAGCCTCCAAGGGCCCCATCCAGCCTGTGATGCAATGATTCTATGAGGAGAGCATCTCTGAGGTCCGGGCCCATCCTGGCCAGGGTACGGGATATCCCCTGCCCCTCCTGGGATCTCCCTCCCTCCCCGGGGCCTTACCTCTCAGCACTGATGTCTCTTGGGTTGCTGGCATCACCAGGGTCTCAGGCTGGCCGGCCTGGCTCCTCGGGGAAAGCTGTTCCTGCTTCACTCCAGGGAAAGGCACTGCAAAGAGAAGTGTGTGACTGGGGGCAGCCCCCAGGGCTCCACAGGCTCACCCTCCTCTTGCTCTTGTTCTTGGGGCTCAGAGACAGAGCTGCAAGGAGGATGTTGGGGACCCTGAGAGCGGGCCAGTGTGGACGGGGAGCATGCAGGACAGAGAAGACACAGCCTGCCGGCCTCAGCTTGCCCTTGCCCTGCTCTGGGCCCCTATCTCCTTGCCTCAAGGGCCCCATCTCCACATTGCTTGTCAGGGTAAGGGTCTCTACCAGGGACCAGTCGACTTCTCCTTTGGAGTGAAGGTAATGGCAGGCACTGGCTCACAGCCAGAGGGTGAGCTGACCCATAAAGGCCAGGGAAGGGGGAGGGCAGTTGGGGCCCATGCCAATAACAGCCTCAGTCTTCAGTCTGAGGTGGGCAGGGATACACTCAGAGCCAGAATGTCAGTCCAAGGGGAGGGGTGTGGGACATTCGGGGATCACATCCTGTTAGATTAATGGCCCCTCCTCACCACCTGGCAGAGCCTGTGACCAGGTCCCTTGCTGAGAGGAGGAAGGAAGCCGTGTGAACACGCGGGGTCACATTCTGGATAAAAAGAGAGCCCCTGAAACCTGGCACCAGTTCCCGGATGGCTTTTCTTCCCCTGCGCCTCTTGATTTGCCTGAACACAGACTTCCAGGTCAAACCCCGTGGAAAATGCGTCAGGGGAGGAAGTTTTTCCTGGAGCTGGCGCTCTGGGCAAGACCTTGGAGGGGAGGGAAACAGCCCAAGATCCACCTAGCCACCTGGCATCGTGCCTGGGCCTCCTCCCCACCCCTGCCCCAAAGGGGAGTGTACTCCCCATCATGGGACGCTTTCTCAAACAGAGTCGGCATGGCCACCTGCTGGGGAGGGAGGGAGCGTGGCCTGTGGGACCTCTGAGGCCCCTTTCCAACTCCTCCAAGCCAATCAGATGGGGACAAGGGAGCCCCAGCACTTACCCAGTTTTTTGGGGTCCATGGTCAAAGGCAGACCCATGGTGATGGAGCCCACGGGAGCTTTGGCGTGCTCAGAGTATGGAGTATGCAGCTGGATTGGCACTCCCTGTGACGAAAGAAGAGGGAAATGGTACCCAAAGCCAGGCAGGTGCTTATCCTGGTCCCTCTGCATCCACGACGGCCCTGGGTCTGAGGCACCCTGCAGCCAAGCCTCTCTCAGCGGTATGGAGGGTGTTACTGTTCCATTCCATAGGCAAGTAAACTGAGGGCTTATGATCTGCCTGGATGTGTGGGGCCTGGGAAGTGGAGGGCAGGATCACTGTGAAGAGGAGGTCTGTCCAAAGAGGCTTGGGGATAGAGGTGGCGAGCCAGCCTAGTTTCTGGGAAACCCAAGTCCCTGGCATTTCTAGCATCTGGTCAGATGGCCTGGGGACATTCACTGGGCCTGCAGAGTTTACCTCTCTCTTCTTCCAGTGACCCAATGGAAAGGGGGTTGTGGGGGGCCAAGGCCCTGGGATCTGCCACGACCTTGCGGCCCTGTCCCTTGGATGTCCCAGTGACACGGTCTCCCTCATCCCTTCCCTTGCCAGCTCTGGCCCTGTCTCCCAAGGACACAAAGGTCCTCTGTCCCTGTTTCCAGGGTGACTGTCCCTAGGCGGGAGGGTGGATCAGGAGCTGACACTGGTTGCTATTTTTACCTCCTGTGAATGCCCCCTCCCAGTCCTCAGCCCCCCCCATCTCATTTCCTCTGGGATCCTCGGCTTCTCAGCCGCCCGCTGGCATCTGCCCAGCCCTGGTATTGTCTTGAATGGAATGAGGTCTGGTCCAAAGTCCCTCACCGCCCTGCCCTGTGCAGAGTCCCAGCCCAGAGAATCCTGGGACTGACTGTGACCCATCCAGACCTTTGGACGATTCCCACCCGCTGTTCCAGCTTTCTGGGGTTCAGTCTCTGGTCTGGAGCTAGAGGCTGGGGCAGCTGGGAGGACCCGGGGGACTGGGGCAGCAAGGTCCACCCCCCCCAGCCGTCCCTGCTGCACCTCCTGTTAAGGTGGGGATGGGGAACCTTACGGTTCAACCCCCTCATTTTACAGATGAGAAAACAAGCTCAGAGAGCAAAAGGCACTTGCCCAAGGTCAAACAGCTGAGCTGAGAGGCAGAGCTGCGGTGCAGACTCAGAGTGCGGTGCTTTCCACACTGAGCCATGAGCTCCGGTTAAGCAGCCTTGTCCCAAGGCAGCCAGACGGGCAGTACAGAGGATGCTGAATGGAGTCAGGAAGACCCAAGTTCAAATCCTGCATCAGACACTACTGGCAGTGTGACCCTAGGCAACTCACTGCCCTGCTGCCTGCCTCAGTTTCCCCATCTGTAAAATGGAGGATAATAATAGCCCCCCAGGGTGGCTTTGAGGATCACAGGAGAGCACACATGTGAAGTGCTTGGCCTGTCTTACAGGAAATGCAAACTTCTAGCTTTTCCTTATCGTGACAGTGGCTGGAGACATCTCCGCAGGCCAGGGCCTACCTAAAATGCCTCAAGCTGTCCTTAAATGGGCATAAAAGGAAGATGCTAGATTTTCCAATGGACTTGCCCCTTCCTGCTCTTAGACTAGGGTCACCAAGGCTTTCTGTTCCTCCTGTGACCCATTCCCCTAAGCTGTGTCAATTCTCTGCAAAAGAGGGGGGGAGAGATTGAGAGAGGGAGAGGAATAGAGAGAGGGAGGGAGGGAGAGAGAGGGAGAGAGGGAGAGAGAGAGAAAGAGAGGGAGAAAGGAGAGAGAGAGGAGAGGGAGAAAGAGAGGGAGGGAGAGAGAGAGAGAGAGGGAGGGAGGGAGGGAGGGAGGGAGAGAGACAGAGAGAGAGGAGAGAGGGAGAGAGAGGGAAGAGAGAAAGAGAGAAGAGGGGGAAGAGGGAGAGAGGAGAGAGAGAGAGGGAGGAAGGGAGGGAGGGGGAGAGAGAGAGGAGAGAAGGAGAGAGAGAAGAGAGAAAGAGAGAAGGCGGGGGAAGAGGGACAGAGGAGAGAGGAAGAGAGAGAGGACAGAGGGAGGGGGAGAGGGGGAGAGAGAGAGAGAAAGAGAGAGAGAAAGAGAACAGGCCCCATGGCTGGCTGCTCGCCTGCCCCCTGCCTGTGGCTACCCAGGGTGCCGGTGTCCCCTTGGAGCCTTACCTGGGAGCTCACAGGCCTCTCCAGGACAACGGGGTGCTTGGTAGAAGAGATGAGAGGGGGCGGATTGGAGATGCTGGGCACTCTCTGCAGGCTGGACCTGGCACCGTCATGCAGGTTGAGAGAGATAGGGTGACCTGGACATGAGAGAGAGAGAGAGAGAGAGAGAGAGAGAGAGAGAGAGAGAGAGAGAGAGAGAGAGAGGGAGAGAGATGCACACACATGAAATGCACCAGAGGATGACTACCCATGTCCGGAGGGTATGCTGCTGACTGGCCCGATGCCTGCTATGTTCTGGGCGCTGCATCTGACAGCAGCAGCACAGACAGTAGACATGGTCCCAAGCCAGGCGACCAATGCTTTGAGGACCCATCCCTGTGCCCCTCATTAGCCAGCTCCTGCTGGAGCCTCCCTCTAGAGGTGGCACCCAGGCTAGGCCTTTACCGCGCTCCTCTCCCTGTCCACACCTGTCCAGCTCCCTCATAGAACGTAGGCTTCTATCTGCCTTCTCACTTACACTCAACACAGTAATTGCTTAATAAACATTCGCTGTCTTGACTTGTGGGCCAGAGGGGAAACGCCAGCCTTGAACCTTCCCCCACCCACTCATGCATGCTTGCTGGGTCAGGCATTGATGCAAGGGAGGGGACCTTAGCCTCGTTACTCCAGAGTGCCCAGAAGCAGGATCACCTGGGCAGAGGGCCCCCATTCCACAAAGCCCTCCCGGATTGCTCCTGGGATGGCCTGCCACCTCTGCCAGATCTCTCCCCACTGAAGGACCTCAGGTGGGGGCAATTCCATGGGGCTGGGACCGTCTGGGGTGGGGGTGGGGGGTCAGCGACTCTTCCTGTACCCAGAGGCAGCTCCTGGTGGAAGAGCCTTGAGGAGAAGGCGCCTTGGGTGGGAGTGGGTCCACCCTCACCAGAGATCTATAAGCAAAGGCTGGGTGGAGCCCACATTTTAGAGGCCATAGGGCTGGAAAGGGCCTTCAGAGGCCACTGCCTAATAGAGTATAAGCTCTGGGAGGAGAGGAATGGTCAGCTTGTTTGGGCCTCTGTGCCTCTAGCACCTAGTATACAGCAAGCACTTAATGAATGCTCCATTTCACAGATGAGAACAATGAGTCCCAGCAACATAAGCTGTGTGTGTTCAAAGAATCATCCAATCCAGAGCAGGAAGGAAGAAGCTTAAGCACCCACTGTGTCTGCCCCCTTCCTTTCACAGGTGAGGGTCACACAGCAAGTGAGTGACTGAGGCCACATCTGAACTCGGGTCTTTCCTGACCACAGGTCACGCAATCCTAACAGGGCCCCCATGACAGGTTTAGATCTGCGGTCCTGGTCCGTGCTGGGGACCATAGAGGAGGAGGTTTCGTGCCCCTGGCCTCTGTTCTGAGGCTGGGCCAGGCTAGGAGGAAGCCTAGCACCTCTGATCTGGATGGCCTCCAAGGCCAACCAGCCCAGCCTGGCTCTGGCCAAGGGGAGGCCTTCAGTATCCAGGACTGCAGACCGGCGCTCTCTGCCCCAGCCCAAGGCAGGCCGTGCTGCCTGAGGCAGGTCTGCTCAGTGGGTGCCAAGATGTCCCTTGTTCCAGCAAAACCCAAGCCTGTCTTTGACTGTGAGCCCTCGTTCCCACTGGTCCTGCCTCCTGGGGCAGGCAGAAGAACCCTGAGCCCTCCTGCTTAGCTGTTGAAGGCTGCTAGGGCAGTCCCACTCCCCAGTGTAAGAAGACTGTGTAGGCCCAGAGGGAATGCAGATACCTGCAACAGAGCCCCCCCCCCCCCCCCCCGAGGAGGGCCCCCCTAGACCAGGACCAGGCTTACTTACCTGGTGGGTTATACGGGAAGGCAGGGGGCTCCAGCTGCGGAGAGTTCTTGATCACTTCTCGAGGAGGCACCGGGAAAGGCAGGGCTGGGGCCCAGCACGGAGCAGGCTCCCCGCTCAGCTTCTGGCCCTCCGAGAAGGAGGAAAAATACACCGGCTTCTCTACAGGAAGAAACACAACAGTCCCGTCAGGCCCTCCTCTCTCTGGGGCTCCCCCAGCATCAGCCCACAGCCCCCGCTCTCAGGAAACCACAGCCATCCCGTCTAGGTCCTCCCCTGGCCCCAGCTTGAGAAAAGTATCATCCTCCCCATCACAGCCCCACCTTCCCCACCTCCAGCATCACCCAGTCGTGCCCCTCAGTTGCCGTCAGTGCCTAGAAGTTCGCACCCTGCCTTGGATGGAGAGTCTGAGCCATCCTTCATGGCCCAGCTCAAGTCCCACTGCCTGTAAGGAGACTCCTCTGACCCCGAGCCTGGCCCCTGCCGACCCCTCTCCCTCCTCTGCCCCGGCCCTGCCCTGACTGTGGCCAGCACCGCCTCAGATGGCTGATGACATTCTAATTCTGTGCTGTCTGCAAAACCTCCCGCAAGACATCTGTGCTAAGGGGCATTTGCACAGAGCGTTAAAGGTCTGTGGTGTACTCAGTAAAGATGATCTTGTTGGAGCCTCACAATCCCGGGAGGGGAGTACCTTTTACAGAGGAAGAAACTGAGGCCTGAAGGCACTGATGCCACCTGTCATGGCCCTACCCTTGTGTCAGAGGCAGAATGTGAACCCAGGCCCTCCTGACTCAGCCCCTCCACACACTGAGAGCCAGAAAGGGCCCTGAGAAGCCAGTCAGAGTCCAGCCCACAATCACCCCCCCCTCCCCAGGAGCCAAGTGCCACTGTTACTATTAGCCCTTTTTTATAGATAAGAAAACCAAGGCTCAGAGAGATAAGGGGAGCTGGAGGCCACGAGGTCCAAGGACAGGAAGTGACATGCCAAGCTTAGCCAGGCACTAAGTGGGGGAGGCAGGATTTGGAATCAGTCCCCTCAATGTCCCTGGACTCCAAGTCCACAGCCCCATCACAGCGCCCCGCACCACAGCCCAATTGGGGCAAAGAAGGCGAGCCTGCCCAAGGACTGAGGCACCGAATGGGAACGATGCCCACAGTGGGCACCACACAGACTCTATATCCAATACAGTGTTGCTGTATTGCTGTGAGATCACACACAGGGAAGGATCACCATGGCCCAATGTACAGGAACATACATGAGAGGGAAGGAGGGGAGAGGGAGGGAAGGAAGGAAGGAAGGAAGGAAGGAAGGAAGGAAGGAAGGAAGGAAGAACAAGGTAGGGGAGAAGGGAGAAAGAAAGGAAGGGAGGGAGAGAAGGAGGGAGGGAGAGAAGGAGGAAGGAAGGGAGGGAGGAAGGAAGGAAGGAAGGAAGGAAGGAAGGAAGGAAGGAAGGAAGGAAGGAGGAAGGGAAAGAGGCAGGGAGGGAGAATGACATTGAAGATTTCATAGGGAAGAAGGTTCCTGTCCCCACACGGGGTACACCAGATGGACCTGGGGACCCCCTGCAACTGCACATTCAGTGCCTGTGAAGTCTTCCCAGGAGGAACATGAAATCTGGGCCCAGATAAAGGCAGGATGTGGAATTGATCCACCCATGAACTAACAGTAATTAGACATGTCCTATGTAACAGCTGGTGCTAGATTCCGGGGTGCCCCATCCTCAAGGGACTCCTATGTCAGTGGTGGGGAGGGGGTGTGGGGCACACAGGTCTATCAGGTAACTGGTGCAGGAGGCTGCACTGGCACCCGGGGGACCACGAAAGGGGTCATGAAGAAGGGGGGCCCTCATTTGGAGGCCGAAGGGATGCCGGGCTTTCTGGGGGGCAGTATCGGGCATGGGGGATGGGAAATGGTGTGGCCTTGTAGACCAGTCCTACGTCATGGAGAATGAGAAGCAGAAGGCACTGTAATGGGATGGAGGTGGTGGAAACCGGGGGCCACACAGCTTTCAAAGGTTGCTGCTCCCCTCTCCCCAAGCACGAGCCCCATGAGCCTCAGGCTGACACATGAAAGCCATGCCGGGTGCTCCTGAGTCCGATGCAGAGAAACCCTGCTTTCTGTGGATGATAACCCCATGGAGCCGATCATCCGCAGGCCGTGTCCCAGCAGGAAACAGAACTAGATTCAGAAGGCTTTGGATGGATTCATGAATGACAAGCACCACAAGAGCCTGCCCAGGGAAGTGAGCGTGAACGTAAAGCTGCAGGGCTGACGTCAGGAAGGACACGTTCCACAGGGCGGCTGCTGGTAACCAAATCCCAGACAGGACGTCAGAGCCAGAATGGCCGAAAGAGCACCGAGGTCAATGGCTTCACTTTACTGATGAGGAAACAGGGACTTCCCTGAGGTCATTCAGGCAGGAAAAGGCCTTGAGACCCAGACTCCCCCAGAATTTCAGAGCTGGAAGGATCTCAGCAGGCACCTAGGCCGGCCAGGATAGACATGAGAATTCCCAGTGACATTTTGGACAAGGGGTCTTTCAGTCTACAGTGATGGGGAGCCACCCGTCCATTGGGGGGCAGCTCTCATTGTCAGGAGGCTTCCCCTCAATGTCCAGCCTCAGCCTGCCTCTGGCAGCCTCCTCGCATTGCTCCTGGATGTCCTCTAAGGCTAATCCATCTGCCCCCTGACCCTTCTCTCCTCCAGGCCACACATCTCCAATGCCTTCAGCGGAGTCCTCAGCTATCACAGGCTCAAGGCTTTCTCTACCCTGGCTGCCAACAGCACTCCCCTTAAAGGGCAGTGCCCAGAAAGCAATTAGACTCCAGGTGTGATCCCCACTTATGGTGGGTGTATTCACTCCCACTGGCCCTCTCTTACAATCTTTGTACCCCTGCCACCCTGTGCCACCTCGGCACCCACCACTGGACCAGACCTCAACTCTGGCACACAGTAGGTACAACCAGCCCATGGAGGGAACCCAAAGTCAGCGCCAGACAGCTTTGGAAATCACATAGCCAAGTCATCTTACAGACCAGAAAATGGCAGATGTCTAAAGAGGTCAAGGACCTTGGCCCAACATCTCCTTCACTCACATGCCACCTCCCCCAAGCATGTTAGCTCCATGAGAGCAGAGGCTTTGGCACACCTTTCTTTGTCCAGAGCTTGGCACAGTGCCTGGTATGCAGGAAGAGTCTAATACATGCTGGCTGACTCATTCTGTAATGACAGAATGACAAACAGAACCCAACTTTTCCTTCCTTCTTTCTTCCCTCTCGCCTTCTTCCCTCCCTCCTTCCTTTCTTTTTCTCCTTCCCTCCCTCCTTCCTTCCTTTCTCTCCTTTCCTTCCTCCCTCTCTTCTCTCCAGCCCTAGTGCCACCTTTAAATCCTATACCCTCGCCTATAAATGAGGGAGGTGGACTAGATGATGGCTAGGGTCCCTTAGAGCCTTGAATGCAGAATCACAGATTTAAAGCTATGGGGGACCACTAGAGGGCATCTCTCTGGTCCAACCTTCCTTTATGGCTGAGATCACTGGCTTGTGGGTCACGCAGCCAGTCAGTGGCAGAGCAGGGGTCTGACGGTGAACCCAACTGTCTCAGGCATATACTGTGTGACCCAATAACTTCCGCTCTGAGTGCCTTAGTTTTTCCATCTGTAAAATGAAGCTGTGACTATTCATACATCTTTGAGGGCTCTTGTGAGGAAAGAGCTCAGTGAGTTACAAAGCAGACACACACTCAAGTTCTGCTGATCCCATCCTGGCTGGGCTGGGCTGAGCCAAGGGACACCTCGCTGCACACGCCGACTCTCCCCAGAGCAGAGTTGAGGAACAGCCTGGTTGAGAGAACAGTCCTGCCTCTCTAGGATGCAAAGTCCTTCTCCATCACATCTCAGGCCAACCATCCGAGCAGTTGAGACAGCTGCCAGAGGCCGCGGGGCAGCCCAGACGCTATCAGGATTCCCTGGGACAGAGGGAACAATTTCACTCTGGACGACCCGAACGCACTGACCACCCCATGCCGAGGCAAGCTCACTGGCCCCTGACACAGAAGGGATGGACTCCGGTCACAGAGTGGGGATTTGGGTATCTGACTCTGCATGATGGTTATAAGGCTCTTTTCCTTTTCAGTGGTGGAGAGAGGTAAGGTGAGAAAATGGAACTTTGTAAACTGGGGGGAAAATGCTTCTTTAAAAAAAAAAACTGAACTGTCCCCTGTAAGGACCTGCTCCCTCACTCCTAACTCTAACGTTCCCACTGGGGCGTGTCCTCCTGAGAACTAATCTTCCCTTTTTACAAATGGGGAAACTGAAGCCCAGAGGAAGAGCATGCCTGGATCTGGCTCTGGCATCCACACCCCTGTGTTGGCCAGTAGTTGTGGCCCTTCCTGCAGCTTCGAGAACATGACCAGAGACCAGTTTTCCTACATGGATAACCCATCCCTGCTGCCCAGGAAGTCACTGGGCTCTAGAGATCAGTTGGTTATCCACCTTTTGGAGAAAAAAGGTCCTCTCTTTTAGTATATAAAAGATCGTGCAGACCCCCCAGGATGTGTAGTGCAGGGTGTCTGCTTACTTCTTCCCAGAACACCCAAGTTCAAGGATCCCTGGTGTCGACCTAGGGCCTATGCTAACCTCTCTGAAAGTGCTCTGTCACCAGGTCCTACCTTGCCTTGGGTACCAGCCTTGGCCCTCTAACCCTGCTCTAAGGAGAAGCTCAAAGGACAAGACACAGCTTCAGAGAGAGACAGGGCTTTAGGGGCCGCGTGGGACAGCCAGGAAGAAGCCAGAGCCCAGAGAGGTCATGGCAAGCTGGAAGAGACCTCAGAGTCTCTAGCCCAAGCCCTTGCTTCAGAGGCCATGAGAGACAAAGAAACTTGCCTGGGATCACAAAGTGGAGTGAGACTGAAACCCAAGTCCTAGGATCACAGACAGTGAGCGAGAGACCTTAATGACCATCAAGCCCACCTGCCTCCTTTACCAGGGGAGGAGATGAGGCCCAGAGAGGGGACGTTCTTTGCCCAGAGTCAGGAGAGTTAAGAAGCAGAGACCCCACATCTAAGGCCCTTTCCACTTAACCATAGGATTCAGTGAAAGTTACCCATTTAAGCAGATGGGAAAACTGAGGGTGCAGCTATATGCCTAGAAGGGGGACTGAAACCCAGGGCTCATGGCTCTCCATCCCCTGCACTGTGCTGCCTCAGACACTAAGACCCACCCACCCCTCCTTCAAGGAGAAGCCCCTGGCCCAAGGCAGCTGCTCTACCAGGGATCCCTAAAGAGCTCTGGGAAGGCAGGGGCTATTTCATTGTGGCCAGCCTCTGGCACATTTAATATGCTCATGGACTGATTGATCCAACAAATTAAGTGGGGCAGCAGATTGGGGGAAGGGGGAATAATTTACTAAAAGGAGGCAATGATCTGTTCCTGGGAGGGGTCAGACCCCCAACCCCTGACTCGGCTCGGAAGAAGCTTTACCGCTGGTCTGTGGATGTGCCGTGGCAACGGTCGGGGTAGTGCTCTCCGCAGGATGTGTCTCTAGGGGACATGCCCCACCACCCTCAGCACAAGGGAGCTGTGGGGCAGGCTACGGAAAGGCCACTGGACCAAGAGATCCTTGGAAGGAAGACCGCTGAGCGAGAAAGTCTGAGATGGGGATGCTGCTGCTGGCAGTGGGGGGCTCTCCCCAACACATCCGTGAGAGCCCGAGCGCACTCCAGGTCAAGGAGTTTGTTCAGCCGGAGAAGACTCCTCTTGAATTCCAGATCCTCAGAGCCAAGGCAGGCAGGTGAGATTAGACAGCAAGCATCTGGCACCGACCAATCCCCTTTGGGCAACACCTGCTTGTCCCAGCCCCACTGGCAAACCGTCTTCTCTGTCTTTGGGCCAGCATCCAGAAAGCTAAACCCTTTCTCAGGGCTACATCCTGAATACTGCCACCATCCTCGGCTGGCAAAAGGCCAGCAAAACACTGTGGGAAATGGGCAATGTGTCCATGAGGGATGGGTCTTCTGGTCAGAGGAGTAGACGGATGGTGGAGAGCTGGCTGTAGGAGCTACCTCCCAAGGCTATCCCAGTAACAGGAGCTCAGGGCCCCCAGGGAGCAGCACAGAACCTGGATACACCTTCACACCAACACTCCATTCCTCTGGGAAAAGTCAGGCCCAGAATAAGCTAATTGTGGGTTTCAGAGGTGGCAGGAGGCGACGACATGTTCCACAGGGCATGGCAGCCCATCCAGGGGTCTCTGCTGCACAGCTCTGTCTGGGCTTCTTGTGGGGCAGTAAGGAGACGGCAGGCAGTAAACCCAATGACCTCTGCAAGGAATCTGGCTAGGAGAGGACGGGGCCTCCCTGCCGAGCTGGAGGGGATGGAGGTTCAGAGACAAAGGTCGAGAGATTTCCCCAGGAGTGATAGGGGAGGGCAAAGTTCACTGGCCTGATTTCCTGGAGTCCACAATAAGCGGTGTCAGACTCTTGGAATTAAAGGCGTTGGTCACATGTGATAATAAAACCTGCCCTAGCCAATTTTACAGTCCCTGTAGGTAAGCTGAGAATCACACCACCTGCCATGAACCTGAGCTGCTGACGCCAAAGGGCAGTGAACTCTGTGATCTCTGCTGGAACAAGGTCACTGATCTAACAGCAACCGTCCTGGGCTTGGAGAGCTATCGCAGGCTCAATCTGGTACTGCTCTGCTCAGTCACTTCAGTTGGGCCTGACTGTCTGTGATCCCTGTGATCCCAGCTGGGGTTTTCTTGGCAGAGACACTGGAGGGGTTTGCCATTTCCTCCTCCAGCTCATTTTACAGATGAGGAAACCGAGGCAAACAGGGTAAAGTGACTGGCCTAGGGTCATGCAGCTTGTATCTGAGGCTGAATTTGAACTCGGGTCCTCCTGACTCCAGGGCCAGGCTTCTATCCACTGTGCCACCCAGCTGCCCCAATCCCGCCTCTTGAGAGAGCTTTCTCTGAGCCCTGGCTGACCTGAACCTAAGGCCCAAGACAGGATGGCCTTGATTCTGCCCTCTGCCCTGTCTCACTGATCCATCATCATGAAGTACCTACTATGGGTCAGTCAGCCAGGGGAGAAAACAGACACACATGTACATACCAAATAAAGACAGCCCCACCCCATCAGGCCCTCCCTCCGGGCTGTCATCTTTCTGGATTTTGCCCCCAGTTGTTAAAGATGCCATTCCCACCAACTCTTACTTTGCACTGACCCCAGGGGAGGGTAAGCTCACTGAGGGCAGAGATTCTTTTTCACTTTTTGTCCCCAAGGTCTAGCACATAGAAAATCAGTAATTCCTTGATGAACTGAATTGAGGAAAGGGAGCCAAGGAAAAAGAGAAATACCAGCATATTCGGCAGCTAGGATATGGGGAAGGAGGGTCTGGCAGTGCTCCTCGTTCCCTCTTCCTAGAGCCTGGTGCTCTCTGGGAAGATGTACAATTCAAGGCTCACCATCCTTCTCCACTGTGGGGCTCCTGCTCTGGCCCCGAGGGCTGCTGCTGGGCTGGGGCGGATCACCCTCTGGCTGGAGAAGATGCTGAGAAGGCAGGGCTGGCTTTCCTGGGGTCACTTCCTCCCGTGGAGGATCATGGACTTTGGTGACCTGCTGGGAAAGAGTGGCGGCATGGTGAGCTTCCTCACCACCACCTGACGCTCCCAAAGGCTGCAAGCAGAGTGAGGTCACCCCCATTTTACAGATGATGTGCCTCAAATTTTCATGTGCATTTCCCCAACAAGAAGGAACATTCTGTTAGTTTCACCTTCTCCTTACTGGTCTTGGTCCATGGAGACATACTTATTGACTGTTGTCTTGGAAAAGCTAGAAGAGCAAAGATGAACCCGGGACAAGGAAGGGCCTCGTAACAGTGAGGACTCTCCTAACATGGAACCAGCTGCATCATCGTATCAAAGTGAGTTCCCTGTCACTGGTGGTATGCAAGCAAGATAGGGATGATGCAAGGACAAGGACCTGTCAGGGGCACGGGAAGCGATGTCTGGAGAGAATGGACAGATTGCAAGTTCTCAAAGGGCAGGGGCTACTTCATTTTTATCTCTGTACCCCCAGGTCAGGCAAAGTGCCCGGCACCTAACAGCTTCTTAACAAATGCTTCTTAATGAATGAACCCCTGCCCAGGCACACCTTGCTGACTTCTGGGGTGCTTTTGCCAATCAGACTCTGTGCACATGGCTAGAGCTGAATAGATCTGGACCCTTGCCCTGCCGGCCCCAATCAATCATTAAGCACCTACTTTGTGCCTTGGGAATACAAAGAAACGCAAAACTGGTCCCTGCCCTTAGGAGTCTGCAGTCTAAGATAGGAGATGCACTCACAGCACATAGGAGGTACTCAATAAACATTCTGTGATTGGTAACAGGGTGTTGGGGACCCCAAAACTGACCTGTCACACAGACTGGGGTGCAGTGGAGTGGGCTCCACCCTAACAAGCTGGCAGGGAGCCCTGTGGCCATGCCAGCCCCCAACAGAAGTGCAGCCTCATGGGCCGGTATTAGCGTCTGTGTGGTGCACATCTCCCCGTCAGAATGTAAACACCTGATCCTCCTTTAGAGAAGGGTCACTGAGGGGCTCAGCAATGGCACCCCAGTGGGCAGGAGTGGCAGGCTGAAGTAGGTGGTATCTGTGGAGGATCCTGGAGGCACATTCTGCTGGAGCCACTGAGCTTTCTCTCCTACCCCCTTCCCCCCAGCCCAGTTCATCAGCCACCTCCAAAGATCTGTTCCCTGGCCTCATTTCCATGGGGATTTCTCCAGGAAATGCAGGGACGAGGGCCAGAAGCCAAGTCTCACTGCAGGCCTTTATTTCTCCACCCACCTCCAAGCTGTGCGAGCCATGCTCAGAGGGAGCACTGCAGCCTTATTTATTTTCTTAAAGAACAGGAAACTAGGCCCAGGAAAGGGACGGGAGGCTCCTTCCTCGCTCAGCAGGAGAGCAGACGCACCCTCACAGAAGCCCCAAAAACCAGGGGCTTCCCTAAGGCTCAGAGATACTTACAATGGGGGGGATGGCAGCCGCTCTCTGCTTCAGCTGTTTCAGGTCCAGGGGTTTCTGAGGTGAAGAGTTGGCCCTGGCATCGGAGGAGGTGTTTAAGAGGCTGGGCCGAGGGGACAGGAGCCTGTGGGGAGAGAGTTGTCAGAACTGACCCATGCTCTACTGGCTCTAGATGGATGAATGGATGGCAGGAGGCTCAGATGACTGCTCGCAGAGCTGTGTCCTACCACGGTGGTCACCTCATCACACACGGGAGGCGCACTGGGAGTCTGCTGACCCAGGGAACCCAGGGGGACCAGGCTGGGCCCAAGCTTCCTGACAGGCTGGGGGCGATCATGCCCTCTCAGGGGTTTAGCACCTGAAACTCTCACACTTCACAGGGCTGCTGGCAAGAGAAGTGCTTTACATGTAAGCTTTCACACCACAGTGCCCACTAGGGTTGATGTTATAGGAAAGGCAGCATGAAGACTTGGAACCAGGACCACAGAAGAAAAGCTTTTAGGGCTGAAAGGAACCTCGGGTCAAGTCGGGCTGCTTGAGAGATCTAGGACCACACTCTGGCTTTGTTTGGACTGGTCACTTATCTCTCTGAGCCTCAGTGTTCTCATCTGTAAAATGGGGACAGACAATAGAGATTTGGAGCAGTAGGAGGAACTGAAGGGGTCATGCAGTTCCAACCCCTACAGGATAACGATGCCTCTGGGTCTGCTACATTTACCGGGCGGTTGTGAGGCACTATGAGGTAAATGAGATACTATGTGTCAAACCTTCTCATTCTGTATCCTCTTTAGCTATTCCCTCCCCTCCAGCATCACCAGACTCTTCAGTGGGGCATTTCAGGTCCTTCACTGATGCCCACCCTGCCCGCCAGGCCATCATACATGACACCCATTCCTACCCTCCGCCAAACTGGCCTTTCTGGTCCTCACACCTGACCCTCCATTTCCCACCCCGGGGCCTCTTTTGGACCGGCCATCCCTCATGCCTAGAACCCTATCTGTCCTCACCTCCACCTCCCAGGGTCCTTCTCTTCCTTAAAGATGCAGCTCTGGCAGAATCTTCTGAAAACCTTTCCTGCTCCATCTGTCCTCCACTGCTATCCATTCATCTAGCCATCATCTATCTCTGACCATCCATCCATCTTTCTTTTTATCTGTCTCCCACCATCCCTCCATCCATCCATCCACCTATCTACCCATCCATCCATCCATCCATCTACCTATCCATCCATCTACCTATCCATCCATCCATCTATCCATCCATCCATCCATCCATCCATCCACCTATCTACCCATCCATCCATCCATCCATCCATCTACCTATCTACCCATCCATCAATCCATCCATTCACCTATCTACCCATCCATCCATCCATCCATCCACCCATCCACCCATCCATCCATCCATCTATCTACCCATCCATCCATCCATCCATCTACCTATCTACCCATCCATCCATCTACCTATCTACCCATCCATCCATCCACCTATCTACCCATCCATCCATCCATCCATCCATCTACCTATCTACCCATCCATCAATCCATCCATCTACCTATCTACCCATCCATCCATACATCCATCCACCCATCCATCGATCCATCCACCCATCCATTGATCCATCCATCCATCTACCTATTTACCCATCCATCCATCCATCTACCTATCTACCCATCCATCCATCCATCCACCTATCTACCCATCCATCCATCCATCCATCCATCCATCTATCCATCCACCCACCTATCCATCCATCCATCCATCCATCCATCTACCTATCTACCCATCCATCCATCCATCTATCCATCTACCTATCCATCCATCCATCCATCCATCCATCCATCCATCCATCCATCCATCCATCCATCCACCTATCCATCCATCCATCCATCCATCCATGCATGTACCTATCTACCCATCCATCCATCCACCCACCTATCTACCCATCCATCCATCCATCCATCCATCCATCCACTTATCTACCCATCCATCCATCCATCCATCCATCCATCCATCCATCCATCCACACCCTCCTATGTTTATGTGGTTAGTATTTCTTTAGGCACCTTTCTCCCATGTGAACTCCTTGAGAGTCAGCATACTTAGTTTTTCAGATTTCTGTCCCCTTAGTGCCCTGTCCATAGTGGTCACTTAACAGACATTAATGAATTGGTTGATTGATGATATAATCATCATTACAACAAGGAAAAAATGAAGACCAAGAGAGGGCAGGTAACTTGCTCAAGAGGGTGTCACACGCCCCACTCCCTACTCTCTAACCAGAGCGTCAGCTAGTCAAGGGTCTAGCTGAAACCACCAATGAGAACATGGGTAAGTAAGACAGGATCCAGGGAGATGGGGCTACCCGTTCTCTTGCAGCATCTGAACCACACGGAGCTGCTGCCTCAGTCCCGGGGACCCTCCTTCCTGGGTGACAGGGTGACAGGGTGGTGTGTCAGGCTTTGTCTTGTGAGAGGACCAATGAGAACCCAAGCTCTTCCATGCCAACTGGGCTGGGCAGCAAGCAGAAGGACCCCGGACAGCCAGTTGGGGAGAAGGAGCCAGATTAAGGCTACAAGGCATTACAGGGTAATCACTCCTAATCCACCTTTGCCTGCTAGGCTCCCGGAAAAGAGCATCTGAAAGTGAAAACACTGGACTTAGGGTGGCTGGCACAGGATCAGAGCCGAGAAGGCTTTCAGAGAGCTGAGAGCCCAGCTTCATCTTACAGGTGGGGAAACTGAGGCTCGTAGAAGCTCACTGAATCCCCCCGGCTCTCAGCCAGATCCACCCTCCACTCCCACTGGGGTGGGCTGCCTTGTGCTGAGCCCAGGCACTGGTGACAGTGGGATAATGCATATTTACGGAGTGCTTCCAAGTCTGCAAACAACCTCATGGGGCACGAACCCCGTCCCTTTTACAGGTGGGGAAACTGAGGCTCTGGGCAGCTAAGGGCCTTAGCTAGGAGTCCCTCACCTTGGAACTGAAGAAAATGTGGCCTGGAGGGGAGGGGACCTGCTGGAGGCCACAGGGGCGAGGGGTGGAGAGAGGTGAGGCTGAGCAGGGCAGCCTCCGTCTTCTCATCTGCAAGATGAGCATGACCAACACACTCATATTCAGAAAGCATTCTGTGAACTGCCGAGCTGTAGAAATGTCAGTGATCGTCCACATCATCATCAGAACTACTGTGACCGCCATCTACATTCCCAGGGCACTTGTTCTGTGACAGGTGCCGTGCTACTCACTTTACAATGATGCCTGACGAGGAAACTGAGGCAGGCAACCATTAAAGCGGTCACGCAGCCACCAAGAGTGAGGCAGGATTTGAACTCAGGTCTTCCCAACTCCAGGACCCTAACCACTGCACCACCTAGCTGCCCTCATCACTGCTATTTAACAGGGGGAAGACACGAGTTCCAGCTCCACCTTGGACACTTAGTAGCTGCTAAAATGCCCAGGCTATTCTAGCTGGGCTGCGGGGGTGGTGGGGGGCTTCCCACCCAGTGATCACTGATCCTTGACAGATGGCTGTAACCAAGAATTAGAGTCACCTGGCTCGATTACTAAGGCAGGGAAGAGGGAAGCTTTTGGAAAGTCAGCAAACCGGCTGGTCCGCTGGTCAGTCAGTCAGTCAGTCAGTCAACAAGCATTTCTCGGACACAAGCTGCGTGCCAGGCACTGTGCTAAGAGGAAGGTCAAAAAGAAAAGCAACCAAATGGGACCTGCTTTCAGGGGGTCAATACGCAGCTCCCTATGGAGTCAAACGCAGACAGCGCCAAAGAGGGCTGAGCCCTGAGAGAAGGCTTCTGGCTGAAGGTGGGATCTGATGCATGCCCTGGGGGAAGCCAGGAGACGTGTTGAGGGGAGAGGGCATTCCAGGCACGGGGCTAAGTCAGGGGATGAAGGAAGCACCTGGAGGCTGGAGATGCTGGCCCTAGCATGTGTGCAGGGATGTAGGTGTGAGAAGACTGTGAGGTGGGAGGGGCCGGGGAACCAAAAACCAACCCAAGAATGTTTTCTGGTGGGCACACGGCTGGCTCAGTCTGCTCCCCAACACTCTCTGAACATTTCACCTTCAAAGATGCCCAGGGCATATTTGGGGCATGGGGCCTGATGCCAGTGACATATCCCGCATTCAACCAACCAACCAGGAAATATCTGAGGAATGCCCGTTATTGTACATTCCTGGTACTTTATGGAGGCTCTCGGCCCAGATGGGGTGAAGGGGAGAGTGAGCATCTGCCCACTGGAGCAGACTACGGCCTTTGGGGGCAGTGACAGTGCCCTCCAGTGTCAGGGTCCCCGTGATCCCCCCAAAGCCAAGCAAGATCACTGACGGCCTCAAGCACCAGCCCTGACAAACTGGCCATGGGTGGATCCCCATGGCCCCTCCAACCAGCCTGATGACACCCAGAGAAATCAGCCTGCCTTCCTCCCAGGCTAGCCCTCCAACCTCCAGAGAAAGCAGTCTCACACGGTAGAGAGAATGAGCCCTTCAGGGGGAGGGGAGCAGGCAGCATTAAAGAAAATTCACCACAGGTTTATCACAAAACATGCTTACAGTATACACAGCTTCTCAGAGCCACTTTCATGTCACGGGCAGGGCAGGAAGGGACCTGAGAAGGTCACCTGAGGCTTCACTGCACAGTCAGGTGATAAACATTTATTAAGCGTCCCCTGTGTGCCAGGCACTGGACTAGGCACCAGGGGTACAAAAAGGGGCAGCAGCTGAGATGAGAGAATCGCGGCCAGGGGAAAGGAAGCACCTGGCTAATGGCAGAGGACCACCCTGTCCATTCTAGGCTGACCTGTGTTTGTCAGACAACAACAGAGAAATTCAACTGAACATAAACTCCTTAGAGGGAGGGCTAGCTCCCCACTTTTGACTTTGTAACCCAGAGCTTGGCCCAGCACCTACACTTAACAAATCCTAGTTCAGAGGAGAAGTGAATCAACTGGGCATGGCCCAATGGATGATGGTGCACAAACATGGAAGACAAAAATACAGAGAAGCACAGGAAGACTTTTATCAACAGATGCAGAGAAGTCTGCAGAACTGAGAAAGCAAAAGAGACAATGAAGACAATGTATACAGAAAGAATACAAAGACTGAAAACTGGGCGATTATGGAAGAACAAGCTTGCTCCTCCCAGAAGAGCAGGCCCCTCCCTCACTCCCTTATTTGCAGCATAGGGGCACCTGGCCTAGAATGTCAGACCTGGTTAGCATCCAGGCGAGTTTTGCTAAACTTCTTTGTAATGAGGTGTACTGGCAAGGGTTTACCTAGTTGGCGAAAAAGCATTTATTGGGGCAGCTAAGTGGCACAGAGAATAAAGCACTGGCCCTGGCCTCAGGTACTTAACACTTACTAGTTGTGTGACCTTGGGCAAGTCACTTAACCCCAATTGTCCTGCCTTCCCCCCTCTAAAAAGACCAAAAAAAAAGGTGCCTTTATTAAGTACTTACTATGTACAGAACACCATGCTTAGCGCTGGGGATACAAATAGAAAAGACGGTTCCAGTTCTTAAGGAGTTGGCATTATAACAAGGAGGTATAATTGGGGAAGGGAGGGGAGGCGATTGAGAAAAAGAATGTCTCTAATTGTTTTTGCTTGCTTTCTGTTAAAGACAGATGCTTGGTGAACTGAACTGAATAGAAGCAGGGATGGAAGTTGGGGTGGGCTTTGGAGAAAGGGGAAAATAAGAAAAAGAATCATAGTTCAGACTCGTATTTAGAGCCAGAAGGGATATCAGCATCAGATTCTGGGTAAATGAGTCCCACCTTGGCATTCTATAGATGAAAAAACAGGGAAAGTGGCTAAGCCAGGGTTTGAACCGAGGCCTTTGGGCAGGAGACTCCTGGGTTCCTATGGGGGCCCCAGAGCAGGAGTGGCTCTGGAGGGAGTCTCTGCAAAGCCCTACCTACAGTTTTTACCAACAGTGCAGAGTCCTGCAGCCCCCAGGAAAGAAGCCTCCCAGGGCTGGGAGCGGGGCGTGGAAGAGCCCTACTCCACCCTTCAGATCTCGGGAAGTTTGGCTTCTGATCAAAGTCTCAGAAAACTCTTCCTCCTGCTATTTACTGTTACTGTGACCTTGGCCTGAACCTCCTTCCCTGGTACCTCCTGCCTGGTTTCTGGGTAGAGAATTTTTTTTCTTTCTCTTCTGGAAGGCAGCTGTTTCCAACTCTGACAGGTTCAAGCTGGGATGATCTACAGGCCTGGCCCAGCTAACCACTGAGACGGCCGGCCCTGCAGCCCAGGGAAGGGCAGGAGAGCAGCCAACACAGCTGTCCTGAGGCCCACGCTGCCCTCCCTCTTTCCTTCTCACTCACCTGGGAGAGCAAAGAAGCTGCCTGAGCCTGCCTTGGCAAAAAGAGAAGCCCCTTTAGGTCAGGGGCCAGGCTCAAAGTCAGGGCCTGTGATCGTGAGAGTGTGCAAGTGTGCTCACGTGTGCACTGAAGGACGTGGGCGAGGACTGCTTCATGGACTTTCCCGAGGAGCTCTGAGCAGGCAGTCCCCATTCCACTGCCCACTTGCTCCTCAGTTAAATGCAAGCCTGAATCCACATGTAGGTCATGCCTCCTCGGGCAGGCCCTGATGCTGCTCTCCTGGCCACCTCCCCAGTCACTGCGACCTCTCCTAATGAACCTCTGAGGGCTCTGGACATGGTCTTGCTTTTAGGGATGAGTGACCCCCCCACCTTCATCAAACACACGAAGAATGGATCATCACTGTGGGCGGCGCTTTCAGATTAAGCTGTTCAGTGTAACGGACAGAGCCAGGGAACAGAATCCAGAGGAGTCGGCTCTAGGCTGGTCACTGCCATAACGGGGTGCTATCAACTGGTATGGCAAAGTAGAACAGGACTGCAGATTCTTTTTCAGAGATGGATGTGGGAATTAGATTAGATGGCAATAGAAGGCTGGGCCTGGGGTCGGGAAGACCTGAATTCAAATCCAGCCTCAGACTCTTCCTAGCTGTGTGATCCCCTCAGTCTGCCTCAGTGGAGATAGTAACAGCACTTACTTACCTGCCAGGGCTTTTATGAGGATCAAATGAAATGTGTGTAAAATGCTTTGCTAGTTCTTAGTGGATAGCCTTTGAGGTGTCTTCCAACCAAGACTGGACAACTCTGACGACCATGAAGGGAACTGTAGAGAGCTGTATGTCTAGGAAGACACACACACACACTATCCTATGACCTCGGACAGGTCACTGAAACTTTCTGGGTCTCTCCCACTGTAAAACCAGAGGGCCGGCACAGGTGCAGGTGTCCAGGGGCTCCCCTTCAAACACCCCTCCACCTCGGGAGCGCCTCTGGGATACAGTGCAGGTGGGCTCACACTCCCAAGCACAGGGCACGTCTCTGTGAATCTGGCCATGCTCAGATCTCAGCGTCAGGCTCCTCCCCAGAGCTGGCAAAGAAATGCTCTCCGACGTCTCCCCCTCCTCTAAGCCTATACCAGCTTCTCTTGGTTGTGGATGGCTCCTCAATGTAGGCCTGTGCTCTGAGCCCTCGGCTCGGGGGAACCCCAAATTGGGGTATCCTGACCCAGCAAAGTCACAATACAACCCCAAAGAAGCCTTTCCTGAAAAGATGAAGAGGGTTTTCTCACAAGTGGGGACATTCTTTAGAAAGGGAAGGACACTGCTCGGGTCTCTGCCAAAGAGAAACCGCCAGAGGGGTTTTCTCCCAGAGACTTGTTTCTCCTCTTGTCTGGGAGAATGCTTGGAAGTGCCAGAAAGAAAAAAATGCCTTCTTTTCTGCCCAAAAGGTCTGTGTGACCCTTCATCACTCCAGGGGGTATGTGTGCGAGGGGCGGGGGTGGATGGGGTAGAGGGCAGGGGTTAGAAGAGATATCAATCAGCACTGGAGCTGGAGCTGCCAACGCTGGACTTGGGGAGGGGAGGAAATGTGGACACACACAGCCTGACCGGGGGTTTGAGGCTCAGGCTTGGAGGTGGGGCAGGCCAGCCCCAGCACGGCGAGGATCCACAGGGTCAACTTCAGGGTGCCCCAGCTTTCCCAGGAGACCAACTAAGCCAAAGGGAAAAGTTTCTAGGACAGTTCTGACGTATCTCGCCCCCCACAGCCCATGGCACCTAGCCTGAGCCAGGGACAATCAGCCAGCAGCCTTGGATGGGATGGAGAATGAGCAAGACCAAGTCTGGGGGTTGGGAGGGAGGGAGAGAAGGCTGCCAGGCTCATGGCCAGTGGGGAAAACAGAACATGAGGGCTGGAAGAGACCTTTCAGAGGTTTAGAGAGGGAAGGGCCTCACTTTACAAATGAGTGGAATGAGGCCAGAGAGGGACGATGACTTGTTCAAAGTCAAAGAGAGAATGACTAGCTGAGCCTGGATCTGAACCATGGCCCTGACTCTAAAGCCACCCCCTCCTCCGGCTGCACCCCACTCTCACAGAACATGCAGGACCAATGAAGGCCTGTACAAGGAATGGGTCTGCCCAGTGCCCAAAAACCCTTCTAAGGGGCAGTCAAGGCTAGAAACCCAGACCTCCCATCTCCCAGGCCAGAGGTCCTTCTCTATGATGTGGCCAGGATTTGGGAGTATTTGGAGTGAGCTGGACAAATGCTGGCTGGAGATCCAGACTGGTGGGAAATCTGGATACACTTGGGTAAGGTCACCAGAGACTGCAGGAGGCTGGGGAGGGGGAGCTCACAGGAAGGGAAGGTGCCCAGCCAGATACCATTTATGGAAGAAATATCCTAATAAATGAAACAATACTCTTGGGGACATGACAGCTGAAGGCAAATATCTGAGGAACTGTCGGGCTGACCAGGCCTTGCTTTTTAGGCTGAACTAGGAGCGGTGGGTGGAAGTTACTCAGACTTAGCCTTGATGTAAGAAAGAAAATTCCTGATAATCAGTTATCTCAAAAGGGAATGGACAACACTGAGAAACAGGGAGCCCCCTCCCCCTTCACTGGGACTTAAGCAATGTTGAGTACACGGTATTCAGGGGTGACCAGTGGGATCACAAATCTGGAGATGTGGGACCAGAAAGCTCAGCTAATCCAATTCTCTCCCCATTTTACAGATAAGCAAATGGAGAAGGAGGTCAACTGACTTGCCATGGTCACACGGGCAGTAAGCATCAGACCAGGGCCTAGATTTAAATCCAGAGTCCATTGCCTTCCACCCCAAGGGGACTGTGAACAGTGTCCTCCCCTCCCCATAAATCCTTTCTCTTTGCTCCCTGGGACTGGCCAGCCAGCCAGACTAGAGAGGCCTCTGAGGTTCTGTCCCACTCTCCATAGGGTTAAAAAAAACAGCCCTCCAAGGCTTGTTGCCAGGCTGGCCCAGGCAGGACCTAGCAGGCAAGATCCAAATGTCCACACCCACGGGCACTGTGCCCTGTGACAGGGCAAGGGGATTAGCTTATCACTGCTGCCTCATGATCTCAGCTCTCTGCTGGAGACAGAAAAATGTGTTTCCATGACGCTTCTCCAGGCAGCGTGAGAGAGGGTGGGGTGAGGATGGAGAGGGCCTCCCTCTGACCCCATTACACAGGAATGATGGAGGGAGTCAGGCTCCTCTGCCTCAGGGACCGCAGAATGCTCTCCCTCTTTAATTGACTGGCGCTTTGAGCCCTGTTGTGCTGGCCCGCCCTGCCTGGCCTGTCTGCTTCAATCTGGATCAAGGGAGCCAGGAAGGCTGATGAGCCCTGGGAGGAGGAGGAGGAGGAGGACAGGGCAGGCCGACCTTCCGTTCTCGTGAAGGCCAAGACCTGGATGAGAAGGGGCCTGACCCAGCAGCCTGCAGCCCCAGGGGCCCTCATCTTCTTCCTTATCCCCGAGGGCCCGTGGACCAGATGAGAGAGGGGCCAGAGCCAATGACGCAGACTTGTCTTGCTCTCTGCTCTATCTCAGCACTGCAAAGGTTAGCTCTACACTGAGTTGTTGTAAACCAAGCTTGTTTTGGAGTACAGGGCAGGGAAAGACAGAGGAACTTGGCTGTGGCCCCAGTTTTGACACCCACAAGCCAGGGGTAACAGGCAGGATCTGTTTCTGTACCTTGTAGAATGTCAAAAATAACTGTAACGATGAAAATAGCTGAGAATGTCGATACAGGGCTTCTCTAAAAGGCTCACAAAATGCTTTAAAACCCCTCATTTGATCTTTCCAACTCTTGGAGGCAGGTGTCAGTAAGCCGCCCATCTTACAGAAGAAGAGACTAAGGCTGAGACCGATGACATCACTGGCCCAGGGCCCCACAGCCAGTACCTCCCAGAGGTGCAATCTGTGCCCGGGGCCTCCCGCAGCACCTGGATATAGCACATGGGGTGTCAAGACTCTGGACTCCCCTCCGCCCTTCCCTGTTACTGCTGAGGATGCCACCCTCCTCCCAGGCCCCAGGCTCCCGACCAGGAGGACTGCCAGGCCCTGGCGCTTTGACCTCTGCACCACCTCTCCTCTGGCACAGCCCCCAGACCCTCATCACCTCACACAGGGGCCTCCATTCAGCCACTACCACGATTTCCCTAAAATGCACGTCCAATCCCATCACCCCTGGACTCACTCAGTGAATTCCAGCAGGCCCCCAGACCTCCAGGATCAAACACAAAACACTGGGCCTGGCATGCCTAGCCCAGTCCTTCCTCCTCCTCCTCCGGCCTTCTCACATCTTCCCCCATCACATCCCTCTGGACTCCTGGCCCGTCCAAGACCCAGGATGTGCTCCCTGGCTATGCCCTGTGCCTGGAATGCTCTCCCTCCTCCACTCCGTCTCCTGACCTCCCTGCTTCCTTCAAGTCCCAACTAGGGTGCCACCTTGTACAGGAAGCCTTTCCCAATCCCTCTGAACCCTGGCCCTTCTCTCTGCTAACGACTTCCTATTTATCCTGAGCACAGTTTGCTCCATATAGAGCTGCCTGCATGTCCTCTCTCCGTGTAAGAATGTAAGCTTCTTGAGGGCACGGGCTTTGTATCCCTAGGGCTTAGCTGGCACCTAGAAGGCACTTAATTAACATTTACTGACTGACTGATTTAGAACCAAATCCCTTATTTGAGAGCCCTAAGATGAGCCTGCCTCTCCAATGAGGTGTCTGTAAGGCCCTCAGCACAGGGTGCGGCACACGCAGTAGGGGCTTAATAAATCCTTATTGAATAACTGAGGATGTGAATTCAAATCCTGCCTCAGACACCTACTAGCTGTGTGACTCTGGGCAAAGCCACTTAAAGCTCTTTTGCCCTCAGTCTACTCTTCTGAAAAACTGAGGGGGACGGACTCGGTGTCTTCAGAAGTCTTTTCTGACTTTATAAATCTGATACAATGACTCCAAGGCTAGAAAGAGGTCTCCATTTGGAGGCAGAGGGGCTGGGGTTCAAATCCTGGGGCTGCTTATTACAGAGGTGACCCTGCTCGAGTCACTCAGCTCCTCATCTGTAACAGTGACGGGAAAAGTGAGGGTCCCTTGCAAGTTCTGGGTCCCCTGTATTGGCATCTGGTTATTTTAAGGAGGGGATCTTGATAGTTAAGGTAAACCCAATGAAGAATTCTTTCCCCAGTCTCTATTTCATATGGGCAGGTTATGTATTTGGGGAATTCCATCTTTTGAAAGTAGAATATTTTTTTTTGTTCCTGTCCTCCATTTTTAGGGATAAAAAACCAACTGGAGAGCGAGCCGTCCCGACTCCCCGAGCTCCGGTCCCGGCCCGCTCTCTGCTCACGCCTCAGGGGCGGAGAGAAGGCCAGAAGGAGTCCTCCATCCCCCAGACTTCTTCTCTGACAGAGGCTCAGGGGGCGCCAGAGCCGGCTCGGACCCACTCGCCTCTGCCGAATGAGGAAGGCTGTGAGCACCACAACCTCAAAAACTGGGAAATGCTACAATTAGGGGTCGATTTACTGTTCTGTTGACTGGCTAGACCTAAAGAAGTGAGGGATAAAATGTTAATCCCACTGATTAAAGGGGAAAGTGTGTTAGGTAGACAGCTTTGTTGTTCTGTTTTGTTTTTTTAACTATCTGGAAAGCTGGTTATTAAACATTCACCAGTGCGCCTGCAGACATAGTCCTATCCATCTAGGTTTGCATGGTGAGGAATTAGGGACCAGAGAGAGGTGGTGTGTGATTAACCCACGACCCCACGGCTCAAACCCCAGCCTCTTAGGACCCCAAAGTCCTGTACTCATTCCACTGAACCAAAATAATTATGGATTGACTGACAGGCAGCCAAGGAAGAAGAAAACGCTGAATCCCTGGATCACAGATTAGAGTTGGAAAGGCCACTGAGTTCAGTCCCACCACTTTACAGATGAGGAAACTGAGGGGAAGGAGAAAGGAAGGGAATCAACATCTATTAAGCGCCTACTGTGTGCCAGGCACCAGGCTAGGCACTTCTTTACAAATGTTACCTCGTTTGATCCTTACAACAACCCAGAGTTATGATCCCAATTTTGCAGATGAGGAAACTGAGGATGAGAAAGGTCAACTGACTTGCCCAGGGTCACACAGTTAGTAAGAGTCTGAGACCAGACTCAGCCTTGGATCTTCTTGACTCCAGGTCAGAACCCCTCCCATGCTCCAAGCTCCCCGGGGCAGGAAGTGAGAGAGCAGAGTTAGGAGAACGGCCCCCAGCTCCCCAGGGCCAGTCCCCCTGCCACGTCACAGATGAGCACACTGAGGCTGACGCAGACGGCCACCTGCCCCAGGGGTGACCACCAGCCAGGAGCAGCCAGGGCAGGCACAAAGCAGGACTCCAGACCCCCTGGGCCCCGCAGCCCAGGGCCATGCTCACCTGCTTTTGTCCACGGCTTCCTGTTCGTCCACCTCGTCGGCGCTGCATGTTGCGCTGGAGTCGCTGTCTGGGGTGGTCCCCGTGCCCTTGGCCGCCTTGCCCCCCTCCTTCTTCTCAACCTTCAGCAGCCCCTCCGGCCCGGCCGCTGCCCCAGGGGCTCCAGCCCCTCCACCTCCACCCACCCCCTCTTTCTTCTCCGTGCCCTTGGCCTTGTCGGTGCACTCCTCCTCAACCTCCTTCTTGATCTCCTTCTTGATGGCCTCATCCCCTGGCATTTCAGCGGCTGCTGCCTCCTCCTCCTCCTCCTCCTCCTCCGTCTTCACAACATCCACCACCAGCTCCTCTGAGGGCTTCTCCTCCTCACGAGGCTCTTGGCTGGCCTCTTCAGGGGCTGCTGCTGCCTGGGTGGTCGGGGCTGCCGCAGGGCCAGGCGTGGTGGGGGCTGGGGGGTCAGCGGGCACTGTGGGGGGAGCAGAGGCATCTGTGGGGGCTGGGGTGCCGGGGGCAGTCTCCTCCGTCTTGGAGGGGGGCTCCGCTGCTGCCCCAGCCTCACTGCTCTGGGCTGGTGCTGGCTTTGGCCCATTCTGGCCACTCTCCTTGGCATCTGTGCGTGGGGAAGGGATACTTTCTGTGTCAGAGCTGTTGTTCACTGCAGCTGGAACAGAGAAATAAGGGGGGTGGGGGGGGTCAGTGAGAACTGCTTTCTGTTTCCCCCTAGGCACCCGCAAGACAGAGGAAGCCAGAACTGGTGGGCAGGGCCGTGGAGGGGCCCCGCGGCCTGGCCTTGGCTTCACTCGCACCCAAACCATCCTGCAGCAGGCACCAGTGGAGTGGGAGACCGGCCCTGTTCCAAGATGACTGTGCTGTGCACAGAGCACCCAGAAGCTGACCAACTTCCCACAGCATCCCTGGGCGGCAGGAGCTGCTACCGTTCCCTTTATATACATGAGAAAACCGAGTCCCAGAGAAGTTCAGCACCTTGGCCCAAGGTAACCCAGCCAGGGTGGGAGCCCAGGGTCTCTCCCGATTCCCAAGGCCAGAGGCCTTTCCCTTCTGCCACACAAAGCTGGGCAGGCCTCACAGAGGCAGGCAGGACAGGCAGAGGGAGAAAGGAGAACCTGACCTGCTAAAAGGGAAGAGAGCGACACACACACAGACACAGATACAGACACACACACAGACACAGACACACACACACACACACACACACACAGAGACATACACGCCGACACACACACACACACACACAGATACATACACGCCCTCCCTCCTTTTCTTGCCTGGGTGTCTATTTAAGGGTCTTGCTCCATGCATCTCAGACAAGGAGGGGGACGAGGACCCCCTGCAGGCTGGGCGCCCCTGGCTGGAAGGCCCCCCGTTCTGCAAACTGCTCCAAGCCCAGGAGAAGAGCCCAGTGATAACAGTGATAACAGAGTGGATGGTGAATTGGGCCGGGGGTGGGGTGTGAGCAGGACACTGACCAGGGAAGAAAGGGCCTGAGCAGGTGTCGGCAAGATGGGCTCACTAAGTTGGGGGAAGGCTTCTGACGGAGCTCCCAATGGCTTCAGAGGAAGGAGCAGCTATGATGAGGGCCTGGGGTATGAGAGTGGGACACTAAGCAGGCCCCGCTGTCATCAGCCCTGGTCCGGTTCTGGCACTCAAGGCTCTGTGGACAGAGACCCACTCTTCCCTGACCCCCATGGCAGGGGACCTACTGCATTCAATCCTGGCCATGAAAAGCAAGAAGGCAGGCAGAGAATGACACAAAGGGGAGAAGGGCCTGATGCCTCCACAGCGTGAAATGAAATAAAAGAGGGGCACGGAAGGTGCTCCAAGAGAAGGAGCCACCCAGGAGAGCCTGGATGCAGGCCTTCCTCCACTGTGGACCACATGGCTGCCTGGCCCACCGCACTTTCTAGAGTACTCAGCAAAGAACCAAGGAGGAGTCACGGGCAGTGCCCACGGTGCAAGTGGAATCCCAGGACACCATGCTCCAACACGACTGGCATTCCTCCTCCTCTGTCCTAGCTGCTCCTCACCCCTCTTCTCTCCTCTCTCCATCCCAGACTCCTCTGCTTCTGTCCATCCCACGCTCTTCCCTCTCCTCCCTCTCTATCCCAGACCCCTTCTTCCTTCCAGGCCCCCCTCCACCTTCCCTCACCACTGACCCTGCCTTGCTTCCCCTTCCCCAGACCAGCCCTTCCCACTCTTCTCTCTGCTGATGTCAGAAGTAAGAACAAGCCCAGCTCAGTGAGCGAGAAGACTGCAGGTCAGGTTAATTAGGTTGGGAAAGAACAGCCTTTCATCAGGAATGCCAGAGAAAAGCAGGGTTATTCTAGGGTAAAGGGAGATTTTTGAGAATGCCAAGGCTTCTCTGGTGGAGAGACCCAATCCTCACAGCCAGGAACAGGAAGGAGAAGGGTCAGACACTGCCCAGAGCTTGGCCCCTGAGGAAAATTTCAAAGACCAACATTCTTTCCCGAATCTTTAATAATAAAAACTAATAATAATAATTCACATTTAAATAGAGTTTTCACATTTGCAAAGCTCTTTACAAATATTATCTCACTTACTGCTCACCCTGGGAGGTAGCCCTATTAGCCACATTTTACAGATGGGGAAACTGAGGCAGGCAAGTGGCTTGCTCAGAAAGGGTCTGAGGGTGGTTTAACTCAGGTATTCCTGACTCTCATACATCACCCACCTGGTTCATAAAAGGCCACAAAAAAGGTTACTTTCTCCAAACCAAAAATGGGAATTTAAGGCCCTCTGTGCTGAAGTAATTTCGGATGGGATCTATTCCAGCTCACTCCAGACCCCCATCCTTCAGAGTCAGTCTCTCTGTCTCTCTCCCTCCCCCAATAATTAAACAGAGCTGTCAGATGCAGTGCTGAGGATGCTGTCAGTCAAAGCAGGCAGAGGAGAGAAGCTTCTGGTGCAACACTCAGAGCCCTTAGGTGGTACAGTGGACAGAGCTAGGTAACAGGACTAGGTAACAGGAAGATCTGAGTTCAAGTGTCACCTTAGATATTCCCCTAGTTGTGTGACCCTGGGCAATTTACTCTTTTTCTGTGCTTCAGTTTCCTGGTCTGGAAGGTGGACATAATATCAGTACCAACTATTATTGGTGATTCTGAGGTGATTATTAAATGCTCTGCAAACCTTAACAACTTAGCTGTTGTTAGAGTCACTTTTATTTAGCTATGAAAGGCAGTTTGTCTGTCTGTCTGTGCAAGAGTCTGTAGAGCCACTGCTGTAGTAAGACAGAGACTTGTCCTGGGACCATTTCCATCTGAATCCAAATCAATCAAACACAGAAGGCTCAGCTTGGCTGCACAGGTGGGGGGCTATGGGTATGGAATGGTGCATACAATGGCCACCCCCATGCCTAGAATACCCTCCCCCCAAAGACAGCTGTCACATCTTTCTGCATGAAGTTTGTCCTGAACCCCCAAAAACTGGCACCCCCCTCCAATACACCTTGTTTGTAACTACTCTGCATGTATTTTTAACTATTCACCTGGAACGTAGATGGTCTCTACTCACTCTCCCCAAGAGACTGTCGATTTGTTTCATCATTTGGCCTTCAGTTCCTAGTGCCTATGGCTAACTCACATTAGGTGCTTAATGACCCCCTGCTGCTTGGACAGTCTGGTCTCTTACTTCGGTTATACTGTTTCCCCTTTATAAAGGGACAGCTCTCTGGCCAGGGAAGGTAGCCTTAAAGTGTATTTTATAAAGATAAAAGATGAGAAGAACAAGCTAGTAAAGGTAACAATGATGATAAGGACTGAGCTTTATACACAGCTTTATGCCTGCAAAGTGTTTTATGCATCACTCCATCTGACTCTCAGAACAACCCTGGGAAAAAGGTACAATTATTATAACTATTTACAGATAAGGAAACTGAGGCCCAGCCAGGCTTGCCCAAGGTCACCCAATTAAGAAGGCCCTGAGGCAGGATCTGAAGCCTCAAACCCTCTTCCTGTCCCTCCCACCTCGCCATCTTGAGAAAGGCTGCCCCCACATCCTGAGCCTTAGGGTGTCTAGTTTCCCTCAAGCCCAGGCACAAGCACCACCTTCTAAGGGAGGCCTTGCCTGATTCCCCCAGAGTCGGTGTCCCTGGCAGAGCTAATGGCTGCTTAATAAATGCTTCTGGGGTCACCAGTTCCCTGCTGCCTCTGGGACGAAACAGGAGCTTGTCAGCCTGGCTTCCCAAGCTGGTTCTGACCTGCTTTTCTAGCTGGGTTTGCCTCACTCCCCTCCCTTACAGTCAGCTGCCCCCTTGGCCTCCCCCTGCATCCTTGGCGGTGCCTCTCAGGAGTGGCCCCAGCTGCTGGCATGCTCCCACCTGAGAACACTTTCAGTGACATCATATCGTTACATCTATCAGCTGTGTAGACTGCTGGCTCTCTGAGGACAGGGACCAGGACAGGGACCGCTCCGCTCTCTGCCTGTCTCCCCACAGCCTAGCACGGCACTCTGATTCTACATGGGCCTCTCGATAACTGGCACCATAAAGAGAGACCGTGGGGAGGAAAGTGCAGACACCACAACATCTGCCCTCACCCCCCACCCTAACACACCTCAAATTTTCCATTGTCCTAGCAAAGTTTCTTTCTGGTAGCTTTTCTGACAGTTCGTCAATGCCACACGATTTCCAAACTATGCTGGTTCACAGGGCCCAGCACAGGTTCAAGGTTTGAGCAGGGAAAACAAACAGTTTTCTAAGTCCTGTCCTCAATGAACCCCAAACTTCTAGTCCGCAGGCCTTCTTGAGACAACAGACGTGCCACCAGGTGCCCCTGAGATCACAATGATGTTCCCAAGGACGGGTGCAGGGGGCCTCCCTGTGAGAGGGACAAGGGAAGGAGCCATATGCCCTGGCACTCAGGGATTGTGGCGGGGCTAGCAAAGACCTATGACATCCAGCCCCACGTTTAAGGCTTTCCTCAAGCTGGTAGTCTTGACAGTTCAATCTCATGGTAGAGTAGAAAGAACCTCAGACTGGAAGCTAGAAGGCCCGGGTTCTGCTCGTAAAAGCTGTGTGACCTTGGGGTGGCTATGTGGCGCAGTGAATAGAGCACCGGCCCTGGAGTCAGGAGGACCTGAGTTCAAATCTGGCCTCAGACATTTACTAGCTGTGTGATCCTGGGCAAGTCACTTAACCTGACTGTCTCAAAAAAAAAAAAAAAAAGGAAAGGAAAAAAAAATAATGAGTGATTCCATCCCTCTGAGACACGGATGACCACACCTAGCGTGATCGCTGAGCAAACTCTTCATCCATTTCTCCCTGGCCTCTTTCTGCTCCCAGAGTATGAACTCTCTGATGGCAGGACTTCACCTTCTTCTTTAACCTCCCATGGCCCAGAGCAGGATCGTGCAGACCCCCCAGACTTGGTTCTGTGCCTAACTTAGTCTTTCCCAACAGATGAGATGCTTGCCGAGGGCAGGGTTCTCCTGCTGTGGTGGGCTTTTTGTCCTTGTATTCCAAGCACTCAGCACGGGTATACAATATGGGCTTAATAAATGCTTGGTGATCCATTTATTGGCTCCTTGGGGAGCTCAGAGGAGGAGGGCTCTTCCCATATAGCAGCCCCCTTGTTCCCTCCTGAATGATGCTGGGCTCAGCTCATCCCTCAGGCTGGAATTCTGTGGCAAAGTCACCAGGCTCCCACCACTGCAGATCTGCCTGGAATCTGCTCACTCATGAGTTGCTTTTCACAGGAAACAGACTCAAGAAACTAGCAATTTCCATCCCTGGTGGCCTTGGTGCTTATGGCTGCATGGGGGCCAGCCCAGGCATCAGCGCTGGAGGGCAGAGCCCACCCTGGAAAAACACACACACACACACACACACACACACGTTCATTCACACACACTCATACAGACACATTCACACACACTCACACAGACACATTCACACACACTCACACATTAACATTCATTCATTCACACACACACGTTCATTCACACACACTCATACAGACACATTCACACACACACTCACACATTAACATTCATTCATTCACACACACACACACATACACACACACACACACACACACACACACACACACACACACACATGGCATCCAAAGTCCAAGCCCAAGAGGCTGCAGAATCTCAGAGCCAGGGTCTGAGTGCGTGACTGCTGGAGCTGATGGTGCTCAGCAGGCTCAGACCTTCCTAGCACTCCCATCTCCCCACGTCACAGCCCTGCCCCAATCCATAAAGCCCAGTGGCTCCCTGGCACCAGAATCTACTGTAACATCCTCTGGCATGCAAAGCCATTTGTAACTGGCCCCCGCTGCCACTGCAGATGCTGCATGATGCCGGCCTCCCAGCTGGTCCTCGTATGCCCCGCTCCATCTCTGGACCGTGGGCATCTGTACTGGCCATCTCCTAGGCCTGGGAGGCCCTCTCTCCTCATCTGCTCCAATTCCTGCCACAGGAAGACTTCCCAATCCCCCTAATGCTTGGAACTTCCCTCTCTTGATTGTCCTGGCTGGAGCTTGTTTGTACAGAGCTGTTCACAAGTGGTTTCCACTAGATGGTGAGCTCCTCGAGGACAGGGACTGTCTTACCTTTCTCTATATCTGCAGTGTTTAACACAGGCAAACAGCAGGTGCCTAATAAATGCCTGCTGAAAACTGCTCTGGCTTTCCCTAGGATCTGCGCTTGAGAGCTTGGGGTGGGGTAGACTGGGGGATGACACACCCTGGAGTGCCAGGTCACCATCAGGCTCAACCTCAAGGCCTCCCCGTTCCCTAAGAGCACCCATCCTCACACAGGTGCTGACTACACCTCCACTCTTGCTGGGGCTGGGGCCATTTTTAAGGGAAAAGGAAACAAACAGGTGACGTGGTCCAAGGATCAGAAGGAAATGGATGGACAGGTAAGAACAAGGAGGGAAGGGGGCAGAGAGCAAAGCCAGGGGCGAGAGGGTAGGCGGGGGTTTAGGAAGAAATGACCAATCCCTTCCTTCTCACAGGGTGACTGAATGTTTACCTTGTTAGGAGCAGGGCAGGGGTAGGGGAGGAGAAGAGAAAGTGGAGTCTAGGGCGACTGAGAACGCTGAGCACCCACACTCAATGTATCCTGGGGGGCAAGAAATGTGAGGAGGCTGAGCACAGATGCCTTCTCTCCAGAGGGGAGAGAGAGAGAGAGAGAGAGAGAGAGAGAGAGAGAGAGAGAGAGAGAGAGAGAGAGAGAGAGAGGAGAGAGAGAGAGAGAGAAGGGAGAGGCAGAGAGAGAGAGAGAGAGAAAGAGAGAGAGAGGAGGAAGGGAGGGAGGGAGAGAGAAAGTGTGTAAGTGTGTGTGTGTGTGTGTGTGTGTGTGTGTGTGTATGTGTGTGTGTGGTGTATAGGGGGAGGGGGCAAAACATTTCCACAGACCTAAAACTGGAATGAGCTTCAATGGGAAGAGACCCTGTTACTACCTAGCACATACACAAACAAATGTCAATCTTGCTAGCTGCACAATAATGTATGCTTCACACACATACATACTCCCTCACTTCATCACAAACATACATGCACTCAGAGATGGGCACAAGACACAGACCAATAAAGTCCTAGGCAGGAATGCAGGTGAGGGCAAGAACCACTCTGTTGATGGAGGCTGATGGTCCCTAGGATGGGCTCATGCCGACCAGCTGCTACATGGTCCTGGGTGTCTCTCGTCTGGCTGGACTCTGCCTCCCCCACCCCAGCCACTGTGACCTTGCACACCCTCCATGCCACAGGAGCCATCTTGCTCTGCCCTCCCCAGACAGGATCAGTTTTCTCAAACGCAAGCTCATGGCAGCACCTTCCCTTACCATCTGCCTCCTCCGCCATCTCTTCTTCGTTGCCGCTCATCCCAGATGCCTCCATCTCCTCATCCTCTACCACGGGAGGGAATGTGGTCTCCTCACTTGGCACAGCTTCTGTTTTTTTCTTCTTCCGCCGAGCATTTCTCTCCTTCTCCTAGGACAAAAAGGACAGACTTAGGGAGGAACAGTGTCAGCCCAAAGGAAAGAGATGTCGATCCCCTGTGTTATCACTAACATCTGGATGGCAGAACGAGTCGGTACGGCCTCATACCCCCCTCACCCTGACTGTCTTAACATTCAGTCTATCCCTTTTTAGGAAACATTTCAATTTTATCACAGTCTTGTCTGCTGTACCCAGCCAATCAATAACAAGCATTAATTAATTATTACTGAAGAAGTTGTCAGTCCATCAAGACCCTGTGTGTGTGTACATGTATGTTGTAAACACTGTACCTATGTAACAAGGTAAATACACAAACACGGGATCATTTCAGGGGAGGAAGTCACCAGTAGCTGCGGCCAGGGTGTGTGTGCAGGGTGATCAGGGATCACTAAAAGCTTCATCCTGGAAGGGATGATGGGGTCACAGCTTCAGGGCAGGAAGGGACTTGAGAGGTCCACTAACCCAATGCTCTCATTTCACAGATCAGGAAACTGAGACCCAGAAATCACTTGCCCGAGGCCACCCTGGCCTTAAGAAGCAGAGTCAGAATTCAAACCCAGGTGCTTTGACTTCCACATGCCCTCATGCACTACAGACTCATGTTGTCCAAGATACCCATTTAAATAGAGAAACCAAGGTGACAGGAAGATGTTTAGTGTTGTATGACCCAAGGTCGTGCATCTAGGGCATAGGAGAGTTGAAATTCTGGTCTCTTAACTCCCAAGTCCAGGACTTTCCCCCCATTCCACATTTCCTTCACCAAACCTAATTTCTATTCATCCTTCAAGGATCAGCTAAAGTCCTGCACCCTCCAAGAAAAGAAGTCTGTTCAAGCCAACAGAGATGCTCGCTCCCCACCCCTTCCTAACATCCATGGCATTCGCTGTCAACACCAGAGTGCAGTGCCTGATTCTAGGCTGGCTCATGCGTTCTCTGAGTGGGCGGTGGGGCTACCAGACTCCAGTTCCTTGAGGACTAGACAGGGGTAGGAAAAAGAAGGTTGGACTCAAATCCAGTGTTGGCCTTTGGCCACCTCGATGACCCCCATGGGAACTTCCTTTTCCTTCCCTGACCCTGCTTCCTCCCCTATGCTATCTCCAAGGACTGCTGTAAGGTTTAAATGAAGTGACACGGCTGGTCTGCGCTAACGCTAATGCACCATATTGAGATCGGCTGATGGGACCTGCCTCTGTGGCCTGGAGCAGTGGTTCTACTGGTCCTGGGATGTCCAAAGTCTGGGGGTGATAAATGACAGGTCCGGGACCTTGCACAGGTCACAAGGTGACCAGCCTGGAAGGCACCAGCTAAGCACAGGTCAGCCTGATGCCCTAGGCCACAGGCCTCTGTTAGTATTAATATCATCCCTGTTTGACTCAGACTCCTAATTTCATCAGACTGGCAGCTTAGACCAGCTGCCTAGGGCACTGAGAGGTGAAGGGTCACACATCCAGAAGGGGCCAGTGGAGAGATCCGAACCCAGGTCATCCTGACTTGGGGAGAAGCTGTGGTGCCCACCCTCGTCCACCTCAATGCCAATGGCAGTGGGGCGTGAGAGTTAGAGCTGATCCTGGAGGCAGGAGGGCCAAGCTCAAACCCTGCCTCTGAGACACCTGTGCTGTGTGACCCTGGGCAGACGACTTCTCAGTCTGTGAAAGACTGCACCTGACAGAGGAAGGACATACAAAGTGCCTACTGTGTGCCAAGCCCTGGGCCAAGCCTGCAGATACAAAAAGAGACGGCCCCTGCCCTCAAGGAGCTTACAATCAAACCAGCACACAAATCTGCACACAGCGGGCGCCTTGCTGTCTGTCCTTCACTCTTGAAGAAGGCCATGATGCCGAGAAGGGGCGACTGTGCACAGCAGGCCACAGGCAACACAAAGGGGAGGCCAGGGGCTGAGGAAGGCTGCCGGCGTGGGGCAGGTCTGAGAGATGCCTGCTCACTCGTTCCTTCTCCTCTACTAGACTCACGAGACTCCAGAGATGAGGGAGGTATGGACGCTCTGCAAAGTCCCCTGGGAGGCGGCCGACCCAGCAGTGGGCCTCTCCATCAGCTGGACGCAAAGACACAAAGCCAGGAGAGTTTAAGACTATTCCAAGACCCTACACAGCCTGGTCAATAGGCACAGCCTCAGTTTCCTGGAGTCTGGAAGACCTGAGTTCAAGTCCTGCCACAGGACACTAATGGGCAAGTCATAGACTCTCCAGACCTGTTTCCTCATCGTAAAATGGGCAAGTGGTCCTCCTCAAGGGCCTCCAAGGTCCCTACCTGGCTCTCAGTCTACAATCCTTTGTTATGAACATACCTAAAGTCACACATAAAGCAAAAGAATGGTGAGTGTCTACCAAGCTTAAGGTCCTCTGGCCACCACCACCACCCCTCCCCACCCCACCCCAAAGCACTTAACTGGCTCTGTCAGGGCCCTCAGAACATCATTCACCTGGGCAACACCTTTACTTCACAGGTAAGAAAACTGAGGCAAATGATTTGCCCAAGCTCACAGGGTCACAGGCCTCTGTGGCCACCTAATCTGGCTCCCTACCTCACTGAGAACTGGGCTCCACCAAGATCCCTTTCCAGTCCCCATTTCACTGTCCCCAATGACCCAGCTCAGATGAAGAAATGGACTTTCTCTCTTTCCCCTTCTGAGCTAGCAGGGGAGCCAAGACAGCAGACCACAGATGGAAACCCAGCTGAACTCTCCCAACATTCCCTTTTAAACAACTTTAAAATAACACCTCGATCAAATTTTGGAGCAGCACAGCCAACAAAAGGCAAGGGCGAGACATTTTTCCAGCTTAAGACAAACGAGGAGGTTGGCAGGAGAGATCTGAGACACTGAGGAGGGGGCTGTCCCTCCGCAACAGCAGCCACTTGCACAAGTGGTCAGAAAGATTCCAGAGGACCCCCTGCAGCCACTGGGTGCAGCTGGCAATGACTGGTACCTCAACTGTCCACAGCAGCTCTGGGTCGCAGTTCAAGGGCAGAGAGGAAAGCCTAGAGATTCACAACCAAGTAGGCACCCTGCTCAAGGCTCCAGCACGAGGGTTTGCAGCTGCAGAGGAGTGAGGACCCTTCCTGGGTAAAGACCAGAGTGCGGACCAGGAGAGCAGTGACCACACCTTTTGCTGGAAGCACCAAAAACTTGCAGACCCCCAGAACCAGCTCTGAAAACAGCAGTACCAAAAAGCCTGAAGCTTGGAGAAGTGCCTCCCCACCCCTGGATGAGCAGAGCCCAACTTTAACATAAAGTCCAAAGTCAAGAAATAGGCTGGGAAAATGGACAAACAACAGAAAAAGAATCTGATCATAAAAAAGCTACTACGGTGGCAGGAAATACCAAGACACGAATGTAGAAGAAAACAACAATGTGAATATTGTTATAAAAAGCCTCCAAGAAAAATGCTAATTAGACACAAGCTCAACAAGAATTCCTGGAGAGTTAAAGAGAGAAGAGTAGAAGAAAAATTAGGAAAAGAAATGAGGATGAGGCAAGAAAATATGCAATGAGAATTCACAGCTTGGTAGAAAAGGTACAAAAAACACTAAAGAAAATAAAACCTTAAAAACAGAGTTGGCCTCATGGTAAAAGAGGCACATAAATTAACTGAAGAAAAAAAAAACTCCTTAAAAACCAAATTGGTCAAAGGGAAAAGGAGGTACAAAAGTTCACCGAAGAAAAGAATTCCTCGGAAAGCAGAATTGGGCATGTGGAAGCTCATCACTTCATGAAACATCAAGAAACAATAAAAGAAAGTGAAAAGAATGAAAAGACTGAAGAAAATATGAAATACCTCATCTAAAAAACAACTGACCTAGAAAATAAAAACAGATCAAGGAGAGAGAATTTGAGAATTATCAAACGACCTGAAGGCCTGGATAAAAACAACAACAAAGTTTAGACATCGTATTTCAAGAAATCATACAGAAAACTCTCTCAATGCTGAGAACCCGAGGATAAAACAGACATTGAAAGCATGTACCACCAACTGCCTCCTGAAAGAGACCCCAAAAGGAAAACTCCCAGGAATATCACAGCCAAATTCCAGAGCAACCAGGTCAACGAGAAAATACTACAGACAGCCAGAAAAAAGGAATTGAAATATCATGAAGCCACAACCAGAATCACACAAGATTTAGAAGCTTCAGCACCAAAGGAGCAGAAGGGTTGGAATATGATATTCCAGAAGGCAAAGGGGGGCTTGCTCGGATCACAACCAAGAACCACCTACCCAGCAAAACTGAGTATAATTATCAAGGAGGAAAAACAGAAGTTTCAAGCGTTCTTGATGAAAAACCAGAGCTGAAGAGAAAATCTGACATTCAAACGTAAGACTCAAGAGAAGCATAAAAAGGTAAATATGAAAGAATAATCGTCTCTCAGTAAAGTTAAACTGTTTACATTCCTGTATGAGAAGATGATACAGAATCTTATCATTTTGAGGTCAGTGAGGAGGAGTCTACGTAGACGACATAGGCATGGGTGTGAGTCAGTTATGTTGGGATGATCTCCCCCAAAAATGAAGGGAGAAACAGGGATGCACTGGGAGAAGCAGGGAGAGAGAGGTAGAATGGGGAAATTTTTCTCACATAAAAGAGGCTCGTAAGGAAGAGTTTTTCCAGTGAAGGGGAAAATGGGGTAGTGGCAGGCAATGCCTGAAACTCATTCTTATCAGAATTGGTTCAAAGAGGGAAGAAAACACACACACACAGAGTTCCATGTAGAAATCTCTTACTCAACAGAGAAATAGTATGGGAAAGGGATAAGAGGAAGGGGGTAGGGGGTGATAAAAGAGAAGGCAGATTAAGAGAGGCAGTGGTTAGAAGCAAAACAGACTTTCGAGGAGGGATAGGATGAAAAAAGACAGAGGAATAAACAGAAGAGAATGGAATGGAGGGAAATACACAGTAATTATAACTGTGAATGTGAATGCATGAGCTTACCCATAAAAAGGAAACAAACAACAGAACGGATTAGAAACCAGAATCCAGCAATATGCCGTTTACAAGAAACACACTGGAAACGGAAGCATACACACAGAGTTAAAATAAAGGGCTGGAACAGAATCTTATATTTCAGCTGAAGTAATAAAAAGACAGGGGTAGCAATCACGATCTCGGACAAAGCAAAAGCAAAAACTGACATTAAAAGAGACGATCGGGGAAAGTATATTTTGCTAAAAGGTATCATAGACAATGAAGCAATACCAAAAGATTTTCAGCAAGTTTCTCTGATAAAGGCCTCATTTCTCAAATATACAGGAAACGGAGTCAAATTTGTAAAAGTAAGAGTCATTCTTGATTGAGAGCGGTCAAAGAATGTGAACAGGCAGTTTTTGGAAGAAGAAATCGAAGCTATCTCTAGTCATCTGAAAAAAATTCTCTAACTCATTACTGATTAGAGAAGTGCAAATGAACACCACTGTGAGGTCCCACCCCACAAAACGACAACTGCTAGAAGGGATGTGGAAAGGGAAGGTCACTAACGCACTGCTGGTGGAGTTGTGAACTGGTCCGGCCACTCTGAAGAACAATTTGGAACCATGCCCAAAGGGCTATCAAACTGGGCGAACTCTTTGACCCAGCACTAACACTACTAGGTCTGTATTCAAAGAGATCAAAGGAAAAGGAAAAGGAAAAGGACCCAGAGGCGCAAGAATATTTACAGTAGCTCTTTTGTGGTGGCAAAGAATTGGAAATCAAGGTGATGCCCATCAATTGGGGAATGGCTGAACAAGATAGGGCATATGATTGTGATGAAGTACTATTGCATTGTGGGAAATGACAAGGGGGTAGTTTCAGAAAAAACATGTCAAGACCTGTATGAACTGATGCAAAGTGAAGTGAGAAGCATCAGGAGATAATTGTGCAAAGTAATAGCATGTTGTATGATGAACCACTTTGAAAGACTTGGCCACTCTGTTCAACACCATGATCTAAGACAGTTCCAAAGGACTCGTGATGAAAAAACGCTATCCGGCTCCAGAGAAAGAACTGCTGACCTCCAAGTGCAAAGTGAAATACAATTTTCTTGCCTTTTTTTGCTTTTATCGGTGATATGCTATTATAAAGAAAAATTCTGCATGACCTCATGTATAATTGAGAACATTTTGCTTGCCCTCTCAGTGGGTGGGATGGAGGGAGAGAATTTGGAACTCAATTTAAAAAGAAAAGAATGACAAAAATAATGACTTTTTTTGGGGGGGGGAGAATAAAAAAGAATCAATACTCCTAAACTCATGGGGAAACAAGCATGTCCCCCAAGCACCAGGAGGAAGAAGCATCATTTATTTCCCCTTAGTAACAGCAGAGGCCCCAGGGCAGCCACTGTCCCTGTCCCCTCCCCATTCTGGCCCTAAACCCAGAGGGTTCCCACTGGAGCTCTGGCAGGGAAATTGTGAGCCGAGAATTGTGTGGGAGATTTTACTTCTCCAATCTATTTTTATCTGAGGAGGATTGTTAGCATTGGGGGCCAGACAAAAGTCACTCCAAGACACTGCCTTTGGGAGCTGAAAATAAAATCAAGACAACTGGGTGGGTGTTTCTAAGCTCCCAGATAAGCCAGTGCCTGGGGCAGCTGGGGGCACAGCAGGTTTGACAACCTCCCCTTTACCCTGTCCCCACCACAACTCCAGGGGACAAAGAGTCATGTCCTGGGGCGGGGGGGATACCTAAAAGTCTCTTGCTATAAAGCATGGGGCTCTTCCATGTGAAGGTTGCTTTTGGGGGATGGGAGCATCTGCTGACACCAAGTCCGGAGTCTGCCACACCCACTCCTCAGCAGCTTTCAAGGGGAGCAAAGTAAGCGCCAGAGAACTGGTATAAAATAAGGTTCTTAACCCGAAGTCCAATACAATAAGCTAACTCACTCACTCTCTCTCTCTCTCTCTCTCTCTCTCTCTCTCTCTCTCTCTCTCTCTCTCTCTCTCTCTCTCGTGTGTGGGTAGGTATATACAAGTATATGTATATGTGCATGTGTGTATGTATAGATTCATTTACACACACGTGTATTTAACATGTAAATATGTATATATAATGTATGCATATGTATGTGTAAAATATATTTTGTTCATTTTCTATATTTTTGAAATTTAAAATGCATATATGTACATATAGGTACCTATACATCAACAGAGTGGGAGTCCTCTTGTAGTCCTGTGTAGTTTACCTCACGCGTTTAAAAACACAATTCTGCAAAGGCATCCCTGGGCTTCCCGGACCTGCCCCGCCACGGGAAGATTGAAGAGCACTAGGTATGGAGCGGAAGCCCAGATGTGCCACTCACTCAAGCCTGGTCATCTTGGGGGAGGTGCAGAAGGACGGGCCCTCCAGCTCTCCACCTCCAGCTCAGGACAGGTGCTGGGGGCACAAACAGCGGCTGAAGCCGCAGTGGGGAGGGCTGCCTTGGTATACGAGATGCTGAGATGCTTAGGAAAGGACAGGGGGCAAAAGGAATGGGCTGAACAGGTCTCCGGACAGCACCTCCTGCCTGCCCTCCACCTCCACCTCCAGGGAGCCACAGCTCTTCAAGAGAGCCTGAGTCCCTCAAAAGCAGTGGCTGGTTTTGTCCATTTTTGGTGTTTAACACAGAGCCTGGCACCCAGCAGGAGCTTCATAAATGCTTCCTGCCTCACTACCTAACTCTTCTGGGCTCAGCTGTGCCCAAAGGCCTCTCTGGATGATTCCTGCCATCAGCATCCTTCCCCTGCCCCTGCCCCTTGCCTCAGATTTCGGGGTGTAGGTACTGCACTTATCATCAGAACACACACCTTCCACTAGGAGAACGTAAGCTCCCTGAGGGATGCTTCGTTTTTGTTTCTGTAGGGAGGAGGAAAGATCACTAATTGAAGGCTGAGGACCTGGGTTCAAATTCAGCCTCATGCCATTTATCATTCACTCTCCCTGGGCTTACAATGGCTCTCAGCCTTTACATATCTAAAATATATATTCTAATATTAATAATAATGATGAATTTTAAAGCATTTGGATTGGGGGTTCACAGGAGACTACCCAGAGAGGTTCTAGGATGCCTGTTCTGATTCTTAGGGAGACAGGAACCCCAAATCTGCCTCTCTGTCCCTCCCTCCCCCTCCTCATCCTTCCCAGTTCATGGAGCACTGGGAGGGCCACCCGTCCCCTGGCCATCTGGCCCAAAGCAGAGCTCCATGGTCCCGTGCGTGACCTGGGCCTCAGCTGGGCTGGACTCGAGGCCCTCCAGCTCTGACTGCCAGGGCCCAGCAAAGGGGATGCAGTTGGCTCACAATCCGTGCTCGCTGACTGGAGCTGATCTGAATGAAGAGACCCAGGAGTCCTGGAGGCAGGCTCGGCAGCCCTACCTGTATTGGTTTCTCCTCGAGCTCCAGGACCTGGGAGGGAGGAGCGAAGCCTGGCCAAGATAAATAAATAAATAAAGGAAGCCAGGCGCAGATGCCAGAGATTATATAACCCTCCCTCAGGCAAACCAGCGCCACCCCAAGAGCAGCTTCCTACTGGATTGGCCCAATCTGGAGATGACACTCACTCCACTGACTTCAAAGGCCTTCACCAATGCTTCTGCCCCTCTTCTCTGGCCCAGTCAAACAGCCGTGCCAGGAGCCACCTCTCCAAACGGACCGGGGTGGGCAGGCGGCAACCAATGTGGGGGGGCTGTCCTCTGTCCTGGGAGCCCCGGGGACCAAGACTGGGGGGCCTGTCCTCTGTCCTGGGAACCACAGGGACCGAGACTGGGGGGGCTGTCCTCTGTCCTGGGAGCCACAGGGACCGAGACTGGAGGGGCTGTCCTCTGTCCTGGGAGCCACAGGGACCAAGACTAGAGGGGCTGTCCTCTGTCCTGGGAGCCACAGGGACTGAGACTAGGGGGGCTGTCCTCTATCCTGGGCCCCCGGGGACCGAGACTGGGGGTGCTGTCCTCTGTCCTGGGAGCCACAGGGACTGAGACTGGGGGGGAGGGGGTTGTCCTCTGTCCTGGGAGCCACAGGGACCAAGACTAGAGGGGCTGTCCTCTGTCCTGGGCCCCCGGGGACCGAGACTGGGGGCGCTGTCCTCTGTCCTGGGCCCCCGGGGACCGAGACTGGGGGCGCTGTCCTCTGTCCTGGGAGCCACAGGGACTGAGACTGGGGGGGAGGGGGCTGTCCTCTGTCCTGGGAGCCCCAGGGACTGAGACTGGAGGGGTTGTCCTCTGTCCTGGAAGCCACAGGGACCAAGACTAGAGGGGCTGTCCTCTGTCCTGGGAGCCACAGGAACTGAGACTGAGGGGGCTGTCCTCTGTCCTGGGAGCCATAGGGACTGAGACTGGGGGGCTGTCCTCTGTCCTGGGAGCCACAGGGACTGAGACTGGGAGGGAAGAGTTTTGGTTTTCCCTAAAGAGTAATGGGAGTTTGTTTCTCTAAAATGAAGAGTGAGCTTTTTTTTAAAAACACAGTCAAGCAGGACTTGTCCCATGAGGATGAGATGAAGGGATGGACAAAGTGGAGCCTGGAGAAGGGAAGCTTCAGAGCCGTCTGAAGGGAAGGATGAAGGATACTTGGTCTGTCAGGCCTCAGAGGACAGAGCTAACTCGGACAAGTCGGCTCACAAAGCCAAGCCCCGCTTTGGGCCAGATGGCCAGGGGGTGGTGGTGGCCCTCCCAGTGCTCCATGAACTGGGAAGGATGAGGAGGGGGAGGGAGGGACAGAGAGGCAGATTTGGGGTTCCTGTCTCCCTAAGAATCAGAACAGGCATCCTAGAACCTCTCTGGGTAGTCTCCCAATCCAAATGCTTTAAAATGCATCATTATTATTAATATTAGAATATATATTTTGGATACATAATATTTAAATAAATATAATGTAGGCTAAACAGCAACATTCTATAGCTTATGATATCATTTATATAATTAATAACAATCACGACAATCTCAAACGTTTAAATTGCACTCCATGGCTTACAAAGCCTGCCCTACACCCTTTACAGAGCTGTACATTACTGAGCATTCTATGCCCAGAGTCCTGGGTTAGCTGTGGGGAGGAATGAATAGGATGTAACAGGATTTAGGGACCGAGAAGGTTCCTCCCAAATCTACTCCTCTTCATTTTACTGATGAGGAAATTGAGGCCCACAGAGGGTAGGCAGTTTGCCCAGGGCCTCACAGGTGGTTAACACAAGAGCTGGGACTTGAACCCAGACCCCCGACTCTAAACTCACTGCTCTTTAGGTGACACAACGGTCCCGCTAAGAGATGTGACTGTTCCTTTTAAGGCCAAGAGGGGCGATGTGACCTGCGAGGGCTGACCCTCGATTACTGGCCCAGCTGGCAATGCGGTGAGTGCAGGAACCAAGAGAAGGGGCTGAGGACATCCAGCCTCTGGTGCTGACTATGGCAGGGATGGGATGCCCATTTTACAGACGGGAAACAGGAGGAATAGGCAGCTCTAGGAGGAAATGTGCCGAGGTCCCTGGAGCTTATTTATAAAAAAAAAAGAAAAAGGCAGAAGCCTGTGCTTGGGCCTCTCAGACACCAAGGACTGGCCACAGTAGGGTGTGGTGGGAGAAAGCAGCTGGGCTGGAGAGCAGATCTGCCTCTGCCTCGCCAAGTGACCTCTGGAGTCAAAGGATTTGGGTTCAAATCCTCCCTCTGACACTACTTGTGTGACTCTGGGTGCCTCAGTTTCCTCTTGGAGGTTGGAGGAGGGTGGCCTAAATGGCCTCCAAGGTCCCTTTCAGCTCTCCATTTATGATTCTGTGACCGAGTACCCGCCAATCACTGCCCATGTAACCATGGGCAAGTCCCTCTCTGTCTCTATGGTTCCATTTTCCTGATACAGAGGAGGAGGGGGCTGGGCAAGATGACCTCTGAGGTCCTGTTCAGCCTTCACTCTGAGACTATGGGCTGTAAGCTAATCACTATAAAAAGGGAAAGCCCCTTCCCATTCCTGGGCCCTGGCTCTGAGGCCCCAGAATTCTCAGAGCCCAGGACCCTGCTGGATGTGGGCTCTGAACACGGGGCCCAGGAAGGTAACCTGGAGAGAGACAACAGGAAGACAGGGCAGCCTTAGCCATGGCACAAAGGTCAGGGCTATTCTGAGTGGTTTCTGCCCAGGATGAGGTCACAAGTGCCAGGGACTGAGGCAGCTGCAGCATCCATCTGAGGCTGCTTGGGACCAGGGAGGAGGAGAGGAAACCCTGGGGCCGGAGGAGCTCCCTGGAGACAGTGACAGGGTCAGGAGGAAAAGATGCCCTGGAAGGAAGAGCCAGGAATCAAGGATTCAGCAAGGCCACCCGCCCTCTCCCATCCAGTGGCATGCCCTCCTCCCTATTTAGAATTTAGAAGGTAGCAGCAAAAACACAAACCCAGAAACCTATTTTTTAAAGGAGCAGGGGGAAGAACCCTGCCTGTGAAGTCAGAGGACCCGAGTTCCACTTCTACTTCAGACCCTCATAATTTGTGTGTGAGCTTAATAGTTTCAATGTCCCAGGGACACAGTTTCCACACCTGCAAAATATACATGTTTGTGTGTGTTCTGAGGTCACCTGAAACTCTACTACTAGGACCTGTCTGAGCCTCAGTTTCCTCATCTGTAAATTGAGAAGACTGAACCAGATGGCCCCTAAGATCCCTTCCGGCTCTCTCATTTGGGCAAACTGTGGTACATAAAACAGTGACTTACAAAGAAAGCAGAAAAGTCAAGGAAGACCAATATGAACTGATGCAGAGGGATGTGAGCAGAACCAGGAAAACACCACAGAGAATGATGTCTCCTACATAGACAAGAACAGCACCAACCAACAACTGAATCTAAATGCTACAAAACTATAAAAGTTGAACTCGGCCCCAAAGAAGAACCAAGATGAGGCACCCGCCCCCTTCCCTCCCTTTTCTTTGCAACAGCAGGGTACTCTGGGTGCAGAAATACTATACAGGTATGGGTCTTCAATGCGCTGCTTAACTTTGCTGACTCTCCCCCGCCCCCCGCCCCTTGGTTCTCTGTTATAAAGCAGGGTTTTCAAGGACAGGGAGGGAAATGCTGAGAAATACAGGTGATGTAAAAATAGGAGAGACCAATGTAAAGATGCACACATGTACACACATACTTAAACAGAGTAGCATGCTGAAGACCAAAGGAGCTTAACTGAGGCCTTCTCATGGAAGGGAGCTCTGCTGCAGGAACGAAGGGGGCAGGGCACAGACTGGGGGATCTGCCTATCCATGGAACTCTGCTACCTATTTCTGACTCTTCAATAGGGTGAAGCAAAAAGGCATTACTAATGGGGAGGAATAGGGGTTATAAAGTATTCAAGAGACATGGCTTCCAATTATGACCCCAACTCTTATTAATTGTGGAGGAGAAAGGAGGAGGAAAAACGGTTATCGAGGTAGGAAGACCCGAGTTCAAGTCTTCATGTTTGTAATGACTGGGCAAGTCACTTAATCCCTTGATGCCAGCTCCCCCCACCTACCCCCCAGGAATCTCTAAGATTACAGACTGTGGAACAGGTACCAATCTACTTTCTTCTCCAATCAAAGACATCAGAGTCTGAACAAAAATTAATAGTCATAATAGTTACACTTCCTGACATTCATATAATTCTTCAAGTTTTTTTGAAGCACGTCACAGGCATTATCTGCCTGCTGTTGTGGAAAGTGCTGGATTTGGAGGCAGGATCCTGGGTTCCAATCCTGCCTCTCCACTCTATCAGGCATCATTTGGGTGACACTGGGCCAATCCTTTCGCCTCTTTTTTTTGACAAAAATCCTGTCCATCGCTAAATCTACAATCCTCTGACCTCATCTGAGCATACTCATCATCCCCCATTAATCAAGCTGTCAAAAGACATTATCTCAACTGGATCCACTACACAGTGCTATGAGGAGGAGGCTATGATTGCCCCCATTTTACAGACGAGGAAACTGAGGTTTAATGGTAGTTAACAGGCACTTTATCCTTACTTCTTCACTGGATTGTGGAGAGGGTGAGATGGTAAGGACATTGGTCTGATTCAGTGATTTACTGGAAACTCCCTGAAGAGGAAGGTCCCTCCACCAGTGCAGGCTGGCATGCTCCCTATGGTCTGCTATCCTAGAGCATGGCCTTGGGCACAGAGGTTCAGCGATTTGCCCAGGGTCACACAGCCAGGAAGTGTCACAGGCAGGCCTTTAGCCCTGGTCTTCTTGGCTCAGAAGAGGCCTCCCAAATCTCAGCAATTTTGTTGAGATTCTTCTCATCTCAGAGTTGACAGGATTCAGAGAGAAACCGTCCTGGGACAAGTCACCATCCAGTAATATTTTTTTTTCCTTTTTAATTTTCTATGCACAGCGAAGCTATCTGGTACAGTGGATAGAGCCCCAGGCCTGGAGTCAGGAAGACCTGAATTCAAATCCAGCCTCAGACACTTAATAGCTGTGTGACCCTGGGCAAGTCACTTAACCCTGATTGCCTTCTCTCCCCCCAAAATACTTTTCTCTAGACTAGTTTTTGTCCAGGTGGATAAAATAGCTCCTTTTCTGTACATTTACTGACAACATCTTTGGGATCCCTCTGGCAGCAGATAATTATAATTAAGTAACTCAGTGGATAAAGTGCTAGAAGCGGAGGCACAAAAGACCTGGGTTCAGATCCCGCTTCTGATGCTAAGTGGCTGTATAACCCTGGGCAAGTCACTTGGGCTCCCTCAGTTTCCTCACCTGTAAAATGGGGGGGTAACGGCAGCATCTACCCTTCCAGAGCTGCTGTAAGGTCCAAATGAAGTTATACAGGCCAAGTCCTTTGGGAGCCTTAAAAGCTGCCATACTTGGCTGAGTATCATCTCAAGCTCTCCCCGAGGTGGGCAGGCTTCTCCTTCCTGATACCCATACCCACAACCTCCTCCTCCAGGTCACATGCGCGCGCGCACACACACACACACACACACACACACACACACACACACACACACACACACAGAGGAAAACTGAGGCATGGGAGCAGGGGGGCCCAAGCTGGTCAGAACCCCAGGCACAGCCTATTGGCATATGATAGAACAGTTTCCTTGGGAGCCTCACTGGGACACCAAGATAGCCCTGGGCTATCTGAGGCCTTGCCAGGAGCCCAAGCCCTGGCAGGTTCTAGCAGAGCAAGTGTGAACCTGGCAATGGGGCTGTGTGTTCAAAGGGCAACCCATCTGAACTAAGACAGGCTGATCACCAGAAAGCCAGGCCATGGGGCGATGACACCTGATGGCCCCACCAACTGTTTTCAAAGTCTGCTCAGTAGTAGGTGGCATGCCCTGGGGAAAGCGTGAGGGGGAATGAGACAGAAAGACAGAAAGGAGAGAAGGGGGCTGGGGGGGGGGGGAGACAGGAGGGAAGGAGGGAGGAGGGGAATGAGAGCTCTGACAGATGAAATCATTGATCTTTTGAATATGTAATTAGAAGACAGGGAGAAAGGATGGTAGTCTGGCTAAAGAAGTAGTCTCTGGGGTCAGGAGGGCCTGGACACAGACCAGCACAATGACCCTGGGCAAGTTACTTAGCCTCTCAGTGCTCTTGAGGAGCAGGGGCCAAGCTATCTGCATTGCTAGAAGGTGTCCCCTCAATGGGAATGCCACTGAATTCTTAGGTCTGGTCCCAATGGAGAAATTCAGAGGAAAGGCAAGAAGGTGGCCCCTGAGTCATCCCAAAGACATGGGGGGGGGGGGGGGGGTTGTTGGATTTTACTGGATGCTATGGCAGAAAAAATCCCTGGTTCTAGAGTTAGAGGACCTCTGGTGCTGAACCCCCCACATGAACCTGGGCCCTTCTCTACCTCAGTGTTCTCATCTGTGAAATGGGGGCGTGAGGGGCTAGAAGGGACTGAATTAGCAAATGACCACAGTCTTTCCATAAAGGCTTGGTGGGAGGGAGAAACCTGTCTACATCTCACTTCTATAGCCCGAGAACCACAGGATGAGGATAATCAATCCATCGAAACACGTTTACAAAGCACCTACTATGTGCCGGGCGCTGGGTTAGAGGCTGGGTGCCGCTCTGGAAACACCATCAGCATTTCAGTACAAAAGCAGCCCTGGCTGTCCTGATCCATCCGCCCCAAAGGCCCTCCCACAGCCAGAAGGACTGGCGGGAGGCTCAGGCTCCTTCCACTGACCTGGGCTGCCCAGGGGCTGCAAGCCCGGGGTTTCTAGAGCATGGCAGCAAAGGGATGGGGGAGGAGGCAGTTAAGCCTGGCCTGGAGAGAAAGGGCAGCTGGAGCTTTTCATTCCTTCAGGCTGACAAGATGAAATTCCTGTGTGAGTCAGTGGTTCTTTCTTCACCTCCTCCTCCTTCCTCCAAGCACCTGATGGCCCGAGGGGGACGCGGCTGGCAAACCTGGAGGCTGGCTGGAGTCTGAGTGGCCTCACACTCCAACCAACCCCCTGCCCCTTGCTGTGTGTCACCAGGCACCCCAATTGCCCTCTCTGGGCCCTAACAGAACAGGGAGTCGAGGGTCAAAGCCAAGCAACCCAACCTGGAAAGATCCCTGGCTATGGGAGCCAAGCTCTCTCCCAAGCCCACTTTTGTGTTTTCACCCCAGCATTTAATCCAGGCTTTTGTTAAGCTTCACTAAATTGGGGAAAATGAGCCATGGACTTAAAATCCCAAGGAGTCTTCTAGGGATAAAACCAGTGCGTTGGGACTGGACACAACACTGATTCTGAAGTCAGAGGACTTCCGACAACGTCACTTACTCCACATTTGAACCTGCATCAGTCACTGGTCCCTTTTGAGACTCAATTTCCTCATCTGTAAGATGACCAGGCCAGACCAGCCCAATGTTTCTTCACCTCTTGCGTATTACTAGGGACCCCTTCTCAGAGTTGTGTTTTTAAATATTGGAAGGAAGGAAGCATTCAATTTCAGTCAGGGGGGAGTGAGAATACAGATGTCACTTCCCATTCCCCAAAATGCACAGAACCCCTTGACTACCCACAGAGCCAGGAACAGAATTCAGTGGTGTCAGGGGCCCTTTACAGCTTCACAGTCGGTTCCTGACTCCCACCAGGACAGTTGGGAGAATGAGAAGAGCCCCCCACCCTTTGCGCCTCCCCAGCTCGCCTAGCTCCACATTCCCAATTCTCGAGGGGCTGACAGCAGAGCCCACACCAGGGTCTCACCAAATCGCTCCTCTCCTCTTGGTTGCCCCAACCTAGAGAATGAGTCAGCCTTGGCTGCCCGCCCTGGTGGGCTTCCTTTCACATTTCACCAAAGTGAGGCCCCCTCCAGCTCCACACATACAGATATGTGACCTGAACCTCGGCCCTGGGATTCGACAGTGGCCACGGGTGCCACAGGGTAGGGGGACGGAGGAAGAAAGGGGGCTGGAGAGCGCAATGAGCAAGAGGAGGGGTGAGATCACAATGCTCCATCCTTCTCTTCACCCCCCCAGCCCCTGCCTGGACCACTCTCCCTCTGGGCTCCTTACAATCCCTAGCTCCCACCCGGCATCACTCAGGAGTCCCCAAATCACGAAGGAGAGACTCATCTGCAGGACAGGATGGTCTGTTTACCTGGTGCCAAGAAGGCAAGCACCCCGAGGCAGGAATTGCTTGTGTTGCCCACGTTCCCCCCATGTACAGGTCTTGGATGGACTTAGTTATATGCACATTCTCTCCCTCATCAGACTGCCAGCTCCCTGTGGGCATGCAATTCTGGCCTGGAAGCCCAGGGCTGAGCACAGTGCCAGGCACAAAGGGAGAGCCCAGACTGAGAGCTGTTAGCTTTCTTCCTAGAAGTCCTATCAATACAAGTATCTTCCCTCATTCCTTATTTCCCAGGGACCTCACACAGAACTTATTCTTACAAATCTGTTCCCATATTCTCTCCCCCATTAGACTATGAGCTCCCTGAGGTCACAGATTGCTTCTGGCCTTTTTTTCCCCCTCGGCACTTAGCAGAGTGTCTGGCACTTAACAGAATGTGCTTAGTAAATGTTTATTGATGGGCTGGAAGTCACCTTCAGGATCACCCAGCCTTGGGGTTCTTAACCCGGATCCTGCAAACTTAAACAAATTCAGGTACCTGTGTTCCAACAGAATTGGCTTCCTTTGTACTGCTGTGTGTTTACTGACCGCCAGAAGGGTCCAAGACACAAAAAGTGCTAAGCATCCATGACTCCCTTGACCAAGAACTCCCTGACCTATGCCAAGGTCACAGCCACACTGTCCAGAGGGGTAAACTGAGGAATGGAGGCATGGTCCCACGCATGGCCTAGCCAAGGTTTAAGCCATGCCTATAATTCTTTCCACTACAGATGGAAAGCCACTCAGCCTCCCTTACTGTTGTAGGGAGAAGGGAACAAGCATTTATTGAGCACCTACTACATACTAGGCACTGGGAACAAGCATTTATTAAGCACCAGGCACTGTGCTATGCACTTCACAAATATTACTTCCTTGGACCCTCACAATAACCCTGGGAGGCTTTCCTCTATGCTATTATCTCCATTTTACAACGGAGGGAAGTGAGGCAGCCAGAGGTGAAGTGACTCGCCCAGGGTCACAAAGCCAGTGAGCGTCTAAGGCTAGATGTGAACTCGGGCCTCCCTGACTCCCAGCCCATGCTCTCTTTCCTTCACTGCCTCTTTTCATCTCTGGCATCTCACTAAAAGAGAAGCTCCGTGAGGGCTGGAGATGCTTTAGCCTCTCCTCATTCTCCCTGGCACTTAGCAGGGTGCCTGGAACACAGCAAGATCTTAGTAAATGTGTATGGGCTGCATAACGGACTCAGTAGGGGCTTATGTGTTAGACTGGATCGAATCTGGAGAGCCTGGAATGCCCAAGATTCTGACTGACTTCAGTCCCTCCATTCCAGACCCTGGCGCCCTTCCCGGGACCCTTCTGCCAGGCCGGGAGGCAGGGGCAGGAGTGAAGCACTCACCATTTTTAGCTTGTGCTGCTGAAGGATTTCATCCAAATTCTGTCTCTTCTTGTAGTTGAAGTAGAAGTTTTTACACTGGGACACTGTCTTGGACCCCACCATCCTGGCAATGGCTGACCAGTTCCGCCCATGTTCCAGGAGACCTGCGGCCAGGGAGGAAAGGTAAAAGGTGAGGGCCCAGCAGCTTCCTTCCATCACTTAAGAGGACTTTGTTGCTCATCAGAACCTCTGAGCTCAACTAAGCCAGACTCTATTTTACAAACTAGGCAACAGGGAAGGAATGTGACCTGCCCGATGTCACATAGGCAGGGATCAGAGCTGCGAAGAAGGGACCTCAGAGGTCCCTTACTGCAGATGTGGAAACTAAGGCCCAGGAAGGTGGAGTCATGCAGGACCACAGACCCAGAAGGTCACCTAGTTCAGCTGCCCTACTGTACAGAGGAGATGGAGGCCTGGAGAGTTGGAGGGATTCCCAAATACCAGAGTTACTGAGTCTTGTGATTAAGGATCGTAGACTTTGAGCTAGAACGGACCTCGGAGCTCTGAGTCCACCCTCCTCACGTATGGAAGAAGGACTGTGGCTCAGAGACAAAGAGACTTGCCACCAGGCAAAGAGAGTCAGCAGCCTAGCCCAGGCTGAGCCTGGTCTGAGAGTCCTGAGAGTAGGAGAAGGGGCTAAGGCCCCAAGTCTGCCTCCAGAGTCTGCCTCTCCCCTATTCTCCCTCAGCACTAAAGCATCTCTGTCCAGAACCCTGCAGAAGTTTCAGATGCTGACCCCTGGGCCCCCCTCCTCCCGGCCCCTCCCAGTTCCTGGCTGTCCTGGCTAGCCTCACACAGGCCCTGGGGCAGTGGGAAGCCAGCTGCCCTGACCTGGACACAACATTCCCAGCTGCAGAAAGGGGCCGTGTGACATGGGCTTGTTTTCAGTTCCCCACCAGGCCTGGGAAGGGGATGAGTAGAACAGGGCTGGGCTGGGCCCGGCCAGGACCTCCCTCACAAACAGCCTGCACATACCTACTCACCGGGCCCATGTGACTGCAGCTTCCATACTAGACAAACGAACCTTAAACTTTTCAAGGACCATGAGCAGACAGTGCCTGGAGGAGCTGGGAAGAGCTCCAGGCCTCAAAGGGCAGACTGCCTTCCCCTTCCTCCTCCTCTCCCTCCTCTCCCTGTATCCCTTTGACTCCAGGGCTCTCTCTGGGAGCCCCCAGAGTCACTCGGCCCATAATGGTCCACAACATCACCAAGTACTTGGACTAGAGGGAGAGGAGACCCAGCATGCAGATCAGACCGCCAGAGGTGGGAGGGAACATGGAGGTTGTCATGCACAATCTCCTTTTACAGGTAAGGAAATTGAGGTCCAAGGGGGTCACCCAGGCAACCCACCTCAGGGGCAGGATCTGAACCCAAGGCATCTGATGCCAGGGCCAGGGCTGCTTCCGCAGTACCATATCAAGAAAGGGTTCTTGTAGGAAGCCTCAAAAGAATAGGGCTTTCCAGGTAAGCAGGAGAAGCCCACATGCCAGGCTCCTCGGTGAGGGCGGAGGGTTGTTATCTGGGGGCTGCTGATAGAACGTAAGCTCCCGGAGAGCAGGAATTACTTCTGCTTTTTGTCTTTCCATCCTGAGTACCCAGAACAACTCCTGGCAGACCTAGAACGCCTGAGGGTGGATGCTCCTTTCATCAATGAAGAGCAGCATCTTTGCTCACTCACGGTTCCCAAGAGTCGCCCAGCTCGTCCCCAATCCCAGGCCACATCCCCATCTCACGTTTGAGCCGCCTCTCTGCAGGAGTGGAATTGTGCAGGTAAGGCTTTGCAAGCCTCCCTGACAAAGGAGGGGGAAAGGACACCCAGGGGTCACAGGAGGAGCCCGCCCTCTCGGCAGGTGTGCCCTCGAAATCTTCGATGCAGCATCCACACTGCAGGAAAGCCAGGAGGCCCGCCCACCATCCTGGGGCACTCTGGCCACACAAGCTGACTCTACAGTCAAACCCACATCCCCTGGAGCGGCAATGTCAACAGCTCGTCCTCTAAGCACCGGCCTGTAGGGTCCGCCAAGGGCCTACTTCTGGGTCCGGCTCAGAACCCTGGGCTCAGCCTCTCCCCGCTCCTCGAGGACAAAGCCCAGGCTGACCAGGAAGGCTTTTTTCCAGACCTCGGCCCATCTGCCCGACACACACGCACACACACAGACGTGTATATTTATATCTTTCTGCTCCCAGGCAGCCTGACCTTGGATATCCCAAGCCTCAAGTCCAAGCCAGAGCTGCCAGGCCACTTGTGAGTGGTCAGAGAGGAGGGGGACGAGGCAAGGTCCCTTAACCTTTCTATCCCCATGGGGTTGGAAAGCCCTGAATTAGACCTTATATAAATACATGAAACAATCTCCTGGCCAGCTTGATTCGAGGGTGAATTGGCTAAAGGATTTCCTGGAGCAAAGCCATGGGGGCAGGAGGGAAGAGGGAAGACAGAGAGAGAGGAAGGAGAAAGAGAGAGAAAAAGAAAGAGAGGATGAGGGAGAGGGAGAGAGGAGAGAG
>CM053587.1:325643738-325731384 GCA_028646515.1 Pseudochirops corinnae | reverse complement strand
TTTTTTTTTTTTTTAAGAGTATAAAGGAAGGAGAGTCTTTTTAATTTCAGTGCCTGGACCAGAGTTGGTCCTTAATGCTTGAAATGAACTGAACAAATATTCCTGGTGACCTACCACATCCCTGGTGCTAAGAGCAAAACAGACCCTGCTTCCCCGATCTTATAGTCTGGTTAGTCCATAAGAACACCAAGTGAATAACCCAGACTGTCCATCCTTCAAGAGGCCAGAGAAGGGAAGGATCGGGTTGGGTTGGGGAAGAGGTGGAGGGGAGGAAATGTCTGGAGAGGGGATGGACAGCTGGGCTGGAATGAGAACAGAGTTCCTCATCCTGAGTGGAGCCAGCCCTGGGCCATCCAGCTACCAGCATCTGCCTTGGTCATACTGCTTTGTACAGACCACGAGATTTTAGCCTTTTTTGAGTCTGATAAAGCCTATAGATGCCTTCTCCGCATCATGGTTTAAATGCAAAAAAAATCTGTAAGATGGCAAACAAAATCAATTATACTGATATATAAGCATCAAATTATTTTTTAAAACAAGTTCACAGATGCCAGATTCAGAACCACTGACATATACCACCATGCAGACATGTTGCATCTCCCATGAGAATGAAAACTTCCTGAAGGCCAGATAATTTGTGAAGCAAGTCTAAGAGCTGAGGACCCACATCATAATGTGCTGGCTGGAATACAGAGTGAAGATTTTTAAGAAAAGTCAAACTTTAAAATACATTCACCATGCATCTGTGTACACGGGAGAACAGGGACTTGGCATCTATTTCCAGAGTGTTTTGATTCATGAAAATGAACTGCACAAGGTCAGCAGGTGAACACAGGCTCCCTTGTTTTTGCTGCAAATGTGAGGGGGAAACAGAAACCTGGGATTAAGATTTAGGGCCTCCAGGGTGAATATTTACGGGAAAAGGGGTAAGTGGTAGGGGAAAAAAACACTTTAAGTATCAATTAAAACCTTTTTAAATTTGTTTTTTTTTTTTTTAGGGTGGGGGATTGTTTTGTTTTGAAATGCCTCTTCTAAAAACACTTTCGTCTTTTGTGAGAGCTGGCTTTCTGACAAAGAGAAAGAAGGTCATTTGTAATAGATGGGCTTATATATAAAGTAGCGTCAGGATCAGAGGCTCCAGCCTCTGGAGGCAGAGGGAATCCCAACATCAATGATAGTTTTTATCGTCATTACCAACTTCTCCTTTCCACAAAACAAAATGATCTAATTCCCAAGGTTCACCTTCTCTTTAAGGCCAGTACAGGAATGGAGATGTCCCCTCACTCCTATCAGGCAACCCCCAAGCAGGCACCACACAAGAGTGAGCAGGTATCTGTCTGAAATCCAACGGACTGACTTGCAGAAAGCCAGGACGCCTGGGACTGGAGAGGACGCCCCACACCTGAAAGCCCCTGAGCCCTGGAGGTCAGAAAACAAAGGAAGACTGAGGAGGAGGTCTTCCTCAAGGTCTGTGACCCGGCACCCCTGACCCAAGGACTCGCTGGGAATGTGCCAGCTGCTGAGGTCTACCCCCGCCCCCGCGCAGGGAGCTCCGAAGCTCTCCCAAGCCAGTCACCAGCCCACGTGAACAGCTGCTCCCTACGGTAAATATTGTCCAATTGCTCCCAAACTCCAGGGCTGTTAGCTCATAGGAGAGATTACCCCAGCATCTGACTGGTCTGCGGGCTGGGAGGCCTCCCCGCCTCACATTCCCCATCTCAGTCTGGCTTTCTTTGATGTGGTTTGGCTCATCTGGTGATGGAGGGGGCAGCCCAGCCCCCCTCTTGTCATATCACATTATCTGTCCCTGAACAGGCTCCGTGTCTTTTCTTGGAGCAGTGGGGGTCACGCATCAGAGGTGACCTTTTCCTCTCTCCCCCACATCCACCCCAAACTGCACAGGGCCTTTATTAATGCTCCTATGACCCAAAGTGGCGCAGGTCAAGGCAAGAATTTCCCCTAGGGAAGGAATGGACTCCAGGCCCTGGAGTGGAGGGAGGCTGTGCCCACCCCTCCTCTCCTTCCCCTGCACCTTCACTTCAACTGAAGCCTAGGAGGGCAATCAGAAACATCTGCTCACCTCTGCCTTCATTCTAAACGGAACCATAATTAACTCGACTAAGTCCCTAGCCCTTCTTCACCTCATGGACAACCAGCCAACATCTCCAGGGGGACCACACAACCCAGGAAAACCAAAACAAACCACAGACACGAACCCCAAACCACTCTCCCAAGCCCTCGCCCCCTCCCCAACCCAGCAAAGGGGGCTCTGGGATGATCTCGGGCCAAAGCCAACCATGCATTAATCTCTCTAGTTAGCTTGCCTTGGTGGAGAGCGTGTGCACGCACACACACATACAAACACACGCACACACACACACACACACACACGTGTTCCTGTGAAAGATTAAACACAGCCTTGAAGCAATCTGGCAGGGCTTGCCTGCCAACTTTCTCAGACTACACTGGAGCGAGCTGTCAAATGATTTCATCCACCAAGGGGGTGTGGGGGGGACCTCAACAACACAGGACACCAGCAAACCATTCCCTCCCTGACAAGTGCTTGACTTTCTCTTCCCTGGCGTGGGCAGCGGCAGGAGAACGCTGGCTGCTGGGTCACCGTGGTCCCTGCCCCTGAGGCTGCCCTGACTCAACACGCTGAGTCCTACTCAACAGTCATGGTGACCCCAGAAACAATGGCATTCCTCTGAGGAAGGGGAAAAGGACCGGAGAGGGGGAGGCCGAGAAACAGGGGGAGGACAGCTGGAGACAGAGACGGGTGTGCAGAGGGGATGGAAAAGACCATGGAAGGAGAAGAAAGACAGGAGACAGGAGAACAGAGACAGATTAAAAAGGTGCAGGGAAAAAGAAATCTAGACACCTCTGTACTGTCAGTAAAGGGCGGGGATGGAGGGAGAAAAACGGGAGAGGGACAGAGAAAAAGAGAGCAGAGGAGAGAGGAGAGGGTGAAGTGAACTGGGAATAAGACAGAGAATGGAAGGAGGGAGGGAGGGGGGGAGAGAGAGAGAGAGAGAGAGAGAGAGAGAGAGAGAGAGAGAGAGAGAGAGAGAAAGAGAGAGAGGGAGGGAGAGGGAGAATGAGAGAGAGAGAGAGAGAGAGAGAGAGAGAGAGAGAGAGAGAGAGAGAGAGAGAGAGGGAGAGGGAGAATGAGAGAGAAAGAACCCAAGCCCAAGTGGGTGAGGAAGCCCGGCCCCTCCCGCAGCTGTTTACTTCCTCTTTTGAAATGTCCAGTGGCAGCCAGTGGGTGGGAGGTGGGGGGTAGGGGAGGTCACTCCTGCCGTTGTTTCCTGCCCTCTGAAGGCCTGTCCTCATCACCATTGTTCAGAGCGGCAGCAGGGGGACCCCGGAACACAGCAGAAGTCCCCCCCAGGGGCCACCCTGGCAGCACCACAGCCTCGGTGTCTGGCCTCAGGCCTTGTTCTCCAGGAGGAGGGGGCTCCTGGCTCTCCTGTGCCTGGTCCTAAACGGCATCTCCGATGTCCTCCCCCCTCCCCGGGGAGGACGGCTCCAGTGTTCTCAGAACTGAACATCCAGGGGAGGAAGGCTGGGGTGGGGTGGGGGGCTGGAGAGACAGGGGAAGCACTTACTCTTAGCAAGAGGCCCCCCTCCACCTCATGGGTACCGCCACTGCTACTGAGCCCCATCGGGCGGGCTCCTCCTCATCCTCCTCCTGGAAGGCCCTCCGCCCCAGCTCCGGCTGCCTTACATTCTCGGGCTCCCAGCGCTTCCTGGCGATTTGCATAGTTAAGCTGTAAACTGACCACAACATTCCTGCTATGATTTTGCAATGTACTGGAATAACGCGGTTGCTCACAGTCTATGAATCATGAGCTATTAAACCATCGCCCTCGTCACTGGGTGCACTCGGAGCTGGCTGAGGCTGCCGCCATCGCCGAGGGTGATTCATCTTGGGGACCGGTCTGGGGGTGTGTGTGTGGAAGTGGGTCTAGGACACATGAGACAGCCTGAGCCTCTTGGCCTTGAGACCTCAGAGGGATGACAGATGACTAACCTCTGGCTGTGCTGGACTTCCATCTATCCTTCCTCCAACCCTGTGTATCTGTTCCCTCCGGCCTTTCCTGCTGGTATCCTCAAGGTCAGCAAGGTTGGGGGGGGGGGGCATGGAAGAGGAAGCCGGACCCTGGGGAGTTAACCCCCGAATTCCAGCCATTAGTAGCAGGGAGCCCTACAAATCAGCTCCTGGAATTGTGACAAGGGTCCCTGGTGGAGACCCTGGGCCCAGCCAAGCTGGGGAAAGGAGGAAATATTTATATGGCTCCTACTAAATGCCAGGCACTGTGCTAAGGGCTTTATAAACATTCACTCCTTTGATCTTCACAACAGCCTCATAAAGCCCAACTTAACAAGCTTTTGGACAGCCAAAGGGGGCGTTTAGGTGGGTGGCAGGCCAACAAAGAGACCCTGTGACCTCCGGCTAAGGCTTGGGAATGACCCGAGCTGGGTACTCTAGCCCCCAACTCACTTACCATTCTCTAAGAAGGCCAGACCTGGCCCCCAGGGTAATCGATTCCTATGAACCATTCGGAATGGAGATCGGACAAATCAGTCACCAGAATGACAGCAGTGACTCACCCACCCTCACAGGAAGCATGTACTGAGTCGTCTTCCTGTTTTGGGGAGGTGTCTGCATTCATTTCTCCCCTTGGGGAGATGACTGGCCAGGCTAGGACTGCGCTGGTCTGTGTGGCTTTATGCCCTGGTGTCCGGCAGCATCAAAGCCTGACCTCACCAGGGACCCTGGTTACCATGATAACAACCAACCTAGAAATCACCTGGACGTTTGCAAAGCTGCCTTATAGCCGCATGTGTGAAATACATTTTTAACCCCACTCAACAGACTTAAGACTATTTAAGTGACTTTGCCATGCAGCCAGAAATGTTAAAAAGGGTAATGATGATAAAAATGACATTCACATAGTGATCTAATGAGTACAGAGCATCTACGTGATCGTACTGACACTGTCTGATGGCCCTGAGCCCATCACTACCAGAAGCAGGATGACGCCCCCTTGATTTTTATACATACATATAATATATATATATATACATGTCATGTGTATATGTCTACAGGTGTGTGCATATGCATATATATTTATGCGTGTGCATACATACATCTATCATACATTACACACACTGCTATGGAATATACACTATGTACAACATATACAGTGATCCCTTCCACAGCACAACTTCGCCCATCAAGGTTTTGATACATTGTGGGTTGGTATAAAAACTTAAATGGGAATTTTGGGGAGTTTTGCAGAAGCTGCGCACAACATGAGAAGGCCAGCAGATGGCACAGAAAAAGTTTGGAAACTCAGAAATGCATAAAATATATGTATAGTAGTGTATAATATGAACAATATTTCACTTTTAATGTCATAATAATTGAGACTTCTCTGGTATGAAGGGAAGAACAAAAAATTTTAGGCAGATTTTCCGGGTTGTGGGAGCACTATTCTCTTAACCTCCATGATGTGGAAAGGATAACTTTATAATTATGACTTATGAACATACAGATGGACATCAGATGACCCAAGTCCTGGAAGGCCACTCCCTTGCCTCCAATCTCCTCATTGTTTGGGGCTTAGCACCAAGGCTCCCCTCCTCTGTGAAGCTTCCCTAGATGCAGTCTGTCCTCCCAACCTAACAGCGACCCTTCCTTCCCTGAGCTCCTAAACCGTTAACTGTCTGACCTTTGCATTGATAGATGAATGAGCTGCTATCACAGAATGTCTGAATGGAGCAGGGATCCTTTAACCCAGCCTGTGTCTAAACAGAAATCTCCCTTTACAAAGGGGGCTTTTAACTGGAGGTCGGGGAGCTTTTTTTAACTTTGCTAACAGGTCCCCTTCCTGTGCCTCACCAAAGACAGTCCACTTCCCATCTCCACACCTTTGCACTGGCCGTTCTCCACACCTGGAACTCTCTTCCTCCTCTTCTCCAGCCCCAGCTAAAGTCCTACTCTCAGCACAAGGCCACTAGCAGTGTCCCTGACCAAAGGCCCCTTCCCTGGGGACCGTCTCTGCATACACGCCTCACTTGTACGTGACTGTCTGTGAGCTCCTTGGGGGCAGGGGTGGCCTTGCTGCTCCTGGCCTCCCCAGAGCTTAGCGCAGTGTCCAGTGTACAGCAGGCCTTAATAAATGCTGATTCACTGATTGCTAGCAGGGATTTAATATCTGTTTGCTGACTTACTGTGGTCTCTGCCTCAACAATGTTAAAGGGCATCCAGACAGTGACCGTGGGTTTGAATCCTGGCTGTGATATGGTAAGTATGTAAGCTCTGTCAAGCTCCTCAACCTCTATGGGCCAGAGCCTGCTCATGGGCAAAACCATGGAGCTGTATTAGGTGAGTGCCCAGGTTCCTGCTGCACCAGATAGATGCTGCTAAGTGGTTCTTAAAGCAGATCTGGCCTCCTCACTCTGGTCAGTTTCTCACTGTGATTGCAGCTCTAAAGCTGGGAGGGAACTGAAGGGCCATCTGGTCTGGCCTCTTCATTTTATAGATGAGGAAACTGAGTCCCCGAGGGAGCCTCGCCAGGCTGACAGAAGAGAGGCCTACCTGCCCAGCGTCAGCCTGCCCTGCTGTGACTAGGCCGGGGGTCTGTCTACTGCCCTGTAAAGGTGAGCGTGATTAGCCGGCTCCTCCCAGGGGTCCCTTGGGCTCTGTGGACCCAGGTCAGGCTCCAAGGCCCTGGGACTCCAGGCATCATTTCCCTGGATGTTGTTCCATCTTTCTCTTTTTAGGGGCATTTGATTTTTCTATTAACATGCTTATTATCTAAGCTAATTTTCTAGTGGGCCCTTCTGCCATCCCAAGCACAGAGGGCCTTTCCCCCATGGCACAGACGGTCCGTGTCAGAACCATGGCTGGAGCCCCAGGCACCCCAAACTTAGAGCCCAGACTGCTTCTCACCAAGGGGGCCTGAAGGGGACTTATCCAAGATACCTGGTGGGGAGGGGACAACGAGGATGTAAGAGATGCTGGAGCAGGGGAGAAGAGGTGTGGGACAAGCTAAGGAGGGAGGAGGAGAGAGGGAGAGAGAAGGCAGAGCTACAAAGGGAGCAACTTAAAGAGACAGCAAGGAGGAGGGGCAGAGAGAGGAGACACAGAAAGAGAAGAGAAGCTGAGACAAGAAGAGATGCAGAAAGGAGGGGCAGCAGCTCTGGGAGGGAGGACGAGCCGGGGAAGAAAGAGGCCCCTGGTGCTCTGCCCTGAGAAGAAGCTGGGAGCCGAGGGGCCATGCGGCCAGGGTACGAGGGAGAACGACAGAGGCTGCCCTGAGGTGGGCACCCTGGGAGCCTCAGATGTTGCCACACTGACTCTCTCACCAGACACTCTGATGAGCCCCAACAATGCCCACATCTAGGTCTTTACTCGGGCATGAAAGCCCCAACATCATCTGACCCTAAGCCCACACAGTATGAGACAGTGCTGGATTTGGAGCCAAAGTACCTGGGTTCAAATCTTGTCTCCACTACTTTTGTAACCCTGGGCAAATCATGCTGTGTGTCACTGCCTTGTTTCCTCAACCATAAAGCTAGGGAGTCAAACTAGATGGTCTTTGAGATCCTTACCACCTCGGTTCAGATCCCCTACTTGCATGGCCTCAAGGAAGGTTCTCCATCCCTCTGAGGCTCAGTTTCCTCTTCTGTAAAAAAAAGGAGCTGGCCTAAAATACAGATGGCCAAGGCCTCTCTTGGCTCTCATGTTCCTTGGTCCACTAAACCCTTGTACCTACTTCTTGGGATTTTTTCCCTCCTCATCTCCTCCACCTGCTTGCTGCCTCTGTGAATCACTTCCTACTTATCCAGTACACAACTTTCTCTGGAGACAACTGTTTGCATGTCTTCTCCTCCATTAGACTGCGCTCTTTGAGGATCATGTTTTCACCTATCTTTGTGTCCCTAGCACTCAGCACACAGTAAGTGCTTAATAAACGTTTCTTAACTCTTCTTCACTTTAAAGGGAAATTATGATTCTCTACATTCAGGGAACATAGGCCAAACTCTTCTTCACTTAAAGGAAAATTATGATTCTTTACATTCAGGGAGTATAGCCCAAACCTTCCAGTTACTCTAGGCTTTTGCTCCCTGTTTCCTCAGCTGGGAATAATGGGATAGAGCAGTGGTTCTCAACCTTCCTAATGCCGCAACCCTCTAATACAGTTCCTCATGTTGTGGTGACCCCCAACCATAAAATTATTTTTGTTGCTACTTCATAACTCTAATTTTGCTACTGTTATGAATCTATCTCATATGCAGAATGTATTTTCATTGTTACAAATTGAACATAACCCACAGGTTGAGAACCACTGGGATAAACGAAGGAGTACTATTGACTGTGGAGTCCAAGGATGTGAGTTCAAATCCTGCCCTCTCTACTTACTACCATGTGACCTTGGCCAAGTCCTTACTTTCCCTGCACCACAGTTTATGTAAAACTTATGAAATATAAGGATTTATATTTATGAAACGTAAGAGTAAGACTGGATCATAAGATCAAATCTTGAGAGATGGAGGAAACGTGGAGATCATCTAACTGCAGCTGATGCAGTTTGCAGATGAAGAAATGGAGGAGAGTGGAGCAAAATGATTCTCGAAGGTCACAGATATCAGGAGACAGGATTTTAATCCAGGTCAGCTGACTAGAGACGATGCTCCTTCCTTCACACCAGCGTCTTGGGACTGCTCAATGGTAGGAGAACAGCATGGAGACTCTGCCAGAAGAAGTCTGGCCAGAAGGGCAGAGCTCTTCTTCGGATCCTAGAGACCCTAAATCTAATGCCCTCAATACCATGTCTACCCTCGGCTCCTGTCTGACACCTCTTCTTGGCAGGATCATGGTGGAAGATGTGGCTTGACTCTACTGCCTGAGCAAGACACACGTGCAGGTCACATGTATACATACATACATACATACACACATACACACACACACACACACACACACACACACAAACTCTTCCAGAAGCAGCCTCACAATTATATCTCGTAGTCACACAAAAGGCCACTGAGATGGGCCCTGCAGTTTATTATATTGTCAGTGGGGCCAAGAAAAGGAATTACGACCTAGTAATTCAGCTCCCAGGTATCTCTCCACATTTGTTCCATATTTATGAAATGGACCAGATGGAGGAGGCTGATCCGCTGCTCACAGAGAATCATTCCAGGTTATGTGCATAAATCTCCACCCCTGTCCAGCCTTCAGCCAAACCAGCTCATCTCTCATTGGGCCAGACATTTGGGGGAGGCGAGGGCAGGCAGGAGGGAGCATTCCAGCTCATGCTAGGATGCCCAGAAACCCTCCGTGTCCCTCCTTCCTGATTTAGGATAGAGGCCGAGGCATGACCTGTAATTTCTCAACATGAGCTCAACTCCACCTCCCAACCCGTAGGCCCATGAGATGCTTCAGAAAGTTGGAAAAAAAAGATAACACACAGCAAAGCCCTGTTGCTTTCCTGCTTGGCCTCAGGGAGAACTACGCATCAGGAGTGGAAGGTACAAGGAAGCAGATTTCAGCTCCATGGTCAGGAATAAATTTTTTTTTTGTCTTTTTGGAGGGGGGAAAGCAGGGCAACTGGGGTTAAGTGACTTGCCTAAGGTCACACAGCTAGAAAGTTTTAAGTGCCTGAGGCCAGATTTGAACTCAGGTCCTCCTGACTCCAGGGCCTGTGCTCTATTCACTGTGTCACCTAGCTGCCCCAAGGTCAGGAATAATTTGCTGATCAGGACAGTCATATCAAAATGGCCTGGGTTGCCCTGGGAGGCAGGGGGCTTCCCAGCAGGCCTTTAAGAAAAGTCCAGGTGATCCATTCCCAGGGATGTGACAGAGGGATTCTTGGTTACTGGCACCATGGGACAGAAGATGCTCAAGGCGGCCCCTGGGCCCCAGTGATGAACAGGGAGTGGAAAGTGACCTGAATGGGCTTCAAGGCTCCAACTAGGTGGGGCAGGCACGGTTTGGTCCAGTGGTTTTCTCCTTCTCTGTATTCTCAGCAATTTAGTTCAGTCCCTGGTACACTGTAAGTGCCTATTAAATGCTTGAGAATTGATTGGCAGCACTGTGCCCACATTTTAAAGATGAGGAACTGAGGGCCAGTGCATGAGGTTAAGTGACTTGCCCCAAGGCGCTCCGTCCCTGGGGGTTCTGTGCCCCCCATCTTCCCTCTACCCACACGCATCTGTCAAAGGGGAGGGAGACGAGGAGAACATCATGGGAGGCCAGCTCTCCAGCTCTCGCCACCTAATCACACACGACTGGGGAGCCACAACCCGCCCACGAGCAGGGCCCCCTGCCACAGCCCTCACCTCCCAAGCTGATGGAACAAAGGCTTCCGAGGCCTCCCTCCCCCCCCAATGGTGAGCAGCGCTCATTTCTAGCTGCTGGAAGGCATCGGACAATAAGAAACTAGATTAATGGCTGCAAAGTGTAGGCCATTAGGCTTTACAAAGACTTAATTCTTTAATCCGGCTTCCCAGGAGCAGAGCTGACTCATATTTTAAATCACAGAGACCCGACTCCCCCACATGGGGCCACTGCCCTTCAGTCCAATCTCGGGGTCTTTTCTGTCCCTCCAGGCTGACCGGGCACGGAGGTGGGAGGGCAGGGAGGGCCGGGAGGAGGGGTCACCCAGGACCCAGTGGACAGAGGTTTAGACTCAAGAGTCAGGAAGACCAGGGTCCAAGTGCTTACTACACACCCTGGCCAAGTCACTTACTTCTCTGTGCCTCCATTTCTCCACCTGTAAAAGGTGCAGTCAAAACACAGACCCTCCCCCCCCCCCACCTCTATGGGTCCCCCAGACCTAGTCAAGGATCCCCCGGATGAGACTCTCAGGAGGACTCTGGGCACACCACGGCCGACTCCCCCATCCACATTCTCTCTTTTGTAAAATGACCCTTCCAGCTCCAAGCCCGGAATCCTAAGAATGTGACCTTCTTGGGGGTCTCAAGTGCAGAGCACACAGCAGGCGCTCATTCCCTGCACTTCCTCTGGCTCTTCACAGCACTAAATTAATGCTTGTGCCTGACTGCTGGGCTGGAATTGAACAGCACCAGGCTCAGGGACAAGAAGGTGGCCTTTCTGAGTCAGTGTCCCCAGGGAGGGAGGGAAAGAAGGGAGGAAGGAAGAGAGGAGGCAAGGAAGGGAGGGAGGGAGGGAGGAAGCACTTCCAAGCACAGCCAACGGAGATCCCGATCCCCCCACACCTCAGGAGGTCACTGGTTATCCAAAGCCATTTCCCCTTAGCATTCTGAAAGGCTTCATAAATTTTCTTCTGGCCCACGGCAGCAGCTCCCTACTTCTACCTGGCCCAGGTGGGCATCACAACGAGTCTGTGTTGGTTCAGCACACACTACCATGGGAGGGGAGGGGGCTGGAGCCACCCCAGAGCCTGCTGGGATCCAGAGGAAGCTGTCAGCTGGAGTGGGAGCTGTAAGTCCTGTCTCTGGCACCTGCTGGCCTTGAGATGCTGGCAAAATCACTTAACTGTTCCTTGGCCTAGACAACTCAAGACTGTTGAGTTGCTAAAGAACTACCCATCTGCACTGTGGAAGGGGGGTGTCCACACTGAGAGTTCCCTTAGCTGCTGAAATCACCACCAAGCAGATCCTACGTGTGCGCCATGGAGAACCAGCGTATCTGACAAATCCAACACAAGGAACATGGGTTCCAATCCTGCCTCTGTGGCTAACAACCTGCATGACCCTGGGCAGGTCACCGAACCTCCGAGCTTCAGTCTCCTCATCTGCCAGGGGAGGCGTGCCTCCTAGCTCAGGGGTTCCTAGCTGCTCTTGGGTCCTGGACCCTTGGGTAGCAATTCTGGGGAAGCCGATGGGCCCCTTCTCAGAATTACGTTTTGAACTTAATAAAATAAATACAAAAGATGACAAAGGAAACCAAATTCTACAGAAATACAGTTATCACAGTATTTCTTAAAAAGAAAAAAACCCTAAATTTACAGGCTGTAAATTAAGGATCCTCAGCCTAGTGGAAAAGGAATGGCACCTGGAGAATCCCCTTCTTCTCTGGCATCCCCCAGAGTGGCCCACGTCCCTGGCCTGGTGACAGTGACACAGGAGCCTGGGGGAAGGGTAAAGGGTCCTGCTTTATCTGTCATGCCCCAAGTCACAAAGCAAAAGAATGAGGCCCCCATCAGAAGATGCACACAAAGCGCTTTATGGCCCGGAAAATGTCGGCATCAAGGCTGTCTGCTCTTCAGTGATGTGGGCCAGACCCAGCTTTGGGCAATGGGGACAAAAAAGATGGAAAAAGATCCTCCCCACCCTCAAGAAGCTTACTGTCACCCCACTATGCATACAAGGACATTGATAGAGAGCATTTACATGATAATAACTTGGGGAGGGAGATCAGGAGGTGGTCCAGGGCATTCAGAAGGTGCCTAATAAATGTTTACTGATTTCGGAACAGGTGCCTAAACTGTGCTCAGAAGGAAGCTAGGGAAGTTAGGCAGGGAGGAGCATCCCAGGCACAGAGGGATGGTCCAGAACAACAGAGCAGCGAGCAAACTTGTGCTGCCAGCTGCAGAGGGCATCACTGATGCGGCGCTGGAGGCTGAGGCCCGGGGAATTAAGACCACACTGATAGGGACACAGAGGGCAGATCTGAACTCGGGCCTCAATGCTTTTGCCTGATAGACAATCAAACTGAAAAGGGAGGCGGGAGGTGGGGAGCCCAGAGTGAGTCACCCCACAGCTAGTCAGAACCTCCAGGAGGGAGGCCAGAAGACACAGTCCCACATCCATTTAGCATCAACAGGACTGCCTCCTACAGATCCTTGGTCCCCCCTTCAGAGCCCCGGTTTCCCCTTCAGAATCCCGGTTCCCCTTACAGAGCCCCAGCTCCCCCTTCGGAGCCCCAGCTCCCCCTACAGAACCCCGGCTCCCCCTTCAGAGCCCCGGCTCCCCCTTCAGAGCCCCAGTTTCACCTTCGGAGCCCAGGCTCCCCCTACAGAACCCTAGCTCCCGCCAGTGAGACAGGCCCAGTCTCTGCTAGAGTAGGCCCTGCCTACTAGGCGGGGACTGGGTGGGCGTCCAGTGTGCAGTTGGTCCGCCCAGGCAGCACACACCTTTGGGTGGGGGCACCCCAAGGGAGACAAAGAATTCCTTTCATTTCCTGCCAGTCCTGGAATGGTGACCCACAGAGGGAGGTGAACCCAGACAAGCAGATCTCTGGACCTCTATGGAAGGAAAATTATTCTGACCCCCTTCAATGCCACAGTCAACAAAGTCTTCTGACATCTGACCATGGAGCTTCACTTCAACAGGCCTCAAACCAAGACCCTGTCATCAGACAGGGAGGCATCACCTCCTACCAACTGTGGGTTCACGTAAACATTGCTAGACTGGGAATCGGCCAGGTGACCACATGGAAAGTCTCCTCCCCAGAGTCCAAGACAGACCAGAGGGCCACCAAAGGGTGAAATGACCCCCCAACACTTTTCTGGGAAGAGCAGTCGCTGGACAGGGAGGCAGTGAAGGAATCGTCGTTATGCAGCTCTTCACAATCTCATCGGAGCTGCCCTGCAACCCGGGAGCTAGAAGATAAAATGCTATCGTCCCCATTTTACAGATGAAGAAACAGAGGCTGATGTGGCCATTGAGGGGAGGTCCCCAGAGAAAGCCTTTCAAGGTCACAGCCAAGGGGACAGAGGCAGAGAGGTCGTTCAAGGCCCCGGCCACAGCCGCTCCAGCGCCCTAGGTCTTCAGAAGGAGAGCTAAGGAAGGCAGGACTGGGGGACAGGGTAGGTAGGGAAGGTGTCCCAGAGAGACACCAGGTCCACAGGCAGCCCCATCCCTAGTGACGAGTGCTGGCTTCAGGACTGGCCTCCAGGGCTGGGGAGAGGGAGGGAAAAAGGGGAGGAGAGCCGTGCCACGGGGGGCCTGACGGCAGGGGTCTCTCACCTGGCTCTTCCCACGCCGCCTGTAGCTGCGTCTCACTAGACTCTTGTAGTTCTCATTCTTCTTGGTCAGGTAGTAGTAGAGGACGCACTCGGCCACTGTCTGCACAAGAGAGAAAAGGGCTATTCATCTCAGCATCCCTGTGTCTCCAAGGGCTGGGGGAGGGGGTCACAAGCATTCAGCCTGGCTCTGGGGAGCCCTTTCACGCCCACACCCCAATCTCAGAGGCTTTCTCTAATGTCACATGAGCATAACCAAATGTAGACCCCCCCCCCCCCAAAGCCCCTGATGGCTAGAATTGTGTAACCTGCACTGAGAGATGGAAGTTTGGGGGAGGGGGATTATTGAGGCCAAACCCAGCAGTCAGAATGCCCCCCTCCAAAAAAAACACCCCCAGCCTCCCTTAAAAGACTCTAATAGCTCTATTTTCCATGAATTCTGCTAAGCCCTTCAGGACCCATTTATATTTTCAGCCTGGATCTCCTCCTGGGGTAAGGAATTCCATTAACTTTGCTCCCCACTGTGGAAAGTAATAATTCTTTTATCACCAAATAATATTCCTTTATGGCCAAGCTCTGACGCTGCGCCTTTCAATCGTCGTGGGACGCCCCCTCCTCCAAGTAGGTCGAGATTTGAAAAACAAGCCCCAGTTCACTCTTAGCAGCAGCATTCTCTCAGAGCAAATGCCCTCCTAGGCCTTGGCTTTCAAGAGGTCATTTACCCAGCAGACTGGCAGTTCCCTGAGGGCAGGGACACCCAGCTGGGCCTCTATGAGGGGCTTTGTTGGCATTGGTTGAACAGAATCGTTCCTCAATTCTGCTCAATCAGCTGGCCCACCCTAGAGCTGACCCAACCCTGCTGACCCCCCTAGCATGTCAGCCCTGTGACAGGGGGATTGTCCTCAGTACCTAGGATAGCGTTTAATCAGTCAGCTATGCATTGGGTGGGACCCATCTTGTGTACATTTAGTATATTATCCTCAGGGTCCCAGACACAGAGCCGGGGGGATGCTGGAGACCACCAGGAAGCTAAGGCAGCCCCCCCCCCAGAGATTATATGCCCCTTGGGGACAGGCATTTCTAGCGCTGCTCCAGGACCTGATCTGGGGCCTGATTGGTTTGCTTGGGAAAAGGGTAGCAGCCTGGCAGCTGGCCCCGATGTTTGGGAGGCAAAGACCACAGGCCTTTAATTATGTGCCTTCTAAATCTCATCTGCGATCTATGTTTAGGGCCAAGAAGATGATCTGGTTCTGTGACTTCATCATAGTAAGCAGATTCTAATGGGAACTTCCCTCCACTAAGCCCTGGGAGAGAGGCCAAAGGAAGGCCTGGCCCTCAAGGAGCCTCTAATCTGATGCAGAGATAGCATGTGGACAACTCTGGGCAAACAAGCAGAGGATAAACAAAGACGGTCCACAGAGAGATTAAAGGGGATCAGGACAGGCTTCCTGTAAAGGCAGGGTCAGCTGAGACTTAAGGGAGTTGGGCAAACCTGGAAATAGAGGTGATAGGGAGAATTCAGGCATGGGGGACCAGCCAGTGCAAATGCCTGGAGTCTGGAGATGGAACAGCCAGGAGGCCACGGAGCTTCCAGCAGACCTGAAAGGTGGATGGGGCTCTGAACACCAGACAGAGGATTTGGTATCTGAACAGACTTATTCTGACTGGCGATAGCCTGAGATAGCTCCCCAGGAGCACTAAGATCAGGCCATCAGCTCAGACTCAGAGGCAGAACTCGAACCCAGATCCTGCCTGCCTTCACTGGCCCACACTGCCTCTCACCGACTTAGCTACACTAGCACCGCCACGGATCAAGCTGATGGACTCCACGTGGTTTTTCTTTCTTGTGGCTTTCCCCTTTTGTTCTATTTCTTCTTTCACAACATGACTAATGTGGAAATATGTTTACATGATTGCACAGATATAACCTACATCAGCCTGTTTGCTGTCTTGGGGAGGGAGAAAAATCCGAAACTCAAAATCTTACAAACATGAATTTACATGAAATGGGAAAAATAAAATGCTATTTACTAAAACTAAAGAAATTAGTGCTGCCAATAACCCCTGTACTGCTACGTGGCTTAAAGCCTTTTCCTCACAACAGGGGAAGACCTTCAAGTGCCAACATAAAGCTTCACAGACGAGGGGACTCAGGTAGAGCTCACCTGGCTCAAGGGCCCAGGACTAATGAGCAGGGGTCTGCCCTGGCGGCCAAGGCCTAGAGCAGGGAGGGGCCTCAGAGATGCGCTGGCCCAACCCTCTCATCTTCCAGAGGAGGAAACTGAGGCCCAGAGACAGAGGGGCCCAGCCAAGATCATACAGACAGTACACAGGCCAGGCAGGATCTGAACCCAAGCCCTCAGACTCCTCCCACTCCTGAGCCAGGGCTCCTTTTCCCTGTCCATCAGGCTCAAACTCAGGGTTTGATGTTTGTGTTGTGGACCTCTATCTGTGTGTGTGTGTGTGTGTGTGTGTGTAGTTGTGGTACGTGCATGTATGCAGTGTATATACTGTATATGTGGCATATGTGTCTGTGTATGTACACTGGGGGGTGGTGATGTGTGTGTGTGGTGTGTACGGCTGTGTACAAGGCTGTGGTTCTGTGGGGTATGTATACACACACAATACTTATACATATATGTGCATGTGCACACTTTACATGTGTAGACACACATGCACATACATGCATGTACACACATATCTATGTGTTGTGTTGGCAACTGTTCGTGTGTTGCTTGTGTGGGTCTGTAACGTATATGTGCATCTGGGTATATGTCTGTGTGTGTGTATTTGTGGTGGGTGGGTGAATGCACGTTGTATGTGTGTATCTCTGTGTGTTTGTGGTGGGTGAATGCACACTATGTGTGTGTGTGTGTGTGTGTGTGTGTGTGTGTGTGTGTGTGTGTGTGTGTGTGTGTGTCTGTAAGTGGGCACACTCTGGCCTGAGCCTCTACGGGGGCAGTCAGGAGGAGGGGGCTTGGTCCTGGCCAGCTGAGCTGAGTGGCTTTAGGAGGCGGGTCTCCTCCTCCCCAGGGGATACTGTGGCTCACCTGACCCAGCTGACACCAGAAGCCACTGGCTCTGGCTAGGGGACCTAACAGAGTCTCCTCCCCCTCTCTTGGGGACTCAGGAATCAAGGACGTCCCCATGTCCCCCCGGGGTGTGCATGTGAGAGAGGCAGCCATGGGACGTAGAGTCCAGGAGACGAATTCAAATCCTGCTTCAGCACTTACTAGTGTGTGACTCTGGACAAGTCACTGCATGACTTCCTGCCTCAGTCACAAAGGGGACAGATAATAAAAGCCCGGCTCCACAGTGCCCCTGGTGAAGACCAGTGAGATTAATCGCCTGCATGAGGCTCTTGGCAAACACAGAGAGGCTAGAAATGCCAGGTGTCGCTCCCAAACAATGCCTGGTGGCCAGGCAGCTGGGCCCTGGGTGGGGCTGCTCCCTCCTTCACCACGGGGCAAGGGAAGAATGGAAGTCATCCTAAGGAGAGGCAAAGGGGCACTGCGGAGAGCAGGGGAGGCCTCTCCCAAGAGTCCCATCCCTCTCCAGGTAAAAGCTGGGGGTGGGAGGGCAGGAGGGCACAGGACAGGGTTGGGGTGCTAAGGAGGGGCTCCCTCACCTTTCTCTCGAGGAAGGAAGCGATAAGGCCGAAATTCTTGGGGTGCTGCATGAACCTAGGAGAGAAGAGGAGAGACAGCGTGAGACCAAAGAGGGGGTGGCGGCTGCCTAGTGCCCATGGCCGGCCAGCGCAGCCACCCCGTCTCCCTCGTCCCTCTGGGCTCCTGGCAGTTAAGCCCACGGGGGTTTGGGCATGGGTAGGGCCGGCTGGGGGTGGGGGCCAGCAAGAAAGGGTGTTCCTTCCAGTGACTCACCACCTCTTCAGCTGGTTTGAAAAAATAATATTTGTTTGTCCTGCTAGAACAGCTTCCAGGAAAGATGAGAGGCTTGTTTTTTTAGCCGATCTGGTCTTTTTTCCCCACCTTTTGCAATTTTTTTTCTGCTGCTGCTGTTGATCGGGGGAAGCTTGGGGAAAGGGAGGAGAGAGACCTGAACTCCACTCCCACCTCCGGGGAAGCACCTGACACTGCAGGGGAGGGGTATGGGCCAGCTGGGTAGCCAGGGGCCACAGGAGGACCAAGAGAAGAAGGCTCCAATTCCTGGGGCCCAGACAAGGAGGAGCAATGGCCTCGCTTGGCCACAGTCTCTCCCACTACTCCAAAGGAAACAGAGGTGGGACACGTCCTGTGTGCCACAGACAAGGTGCCAGGGAGGAGGGAGAAAAGGAAGGCAGGGGGCTCCCTGAGAGGGACGGAGAACTGCTAGGCCCTGCAGAGGGGCTGGGGCTGAGAAAAAAGGAAGACGACGCCCCAGACCTCCACCAAGGGTGGGGGAGCTGGGGAAGGCAGGGGAGTGGGTCTGTCCAAGAGGCTGCACTCCAGCCGGGCCCCGTCCAGCTCTCCCCTGCACACTCTCTACCTCTCCCCCTCCTCACTTTCTGCCTCCTAGATCCTCTAGGACACAGATCTTGGAAGGGGCCAGGGAGAGGTGCCTGCCAGGTCCCCATGGAGCCTTTCCTGGCTCCCCCAGGTGGTAGTGACTCCAAGCTGGGAATGACGTCTTTCTGGCTGCTTGATTCCATTTACAAAGAGACTTCACCACCGTGTTCCTCTCCCAGGGCACCCCCGGGGCAGACCAAGCTTTCTGAGACCAAAGGTTGCTCCATCTCTGTATAGCCCATGACCAGGGGGTGTCTCCCTCTTCCTGAAGAGATCCCCCAATTCTTCTGCAATCTTAGTCTTAGCTTGGGCCCTGGGAGGTTCAGACTTACCCAGGGTCTCATCACTAGCAGTAAATGAAAGGCGGGCCCCTCCCCACTTGGCCATCCTGCCTCTCATGTGACCATGTCCTTAATAAACGCTTGCTGACATACAATGGTTGAACTAGGGTCTAGGTACCCCAGCTTTGCCAGACTCTCCTAGCTCCCACCTATGACCCCACTAAGGAAATTATACCCCATACTCCTGCTCCACCCCTGCAGCTAGAAACCACCATTCTTCCCCATCATCTCGGGGATCTTCCTCCTGCTGGGTAAGGGTCTGGCTCTGGTCCTCTCTCTGCTCCGGGCCAGCTGGACAGGCCTAGAATGCACCCAAACCCCGACAGGCTGGCCAATGTGCACAGGCAGGAGCCAAGCCTCGGCGTTCCTCGCTCCCTCCTGTGCTCCCTCCCCAGGATCCCCAACCTCACTGGCTCTGGCTCTGGTCCCTCCTCTGTCTCTGCCTCTGCCACTGTCCCTCCCTCACCACCTCCAGCCTCTCCCTCTCTGTCTCTCCATTTTCTCCTTCCTCCTCATCTCATTCTCCTCCTTTTCTCCCATCTTTGGAGCCTCTCCCGTTCCCACATAGCCCATGGCCAGCCTGGGGCCAGCCTGGGGGCACCCGGTCCACCTCCACGTGAGGGCCTTTGCCAGAGCCAGGGTAGAAGGCTTAGTGCGGAGGCCAGTCTGCCCGGCCCGTTCCCTGAAGGCAGCAGAAACCGTCTAAGGTCACTGGTGCTCTTCCAGGAAAGGGAGAAATGGCCGCGCACACCCCCTCATGGCAGACGCCCCCGCCCTCTCAGTCCTGCGTGGCCAAGTCACCCCCTCTCCTGATTCCTCCAGCTGCTCATGACCCTCCTCCCAAACGCACCTGGACTGAACTACCTCGTGTGGCAGCAGGCCTTCACTTTGTATCTGTGCCATCAGGAACTCACACGGGCACCCATGTAAACAAACGAATGAATGGACGAATGCTCCTTCAAGGTTAAGATGGTCTCACTCTTTGGGCTGGTATCCCCAGCACTTGGTGCCTAGCACACAGCAGGGGCTTAGTACAGCTGACTGACTGAAGTTAGGAATAAGACACCATCCTCTCATCCCTGACGCTTGTGACCCAGGCCAGATCTCCGTTCCCACTGCCTGACTGGGCACACAGACACACCAGAGGGGCCTCATGATGTGGTGGAGCCCCAACTTCAGAGTCAGAGGACCCAGGTTCTAATTCCACTCCAGAAGCCTGAGTGATGGTGGAGAAGGCACCTGACTCAGCTTCCCCATCCACAAAATGAGGAGATTGGCCTTACTGGCCCCTGAGGCTCCTTCCAGCTCTAGGGATGCTGGGCAGGGAGTCACAGAGACCCTGATCCTGCCTCTCTCCCAGCTTGTGTGACCTTGGGCAGATCACAGAGCTAACAAGGCGCCATGCGAGGACCAGACGGTGTCCTCTATGCCGGCCTGGAAGCCCTTCACCAATGTGGGCACTCTTATTATCCACATTACTGCAACTGCCACCACGCTCCAGGCTGCGGTCCAAAGGGAAGCATGTAAATTTTCAGGGATATTGACTTTGTAGGGAGCATGGTGATGGGCCCTCACATGCCAGGACAATTCCAGAAATGTCCACTGGGCTCTGCTCAGAGGAAGGCCCTGCTAAGTGCCTACTGAACAAAGGAAGGAAATCTGAACTGGGGAAAGGAGTCTTTTCTTTTTAATGGGAATCTGGAGGAGTGGGGTGAGTGAAAGAGGCCACCACCAAGCCACTGTTTAGACGTATAAAACGCATCCTGGGTCAGGGCTTGCTCTGAAACAAGATCTTCCCGAATATGGTAATAGCAAACACCCAGGGTGCCACGGGGCTGGCAGGGCCTTGCATAGCCTCCTCCCCGCTATCTGCCACAGTGTGGGAAGCAAAGGAAGCCAGGGGCATTGTCCCAGAGACAGGAAGTGACTTGGCCCCAGGTCACACAGGCAGGAAATACCAGGACCAGGATTTGAATCCAGGTCCCCTGACTTCCTATCTCTGGCCCTGTATTTCCCAGGCAAGGCAATCTTTTCCCAATTCCTGGCTGAGCTCCCCACAGGAACTTCTCCAAACCCTTTCACCCCAACCCCCTCCTCCTCTGGCACCCCCTGATGCCCCCCCTCCACGGCCCAACTGCTCCATCTGGCAAAGGCCCGAGGGACACCCACTGTGGCCATGTTCTCCCCTCATGGACTCGCCACCCTGCCCAGGCACCCACAAACATGCCTGCCTCTCTCCCACCCTCCCCAAAGCCCCACTTCGCCTCCACAGCCCTGTTTGTTGTGGCTGAACTCCTAGAGAAAGCCGTCTACACTGGTGCCCGCACTTCCCTTAACCCTCTGCAGTCTGGCTATCAACCTCATCCCACCAAAACTGGTCTCCAACAGGGCTGAGGGCGCCCTCACTGCCCACTGCCGTGGCCTCTCCTCTCTGCGGGCCCCTTCCCCAGCAGACCCTTCCCTCTGCCACTCAGCCAGGTCCCCACTGCCGTGGGCTGGCCAGGCTGTATTCTCTTCTCTACGTGGTTTCCTGGGTGACATCATCCCCGCCCCATCCAATTCTCCTCCACGCTGGTCCAGCCCAGGCTTCACTTATGACCTCTGGTCTCCCACCTTCCACCACTGCCTGGTTGGACGTCCAGGGACAGCTTACATGAGGACATTCAAAGTGGAACCCCTCCTCTGGCTCCCGGGGCATCAGACTAGGGGCTCCCTCTGGCCTTCCTTTGCATCTCCGGGGCTTAGCCCAGGATCTGGCACACAGTAGGAGCTTAATAAATGTTTGCTGGCTGACTTGCTACTACATCACACCAGACATAAAAACTTGATGGCTGATGGAAGAAAAAAAAACCCAAAGACTTCAGGGGAGATTTTTTGAGGAGAATGGGGAAGGCGTGTGTGCGGGGAGAAATAAAACCAAAATATTCCCCAGAAGACAAAGCATGCCCTCCCCTCGGGTTCTCCTGGGAGGCCTCGGCCTGGGAGCTCCCAGAGAATCCCTGGGCCCTGCTCCTGTCCCCTCCCGCTCTGCCGTGATTCTGGTTTCGGCCGAGATGCCAAGACCCTGGGAGCTCATCACACAAGGCGGCTGGAGGGCATGGCGATCAGCCACTCAGAGACGGGCAACCAAAGCCAGACAGGCAGGAGGCCCCAGGGGAAGGACACCAGAGTCTTATGGAGAAACTGGCTGGCAGGGCCCCTGGGCTGGTGTGTAGGCACTCTGACTGCCAACTGCTCTGCGCCTGAGACGCTGGGCTGAAGCTAAGCCTCCACACGCTTCTGTCCAATTCTGGCTCTCCCTGGCATTCGATGCCTCCACCCAGACCGACGCAGACCTGGAAATGGAAATGAGGCACGAGGGCTGGGGAGCCCACCAGGAGCAGTGGAAAGCACTCAGCAGCTCCCCTGCAGGGCGCTCCCCCAAGGAGTGAGCCCACAAGCAGGTATGGAGCCCCTACTGTGCCACAGCACGGCATTAAGCCTGGGGATACAGAGCACACAAAACCACTAAGCCATGCAGTCATGGCTGCTGGGCTCAGAGATCATTTTACAGAGGAGGAAACTGAAGCCCCAAGAGGGTCACACATCACATAGCAGCAGAACCAGCTGGGATTTGAACACAGGTTCTATGATTCCAGGCTTGGTGCTCCTTCCCCAGTCCCATGCCAGCCCATTTTCTGGATGGAGGGCTTGCCCAGGTCACACAGGAGTCATAATTTGAATCTAGGCCTTGTGCCTCCATATCCACGCTCTCCCTGCAACCCACCCTTCCCGGAGGAGACCACGAGGAAGGAACGGTCCATCGTCTCTGTGCTGGGGCCTCACAGACAGTCCCTGGAGAGAAAGCACCAACCTGCTCTGGGAGAGGGGCTTTCCTGACCTGGGAGATTCCTGTGCAATAAAAGCACCGGCACAGCTCTTATTCCCCTTCCCCTCGCTGCCAGACAAACTTCCCCAAACGAAGACTCACCAGGTCACCCCACCAAGGGCTCTAGCCCCTCATCCAATCAGTCAGAGCTCTGTGCCTGGGAGGCAGGAAGAGCCGAGTTCAAATCCCACCTCGGAGGCCTCCTAGCTGCCTCTCCTATCTGCCTCATCTGCCCCTCTGTGCAACTGGGGTAGCAGAGCACCTCCCCCCAGGCCTGCCATGACAGGGCCCCGTAAACACCCACTGGGGTGTACCAGTGGCCGCCCAGGCCGTGGCTGGACTCACTTCTCCCGGAAGGTGTCCTTCTCCTGCTCGCTCCACATGTTCATGACCTGCCTCTCCTTGTACACCTTCATGGGGTCAGCCATGAGGCCATTCATGTTGATGAACTTGATCCGCTGCTGGTCAGCGTCATACAGCATCGGGGGGATCACGGCCAGCTGGCGCATCTGCTTCTCCAGGTTCTGGGGGGCAGAGAGAGGGCATGGCTCAGAGATGGAGGAGGAGGGGAGAAACTGAGGGGGCCAGCGGGGGCCGGACAAGCAGGGAAGGCCAGGGAGGGGGGCCCAGATGGGGGGACAGGGGAGGGGCAGGAGAGGGAGAGTCAGGTAAGGGGGGACCAGAGAAAGGGAGACAAGGAAAGCTCAGACAGAGGCAGGGGGAAGGCGGGATGGGAGATGGGGAGAGAGAAGAGGGGAGGGAAGGAGAGAGGGGCTGAACACGGGCTGAAGACGGAAAAGGACCAGGAGAAAAACAGAGGCAGAGACCAAAAGAGACAGGGAAGGGACAGGAGGGGGACGGGCAGAGCAGCCGCTCAGTGAGCGGCCAAGACAGGGAACCAGGGAGGATACAGATGTTCAGAGGGAAAGGAGGGGAGCAGAGTAACACTAAAAAGCCTGCCTGGCTGCGTGGAGCCGAGGATTTAGGGGCTGGCCCGGGACAGGTTTATTGTGGGCAGGCTCATAAATCAAGGGGAAAAGAAGCTGCTGCCTTATCTTCGTCAGGAGGGAAACAATCAGTCTGCCATCTGGAACCCCCAGGGCTCTAAAGCAGTCCCCAGGAGCCAGGCTGGCCTGGAGCGCCCCTGCCTGACCACCCAGGCTCTGGACCGGCACATCTGAACACAGTGAGGGGGCTGAGGGGGCCGAGGGGGCTGGGAGGGCCGCAGCCTCCCCAGCCTCGCCGTACTGGGGCAGAATCATGGGTATCCTCCTAGCCCTGGCCCTGGCCCTGGGCCCACTCTCCTGCCCCAGAGCCCCCCTTGTGCCCCTCTGCCCTGAGCTTCCTCCAAGGCTCGCTATGCCCAGATGCAAGTGACCACAGCACAGAGTGCTGATGACCATTGGGTTTTATTTATGTCCAATTGTCTCTCAGAGAATCGAGGGTAGGGCTGTTTATGCTTTTGTGACCAGGGTAGCCCAGGGCCTGGCACACAGCAGGGGATCAACAGAGAATGTGGTATCAGGGTAACTTAGCTGGATGCGCTCTCTGAATCATGTTTTTAAGGTGCCATGTAAATGCTCTTTGGCATTATTATGTTACACAAATTAAATACTTAGGATTACAAAGGAAAACAGTTATTCTGAAATAAAGACTCCCCCATCCAAGTTCACAGACCCCCTGGGACCCTGGGTCCTAGGTCAAGAACACCTGCTCTGGGAGAATGTGATTGCTCCTGGCGGGTGGAGAAATCTTTTTTTGCCTAGAACTGCACCTGGCCCATAGCAGGTGATTCATGAATGTGTTGCTTCCCTGAGGTCCCCAGGCCCCACAGGCTCAGGACCAAGGATGGTGGATGAAGGCTGGGGACAGAGAAAGCACTCGGATTTTCCAGCATCCATCTCACAGGATGTCCAAAGGGCTTTTCTATGGGGAACAGCAGCCTCCCCCTAAGCCCCAGGAGGATCAGCCAGCCGAGCAGCACTTTCCAGGGCTGGGCCCTGGACTCAAGACAATACTAAAAGAAGAAAGGAAAGGGGAGAAAGGACAGACAGGGACCATGCCTCACCTCTTGTTCCGAGAGCCCATCAATGATCTCCGACACTTCATGCTCACTCCGGGCTGCTGACATGGACAGGCCACTGCCCCTCTGTCCTACCCTGCTGGGAAAAGTGTACAAGGACACACTGAGGAACAGACGTTTTTCCCACAGTGGGAAGCACCCTCCTGTCTGCATGGTGGCTGGAGAAGACCCACAACTTCCTCCAGAGGGAAGGGTGGCTGTGACCAGAGAGGGACAGAGCCTGGGTGGGGGGAGAGGGCCTGGAGAGGATGGCGCTTTCCAAAGCCACAGTTAAGGCAAAGGATGGGCCAGGGAGCCAGCAAACAGGCAGCCCGTCCCTCTTGTGGATAATCTGAACCGTCCTGACGTCAGGCCGAAACTCACCTCTTGGTAACATTTGTTTACTCAAAGCAAGGCAAGACTACCTGCCCTCGCCCTCCCCCAGAGCCATCCCCTCTCTCCAGGACTAGAAGGTCCTCAAGGCCCCTGACCATCCCAGTAGCCCCTCTGAAGGCCCTCCAACTCATTATTAGCTTCCCTATAAAGTGATGTGCAGAATTCAGCGTGCTGCTCTGGCTGTCATCTGACCACCACAGAAGACAGCCGGAACATCGGGCTTATCCAGCAGGACCACCCCCTTATCCCTGGCAGCTCGGAGGCCTCTCGGCCCAAAACGGCATTAGCGTTTGGGCTGTGACATCACACTGCTAACTCTTACCGTACTCAAAGTCCACTAAGACCCTCAGATCTTTTTCAGACAGCTTTCTAAGCAGGCCTCCCCCATCTTGTCTCTGTGAAACTGATTTTTTTTGTACATGTGTGACTACGTGTGAGACTACGCTTATCTCTCCAGAATTTCATCTCACTAGAGTGAGTCCGATTTCTCATTAGCCTCTTGGGATCTTGATGGATACTGACTGTGCTGACCATTCCCCCCTACTACAGCTTTATCTTATCAGCAATTCTGATCCACCTGATCCACATAGATCTGTGGCATCTATGCACGTTACCAATTTTTAAAACTGTTAGATGGCACGGGGCCAAGCACAGATCCCTAAAGCCCTCCACTAGAGACTTCCAACCAATCTCATAAGAAACCATTAACAAGTGAGGCCAATGAACCAGTTTCCAATCCATCTAAGAGGTGGCAGTCTGGCCCACGCCTCTCCATCTTTTCCCCAAGAACAATGGTGATGCTTGCTCAATGCCAGTGCTCCAGTCTGGGAGAGTGACTCTGGACCATCTGGATTGACTGAGGAAGTCTCTATGGCACAGGCAGAACCTGACCCTCCATCTTCCTAGTCCTAAGCTTGGGTGGGCATCATGACCCCCCCCTGACAGGTGGGGAAACTGAGGCCCAGAGAGCAAGGAGACACTGCCACCTCTTGACCTAAGTGGCCTTTCCCCTATCTGGTCTTCAGTTTCCTCATTGCTAAAAGGAGACAGTGTTGGACTTCAGGGTTAGGAAGACCTCCAGAATGAAGCCAGCCTTGGGTACTGACTTCTGCCTCAGCTCTCTCTTGGGTGAAATAAGAAGGCTGTAAAAGAGGCCCCCACAGTTTCTTCCAGTCCTAAATTCATGACCCTCCGAGCCCAGCAGAAACCCCATGCTTACTGAGCTGGTCCAGGAGACCAATCCTGGCTCCTGAGTAGCAAGCAGAGCTCAGGGTCAACTGGAAATGCCTCCAGGAACGAATGAACACTAGGCAGGGCCACTGGACCCTCCATCCCATCTCCCCATATCCCAAGCTCTGCCCCAGGGTAAGAGCAGGTGGCTAAGCCCAGGAACTGGCCCCCAACACCTGCTGTCCCCCCTAGCCTCTCCAGGTCCCCCCTCGGCTCACCTCTGCATCCGCTCCTGGAGCTCCCTCTGCTTCCGGATCTCTGGGAACTGCTTCTCATAGTACTCCCGCACTTTGCTCTCCTTGGCACGCCGACGCGGGTTGTTCTCAATGCGCTCCACCTTCTTCTCCCAGGCTTCCATCAACTGGTCATAGCGCTGGCAAAACTTCTGTTCCTGGAAGGGCCGGGGGCAAGAAAGAGAGAGAGCAGGGGGCGTCTGAGCAAGTAGTCCTGGGCTCAGGCATTCAAACCCACTGTCCTCATTGATGCCAGCCCCGGTCACCCTGGGCAGCCAGCCCACTGCCCTTGCCGATGCTGACCCCAGCCACCTTCTAGATAGCCCTGTATCTCTCTCTCTCTCTCTCTCTCTCTCACACACACACACACACACACACACACACACACACACACACACACATACACACACGCACACGCACACACATACATTCATGCACATATACATATTAAAACATTCCCACCTGCACACATGCGCAATCACTCATGCACATATTCACAAACATCTAAGCACACACATTTGCACACTCACACATCTGCCCATACACATTAACACACACACACATTGTCATACACATACACACACACACACACACACACACACACCATTTCTCCTATCACTTATCTGCGAAACAGCATTCGGAGGATGGGACGTGTTGGCCTGTTTGTAAGGCTCAAAGGAGAAAACAGCCACAGAGGACTTAGGGGAACCTCCCATGCTGCAGAAATGCTGGCTGCCACCTCTCCCACCTCTCGCCCCTCTCCCCGTGGCAGTCTGTCCGATCCCCAGCACAGGCCACATTCCCCTGCTCAGCCGACCTTCTCCCGCACACCAGAGAGGTCTGCTAGACAAGCCAAGTCCATCTGGGAGGTCCTCGCCTCACACACATATTCCCAAATGTGTCAACTCCTACTTCCCAGGCCTGCTGTGGGTTTCAAGGGACCCTCTGCCTTCCAGGGAAAGTCTGGACTCCCTGAGCTGGCCCAGCAGAGAGGGAGACAGAGACAGCACAGTCTTTCCTGTCTAGGTCCAGCCTATGGCCAGATGACTCCACTTCTGTGTGACCCCCTGACCAACCTACAATAAGGCGCCTGTGTTACTAGGGTGCTACCGAGATGAAGTGACCAGAAACCTGGGCTCCTCGTGGCTAGGAAGCCAATCTTGTCCAGCCATGCTGCACGTAAAGGCCCTGCTTTGAGTTCTCAGCCTGTGTGGCTGCTATCCCAGAGACCCTGAGTCAGAAGGGACCCTCTCCCACATCTGGTCCAACCCACACACCAAACACACTACTCCCCACTAGAACCACCATGCTCACCTCCGCCTGCAGACCTCAAAGGAGGGGAAGCCCCCACTTCTCCAGCCTACTTAGCATGACTCCTAAATCCTAAAGGAGGAATTAAGGGAGCCTGAGCACACCACTTAGCATAACTGAGTAAGTGCATAACTGAGCTTATTCATTCTTTCTGAGAGAAGGGGGGACTCAACAGAGAGCCGTGCCCTGCCCCTGAGGTCCTCCCCAAAGTGCTGGCTCTATCTGGCCTGCCCATGGCAGCTCCCACACTCTCTCCTCCTGAGGGGACTCAGTTTTGTCTTTCTTTGCATCCCCAAGGTCTGGCACAGGTGCAGACACATAGCAGGTGTTTAAGAAATGCCTCTGATTTGAGAGAGTTAGAGTTCACAGATCTGGGTTCAAAGGGCCATGGGGCCACTGGTCCAACCAGCTCGTTTTATGGAGCAGGAAGACAGGCCCGTTTTCAAACGCAGGGGCCAAGCTCTACTTTCTTTTTCATTTGAAAGTTAAATTTTGTTTTATTTTTGAGTGAAGATCTATCTCTTCCCACCCATCCCCTCCACCCCTCTGCACCCTGAGGAAGTAACAACAAAACTGGCATTAAAAGCAGACAGTCAGGGTATCCTGCCTTTGTCTACTTTGCCTTACTGACTGACCACTACTCCAATGCCCTCATTTCACAGATGAGGAAGCTGAGGCCCAGGCAGGCTGAGCAGCATACCCAAGGTCACTCAGGGATGTGACTCAGGACCCTCGGGTTCCAGACTCGGGGCCACAGACCAGGAGCACAGGACGGACTGAGGCGGCTGCAACCCAACTCACTGCAACTGCCTGCACACATCCCTGCATTTAAGGTGGTGTACGATGCAGTCTTTGGGGGGCTATCATCTGTTATAATGATGCAAGGTTTACAAAGTGCTCCCCCCGCAGGCTCCCATCAGATCCTCACCACAGTCCAGTTAAGTATTTCAAGTATTATGAGCCACACCTTACAGAGAGGGAGACTGAGGCTTAGACAGCAGGACCAGAGAAAATGTCAGTCAAACTAGGACTGTTTCCACCTCCAAAGCTGGTGCTTTTCCCTAGGGAGCCTCTGGTCTGAGGGAAGATGGGAAGGGCCTTGGGTCTCCAGCCCCAAGAGGACTAGTCTGATGAGACGGGAAGCCACCAATTCGATAAGGGAGATAATGGGTAAGAAAGCCGGTAACATCCTGCTGGAGAGAGGGTAGGCTACCTCCCCACAGGAGACACTGGCCCGACACCTGCCTGAGTCTACATGAGAAATGATTCATGCTGCGGAAATGAGTCTCCTGCTGAGTCCCCAAGGGCAGGAAGAGGTTACTTGGAGCCTGATCAGAAAAAGCTGAGAAACCAGGCATCACTCAGCAGATCAGTGACTAAGCCAAAGTAACTGAACGCTCTCTCTTCCTCTGAAAACCTTGTGGTTCCTGGTTCTTGGGACTTTCCCTTGGGGGGGGTGGAGCCAGTGGCCCAGAGAGGAAGAGGAAGGAAAGTTTTGAAACCCAGAGGGGCAAAAAAAGAAAAACCCCAAAGCCAGGGGGAGGGAAGGCAAACCTGCACTTCTGGGCCCTGGTATCCCTTGAAGAAAAAAGGAGGGGCGTGGAAGGCAGGCGTGGACCGATCGGCCCTTCCAAATGAGGGAGGAGAGAGAAGAAGGGGTGAAGGAAACCTGTTCTGGATGCTTCTCTGCCACCAGTCAGCTGGGAGCCCCAGGGAGCCACCTCCCCACTCCGGGAAGCAGGTCCCGGGTCTGCCCAACGATGACAAGGAAGACAGATGCCCTAGACCCAAGCCCTGCCCTTTGCCCAGCCTCCTTCCCCGGGACCCCTGATAGCTGACCAGGAAGTGCCTCTGTGTGCCCCCCCACCCAGCCATCTGTCCATTTGAGGGTGACTCACAGGGGTGAGAGTTACCTCTGAGCGTCTCTTACCCAAGACTTCTAGGGATCTGAGTCATTTTTTCCTCCCTTCAGGGCTCAGATGCTCAAAATAAAACACTATGCAGCTCCAAGCTGCCCCTAAGTCACCCCATATCTCAAGAGACTGAGGGTGGGCCCCGCGGCACAGCTGCCTGACCCTAGAAACTGAGGACCGTGGGCACCAAGGAGGCCTTTTCCACCATTTCCCTAAAACGGGACAGAGATGGACGAGAGATAAAAATAACACCTGACATTTGTGTAACACAGAATGTTCTGCCTACATTCTCATCTGAGCCTCACAATGACTGTGAGGCAGATGCTGCTAATGTCCCCATTTCACAGAGGGGAAAGTCAAGGTCACAAAGCAAGGAAGGGTCTCGGAATGAGTAACTGTCAGAGGCAGGATTTGAATCCAGGGTCTTCTGACTCAGTCCAGGTTTTGTGTTCACTTTTTCCAGCATTACTACAGAAGGCAGATAATGACTGGAAAGCAGTGGAGGGGCTGGGGGGGGGCGGGGAGGGGGCCACAAAACTTGGGTTCAAGTTTCAACCCAGCTCAGAATTACCTGTGTGACCCGGGGAAAGGCACTGCACCTCTGTGGAGAAATGAGCTCACCTTGGTTTCCACCTCAGTAAAATGGGGGAAACATCGAAGGTTCCTTCCAGTTTTAAATTTATGATGCCATGTGTCCCCCTTCCCAAGCCAGACCCTGGAGACTGTGAAGAAGCTGATCACCCGGGCTTCCCACCAAGCACCTACTGTGTGCTGGGCACGAAAGACACAATGTGCGCCAAGCGCCTACTGTGTGCCAGGCACAAGAGACACAATGTGTGCCAAGTACCTACTGTGTGCCAGGCATGAGAGACACAATGTGCACAGCACCAGCATCAGAGGCCTCAAGGCGCTTCTATTCTAGAGCCCAAGTCTGCCCAGGCTCCTCCTGGGGAGCACTCCAGCTCCAGCTAAGTGGATCTGCATTTGCACCCCTTCCACACCAGGGGAAATCCCCAGGCACGACCAGCAGTTCCTGAGAGAAAGGGGAGAAGGGAGCCACCAGTCAGTCAGCAGAATCACTTCCTCTTCTGTTTCTCCTGGAATTAAGTGTTCAGTGTGGGTTCAGCTGCTCCGGGCCTGGGCCGTCCTGCGGTGTCTGTTGGGGGGGCGGGGGGGGGAGGACCCTCACTAAGGAGATGGGCAGAGGAGGGGTGAAGAGGCCCGGGAGGCTTGTCACCCCCAGAGCAAGCCTGGGGTGGCTGCTCCCATAAGTTGCCCAAGCCAAGGCTCCAGGCAAGGCCAGGGGGTGCAGGGCTCTGCTGGCTGGTGAGGGAGTGGAGGAGATGCCTCCAGGGCCCCATAACAAGCCCATGAAATCCTGGCTCTGGCTCTCAGGCCTCAGTTTCTCAATCTGTAAAATGCAGGGGACTGGACACCAAGCTCCCAAGCTGGGATCCTAAGGAGCAGGGCAGAGACTCCGACCGAGGCCCCCTGATTTCAAATGCAGCATTCTCTCTGCTATATTAATCTGCCCCGTGACACTCCCCCCATCAAAGACGCCTTAGGGATGGGCTTGCAGGTGCAGCACCCCAAAGGTCTGACTCAGGGTCAGGAAGACCTGGGCTCGAATCCCACCTCAGGCTACCTGCAGTGCATCATTAACTTGTCTGCCTCAGTTTCCTAATCTGTAAAATGCTGGGGTGGAAGGGAGCACCACAGTCCCCCCGACTCTGAGCCAGCAGCACTGTCCCTGCCCCTCCCCCAGGGGTGTCTATGGGGGCCAAGGCCAAGGGCAGCCACCAGCCCTGGAGCAGCCACTGGCTGGCTGGCATCCTGGGGCGTCTGCCGCCCTCTGGTGGCGGCTGGAGGTGGTACAGCAGGCCTCGGGCTGCTCTTGCCCATCCCTCACTGCAGCACACAGTCAGCCGGGCTCCCCTGGAGACATGCCACCCCAAGCCACCCCCAACTCCAGCATCCTCCCTGTGGGTGCCCAGCTCGGCAGCGAAGCTGCGTCAGCATAAAGTAGCAGAGGGGAGTCCCCCGGGGGCCCCTGGTCCCGCCCCAGTGGGCAGGTCGGAGGGCTGCTAATGCCCACGCCCTCCTTGTATATGAGGCAGCCCAGGCCTGGCGACAAAGGCGGCCTTCCCTCCCTCTGGAGCTCTCAGTCTCAGCTTACCCAGCTGTAAACAGGCCGCTCAGCCTATAACATCCCTTCCCAACACTGGCCTTCTTCCAATGCAGTGCACTACAGGACACGTTACACTGGCTCTGGGGGCAGGAGAGCTGGGCTCGAATCCTGGTGGTTTCCTAGGGGATCCAGCAGAGCCTGTGTTTTCCCAGCCAATTTTCTATTCAGTGACTTATGCAGGAAAAAAAGAAAAATCAACCTCTGGAATAGTCTTATAAGAAAAAAAAAGGACTACCTCTGGTGCTCACCACCTGTCAATGAATAAACAAGTTTTTATGAAGCACCTCCTGTTCGCCAGCCACTGCTCTAGGGACTAGGGACCCAAGCACAAAAAATGAAGCAGTCTTGTTCAGAGCTTCCGTTCTAGTGGGGTGAGGAGAACCGTACTCATGCAGAAATACAGCAAACAGCGAAAGAATGACAGATGGCGGCGAGCTGGCCGGGCCGAGGAAGGCCCGAGCAGGAGGCTCCCCACAAATCAGTCATTACCCGTGAGGCCCCCTGAAGGGCAGATCAGGAGGAAGGGGATGAAGGAGCAGCCAGAGCAGGGCCCGGCAGTGAGAGACAGAGGGGCTGGGGCGCACATATGGCCCGACTGCAGATTCAGGAAGGAGAGTGATATGGAAACTGGGGAGGGGGCAGCCTGTGATGTGACTGGAACATTCAACAGGAGATTTATGCTTGTGGGACCCGGCACAAGGGATTTGCCCGTTCTGGCCTCGGCGGTCTCATGTGGCCAGACTGGGTGGCCCCCAAGAGCCCTGCCTGGCACTAACATTCAGTGACCATCTAGTGACTAGATTCTAGTCTGACTTCCCTTGTCCCTCTGGGTCCCAAAGCCCAGAGCTGCCATCTCCCCCAAAAGGCCCAAAGTGGGCCCCAGGCTGGGGTACCCACACCCCTGTACCCCAGTTCTCCCAATCTTCACAGTCAATGCCATCCAACACAAGGCTTGGAAAGGGACCTTTGTCCATGCAGCTATCTATCCCCTTCCCTGGGAAGTCCTAGTCCTTTGAGGGAGGACCCTCACCCCAACTCTGGAAGGAAACAAGAAAAAACAGCCAGAGCCCTGAAGAAGAATGTGCTTCCCACCACGATGCCTGCATTTAGCTTCTGACTGCTCAGAAGCCCCCCGAATTTTGCTTCTCTATGGCATCTGGCTGGCTTGATTAGGACTTGGCTGGTCAGCGCCCTCCAGCCAGGGCCCGGCTCATCTGTCAAAGTGGGGAGCAGAGCCTGTCAGATGCCAGACTCAAAGCCAGAGGGGAACAGCAGGGCCCTGGGCTCCCCCCATCACAGCCGCAGGAGCCCGAGGCCCAAGGGCTCACAGAACAAGAGGGTGAGCCAGGACAGAGGGAAGAGCAGAGTGAGAGAAAGAACCCTGGGCAAGATCCTTAGGACCTGGAAGCCCTTCCCCCTCCTGGGACTCAGTTTTCCAGTCCATGAAATGAAGGCTGGATTTGAACTCGGGTCTTCTGATGAGATTTGGCTTAGGGAAAGTTAGGTGACACAGGGATAGAGTACCAGGCCTAGAGATAAAGCACTCATCTTTGTGAGTTCCAGGCTGGCCTCAGACACTTGCTAGCTATGTGACCCTGAGCAAGTCACATAACCCTGTTTGCCTCAGTGTCCTCATCTGTAAAATGGACTGGAGAAGCAAATGGCAAACCGCTCCAGTGTCTCTGCCAAGAAAACCCCAGATGGGGTCATGCAGAGTCAGACTGGACTGAAAAACTTTCTGACTCCAAGCCTTGCACCCTAGCCAGCTCACTATCTCCCCCCACCTTGAATATAATGCAGGGGAGAAAGAGAGAGAGAGAGAGAGAGAGAGAGAGAGAGAGAGAGAGAGAGAGAGAGTGTGTGTGTGTGTGTGTGTGTGTGTGTGTGTGTGTGTGTGTGTGTGTGAATACAACGGACTATATGAAAAGTCTGAGAAGTGTGAGAAAACTAGTGAGATAAACAAAACCAGGGAAAGGGCAGGAAGCCAGGCCCACAGCAAGGTGGGCCAAGAGAAAACGGGCTTCAGACCACAGAGCGTGGCCTCTGCCCAAAGCTGGGGTCACCACACTGGCTCATCCAGAGGCCCCAGGCTGGGGTGTCCAGAGCCTGCGGCCAGGGAGCAGCACAAAGTGCTCCCGGCTTCTGCCCCCAAGGAAAGCACAGAAGGGGCTGCCTGGGGAGAGGGCAGACTCAGAGGCAGAGCCATGCCCTTGGGCTGCGGGCTGCATGCTCCAGCTGGGGGGGCTGGGGGCAAGAGCCTCCACTTCCCAGGATGGTCATCCCTGGGGTCCCTGCTGAAATCAAATGAGCTAATACGAGGGAAGAGCTGACTAAGGTCCCCAAGCTTGCTGCAGCACTGTGGGTCAGGGACTACAAAGAACTCAGAAGAAGGGTTGCCCAGAGGGCAGCTGAGAGACGGGAGCTGGGTGCAGGCACCTGGCAGCACCTAACACATGAGGAACCTTAAGGTCCTGGACTCAAGTCCCAAGACCTAGGTTCAAATCTCATGCCTAATCGCTGAGCCTCGGTTTCCCCATCTCTCAAATAAGGGCATCAGACTCAATGACTGCCAAGAGTTCTTCTGGTGCTACAGGGGTCTAGGTGGCACAGTGGCTAAAACGTCAGCTGGACCCGGAATCCAGGAGACCTGAGTTCCAATCCCACCTCAGACACTTCTAGCTACAACTCCGGGTAAACCCCTTAAACCTCTCCTGGCCCCCAGTGACCACGATGGTGGTCCATCTGTCTGAGCTAAGGACCCCCCCACCGCCCCAATCCAGAACTTCCCGGGGCCACCTCCAAAGGATCAGGCGGAATGGGACAGGTGCTATCCAACACTGATCCCCAGCCTGAGCAGTCAGGGGTGCCCGGAATGGTGCGGGATGGATGGCTGTGAGGGCGTCAGAGAAGCACAGGGGAAATCTGTCTGGAAGGATGGGAGGCAGAGGGAGGGGAGAACCAGGAAAACTGTGTAGTCTGCAGCGGGGGCTCCCACGTGACAAGGCCATGACAGGGATGCCCAAGACAGGAGGAAGCGACTTCGCTCTCAGAGCAGAGGTGGGGGGCTGTGGGGAGGGAAGGCCAGACACATTGTGGGACATGGATGCCTAGTGGGGCGGGGAGTCTACAGATGGAGAAACACATCACCAAGCATCAGCAAAACGCTTTAAAAAAGATACTGAACCCAGCAAATCCTGAAACTCCGAAGCAGCTGCACCGCCCCCCCAAGACTTTCCAGCTGAACCTATGGCCAAGGCTCCATCCAGCCTAGGCCTCCACTGCAATCAGACCAAGTGAAGGGGAAACCTGCCAGTGCTGGGAAGCCCCCAGACAAATGCAGGAGGCCACCCCCAGCCTCCCCAAAAAAGCCTGCCAGAGCCTCTGGCCAGTGCTGAGGCCAATTTACAGTCCCCTCCCAAAAAGGTCTCAATTCAGCAGTAGCTTTGGATGCTCCCACAGGACTGTGGGAAAAGGCACCTCGGTTCCCAGTTCCCCAATCAAAAGGCACTTTCAGCCACCTTCACCCCCCCCCCCCCACCTCGGGATGTACTGCTCTACAGCTGCTGGCCTCACCCTACCCCTTCCCCTTCCCTGTCTGTCTGTCTGTCTCTCCTCTCTCCCCAACTCTCTCCCTTTCTCTCTCTCCCTCTCCCTCTCTCTTCTTCCTCTCTCTCTCTCTCCTCTTTCTCCTCTCTCTCTTCTCTCTCCTCTCTCTCCCCCTCTCTTCTCTTCTCTTCCTTTCTCTCTCTCTCTCTCTCTTTCTCTCCTCCCACTCCCTACCCATGCCCCCCAGACCAGGGATTCCCAGCTCTGGCAGGCCCCCCTGCTGTGGGTGGAAGTGGCTAGATCCCAGCCGGGTGCAGGGTGGCTGTCATGGCGGGCAGAGCGGCCAGGGAGCCATGGAGAGGGGAGGGGCCGCACTCACCCACTGCTTTCGCGCGTGGTTTCTCCTCTTGAAGTACAGAATGAGCTTCTTCCGCATTGCTTGGTTTCTGTGAAGAGAGAAAAGGCCAGGTTTGATTCAGCAGCTGGCACTTCCTCTTCACTGCCCGCGCCTCCTATGGGGGAGGTCCTGGAGCCCCCGAGATGCATTGGAGGAGACCCCAGGGGCTCATGTCTGCCAGGAGACACACGGACACAGAGACTTCGTAAAGGCCAAGAGAGACTCGGAGGAATGCCAGGGGGCAGTGGGAAGAGTCCGGGGATAAGCACTGCTGACTGTGTGCCAGACGTGGGGCTAAAGTCTGCAAGGTGGATCCTCCTGCAAGAAGATGAATGTTAGGTGAGCCCTGAAGAGAGCCAAGGCCTCTGAGAGGCAGAGGGAAGGGCACAGCCTGGGCAAAGATATGGCGGCCAGAGACGAGAATGCTGTACACCACAAACAGGAAGCGCAGAGACTGGTCTGGTAGATCCACAGAGTATGAAGGAGAATTGGAGGGAAAAAGGCCCGGAAAATGGGCTGGAGTCTCACTGTATGAGCCTCAGGAAGCCCTGCAAGGGGCCTGGAGCTTACCCTGGGGGTCACATAGAACCAGGCAGTGACTCTGGCTGAGCTTGTAACAGCCGGGGGTGACCCCAAGCCGCCAAACCAGACTGATGTAACCAGAAAGTGTTTAACAAGACAACTACAAACACAGTTTTCTGCTTGAGTTTGACCTCTCGGTGTGGGTGATTCAGAGGGGAGGAGACAAAGTCACCACAGCAGTCCAGGGGAGAGAGCGAGAAAGGCCACAATCGGGCTGGAGGCGGAGAGAAAAGGGGATGGGCAGGAGAACCTGCAGCACCGCCTCCCTTCTTCCCCCAGCCTCACCAGGCCATCCCACCAGCCTGGGGCCTGGCCTCCTTTCATGCTGGCAGAGAGGCTGGTTCAGCCCGTTCTGAGACCCTCAGGTCAGGACAGGCTGGGGACAGAGCAGGCCCCAGTTGGAGCTTTGGGGACCTCACTAAGACAAGGAAAGGAGCCAGGCCACCGGCGGATGTGGGGGCATCGGCCTTCAGTCGATGGCCTCTGCTGAGGGGGAGCCCCCCCGCCACCGCGGGGCATCTCCAAGGGTCAGGGAGTTTATCCTCACATCCCCTTTAACCCACTGATGCCATCCTTGGCAATGCTCCTGAAGACCGTTACTGTCCAGGGGAAGAAAGGAAGTATTTGTTCACAGATACATAGAACAGCATTATGTATAACTGAAAAACGGAGAACAATCCTCCTCCAAGATACAGCCAGCAGCGCTGGTGCTGCTGATGCCACGGGGCACAGCAATGCCAGCAAGCCGGAGAAAGAGGGGGAAGGCAAGGGAAGGCCAGAGGAGTAGTAGGAAATAATACAAACACAGTGACAGAACCTGGGCTATGAAAAGAGAAAAAACCCAGGCGGGGGGGGGGGGGGAAGAGGGGGGGTGGGGGAGAGGGAGAGAGAGAGAGAGGAGAGAGAAGGGGGGGTAGGAGAGGAGAGAGGACAGCAAGATTGCACCAGGCATTTTGAGCCAGCAGGGGCCAGGTGGGTTCAAGTCAGAGGATGATGTGGATGGTGGAAGGAAACAAGAAAGGAGGGAAGAATGGAGGTGGGGAGGCAGAGGGAGGAAGCAGGATGAAAGATGGGGGAAGGGATGGGAGAAGGAACAGAAGAGGAGAGCTCATGGTGGGAACCAGGGAGTCCTGGGTTCACATACTGCTCAAACCCACACCGTGTGACCCAGCGAGTGACTCCCCCTCTTTGAACCTTGGTTTACTGGTCTGTATAAGTGGTATAATGGTCTTCTGTGAGGACCAAAGGAAATACTATGGAACGTGCCCTGTGGACTTTGCAGGCCTCTGGGAATGCCCGCCACCATTAACCTGGCTGTTGCTCTCCCATGGGCACAGTGCCAGCCATACACTGCCCCTCTGCCTGGGCTAGCTCACCCCTCCTCTGCTCATCGCCCCCAGGTCTGACCACTCGGCACCTTCTCTTGACGGCCCCCATGCAACCAAGCCGAGGAGGGTCTTGGGCTCCCATCCCCAGGATCCTACAACACCCAGATCTGCTCAAAGACTCCTTCTCCACACAGAGGGGAGACTTCCTTTTCTATCTGCAAATCAGGGAGGCAAAAACAGCAGCTACCAGGAAAAATCTATTTAAACAAAATACACTCCCCCCAAAAAAAACCAAAAACTCCGTCTACAAATGGGCTGCCCCTGCCTTTGTCTCTAGAGGTGAGGCGTGAGGGGTGCAGAACACGGCATACGTTATCAGATCTGGTCCTCCTCAACTGCCGCTTTTCTTCTTCCTTTTCAGCATTTGTCACAAGGGATGGCTCACTAAGGGGCGGGGGGGATACATTCAGAAATGAGGATAATATTAAAAACAAAAGATAGGACTAAAAATCAGGTTTTTTTTTTCCTTGAGGACGTGTCTTCAGGAGCTCACTTTGGTGCCTTCTCCTGGTCCTCAGAGCCAAGGGAGGATGGGAGAGGCAGAGCAGAGGGTCTCTCTGGGATGGGCCCCCCGGATGGGGGCCCCACACTGGCATCAGGAGCCCCACCAGAGCCTGAAGTGATAGGAGGGGACGGGGAGACCTCTCTTCCCCCCATCTCCGGGGCTCTCCGGGTTCCTGCCCACCACTCTGAATTCACCTCATTAACCAGCCTGGCTCTTCCTCACCCCTCTGATCCCCCCAGGGACCCTAATTTGATTATCCAGCAGGAAGCAAGAATTTTTGCCTAGATTGCTGGTCCCAGGGACACGGTTAATGAGTTGATAATAAACTACATTTTCCCTTTTAATTAGGAGCTAGAGGTGTCAGATGAGCTCCTTGTCCCCGGCCTGGCAGTTACCACCCCCACTGGCACCTTCTCCCTCCTCCTCTGCCATCCGTGATTAACCCTCCCCCTCGGAAGCCTCGGCAATCCACCAGAGGTCTCACCCTGGCTTCTCTGCACAGACTGTCAAGGCCCTCCTTCCGGATCCCCAAGAGACTGAGGGACTGCCCAGTATCAGAAAACGTGATGTCGACATGGCCTGCATCAGTAAAGCATTTTAGCTCTGGAAGCCCCAAGAGGGCAGGGGCACCTGGTAAGATGCCTGGCATCTAGACAGGACTCAGCAAATTACATCCATGAGGCTGGGCTCTTCAAGAAATGTCTGGCCCTAGACCCATGCCTGGGAGGGAAGGAATGGGGAACTTTGCCAGCCCGACAGCCCTTACCCCCACCCCAATACTGGCTCTGCAGCCCACCCCAGGGCACGCAGGCCAAGGGAGGGGTCCTGAGGACGTTCTGAGAACTGTGGCAGCCCTGGAAGAGCTAGCCCAGGCTGGGCCTTTCATTTCACATATGAAAACAAGGGGCAAGCCGCAGAAGGCCATGACGATGCCCGAGCTCACATAGCTACCCTGTGTCCTGAGCCAGGTGTCAGAGCAGGAAGTGCTGGGTGTGCAGGGTGCAGGACCCCATCCCCCCACGTATAGGGGGGAGAGAATCTGGAAAAAGTCATGGACATGACCTGAGCTTCAGTTTCCTCATCTGTAAACAGAGAGGCTGCACCAGGTGACCTCTGAGGTACCTCCCACTCTAGATCAATGGTCCCATGACTGAGGATCTCTCTGGGCCTCAGTTTCTCTACCTGAAGATATAAGAAACGGCACCATGGGCAGCATTTCTCCCCCCCATCAGGTTCCCATGGACCTTATTCTCCCAATTCCTGGTGTTCTCCAGGAGACACCTGGCCTCAGTTTCCTCATCTGTCAAAAGAAAGAGCTGCTCTGGGTGACCCCAAGGGTCCCTGCCAGCCCTCAGCTGCTGATCCAGAGTGATGGGGGGCTCTGCCCTGTGCCCATCCCTACACAGAAAGTGGGTGCAGCCAATCTGCTCTGAGCCTTTCCTGGGTGCTGGGGCTGCTCATGGCCAAGTCCCCCCCCAGCATCCTGCAGAGTCACATCTCCCTGGACTCCTCCCCAATAGCTCCTATGGGGCAGAGACCATCTTCTGCCTCTCTTTGCGTCCTCAGCACAGCACCTGGGACGTAGCAGGCACTTAACAAATACGTGCTGACTGGCCAAAGTCCCTTCAACCCCTAAGTCCGTGATCCAGACTCCCCAAGTCTCAGTTTCCCCATCTGTGAAATCCATGGGTAGGATGAAATGATCTCTGGAGCTCCTTCCTGCTCTGTCTATAATTCTCTGGAATGTGAGTGAGTCAAGAAGACAAGTCAAGAATCAGAGTCCAGATTCAAACCTGGCTCTAATAACTCCTTCCCATGAGAACAAATTGTCAAGATCATAAGTTACAAGCAGCTGTTCCAAGGTCTCCTCCCTCCCCAGCACTGCAGAACTTCTGATTTCACCCCCCTGTCCTTGCGGACCCTTGGAAAGTCCAGGACTTATAACTGGCCAGCGCCAAAGATCAGCCACGAGTTCCTTTTAGCCCCTCCACTCTCTCCCAAGTGGTCAAGATGTTTATCTGAGGCCACTTCCCCAGCTCTGCCTGAACCTCTGTGCCCGTGAGTGACCATAGCCCCAGCAGAAGGGTGCCCAGCGGAAGAATGCCATTAATGAAGACTTGAGTGCTTCTGGAATTGCCAATGCCGGAATCAACTGGGGCATGAAATTAATTTTAACTGTGCAGCAGAAAACAACCACCACCACCCAGCAATCAAATGTCCAGGAGATAAAAAGGATGATGTTCGTGGCAGCAGTTTTAGTGAGAACATAAATCCCACCTGGTCTTATCAAAAGCAACTTTACCAGCGACAACGAGTCACCCAGTGAAGACACAGGGCAGACATTGGCCACTCTCCCCAGGGCCCACTCCCCTTCCCTACCACCCCTAGGTAGGCTGTGGGCAGAGGTCTCCTTCATCAGGAGAAACATATGAGCGCAGGGTTACTCTCATGCCATCTACATCTAGGGTCAAATGAAAGTATTTCCTCTGACTGTCATTGAAGGTCCCAAAATCTGGTTCTAAACTACCTTGTCTGGCTCATTACTACACTAACTCACTCCCACCCCTTACATGCACTCTACCATGTCAGCCAACTGGCATTCACAACTCTCAACATCTGACATTTATTCTCCCACCTCAGCACCTTTGTACAGGCTGTACCCCACGCCTGGCATCCACTTCTTCCTCTCCTCTGGCCTGTTAAGAAATCCCTAGTTCCCTTCCAGGCTCAAATCAAGCATCACCCACAAAGCCTTCCCTCACTCTCCCTCTGTAAGTTCTTAGACACTCCTTCCCTACCTCTCAAAATGACCCTGTATTTATTTTGAATATATTTTCTAACATATGGCTCTAAACAGAGCCATCATGACATTGTGAACAGAGGATCTCAGAGTCAGGAAAACTTGGATCGCAGTCTTCATTTTGACACACACTGGCTGTGTGACGCCGGGCAGGTCACTTAGCCCCTCACTGCCTTATGTAATTCTAAGAATATATATTTCAAAGAAAGTAGCAGCCTGAGAGTTAAAGCCCTCAGGAAACTCCCTACACTAATGAAATCACAAGGCTCCCCTCCAGGGCCCTGGACAAGACACTTGCTGTCTCTGAGACTCCTGAGGATCAAAATAGCTGTCTAAGGGCCTCGCAAGGCTGTTGAGAGGATCAAAGAGGGACTTTACGTACCTTGGAGCCTTGTGAACCTCAAAGGGCTTTATGTTAGTTATTCTAACTGTCACCATCAATATGGTGCTGGTCATGTGCTCGAGCCTCCTTTCAAGTCTAGTGACCTTGACGTCAGCCAGGCCCGATGGGAACACTCCCACCAGTTGCCAAGCAAGCAGAGATGCACCACCGGCCACGCTGCTGAGGATGTGATCAGCAGCTCATCAGTAGCCGTGCACACAACAGCTCCAGGAGCAAAGACCTTCCAGACAAGAGCGTCTTGCCTTCGAGAGGCCGAGCCTGGAAGAACCAGGGCTGGGGAGACTCCTCCTCCCAGCCCCAGGCGCTGAGCATGTGCAAACACCTCAGGCTGCCTGGAGAACCCCTTCAGAGCCCAGGGAGAGATCCTTCAGCTCATCATGTCCCCACCCCTACTCTTCTCCCTTTAGAGTGGGAGCTCCCTGAGAGCAGGGACTCGCCTTTGTCCTTTGTATCCCCAAAGCCTAGCACAATGCCTGGCAGAGAGTGGGAAACAGGTGAATGTTTTTTGTTTTTGTTTTTGCAGGGGGAAAGTCAGGGCAATTGGGGTTAAGTGACTTGCCCAAGGTCACACAGCTAGTTACATGTGAAGTGTCTGGGGCTGGATTTGAACTCAGGTCCTCCTGACTCCGAGGCTGGAGTTCTATTCACTGTGCCACCCAGCTGCCCCATCGTAAACTGAAACTGGTAAACGTTTATAGGGGTGTGACCTTGGGCAAGTTACCCCACCTAAATGGCACTCAGTTTCCTCATCTGTAAAGTGTGCATAGTAACAATATCCACCTCCAGTGCCACTGGGGGGATTAAATAAGATAAGGTTTACAATGCCCTCGGTCTACCTTAAGACACTACAGAAATACCAGCTGCAGCTTCAATTGTTACTTTGAGCAGCACTCACAGCAGTATAAGGATAACTAGCATGATGACGTTCAGCCATTACAGACGTGTCTGACTCTCTGTGATACCATCTGGGGCTTTCTTGGCAGAGATACCAGAGTGGTTTACCCTTCTCCAGCTCATTTTGCAGGTGAGAGAACTGAGGCAAAGTAAAGTGACTTAGCCAGGGTCACACAGCTGGTAAGTGTCTTGAGGCCAAGTCTGATCTCAGAAAGATGAGTCTTCCTGACTCCAGGCTCAGGTGCTCTGCTGCCCCGTAGAGGTAATAAGGATATGATGATGATGATGATGACGCCCTGGATGGGATTCCCGAGCCACTGCTGTCCCAGTGACTGAGAAGGCTGGCCCCATGACCCAGGCTTCCCAAGGCTGGCTCAGGCCAGGCCGATGGCCTCCTCTGAGCTCACTGAGCTGTGAGTCCCATGGTGCCCACCTCCCGGCAGCTGCCTGCCCGACCCTTGCTGGCCTAAGACACACCCCGGGGATCAGAGGTCTAGAGCTAGAAGGGGGCCCCAGGGACATTGAGGCCTCCTCCCTCATCTGACAGATAGGGAAACTGAGGCCCAGGTCACACTGATCCCTAGACCCGTCCCTGCGCCCTAGCATCAGACAGTCTTCCCTACTGCCCCATAAATCCCTCCTACATGCCCCCATAGATGGTCTGGGCCCAGTGAGAACTCTGAGAGGCCCCCAGGCAAAGGTCAGATGGATCCAAACCCTGCATTCAGCATGGTCACTGCTCCCACAGGACACCTTCTAGGCAAGACCAGCAGCAGGTCACTTGGACCCCCTGGAGATGGGGCAAGGGCAGGGCTCATTATCAATGCCTATCCCGTGCCCCAATACCTCCCCACTAAATATAAGAGGAACCCCAGTGACCCCACGGAAAGCGAGGGGGCCTCCAGGCTAAGCCACTGCTCTCCCTGGGAAGCACCATGGGATGGGAAAAGGACAGAGGGCCGGTCTGGAGGCCCAGGCCCTGGGTTCAAATCCCTGGTTCGTTTGTTTCGTTTGTTTGTTTTTTCAGCTTCTTCCCTGTGCACCAAGCTGCTTCACACCCTCTGGTGCCCAGGGACCAGACAATCTCTAAGGGCCTCACTCAGCATCCCCTGCATGTCAAGCCTTGTGACAGCGGTGCAGAGGAGGGACCACGGGCCTGCGATGGATGTTCTATGTCCAGATCCTGCATCGAAGTCCCTCTGACCTTCCATCACGGCAGTAACCGTGAAGGCCACCTAAGGGGGCTCAGGCTGACTCAGCTGGAAATGCCACAATGAAGCCCTGGGGAGAAACGAGGGCTAGTTTATCCTGGGTGACTTGGGGCAGGCATGCCCCCCTCTGCTGCCTCCTCTTATGAGAGCAGGGGGCTTTACTGGATGCCTTCAGAGAGCCGCCAAAAGGTCAAGTGACTTGTGTCCAGGGTCACACAGTATGTGGGTAAGGGGTGGGACCTGAATTCAGGTCTTCCTGACTCTGATCCTTCTACCCACCCACCTGCTCGCCCACTCAATCACCCTGGAAGAGCAGGCAATAGAAACTAGGCCAAGAGAAAAGGCCCCGAAGTTCCCCAAACATTCTGCAGAGGCCCCACTGTCAGCCCCTACCCCAGCACAGGCTCTGCCACAGTAGGCCTGGCCAGAGGAGGGGCTGACCATCCTCCCTCTGACCCTATGGCCGGCCCAAGGCACAGCCTGACATTGCAGAAGTGCCAGATACTTACATTTTAATGTTTTCATGATACTGCCTGGTGTCTGAGGGCTGATTGTATAATGGCTAGAATAAATGAGAAAAGACAAGAGGTCAACATAGGAACTGACACGGAGGCCCCCAGCTCCCAGGGCCTCCCACGCTTGGCATGAAGCGGCCCCATCCCTGCTGGCACATCTTGCCTCCCAGCCCCTATGGCTCTGGCACCAGCCCCTTGAGCCCTGGAGCCAGGGCCAACCAAGAGCTGTGGGAGGCCCCAGAGCATCAGGGAACGACTCTCCCACTTTGGATAATATGGCAGGCCTGGTGCCAACCCATGACCTCGAGGAGAGCAGGGGCAGGGACCAGCCCAGGACGCCCTCACTCTCCCACGAAGCTGGCCCCTACCCAGTCACCACAGGTCATAGGTGGGTGTGGAACACACGGCCTCCTTGCATCAAGGCCCAGCCTCTACCAAATGGGCCAGCAATCAACCAGTCAGCACACACTGAGGAAGCCCAGACACTCAGCTAAGGGACACAGACACACAGGGAAGGCAGCCCCTGCCCTCAGGGGGCTCCCCTCCTCCCACCTCTGCTCCTGCCTCCCCTCGCTTTCCACCTGATAATCCAGGCCTGCCACCTCTAGCACAAGTCTTCCCTGATTAACCCCATCTGATCTGACACACCGGCTGGCCCTGGACCCACAGCCTCAGCTTCCTCCCCTGTCCCTGTCACACAAGAAGCTAAGCCCGGGCAGCCTCTGCAGTCCTTTCCAGCTCTGAGCCACTATCCCAGGACGTGAGACACAGAGGAGGAAGGAAGCTGAAAGCTGGTGAGAGGGATGGACGGACGGCTGAAACCAGAGGGGCCAGCAAGGCCCTGAGTGGAGCCAGAACAGGCTAAAGAAACAGCGAGCCTTGGCTGGAACAGATATGGAGAGAGGGAGGTGGGAGGGCAGGGAGACCACCTATGGCCGCCCCCCACCCCACGCCCATGCCCACTCAGGCTGCCCATCTCACCTCCTCTCTCCAAAGCCCTGGTCACTGCCCAGCTCCAGCACCACCCTCTGTCTACACCAGTGGCTCCTGACCTTTCTACGTCCTGAACCTCACTGTCAGCTGGTAAAACCTACAGGCTCCTCTGAAGGGTGACTTTGAATGCATGAAATGCAATGCCTGGGGTTACAAAGGGAGCCCAGCAGATGGAAACACAGGGATCAGAGCTGTTTTCTGAAAAAAGAGAGGTCACTGCAGGCCAGGTTCAGAGCCCATTTGGCAGGAAGCCTTTCCCTAAGCAATCAACCAACAGGCACTTATTAAGAGCCTGCTGTGTGCCAAGTAAAAGGGACACAGTCCCTGCCCTGGGGGAGCTGCCAGTCTAATGGGGAAGACCCCACACAGACAGTCAAGTACAGCCAGGGGAACCCGGAGTGAGACCCCAGCGCTCATCACTGAGAAAAGGCCAGAATTAAGGGGCCGGGGGGCTCCTGTAGCAGGGGATTCAGCTGGAACTTGAATGAAGCCAGGAGCGGGGGAGGTGGAGCATCCCGGGCCCACAGGGGCAGAGGGGAGCCATGAGAGCAGGCCGGCCTTGGTTTGATCTGGGTGTCCTCACCACCCAGCTGGGCTTGGCACCAGAGAGGAAAGAATGTGGGTGTCTGTTGTCTGACTGGACACTGTGAGAAGATGCCTCAGAACATGCCACTGCCTCTCACTGTGATTCACCTATGTGTTAGATGTATGCATGTATAAACATACCCACTGGTGCACTCACATGCATGCACGCACACATGGGGGTGCTGCACATGCGTGTATATGTGCATACTGGGTGGTTTCATGTGCATGGATGTATGCCTATGTGTGCGCACACGCACACACGTGCACACACACCGATTGTTCTTAGTGGATAGCGGCACAAGGGACCTGGGTTCTAATGCCGGCTCTGACACTGACTGCCAGCCTTGCAAGCACAGGCTGCTCATTTCACCATTTAAGAACACACCTACTATGCACACCTCTCAGGGATAGAAGGAGCAAGGCTCAGCAAGCTGCCAGGCTGGAGAGACATCAAGCTCTTCCATCGGTGGCTCTGAAAAAGTACCAGCCAAGGTCTCTGGCTCTGGGGCGGCACTCAACGGCACGTCACTGGGCAGCACATGGGGGTGGGGAGAATCGGTTTCAGAAGCATTTATTAAGCCCTCAGTAAAGTAAGTAAAAGGCCATGTGCTCAGGGCCAGGGACGCAGAGACAAAGAGGATCTGCCATCTGCCTTCTTGGCCCAGCCCCAGTGCTCCTAGAGAAAGCTCCACAGCCCTGTTCACTGGGTCCCCTCTGAGATCTGTGGGATCCCAGCTCAGTCGGCTACTGGCACCCTCCTGGATGGTGGTCAGAGCTGCTACAGCACCCCCTGCCCTCTCCATCTCCCTAGAGACACTCACCTCCTGCTCTGGGGAGGGACAGGAGGCCACCTAGGGCCAGCTTACTCCTCCACCCCAGTCCTCAGCCTCCAGGTTCTCCTCCACTCCAGTGGGTCAAGAAGGGATGGCCTCCTTCCTTCTCAAGTGAAGCCCAGCCTCCATGTGACTGTGCCCATGATCCTGTCCCCTCCAGCCCCCTTGGCCTAGGACTCTGTCTGCTCAGAGGCACAGGTGCCCAGACCATTATCTCCTCTCTTCTCCAACCACTTGAACCCTGGCCACTTGGGCTCTGTCCCATTGCTGCCCACCACCCACGCACTCCTCATTGCCCGAGGCCTTCACCCCCTATCTCTTCTCCAATCACAGTCAGACTCCAAGGAAGGATGTCTTCATTCTGCATTTCCTCATGGCCCACTCACAATCTGGCTTCTGACCACCCACTCATGGGAAGCAGCTCTCTCCAAGGTTATTGGTGATCTCCTGACTGTGAAATGCAATGCCCCCCACTCCAGCCTGTGACAGAGAGGGGCCCCCTCCTCCCTCCCTGCCCCTCCTAGACACTCCCTTCCCAGCTCCTCGCCTGCTCTGGTGACGTGGGAGGTCTGTCCTGAGCCCTCTCCCTGCTGAGCAGCCAGCAGTACCCATGGCTCCCAAATCTCCCAACATCCCTCACTCATTACCAGCCAGCTGCCTGCTGGAAATCTTTCCCGAGACATCCTGTGGGCATCTTAAAACTGAGAGAACCCACCACGATACATGGGATAGTGGTGCTATCCCCCCAAACAGACCAGAAACAGACATGCTCTGGACCAGGCCCCTGGGCTGCTGCACTCTCTCTGGGTGGATGGGGACAAGGGGGGAGCATTAAGAATGTCGGGAGCATTGCTGGAGCACCGCAGGGTCTGCAAAGAGCCTGACACGCCTTATTGCATGGCCCTGGGAGGCTGCCATCCAGCAAAAGCGTCTGGCCAGTGCCTGAATGCCATTCTGCCTGAGCTCAGAGCCTGGGCCCTCTGCTCTACACCTGCCCATCTCAGTCTGAACACATCCATAAACAAGCATTTATTAACCGCCCCAAGAGGCCTCACACTGGGCTAGACCTAGAGCTACAAATACAAAAATGCAACACTGCTGGGCTCCCTTCGTTTATATCCAAGGGGGAACCAAATGGGAACCTATGAGCACACAGGAGGTGCTTAATAAATGCACGTTCCCTTGCCCTCTGGGGGAGGCAATGTACACACACGTGGAGGTGTGGAGCAGAAACAAGGCTGCTTTGGAGGGGAGATGGGAGCAGCCTGGGATGAGGAGGGGCCTCAGAGACCTCCCCCGACCCAGCCCTCACCTGGGGAAGAGCTCCTGAGGGCATGAAGCCACAGGGTGGGAGACCCGGACCGGGGTCACAGATCAGCCATGGACCCACCAGGGAGGCTGCAGCTTCTCATCCACGTCCAGGTCTAAAAGGCCTGAGCTGACTCTGCCACCTCCCACCCGGGCCCTGCCACACGGCTGGCCACAGGACAGCCTGGGTTGTGGCCTCACCGCAGGCACACCATCCATCTGCGCTCCCCATGTGACCAGAACGTGCCCTGGGCCACCGGCCCTGGGGGCTGATCTAATCGGGGCTTTGGGAGAGGCCAACGGAGGCTGGACTGAAGAACACAGTCTGGTGGACCCCTCCTGGGACCAGTTAGTCAGGTTGGGGGTGGAGGAAACCCCCCTTTCTTTGGCTCTCTTGTCTGAGGTGGGATCCTGGGGTGAACCCCTTCACCTCTGCTTCAGCTGTCTCATCTGTAAAATAGTGATAGGAAAAACAAGCCCTCCTGGGGTGGTGGGGAGGGTCCCACGAGTCCGTGTAAAGCGCTTTGGAAACCTCCAAGGGTTATGTGAATGTGTGCTGGCACTGCAATAACTCTAAATATCATCACAAGTCAGACGGATGCCCCATGGCTCCTGCCCATCTGAGCCCTGGTCCCCTCCCTGCCCTCCTTCAAGCCTGGGTGGGGCGGGGGGGATGCATAGACACATGACTTCTCCCCACACTGACAGCACTCTGCACTGAGGCTACAGATAAAAACACTGACCAGAAACTCCAATCTCGTCATAACCACAAGTCCCCCGGAAGGAGTGGCGACGTGGGGGCAATCAGCTCAAACACGGCAGGAGGGGAGGCTGCCCGGACAACAGGGAGGGCCCCATGCACAGCGCAGCACACTGAGAACCCCTCCAACAGCCAGCTCTGCACACGCCCAGTCTCCCAGGACAGGAAATCCCCCAATTAAGCCCTAAAGGACTGTCCAGGACTTGCCGTGGCCCCCACTTTACAAGCAGAGGCACATATTCACTGGGTGACCCTGGGCTGGTCACTTGCCTTCTCAGATGTCAAAGTGCCCTTGGAGGGGGAGTCTCTGCACCCAATGAGAGAAGCTGCCCAGTCCTAGCACATGAAAGGCCACGTAGCTAGTGAGGATCAGAGCTGGGATGTCAGCCCAAATCTCCTCATTCAAAGTCCCAGAGGCCACCACGATGAAGACCCTCCCTGAGGCCTTTGGGCATCATGCAGGTTGCAGGGCCCCCATGCTGTCTGGCAGCATCCCTGCAGACCCACCCAACTCTTTTGTGCTTGTGCTTCTCGGCTGCGGGGGCTCCCCATCTGTGACATGGAGCAGGCTCCTCACCCCACTGCCCTCGGGGCTGGGGTACCCCCTTCCAGGCCTCAGAGGCAGCCTCGTTCCTCGGGGCCACGATAGGAGACAGTTTTCACACATGCTCTGGGCTTTGCAAAGTGCTTGGTATAGAGAGAGAGAAATCATTATTTCTCTGTCGTATTAATAACCAATTACTGAATTAGGCCCAAGGTTTTTCCCCTTTTCTACTTCCTCATCCAGAAACCAACCAGTGTGGGAAATGTTGGGCCAAGACTGGGCCCGGCTCATCAAAAATGGTAAAAGAGATTCTGAGTTGAAGCAAAGGGGTGGATTCCTGCTCACTATGTCTCCTCAGACAGGTCTGGGGAAATGTGGATCTTCCCTTCTGTCAGCCAGGCGGTGCAGAAATCGGTAAGTCTCCTAGACTTGGGTGATCCAACACCCTCATTTCATTATAAAATTCTCTCACTAACTGCTGACCAATTAGAGCTGACTGCCACCCTCTTCCAAAGGAATATAAAGTGGGTGCCCAGCACCAGGAGGGGTCTTTGGCATCCAAGGGGGCCAATGCCCTCTTTTGTTAGTAACATGCTTGTCTTATTAACAAAAGAGTGGAATTGTCCAGAAATGATGTCTCTCAAACTTTTTAGGCCTCACAATATTATATCACTTGGTACTCCAAACTAGGCTATGAGGTCAGTGCTCTAACCATCCCCATTTCAGACAGGGAAACTGAGGCTAAGGGGCTCACCCAGGTAAAACAACTCTTAAGTGTCTGAGTCAGAAGATGAAATCCAGCCTCCTGGCCACTGAGCCTTGCCCTCGGTCCCCCATGTGGGTCAGCTATCTACACCACCCCAGGCAGAACACAGGAATTAAAAGGACAGGCCTCTGTTTCAGGGGCGGAGGCAGCTCTGCTCTACTAGGCCCCAGGACCCTCAGGTGTTCTGGGCTGTGTCTGACTCTAGATGACCCCACTGGGTTTTCTCAGCAAAGGTAGTGGAGTGCTCTGCCATTTCCTTCTCCAGCTCATTTTACAGATGAGGAAACTGAAGAAAGCAGGGTGAAATGACTTACCCAGGGTCATATAACTAGTAAGGGTCTGACGACTCAAGTCCTCCTGACTGCAGGCCCAGTGCTCTGCCCACTCTGCCACCCAGCTGTCCCCTGCACCCCCGTGAGATGGAATAAGGAACGGGAGATCATCCAGACCGACCCCATCTCTGCAAAAGCAGCAAGGCACAGGACACCCGACGGGAAGAGGGAGCACACTGGGTTCAAATCATGGCCATTGTGGCCTTCCACCTCCTACCTTGGGCAGCGTAACCTTGGCTGGCAGAGACCTACATCCTCTCCTAGCTCCCCGCCCCATGACGTCAGCCCCCGTCCCACGGCTCCTCATCCCAAGCCCGCCTCCCACCACCCGGAGAGGGGGGAGGATGTGTAACCCCTGGGCTCTGAGCAGTGCTAGGAAAGGGAAGAGTCTGCTCAGTGTTTTCCACACTCACTCACTCACTCATAGGTGCATTTATTCCATCTGATGGGAAACAGGGGAGATGGTGAGCCTTGGATCTGGTGGTTCCCAAGACACCCCCACAAAGCCACAGAGGTGAGGACCGACCGCCCGGCAGGACTGGGACCTCAAGGGAGAAGGGGTCTGAGTAGGTGCACAGAATGCAAATGAAAAACCTACCCCCCCAGGGTCAGCCCCCTCAACCCTCCAGTGGGGCAGCGTTCTTAGAATGTCACCCCCCCAAGAAAAAGGAAATCAAAGGACAAAAAAAGGAAAGAGGAGACGGGGCACCCCAGGGCACTCGGCCACTTTCTGTGGGCCTGTCTGCATCCCTCCCTCCTCCACTTCTCTTTTTCCCTCCTCTCTCCCTCTCTCTCTCTGTCTCTGTCTCTGTCTCTCCCTCTCTCTCCTCCCCCTTTCTTCTCTCTCTCTCTCTCCCTGTCTCTCTGTCTCCTCTCCCTGTCTCTCTCTCTCTCTGTCTCTCCTCTCTTTCTGTCTCTCCCTGTCTCTCTCTCTCCTCTTTCTCTCTGTCTCTCTCTCTCTCTCTCTGTGTCTCTTCCTCTCTCTGTCTCTCCCTCTCTCTCCTTCTCTCTACCCTCTCCCCTCTCCATCACCTTCAGTCTCAGCCTCTCTCCCTCCCTCCCTCCCACTCTCTGTCCCTCTGTCTCATCTCGCCTCCTCACTCCCACAGAGATGGTACCTGGCTGCCTCAAGCAGACAGAGGGCAGAGTGTTTGGGAAGAGACATTTCCTCCTGGTGTCTGGTTACTGGCTAATCCTTCTCTGAAGACAAGTTTCCCAGTCATTTCCCTTGGGTTAGCCTGGGCCAGGAAACCGTTTTTAATTCATTCTTCTCTACCCCCCAGACCAGCCCATCCCACCCCTCGCCTCCTGCCCCAACCCTTAAAAAGTTCCCCCAAGTAAATTCCCTTGAAAGCCTGTCTTCTTTTCCAAGAAAAAAAACGGGGGGGCCCTCAAACTTTGGCAGCTAGGAGACAGGGTCCAGCTCCAGCACCACCCAAACTGTAACTGCAGATAGAAAGATCCTGGGTTTGGAGACTGAGAACCCAGGTTCGGGTCCCATCTCTGATCCTAGCTGGGTCTCTGAGAGCAAGGTACACCGCCTCCCTCGGCCTCAGCTTCCCCATCTGTAAAACGAAGGGCCTGTCTATGAGCCAGTGACCAACTTGTCTTTCCTCCTCTTCAGTGGTCTGGGGTACAGACTGCCTCAACTTACCCTGTTCATGCATAGACAGTTGAGACAGGGCTGCATCCCAAAGCTTCAGGATTAACCAAAATACTTTGGGGAGGGGAGAAGAGGTAAATGCGGAGGACGGACAGCACAGAAGCTTCAGCTCTCTCCCTTCGGCTCCAAGGAGGCCAATCCTGCAAGGACTGGGTCCCAGGCAAGAAGGTGTTAAATCTCGAAGCAGCTGGAAGGGCCCTGCCTGCCCCACTGGTGACTCACCTATCAGTGGGACAGAAATCCCGTGGCCCTCCATTCCTCTCGAGGCAGACCCTGCAATGATTTCTGACTGACTCTCCTGACCTCGAGCCTCCTCCTCCAACTCCCGGTGCCCCCTACCTGATACACTCTGTGACTCCCTATTACCTCTGGGATCAAGCACAAAATCCCAGCTTGCTTTGGAAGCCCTGCCCCACCCTGCCCCTTCCTCCCTTTCCAGGCTCCCCTCCCCATGCACTGAGACCCAAATGTCCTGATGTCTTCCCCCATCCCCATGCCTTTGCAATGGCTGTGCCCCATACCTGGAGCACACCTCCCTCTTCATCTCCACCTGGCTTCCCATGTGTCCCATTTAACTTATCTCCATCTTGCTTGTACCTAATTGTTTTCCTGGCATCTCCCCCATCAGCACTCCTTGGGGAAGGGAACCTCTCGGCCTTTCTCAGCAGCCCCAGCCATCTAGTGCAGTGCCTGGCATACAGGGGGAGTTTATGCATTTGGTGTCTATTCTGAACAAACCGGTCCCCCAGTTATCTAACCCCATCGGAGGAGAGGCTCCTTGCGGGCAGAAACTGTCTCACTCTTGTCTTGGCAGCCCCGACGTTCACAAAAGCTCCCAGCATGCAGGAGGAGCTTCATACTGGTAGCGGCTCGTGGGCAGAGAGGGCTCTGAGGCTCACAAAGCGCTTCGGGGGGTTCTCATTCCTTTAAACAATGCTCCATCCACTGACTTTTTTGAACCTACACCGCAGTAAATCATAAGCTCCATGAAGGAGGGGAACGTCTTGCTTTGGGCCTTGGATCGGGAAGCCTGGGCACAGGGCCTGGCTCTGCCTAACTGCCGCTCTGCTGGGCTCCACTCAAGGGGTCTCACCCAGAGCCCAGGCAAGGCATCCACCCTGAGTCCCTCTGCGGGGCTCACCCACTCCCAACAGAAAGAGAGCTTTTTAGGTTTGCAAACAGCTCCACACATGCCATCATCCTGCCAACAGCCCCAAGAGGAGGTGCCATTCTCAGGGCCATGCTACAGACAGGGAAGTGACTTGGTCAGGGTCATTCAACTAAGGACCTACGGCTTGATTTGAACACGGGTCCACCCAGCAACTCCCGAACGCCTCTATCCAACTCCACCTTGGCAAGGTACCTGGCACACAGCAGGCACTATATAAATGCCAGCTGCTATCAGCCATCATTGCTATCAGCTACTCCAAAGGTAATTTGGGCCACAAAGGCCAGGGACTGAGGCTGAGGCTCCATCCCCTGCACCAAGTGCAGGACCCTCCTGAACGCCCCAGAATCCTCCATCCCCCCACATTTGATCCCCTAAGGCCCTGACTCATGGCCTCTGTGCCCACCACTCAGCTGACACTGCTCTCTCCAGGGGTACTAATGATTACTCGGACAGCTCGGCCTGTCCCCAGGCCTCCTCCTGCTCCTCTGCTTCTCTGGACGCCCCTGACCCCCCTGGGGGCCACAGGGTGGCAAACCCCACCTGGGCCCATTCCCTGACTGGCCTCGGACAAATCTTAGTCTCTCTGGGCCTCAGTTTCCTTGCCTGCAAGATGGGAGGTTGGAATCAGAGAAGTCCTGGGGTTCCCTTCTGGCTCCAACTCTGCGGCTCTGCCCAGACCAGACAGTGCCCAGGGTCCATGATGCCACCCTCTACTCCCTCCCCTCCTGTCCCCACCACCCTGGTCTATCTACCTCTCTGCCCCTCCCTTCTTCCCGTCTCATCCTTTCTGGCGGCGTTCACCATCATCTCTCAGCACATGACGCTGAGGACTCCAGAGAGGGCCCAGCTGTTCCCTGTGCTGCCCTCCCTGGCCGTGAAGACGTTCTGAGCAGACCGGCCACTCACCCAGTCCCCATCTTTGGGTAACAGCAAGGCCCCTCTTGGGTCTCCTGGGTCCTGGCCTTGTGGGCTTGCCTAACTCCTCCCTCTCACCCCCATACCTGAGCAGCTACGGCCCCTCTCTGGGCTCACTGAGCCACTGGCTGGGGCCAGGTCCTCCCCAGCCCCCATCGCAGCCCCCACACACAAATCAGCCCCTATGACTCCCCTACTCTAGCCACCCCTGGGCTCCCTGCCTTGTCCTCTGGAATTCACTACAAGCTGTTTAGCACTGAAAGTCCTTTATAACCGGTCCGGCCTAGCTCTCCAGCCTCCTGGGGTAGCCCAGGCAAATGGGCCTTCTCTCTCTTTTCTACTCCTGACCACCCGTTTCCAGAGTCCATACCTCTGCCCAAACCATACTGCCCCCCTGAAATGCCCCATGCAGTCCTCGGCTCCCTTGAAAATTCAGACCAGGCAACACTGTCCACATCCAACCTCTCCCGATCCTCTCTTCCTTTGCTCTGCTACAGGCAGCCCCTTCCCAAACCACCTCTGTCCACAGCCCTTCCACTTACACTCATGATGTGCAGGTGGCCTTGTCCACTTTCCTGCCCTGACCCCTTCCAGGGCAAGCCTTCACTGCATCTGCCTGGCACACAGGAAGCACTTAATACTCTGCCATTCACAATTCCTGCCTTCCTGTGAAAAGCTAGCTCAAGGACACATAATCAGTACTTGTTGACTGACTGATCCTTGTAGCTGTGGAGGGCTGCTCCCGAAATTCACTTAGACTAACCAGTCTGCGGTCAGGCCCTGTTGTGCTGCCCTGGAGAAGGAATGCAAACTCCTCAAAGGCAGGAACTATCTTTTATTTTAACTCAACATACAGTAGGAGCTTAAGGCAAGTTCAGGGGACTGATGTGCCTTATTCCCCTATCAGAGTCTCACCCTGCCCCATATCCCCTACTATCTGAGGCAAACATAAAGAGGGGGCTGATTCCGCCCCTCCCTCCCAGCAGGGGAGCTGCCCTTGCAGCTGGGCCATCTCAGCTAGGCCATCTCAGCCCGGCTGAGGCTCCTTCGAGCACTTGCACAGACCCAGCCTCCTTTCTCTGAAGCCGCTTCCTCCCCCAGCTCCAGGCCCCAGCCCAGACTCCTGGGTTCACAGACCAGAAACCTCAGCTGGCCTCTCCCGGAAGCCCTAACATCAAGGTGAATAGAAGAGTTGTGATTTCTTTGATGTCTCTGGCACCACCCCCATTATACAGAAAGGAAAACCAGAGCGGCAGGGTTACTCTGGAGCCACACCACTGACAGTCTCACTTTTTTAAATGCTTCCCTTTTCAGTGCCGGGGCTCTGAGCACAGCCCTTCCACCCAAACCTCTGGGTGCTGAGAGGACCAGAGAAAGGGAGAAGGTGGGACATCATGGGATTCAATAGTGGAAGGGCCCTTACTGGCTACGGACCAGGGCCCAGAGGCCCAGAGAGGGTCATGCAGGGGGACGGGGGGCAGGGCCGCGATCACAGGCTCTGACTCCAGATCTATCCCAACAAGGGGAGTGATGACTCAGGGCAGGGTCAGAGGACCTGCCTCTGATGCCCCCCCACCCCAACCCCGTGTGACCCTGAGGAAGTCAGATGGTCTCTCTGGGCCTCAGGCTGCCCATCTGTAAAATGTGGGGGTAGGATCCACCAAGAGCCCTTCTGGCTCCAGAGCTGAGCTCCCATGAGCCCCCTTTCTTCATGAGTCATCCTGGGTCAGGCCAGGGCTGATGGCAGTGCTCAAAGGCAGACCTGTCCTGATATCCCCAAGTGGGCTTTCTTCTAGGGGGACCCTAAGACACCAGATAAGCCAAAACCCCAGCAACAGCCCTGACAGGAATGGGGGGCTCCCAACCCACCTAAGGAGGTGCCACAAAACACACACACACATGCTGAAAACCCCAAACATACCAACAGCAGGAGGAGCCCGCCCACTGGGGAGCAACTCAGGGCTCCCAACCCAAGGCAGGCTAATTGCCTCCTGATGGCTAATTTCCTTAGATTTCATTTTCCAGGGCATGAAAACACACACCCACAGACATGCATGCACACGCACATGCAAACGCACGCACACATATACACATGCTCTCTTTCACACACACACACGTTTCTCACACATACACTTTCACACATACATGCATACATACATTCTTTCTTACACATACACACTCACACACACTCTCTCACACATACACTCTAAAACACATGCATACACATATTCTCTCTTAGACATACATACACTCACATACTCTATCTCACACATACACATTCTCACACACATGCATACACACATTCTCTTACACATACACGCACTCACACACTATCTCACATATACACACTCTCGCACATACATACACACATTCTCTTACACATACACGCACTCTTACACACTCACACATACACACTCACACATACACACATTCTTACACATACACGCACTCACACACTCTCACACATGCATACACACATTCTCTTACACATACACGCACTCTTACATACTCTCACACTCTCACACATACACACACACACACACATACTCTCTCCTCACATACACTCTCACACATTCTTACACATACACTCACATATACTCTTTCTTACACATACACACACACACACACACTCTCTCATACATATACTTTCTCTCACACGCACACTCTCACACATACACATTCTCTCTCACGCACATGTGCGCGCGCGCACACACACACACACACACACACACACTCACACACTCACTAACAATGCTCCCCCCAAGGCTCTCCACCACTCATGCCCACATCTGGAGCAGGTCCCACGCTTGGCCATCCCCAGCTCACCCCACTCGAACCACAGTGCTGCCGGTCAGGCTGGGAGGGACGCCCATGAGGCCAGCTCTTGCTCAGCCATATGACCCCCTGGTTTGAGACTGCCCCCAGCCCTGCCTCCAAGGCCCCAGATCCCACCTTACCAGTTCCACTTGAGGGCCTAGGCCTTCCAGGATCCTGTGGGCAGCTTCTGCTTTCTTCTGTGGAAGGGGAGGAGAAGAAAGATAAATAAACAGGCCTGGAACAGGGCTGCCCCATGCAGTTGGGTGGGTCTCTACCCCTCCGGTCAGCTCAGTGGCCTCAGTCCCCTAACTCAGAGCCCTCCCCTAGCCCACCCCCTCTAGGGCACCCCTGCACTCCCCAAAGTCCTCAGCCACCCCACGCCCTTGGGAGGAGCCACCTGGCCCATACTCCTCCCGAACACTGTCCTCCCCATCACATCCAACCCAGCCTGGCCCAGCCCCTGCCTCTTGCCCATCTGCTCCCCCCAGCTCCGCTCCGCAGGGGACTGCTTCTTCCCTGCCACCACGGAGCGCCAGGCCCAGCTCACCCTTCTCTTTCACTTCTCAAGTTGGTCAGATTTTCTACAATGACCTCAGTGCTATCTGAGGGAGGGAGGGAAAGGGGGAGGGTGCCGAGAACAAGCTTAAGAAAGTCAGGGAGGGAGGAGGTGGGCAGGGGGAGTGGGGAGAGGGAGGACAGACAGATTCTCAGCTCGGTCATCATGTGACTCCTTCCAAGCTGCCCCCGGGCCCTCCCCTATCTCCCAGCCCCCAGCTTATGAGAAAACAGGAACACGGGTGATGGCATGGTCCTCTTCAGTTACTAAGTACACAGCCCACCACGTGGCAGGCAGTCTGTCCATCTGGGCTGGAGGCAGCCGACAGCTCTGAATAAAGAGCCCCTCTGTGCCAGCAGAGATGCCCCTGCCAGGGGGCCGGACTGGGCGGGCCGAGCAGCACAAACAGCCAGAAAGCAAAGGGCTCTTGGGGAGAGGAGGGGAGGGAAAGAGGGGAGGGGGCCTTCTTGGCACCCGGGACAGAGCCCAGAAAGTTCAGCCTGGCATTAACATGGGTGTAGTGAGTTTGGGCCATGGGCACACAGATTGATAGGCATCCAAAGACTGTACTTCAAAAGAAAGGGGGGAATCAGGGGACATCTGCAGTCCCCCTCCCCAGGAGGGAGCCTGGGGCTCCCAGACACTTCTCCCACACACCTGGACTTTACTAGCACTTGAAGACGGGTCACATGGGGAAAACCAAACACAGCATTCGATGCTTCCTATTCATTCATTCATTCCACAAGTACTAATTATGGATCCGACGAGTCCCAGATACTGTACCAGGCACTAGGCTTACTCAGGCAAAAACAGAACATGTCAACTTTGTATTGGGGAGAAAACAAGCAAGCCTATGATGGCGTACAGAGCAATGAGGGTGGGCATGCGGTGGGCCAGGTGGGCCAAGATCAAAGGTCTAGGGTCTGGCTTGGCTAGGCGGGTGACCCGGCCCAGGCAAGGACTGGGGCTGGAGGCTGCAGGGGAGGAGCCCACTAGAAGCAGCAGCTTAGGGAGGGACCAGGCTCAGGGAATCAGAAAGAAGCCAAGAAAGATAAATGAGAGAATGAGCAGTGGCTGCCTTTATGTTGTGCTTTAATGGTCCTCACAACAGCGCAGTTAGGGACACGCAATCCTTATCCCTACTGGATAAAGAAACTCAAAGAGCTGAATGACTGCCCCAAGGTCACACAGCTATTAAGTGTCTCAGACAGGATCTGAACTCAGTTCCTGGACCCAATCAGTGATCCTTTTGGGGGGTAGGGAACCTGTGCGCAGGACTGAAAGGGCAGAGGTCAAAGCAGGAATTGGTCCATGTAGCTGAGGCTAGGGACCAGACCTGGGAGACAGGGGAATAGCAGGTGAATGTCCTTCTGAGAACAAGGTCAAGGTCAGTCTACGGCCAGATTATAAATGAGGATGGGGATGGTCAGTGGCTGAGAGCAGGGATCAGGTTAGGAGAGATGGGGAGGGCCAGCCGTGGGCCAGGCAGGGGCTCCGGCTGGACCTGGGGCTCCATATGCCACAAAGACTAGGAGGGACGTCAAGAGGGGCTTGGGAGGGTGGTGACCATCTTCAGTCTGTGGCCAGGTTCAAGGAGGACATAGAGCATCAGAGAGAAGTCCTGCCTCTTTCTAGGCAAAGGGAGGGGGCCGGTCTGCAGCCAGCAGGAGTTCAGGGCCTGAGCAGCCTGGGAGCAGGATTAGGGCCCAAGCTGTGACCGCAGCACAGGACAATTCCCATGTCTTTGACTGGACAGAGCACTGGCTCAGCTCATGGCATGCCCCTGGCAACTGGCTACCTGGTCAAGTCCTCAAACTCTCTGGGCCTCAGTCTCCTTTTCTGTAAAAAAGAGAAGGTGTCGGCATGATCTGGCAGAAAGAACAGTGACTGATGTAAAGCTGGATGGCAAGGTACCAATCCTGGCCCTGCCTCTTCTATTGCCTCGCCAGGCCTTGGTTTCCTTTTCTGTAAAAGGGTGAGATGAGATGACCTCTCCGGCCCCTTCTAGCTCTGGACCAGTGGTTCTCAACCGTCCTAATGTCGCGACCCTTTAATACTCATATGTGGGCGTATCTGCATGTGGGCAGACCCGCCTGGAGACGGATAGAGAAGCCGTGTCTTGGTTCCTAAGACCATCAGAAATATGTGTTTTCCGATGGTCTTAGGTGACCCCTCTGACCCCTGTGAAAGGGTTGTTCAACACACACACCCCCAAGGGGTCGCGACCCACAGGTTGAGAACCACTGCTCTAGATGTATGATGCCAGGATTGGACTGGGGGGTGCACTTCACCTTTTCTGTGGCCTGGACCACCCACTCCCCCAAAGACAGCCCATCTGCTGAAGGTGAAGGGCCCTTTATCAGAACGGTTCTTTAAGGAATTAAATGAAATGTGTGGGAGGCTCAATGGAAGCTCCTTGAATCTCCGTGCCTTTCCCACAACCTCTACCATGGGCCCAAAGGGAAAGGCTTCACAGGGCTGGAAAGAGCAGATGCCTATAGGATTCAAACCTGGGCCACTACCAGGTTTTGGCTCCTCGCCTCACCACGGACCCCGGGCTAGATGAGGAAGAAACAGCCCAGGGCTGACGTGCTGTGCCCAGTATGGCACCAGGGGTAGCCCCTGGGTCTCGGCTCTCCTCACATCTAGCTCCCATCTGCTTTTCTGTGCCTTCTGCCCAGCACTCCCAGGTCTGCGCTGAGGCCAGCGTGCATCCCTGGGTGGCATCACAACCCTTCAAAGATATTTACTGGTGATGTGGCCTTGGGAAAGTCACTTAATCACTGCCCCAGTTTTCTCCTCAACAAAAAGGGGGAATAATAATACCTACTATCCAAGGTTATTACAATGATCAAAGAAGACGGATCCCACAGTACCACTTCTAGGGCTGTATCCCAAAGAGAGTGTAAAAACAGAAAAAGAACCCACGTGTACAAAAATATTTATAGCAGCTCTTGGTGGTGGCAAAAAACTAGAAATGGAGGGGATACCCATCAATTGGGGAATGGCTGAACGAGGTATGGTATATGAATGTAATGGAATACTAGTGTGCTCTAACACATGGGCATTAGGTGAACTTCAGAGAAACCTGGGAAGACTTACATGAACTGATGCTAAGTGAGGGGCGCAGAACCAGGAGAACATTGTAACACAGCAATAGCAACATTGTATCTGTGACAACTGACTGTGATAGATTTAGCCCTTTGCAGCAATGCAAGGACCTAAAACAATTCCATTCCATTCCATGCCATCCACATCCAGGGACAGAACTATGGAGTGTGAATGCAGCAAAGCAGACTATTTTCCTTTTTGTTTTGTTTTCTTTCTCATGGCTTCTCCTATTCATTATAATTCTTCTATGTAACATGACTAGTGTGAAAATGTGCTTAATAGGAATGCATGTGTAGAGCCATATCAGATTGCATGTCATCTTGGGGAGGGGAGAGAGAGGGAGGGGGAGAAAATTTAAAACTTATGGAAGTGAATGTTGAAAACTAAAAATAAATAAATGAACAAGTTGAAGGAAAAAATAGCTCAAACAAGACATCTGGAAAGCACTTTGTAAACCCTAAAGCACTGGAAATGCCAGTTACTGTTATTTTTAATAGATGATACTAAAGATGAGGAGATACAGGGGGCTGGAGGGAGGTGAGGGGGAGAAGGAGCTCCCATAAAATGGCTCTGATTACCTGATGCCTGCAGTCAAGGTTCTCCTCACATGGCTGCCAAAGTGACTGTCATACCCCCCTACTCAATAACCTTCCATGGCTCCCGATCACCTCCAGGCGCAAACATAAAAGCCTCTGTGTGACCCTTCCGACTTCTCTCATCTCCTTACACCATCTTTTCCCTTAACCTACTCAACAATCCAGGGACACTAACCTCCTTGCTCTTCCCCACACAAGATGCTCCATCTCCACTGCCCAGAATTCTCTCCTCATCTCCATCTCCGGGTTTCCTAAGCCTTCCTCTCTGCCAACCCGCCATTCAAATGCCCTCCCAGCTTAAGGATCATCTCCAATTCACCCCATCTACAGCTCATCCGCATGTTGCCCCTCTCTTCAGATAGTGAGCACTAGAGAGCAGGCACCGTCTTCTGATTCTCTCTGTAGTCCCAGCCCAGTTCCTGGCACACAGCAGGTGCTTATTAAAGGCACAATGTGCCTTTTGGAGTGGACAGTACCACTATATCCTACTACATTCCATACTGGGCTCCACATTTTAGGAAGGGCAGGGAAGACCTTGAGACCAGGCCGCAGGAGAATGCCCTGAAGGCATTGCAATGCTTTTGGGAACTGTGACCATGATGTGAGAACGTCCCACAGTATGAGAGATGCTGTGGGTGTGGGCACCACAGGAGCGAGTGCAAATCCTCACCTTGTTCTTTATTCCCCATGGAGGCTCATGTTCCTTATCTGTAAAACCAGGAATTTGGCCTGGCTTCCTCCCAGCTCTCTCCTCACAACCCCTAGAGATCTGAAAAGCTGGGATGTGCATGGCCTGCTTGGCCCCAGAGAGCGAGCCATGGGCAAATGGGGGGAGCGGACGATGGGCAGATTCTGGCTTTGCGTCAGGAAAAGCTTCCTAGGAATTCATGCCATCCAATACTGTGTGATGCTCAGCTGTGAATGACTTCCCATACTCAGCAATTCAATGACAGTTCTGAAGGACTCACGATGGAAAACGCCAGCCACACCCAGAGAAAGAATGGGGCAGCCGGAAAGCAGATCGAAGCACCCTTATTTTCACCTTCTTTCTTTTTCTCCTGGGTTTTTTTTTTTGTCTGTCTTCTTTCATAACATGACTAACATGGAAATACGTTCTGCATGACTGCACGTGTATAACCTGTATCAGAACGCTTACTGTCTCAGGGAAGAGGGAGGGGAGGCAGAGAATTTGGAACGCAAAATTTTTAAAAAGACTGTTAAAATTTGTTTTTACAAATTATTGGGGGAAAACAAAATATTATTTAAAAAATAAAAGAATCAGTGCTGTCCAAAACCAGAAGAGGCTGCCTGGGGAAGCAGAACAAGGGCTCTTCATCTGGGCCCCACTAAAACCCAAGGTGCCCATGGGCAGATTTCAGGGCATTCATGCACTTGGATGAGAAATCAAGTCTCATCTGTAATTGACCATCACTGGCTCCCTTTGTAATCACACAGATTTTTTGTGTTGCTTGAAGGCCATGATTTTAAGAAGGGGTCCAGAGGCTTCCCCAGACAGCTCAAGGGGTCCCCATCTCAAAAGCTCAGGTGAAAAACCCCCAATTTAGAGGGACTATAGAATCCTAAGTGTAGACTTGGAAGAGACCCCCTAGCCCAGGCCCCTCTGTTTACAGATGAAGAAAGTGGGGCTTGGGGAGGTCGAGATGTGTCCATGGCAACTGAGACGGGCGCCCAGGCCAAGCCTGTGACATCCAAAAGGCGTGCTCCCTGAACCAGAGTGCCCTTCGCACTCTGAAATCCTGCAATTCTGTGATCTGATGACTCTGAGGTCTCAGACACTCCACGACCAATGGGCAGAGGAGCCAGCACGGCGCCCAGGGTGGCGGTGGGTGCCTGCTGTCTTTGTCCTTACCTACTCTAGCTAGAGGAAAGGAAGGCCAGCTCTGCCTGCTGTGAGGCCCCTATCAGATGCGCCTCTCACCCTCCCACCCTGCCCCCTGTCCCCACTTCTTTTTTTAGTTGATTCTTTAAAAAAAAAAAAAAAAAAGAGGAAGAAGAAAAAAGCTCAGGGCAGAGATGAGGAAACTCGGCTATTTTCAGAAAGCGGATCTGAGATGAGAAGGAGGGCAGTCCTCTGGAATCCTTCCAGCCATTCCCCCAGAGCTTGGGGCCCTGGCATGATGGGCCTGGGGGTCCCTGGCAGCCCCGGCCTCAGGAGTCCAAGAGAGCTGGGGCTTCCCTGCCAGCCCAGGGGCCCAGAGCCTCAGACACTCCTTGGAGGACACTCTGCGTGGCGCATGGTGAGAAGCAGAGATGATCCCAACGGGGATCAGGACATCCCCAGCCTGCTACAGCATTGGGACCTCTGAGGGCACAGGAGAAGAACATGACCCACTGTGTTTGGAAGGGTCATGCCACCTCTGTCCGGACCACAGGCCAGCTCCTGATGCCAGCCCTCCCCCTCCCACCCAAAGACAAGTGGTGAGGGAGAGAGCCTCAAAGGGAGCCCCCTCCTTTTCCCAGGCATCCACTAGATGGTGCTGCAACCCCAGGACCGGGAAGGTAGGGGCTCCCACCCCACCACCCTCCTCAGCCCCCACCTCCCAAGGATGGGGCTGCTCCTTGTGGGTGGGATTCAAGGTGAGACACTGAGAGGAGCTCTGTAGCCGCCCCTCCCTCCTTCTGGGGCCACCACTCCTCCACCTATGCGGCCTTCCCTTCCTTGTGAGCCCCAACCAAACGCACCCAGGACAAGGGTGCTATGGACCCTGTGAAAGCAGAGAGCACTGGGCCTGGAGCTGGGGAGACCCCAGTTCAAATCCTGCCTAACTGCGTGACCCAGACCCCTCTGCCTGCTTCACTCTCCCCCACTGTACAATGGGGATTATCATAGCTCCCAGAGTCGTGAGGATCCAATGGGTTAGTACTTGTAAAAAGGGCTCAGCACAAAGTAGGTGCTACATACACATCACATGGAAACTGCTTTTTGACCCGTCAAGCACCACAGGAGTGTGGGCAGCTGCCACTATCTGTGCCAGGGTCAGATCTGCCCAAGGACAAGAGCTCAGGGAGGAAGATGACCCAAGGCCAGTTCCTTCTGGCAGCAGCCAAAAACCACAGGGTGTGGGGATTCCCATGACTCCCAGACAGAAATAACCGAACCCAGCCTTCACTTCCGAGCACGGCAGCCTGGGTTCGAGGCGCCTCTGCCAGGCTGAGAACACAGCTTTGGGGGCGGGGGGGGACACAGGGCCCCGGATCACCCTGCGTGAATGGGGCAGGAGGGGACGGGCCTCCCTCCCTCCAGAAGGGGCATCTCCCTGAGTGTAGCCGACACCATCACTGCTCCCGACACTCTCTGGCCATAGGACCACCCCACAGCACCACCCCACAGCACATGCCAATCACTAATCAGCCAGCAGCTGTTTACTTAGCACGTGCTGGGGGCCAAGCTCGGGGCTGGGGGCTGGGCACACAAGACCAAAGCCTTTCCTCATGCCCTACTGCTGCCTCTGGGCTCCCCTCCTCTGGGCTGGGCAATTCCAAATGTGTCACCAGATCCCGGCCCCAAGATCCTTCTCCCCCCTTTCCCCAGGCAGGTGGCCACTACCTGGCTCACACTTTCCCCTCCACCTGACTGTCCCGATCTCTGACTTCCCAGTCCCTTAGTCTGCTGCAGGCTGGTGACCTCTGACCTGCTATCCATCTCAAAGGGACGGTCAACGGCCATGGAACAAATGCCCTCCCAGAGACCAGGGCTGTGCCACGAAGGTACCCCAGCACACAGTGCCCCCTTCAAAACCAACCCACAGAAAGCCCAGAGCCAAAGGCAAAGGGCCACATCCAGATGTCATGACGTGACCCGTACAGAGGGAAAGTCCAGCCCTTCTTGCAGCCAGGCTGCTAATCTGCATGTTCTATGTGCTGCCCTTGCGGTCTCACCCATGAGCATGGAGACGCCCTGTGAGCACAACTGGTCAGCCGGGAGAGGAGCATTTATTTATTAAGCACCGACTACATACAGGGCACTGTGCTCAGTGCAGAAGATGCAGAAAGGGGCCAAATGCAGCCCTTGCCCTCAGGGAACACACAGTCCAAAGGGGCACACACATGCACACAGCTCTGTACAGGCAGAAGATGAGCTCAAAGAGAAAGACCCCCATGGCAGAATCTATGATGTAAAGTGGCAGAGACAAAGCCTCCTACCCCTATTTCTTGCCAAAAGCATCCCGGTCGAGCCAGGACATTTTAATGGCAGCTTGTATTTCAAAGAACTTGCCCATTCACAATTTCTCTGACTCTCTCTAAGTAGGGGGAATCAGGATAGGTCTCCTGCAGAAAGGGAGGTCCGGGCTGGGGCTGGAAGGAAGCCCAGGGACATGGAGAGAGCATCCCAGGCCTGGGAGCAGCCAGGGAGGAGTCAGGGGAGGGGCGTAGCAGGGCAGATACACCCCACAATTTCCACCATGTACAAGGAATTGATTCCCAAAGCAGGCATCGGGGCTTGGGATGGGCAGATCCTCACCACCACCCCTCCTCCCCAGCCATGTCCCAACTGACAAACCAAACAACAACCTGTAGGTGAAGTCTCTGGTCACCACCCACGGCCGGTCACTTGGAAGGCCTTCCTGGCTGCCTTTGACTCACCCCACCCACATGAGGGTCCCCCAGTCACTTACTCGGTTCTCATCATAGATGATCTGCACCAGGCTGCGGTGTTTGGACTCGATTGGTGGAGGGGACACTGGCTTCTCGGGTTCCGGGGGCTTGGCGGCCTCTTCTTCCAGCTGTTGCTACAGGTGACAAAGACGGAGAAGAGCCACTGAGCATCTAGTCCCAGGGCAGGAGAGGGGGCACCCCAAAGACACACGGGGCATCAGATCACTGGGGAGGGTGAGAGAGAGATGCCCCTCTGCCTCCTCCCCACCACCCTGTCCTCCACCAGGGATGAGGAAGTGAAGCTGCTAACCATTTCCTATGAGTCATGGGGGACTCAGATGGGAGATAAGCCCAGAGGCTGACCACAGGACTGACTGGGGCTGATGTCCACTCCAGCTGCTGGTCATGGACACAGGGACGTTGGGAAGAGCAGAGGGATCTCCAAGGGGAAAGGGAGGAGCAGCCCCACAGGGAGTCTGAGCCTTTAAACCACAGAAAGCTTGCTTTTAAATTACTATTAATAATGAAAGCTCATGTTTATAAGAGGCTTGAAGACCTCCAAAGTGCTCGGTATGAGCTGAGACAATTCTGAAGGGCCTAGCATGAGAAATGCTCTCCACTTCCACAGAAAGGATGGCTGGGAGTCTGAATGCAGATCCAAGCAGACTCTTTTTACTTTATTTTTCCTGGTGGGTTGTTTTGGGGTTTGGGGGTTTTTTGTGTGTGTTTTCTTTTGCAATGTGGCTAATATGGAAATATGTTTTGCATGACTTCACATGTATAATCTAAATTAAACTGCTTGCATTCTCAAGGGGGGAGGGGAGAGAGGGAGAGAATTCAGAACTCAAAATGTTTAAAAATAAATGTTACAAAAACTTTTACATGTAATTAAGAAGAAGTAAAAGAGATTAAGAAATGCTTTCCCTTGACTTTTGTAGCTCCCCTTGGCCATGGCAAAGCAAATACTATCATGGCCATCTCATGGGAGAGGAGACTGAGCCGCGGCCTCAGGGCAGCGAGGGGCAGGAGGCCCAAGAGGCGGCTCAGTTTCTCCTCATTGTTTGCTGGAGACCAGAAGACCAGACACTGTGACAAGGACCGTCGGATACAGAAGGGCTGGGGTTTAATTTAGTTTATACTCAACCAGTGAACAGTCATTCAAGACCAACAACTGTCGCCTAGTCCATCTCCCACCTCCTTGCCTTTGCCCGGGCTGTGCCCCTCACCCTCATCACTCCTGGACTATTCTCCCTCACCTCCTTCACCTTGCAGAATTCCTAGCTTCCTTCAAACTACGGCCCAGGTGTCACCTCATCCATGCACCCTTCCAGATTGCCCCCACTGTTGAGGGGCAAGAGAGGGGGTCCAATGAGAACCAGAGTCAAGAAGACTGGAGTTCAAATACAGCCTTGGGCTCACCCTCACTGTGTGACCCTGGGCAAGTCACTTCATGTCTCTCTTAGCCTCAGCTTCCTCATCTGCCTAATGGGTGCGATAGCAGCCCCTGCCTCCCAGGATCCAGATGACACTTCCCAGTGCTCTGGAGACTTTGCAGCACTAGAGAGACAATGATGGCCATTGCTGGTGTTTTTCTCTCTCCGGAACATTTTGCTATTTGCACTTCTGCAATCTGCACAGGACAGAAGGTGGTGAGCGCTGGCCAGTGAAGAGCAAGGAGCAGCTCCAAGACCAGCCGCCTGAGGCTCTCCACAGGACCAGCCATGATCCCTCCCCTCCATCCACAGCCCTCCAGTAACTAGAAGCTCCCCGAGGGCAAGAATTACACTGTGCTCCTCTCTGGCCCTGTGGCAGCCCGTATGACAGTGGAGGACGGAGACTGGCCGGTGCTAAGCAGACAGAAATAACCCCAATACCCTCACTCTCTAGCAGCAGCACCTGGGGCTGGAGGCCACTGAAAGTCACAGGGGCCAGCCCCCATCCTACACGTGTCCTTCACGGCCAGCTCGCCCATCCTAGGAGCTCGGGGTGGCGGGGCTCCTTCTGGTGTCTAAGGGAGCTCTCTCAGGCTGGACAAATCCGCGCTCGGTTCCATGGGCTTTCCAAGAAAAGCAAGTGTCCCCGAGCACCCACTCTCTCTTCTCAAGTCCCCACCACGAAGCCAGGGAAGGAAAGTACCTCCCAGAAACCCCACCCCAGCAGGGCCCCTGGCATCACATCATGACAGGGCCCTTAGGAAGGGGAGGGCAGTGGGGCTGGTTACCGTCTTAATTAATTACGCCAGAGAATTTGGTGGCCAAACAGGAAATTAAGGCTTGCTTGTTCAAGGGGGCTCATTAGAGCCCCCAAATGCGAATCTAATTAAAACTTTAATGCTGCCCTGAATTAGCGTATCCCTTTCCTATCTCTCCACAGCGCAATAATTTGGAATTAATAATCAGCACGATGGGAGCGGCTGCTGCTACTCCAGGAAATGATCTGCCTGACTTGAGCAAATCTGGCCCCAGGAAGACTTTCTTTTGGCACTGGGCGGGGGTGGGGGGAGGGGGGTGGGGGGGTGCGTGGGGGGGGTGGGGGGGGGTGTGGGGGGGGTGGATCTGCAGAAAAGAAAAGCAGGAACCAAAGCCTGACTGGAGACAAAAAGAGGGGGTGCACAGGGCACAGTGAGGCTGGCTTTGCCACCCTGGGAAGCCCAGAAGCCCCATCTCTGCCTGGCCAAACCCCATGCCCTCCTCCAGCCCAGCCACGGGCTTTTCTGCTCCGTGATGCAGGCCAGGTGGCTGGACCGAGAGTCGGGACAGGGGGAGCATGAAGCCCACCTCATCTGTAAAATGAGACTAACGGTGACGCCCACTTCACAGGGTTGTGGTGACTAACGTGAGCTAACGTGGGGCATGATGCACAAACCTTACAAGGCAAGCTCTTGTCACCAGCCACAAAGCCCACGCCCTTCCCACCTCTGTACAGCCTCTAGCCCCCACCCCTAAGTGTGGACCCAACGCATCCAGGATGGGTTAAAAACACAAAAGAATTCTAATAGAATGGCAACCCCGAGGGCAGGGGCAGCACAGAGACAAGGCCACCAAGACCACCCGGACCAGGGGGTTTCATGGGCATAAGGAGCACCAAAGCAGCTCAGCCTCTGCTCTGCACCTCACAGAGGTCCCTGGAGCCCAAGACTGGTAAGTGACTGGGCCAGGGTCCCATGGCCAGGCCGTGCCAAGAAGTGGGACCTGAACCCAGGCCCTGCCTTCTCCGTCTGCTCTCTCAGACAGACGTGAAAGGGAAGCACGCCACCCCCCAGGAGCTACCTGAGGGGTACAACATCAGTAAAGGCAAGTGCATGCAGAAAACAATCTGAATTTAACGCCCAGGGCGAGGGGGCCTCAGCACAGGTGGGATGGTGGGGCCTGCTCAGGAGCTTCCAAGGCACACTGATAGGGAGGAAGACGAGAACATCTCCAAAGAGAGGCCACTCAGGAGCCCCACAGCCAGGACCGAGGGCAGCCAGGCCCAGGGAGGGCCCCCGGAGCTGAGAGATGCTTCAAGGACTAACCGAGGCAGCAGGGCCAGAAGTATGCTGATCTGGGTTCTTTTCAGGAAAACGGCCAAGAGGCGGTGCTGCCGGACTGCCAGAAAGCAGGCCTGGAACCAGGCTTTGGGATTCAGATGCTGCCACTTGAGATGCACCAAGGGGGGCAAACTGACAACGGCCCCCCACTGAGGGGCTCACTGCTTACCCCCAAAGGGGACCAAGAGCAGGGCCACATGGGCAAAGAGCACACAGGCCAAGTGGCTGATGGCTGAGCAAAGGGGCTGCTGGGTTTGGGGGTTCTGCTGTTTGTGTGTGTGTGTGTGTGTGTGTGTGTGTGTGTGTGTGTGTGTGTGTGTGTGTGAGAGAGAGAGAGACAGAGAGACAGAGACAGAGACAAGAGAGGGGAGGGAGGGAGAGGAGGGAGAGAGAGAGAGAGAGAGAGAGAGAGAGAGAGAGAATGCCTGTGCGTGTGTGTGTGTCTATGTGTGTGTCTGTGTGTGTGTGTCTGTGTGTGTGGAGGAGGGAATTCTTGGTTCAGTTCCCAGAAATTAATGTGCTCCAATTGTCCTTCCTTGCCACAGGAGGGAGGGCCAGGGAGGGGGCCGAGCTGAAGGACAGACTACTCACAAGAACAGAAAATGGTCCCTGAATGAAAAAGGGAAACAGCTGCCCGAGGGGGGGCCTCCAGCTTTCTTGCCCCCTCCCCACAGCTCAGGCTCTGCCAGGCCAGCCCTGGCCAGCCAATCCCAAGGCGAGTGTCCCTGGCCATCCTGGCTGCTCAGCACCAGGCCTGCCTACAAATGGATTTAATGATGGAAGGGGTCCTCCCAGGGACAGAACGGTGGGGGGAGAGGGGAATAATGGGGCCCTTGTGTGCCTGCAGGAGCTCCAGGAGAGCCCTGTTCCTTATTTGTGACTCTCTCCTGGGGCATTTTTCCTCTTCCCCTCTTTAAGAGCTCATGGGCCCAGGTGGGACACAATGTTCTCAGCCCAGAACCCCTGCTCAGTATCTGCATGTGTGATTGTGCCTGTGCTTGGAACCCTCTCTCTAGAGCAGTCGGAAGAGAGAGAAAGAAACCAGATGGGAGAGACTGAGGCCGCGGCCACTGCTGCCTCCCTGGCCCTTTGAAGTCTGGGGAGGAGGCAGGGGCAGAGGCCACAAAGAGGAGGCAAGCTCCCTTGGCCTTCTGTCCAATGAGGGGGGTGGCTGCCCCGCCACTGAGGGCCCAGAGGCTGGCTTTGGATCTCATGACCCGCCGCCCTGTCAGTCTCCCTGGGCCTGCCTCGGCTTCCTCATCTGTAAACCAGAGAACTGTGATTCCAAAGCAAAGGTAAGGCTGGCTATGTGGGTGGCAGGCCAAGCATCTCACCATCACCTGATGCAAGGAGGCCCCTGGATACCCTTCCTTGTCTAAGTGTTCCTCATGTGCCTTAAGAGCCAAGCTCTGGACTCAAGGGGAGAGCCTTGATCAAGTCGCTCCCCTTCGTCAGGCCTCAGTTTCCTGCTCTGTAAGAAGGGACTGGCCTAGATGGCCTCCAGGGCCCCTCCCAGCTTTTGTACTCCCCATTCCAAGAACCAGCCCCACTCTGGCCCAGCTCTGCCCCGGAACATCCCTAGTCTGGACATCCAAGGTTCTAAGGACTTTTTCTCCCAGTCTTAACATTCTGCAATTGAAGAATGTCTCTCCCGGCTCCAAGGTTCTAGGTTCTAAATTCCTTCCTGGTCCTGACATTCTGTTCTAGAGGCCCCCATGGCTCTGGTATTTTATGTTTCTGTGAAACAGTCTTTCCAGAAGGGCAATTTTAGCTGTCCTGACTGAGGCAGAGCTCAGGAGGACTAACTCTGAGAATGGGCACAGCCGTGCTTGCCTATCCGTGACGCACCAGGCATCTTGTGCCTTTATGCCCAAAACTCAGTCTCCTTATCTGTGAAATGGGCCAATAGCTAAGAGAAGCAAACAGAGAAGGCGAGGGAAGGGGAGATGAGAGAAAGAATAGGAAAAGGAGAGGAAGAAAGGGAGATGGAGGGAAAGGGAGGAGACAAACAGAGGGGCCCAAAGAGAGAGAGGAGAGAGGTTCAGACAGAGCCCGAGAGGAGGAGGGAAAGGCGGGGGAGGGTAGAAGAGAAGGGAGAGGGGCCACTGACCTCCCGGGTCTTCCCAGTTCACCAATCCCCACCCCAAACAGGACATGCCGGGAAGCAGGATCTCTGCCCCAGGTCAGCCTGGACCCTCAGAAAGCTGGGAAGATGGTGCGATGGCCTTCCCAGAAGTGGCAAGTCTGAACAGCCGAGCAGGAGAAGAGACCAGAGGAGAGGCCAGTGACGATGATGGCTCGGGAGGTGCGGGGGCAGTGCTGGGGCTCGAGGAGGGGATGGCTGCGCAGGGTCATGGGCTGATCCCTGCCTCTCCAGCACTCTGCTTCCTCTCCCACAAAATGACCCAGAACCCCCAGATGGCTGCGGAGGCCCCTTCTGGCTGTTTGTAACCCTGGGAACAGCACTGTGCCTCAGTTTCTAAATATGTAAGACAGAGGCTGAACTAGATCAATGGTCTCCAATTTTTAAATCAAATGCACCCTCATTAAGAATGCTGAGGATGCAGCCTACGTCCCTGAACTAATATGCAGGCGAGCCATGCAGGGTGTGAGAGGGAGCCGGTGAGGGGGACCCCTCCAGATGCCAGGGGGCAGGGAGTGAGGAGGGCTCACAGATCCAGGAACACACCACACTTCTCCCGCGGCCAGCCCCGTCATTCTCCTCCAGGTCCTGGGAGGGGCCTAGTGTGGAGACTCAGAGCCTTGTGGGCCTGCCCCGGCCTGCCTCCCGCCTCCAGTGTCTAATCAGGCCAGATGTTACCGTCACATCCGTCCAGGGGCCATCACACGGCACCATGCACATGGCCTGGCAGACACAGCTATTCCATAAATCTCCCTCTCCCCCCAGCCCCACACGGCCTAAGCTCCTTTGATACCCCTGTGGAAAAAAAAAGCGGCCAAAAGCAGGTGTCTGGGATTAATTAAATGGTAGAGCAGAAAACCATTAAGCTCCCTGGGAAAGAGGAGCCTGGAAGGCTCCAGCTCGGCCTGTCCTGGGCCCAGTATTCCAGACACAGGCCAGCTGTTCTGCAGGCCCAGAGATGGAGCCAGAGCCCAGGCTACCGCCTTCCTGCCTGTGCCTGGCTGTCCTGGGTGCACCAACCATTGAGCCCTTTTCTTCTGCCAAGGACTCACAGCCTGGTGAGGACTGGACTTGGCATTCAGTGCCTCCTACTGCTCTCTCACTGTTTCAAGAATGAGAATACTGGCTCGGCTGGGGGCTGAGAACAGGGGATGTCACAGCTGGGGGGGGGGGAGGGGGGGGCCTGAGAACTCAGAACTTGGAACAGCCAGACATACCCCTTCATTTTACCAAAAGTAAACTGAGGCCCAGAGAGGGGAATGGGCAGGGCTGGCCTAGAACACATATGTCAGCTCAAGCAACTCTGAAGCACTAATGCTGGGAATTAAGGGGGGGGTGGGGTAGGTGGCCTAGAGGGGCACACAGGGTCGTGAGAGCAGGAGTGAAGCCTGGGCAGGGTGAAGACCCGTGTGCCAGGGCACTTTCCTCACCTGTGTCACCAGACACACACACACACACACACACACACACACACACACACAGATGCGTGCGCATAAACACACAGATGCACACATACACAGACGCACACACATGCACACGCATGCACACACTCGCATGCACACACGTACATTCACATGTACATGCACACTCACACATATACACATGCACTCACATGCACTCATGCAGGCACACACACATGTACACACACTCCCATGCACACTCAGACATGCACACACGCGGACACACGCACATTCACACACACGCATAAACACTTTCACACGCACTCACACATGCATACACACACATGCACACTCACATATGAATACACACACATGTACACAGAGATGCACACACACATACACACACGCATTCACACACATGCATGCACGCTCACACATGCATGCATGCATACACACACTCACACATGTACACACACATCCGTGAAACAGGCAGTGTAACAGCCACAGACACTAAGCCCCATTCAGAGGCCTGGGGTGCCCCTTACCTGCTTCTTTTTCAGCTTGGAGATCTGCTGCTCCACCATGGTGATCTCTCTGTCCACGCGGTCCATGTTCTGGATCAGCTCCTCCTTGGACAGTCGGGGTGGCAGGAGATCCAGCTCTGACTCAGGATGGGTGGGGCTCACTGGTGACACAGGCTCCAGCTTGCCAGCAAGGCCTCGGTCCTGCCAAGGAGCAAACAGAAGCAGGGAGGTCAGCCAAGGCCAGCCAAGCGCCCACTCTGGCTTCTGACCTGAGGTGTAGTGCTCAAAGGCACCTCAGAACCCGCCTTGACCAACCGCCTCGTACAGTGGAGGAAACCGAGGCCTTTAGAGAGGTGAAGGGAACTTCCCGAGGTGGCCCAGGCAGGACTCAAACCCAAAGGCTTCTAACTGAAGAGGCCAGCGTCCCTCCCCCTCTATGGCACCTGATCTAGACTCCGAGGCCTATGGTCTTTAGGCTCTTGTCTTGTGCTGTGGGAGGCGCTCCGAGAAGGTCACTGCTGAGCAGGCTGGTCAGGCTGGCAGGGCTGGCTGGCAGGTCAAGCTCCCTCTGGCAAGACAGGGCACACCCCTACCCCTGCCCCAAGGGCCCACCCAAGGAGGAGGGAGGACACCTTGTGCTCCTCCTCACAGCCTCCAGCAAAGAGAATGAGGATGCATGCACGTTTCTAACCCTCCAAGGCTCAAGAGATACACCATGTCCATAAGCATTCATTAAGCACCTAGTGTCTGCCAAGCACCATGTTAGGTCCTGAATACACATAAGAAAGAGCCTAAGCAAGGACAGCCTCTGCCCTCCAGGAGCTTCTGTGCAAATGGGGGGGGGACAGAAAAACGGGAATTAAGAGGGAGGGTGGGGGAGGTGGCCAGGAGGGGCACAGAAGGTCGTGAGAGCAGGAGTGGAGCCTGGGCAAGATGAAGATCTGTGTGCCTGGGCACTTTCCTCACCTGTGTCACCACACACACACACACACACACACACACACACACACCATGAAACAGTGTAAATGCTAGTACCCCCATTTCACAGATTGGTCAACTGAGGTCCCAAAGCCTCCTATGGAGTGGCCTGCCCAGGGCCACAACAAGAAAGAGAGAACAGAGAAAAGGGCCCAGGCTCCTTCCACTGCCCTACACTGCCATCCACGCCAGGGCAGAAGCGTCTATCGTTTCTCTTTAGTTCAACAAGTGCTTTTCAATGTCCACCATGTGCCGGGTCCTGAGCCTACATGGAACAAGGATCTTTCTGGGGGTGAAACACGCACCCGTGTATTAAAAATACTGAATATTAAGAACAATGAGTAACAGGTAGCATTGAAGGCTGGCCAAGCACTTTCGAGACATCATCTCTTTCAGTCCTCATAACCAGCAGGTGGCTCCTCTTATCTCCATTTGAGAGATGAGGAGCAGGCCTGGAGAGGTGAAGGCACTCAGTGCCCAGGGCCACCCGGCTGGTGAAGGTCTGAGGGTGGATCTGAGATCCTGACCCCAGGCCCAGAGCTCCATCCACCAACAAAACATACAAAATAACTATAAAGCCAGAGTCTGGGGGAGAGAGGGAAGCACCAACAACGGGGGGCACCCTAAGGACTCGGAGGAGAGGGAATGAGAAAGAAAAGCACTCAGAGTGAGGCACAGCCTGGGCAAAGGCATGGAGGCAGGAGATGACTCACCTCCCATGCTCCTCCCACCTCCACAATGACTCACACCTAAGACCCGAGTCACGCTTGGTGGAAGGCGTAGGTGGCAAGGTGAAGGAAGTTGGTCAAAGTCACTGAGGTGGTAAATGGCAAAGACAGCCACCAATCCTGGACACAAAAGCGACGCTCAGCACTGGGGCTGGCTCACAGTAGGCACTTCATAAATGCTTAGTGGTTTAATCATGTGCCATATACAAATCCCAACTTGTATATATGCTACCATTATGATACAAGGAAGCAATACGGTGCCATGCCCTCAAGGAGCCCACAGACCAGGAACACAAGGGCACCAGCCAGAATGGGGGCCGGGAGAGAGCTGTGAGCAGTCAGAGGCTGGGGAGACCCCTGTCCACACACGGAGGATGGCTTCTGAGCTGGGTAGAAATGGAAGGGCTGAGGGAGGTGAGAAAAGGAGGGCAGAGGGCAGAGAGCACACCGTCAAACTGGGCTGGCACAGAGTCTGCCCTTCACCTTGGGGATTTCTGGCACTCGCTGCCACACAGGCTGAGGCTTCCTGGGGCCAGTGTTTCACATCAGGCCCGGATGCCCTCCCCATCAGACTGTGGACCACTCCCGGCATCCCCTGCCCAATGATCCCAACACAAAGCCTGGCCACAAATGAGGCATCACAGATACCGTCCTGCAGGCCGGGCTGCCTCTCGATTAGCAAGCCCTCCCCCAGTCTCATCCTCTGCCCTGCCTCTTGGGGGTCACCCGGTGAGGGGAGAGAGGACTGGAAGGAATGCCTGCAGGTAACCTGAGCCCCTGCCCTGAGCGTGGGGCAGCTGCTCCTCTAAGGGCAGAGGAAACAAGTGGGGGCTCACACCAACCCCTCAGGCCCTCCTACACAGCAGTTGGCCAAGGGACGACATAAGGTTGGCATTCTTTTCCAGGACCAACTGGCGTTCCCAGAGTCTTCCAAGAGCCCCAGCCTGGCTGTGGGCGGCATCCTGTGACTTCCTCCCTCCCCTGCCCCTCTCTGGACCCCACCAATGACAGGTGGGCGCCCCCCTCCTCCCCCAGCCCCCAGCCCCATCAGCCTGGAAGGCAAAAGCCATCAATGACCCCAGTGAGGATCTGGGCACGATTTCCTGAGCAGATGCTGACATAGTGAGTGGCTCACTCATGGGTGAGCTGTGTTGGCACCAGCCCCAGGGTGGCAGGCACCAGAGAGGTTTCTGGGATGAATGGGAAATCCCTGCCAACTCCCGTCTGCCACTTGGTTATCATCCACAGAGCATTGCCAGGCTCCCCTGCCTGGTCAAGGACATGGTGCCAACCTCCTGACCCCTATTCTCCCTGGCAGAGCATGGATTTCAGTTTATGTCTCCTTTGGACTCTTTTTACCTAGCTGGGAAATGGGATTAACAAAGCACGGTAGTGAGGCAGGTGGAGAGGGGGTGGGGTGGGGGAATATTTGGAAATCCTTCAAATGAAATCTAGAGCAACCAAATCATGTCCAAGAGAAAAAACAGGTCAGATGCAGAGAGACAGGGAAGGGCTTGAAACTAAGAAGAATGAACAGATGCCTGGGGGAAACAGTGGGAGCCAGCACTAAGAAACAAAGGGCTTAGACCCTGGGCCCAGGGAGGAGGAGAAGAGAGCCCTGGCCATGAGATGCTTGAGGCCAAGGGCTGCCCTTCACTCTGGAGAACAGGGAAATCAGGTCAAAAGGTCAGAGCCCAGAAGACAAAGAGCAGGAAGCCAGGTACTGAGCATGCTCCAGGTCTTGGGAAGAGAGAGAAGGGCTGAGGAAGGAGAAGGGGAGTCCCAGTCCTGGAAGAACTCATAACCTAGCAGAAAAGGCAGGAAACAACTCCAGAGTGATCCAAGGCTGTTTACAAAGGAACACTCGTTTGTATAGCTGGGGAAGAAAGGAGAGAAGGGGGCTCAGGCTTGCTTCTACTTTGTCCAGACTAATTCACCAAAGTCAGAAGGGGAAAGAGAGATTTGGGGCAGATGGTCAGTCCATTAACAGAAATGGAACAAGCAAAATCCATGCCCATGAACTGGGTAACAGCTAACTAAACCGGGGAATGTGAACAAAACATCACTGTCATAAGAAACAATGACTATGAAGAACTCAGAAAAGCATGAGAAGGTTCATATGAACTGATGCAAAGCAAAATAAGTAGAGCCAAGAAACCAAAACTTGTATACACCCATGTGTGCACCCTGTCCACATGAGATGACTATAACAATGTAAACAGAAAAAAGAAGATACAGTTTAGTATAATGTTTAGCATAATGACAGGAAAGAGTTAAGAAAATGCATCTCCCTGCCTTCTTTGCAGAAACGGGGGACACGGTTTTTGTGTGTGCTGCTTTTGCTTAACTGCTTCCTCCTGGCTTACTCGATAGGGAAGGCAGGAAAAGAACATCTGGAAATGAAGCGATATAAAAAATTTTTTAAAGGTTTCAAAAATAAGATTTAAAAAAGATTTAAGATAAGGATGGTATAGAGTGACTAAAACTTCCTTTGTTTGGAGGAGTTAACAGGCCATGGTAGATAGCCTGAAAGATAAGTGCTCAGCCTGGCACAGCTCTGACAGAATAATCTCCTTGGAGCCCCACCACACCCCAGCAAGCTATGTCTGGTATGAGGCTGTAGGAGAAGAGACAGAACAAGTTCAGAGACCCGGCCAGCTGGTCGGGATGATGGAAAGAGAAAGAGTACTTAGATCTGGAGTCAGAGGACCCGGGTTCCAAACTCAGCTCAGGCCTCTGATCTCATGATCTCTATGACCTTGCAGAAAATGATTTTGTTCCCTGAGCACCTATCTCCTTATTTGTGACACTAAGACGAGCAGAATAAATTATCTCCAAGGTCTGATCCTTAATGTAAGAAGGAATTCAAACCTGAGACTCTTCTGACTCCAGGTCTAGCATTCTCTCCCCCATGCTGCCTCCTTATGCCCTTCTGCAATGCAGAACATCAGCTCTGGGAGGGTCCCCCTGTCCCGCTTTGCATATCCTTCCCACCAGAGTACCAGCACAGCAGCAGGAGCCCAGGAGCCTCATTCGGCTGGCAGATCAAGAGGCATCGGATGACAATGATGTCAGTTCATTCCAGAAGGATTCTCCAGTGGTTTTCAAAGTGTGGTCTGGGGACCACACTAAGATGTTTTACTTTCTAGCAATATTGATAGATAGAACCTCATTAAACAAAAGTCCTTTGGCAAAGTCCTGGATAATTTTAAGAGTGTGAAAGGCTCACAAGATCAAATGGTCTCAAAGAATGCGTTCCAAACCAAACCCCAAACATGTCACAAATATCTCCTCTCCAGTCCCCAACACCCTCATTTCTACTCCGGCCCTTTCCAGACAACTAAGGTCAATGCCTTAAGCCTCTCCCACCAAGTAAAAACCAAAAGATCCCTGGCTTGACTAGCAGCAGGGCTTTGGGGCCTTCGGGGAGGTCAAATCAGAAGAAGCACTTACAACTGGGAAGAGAAATGGGCTTCCCTCCAGGAAACTGTCCTCAGACCCCTGAGGAGCCATTAAGGCAAATTTCTCCACAAGAAAATGCCAAAGAGCCTTCATCAGAGAGGCTTAACTCGCCCCGTGTCCACTGACCACAATACAGTGTCCAGTGGGACCACCCTTGGCAGACTCAGGACAGAGCATCACTTCAGAGCCTGACAGAACCGACGACAATGCCCAGCAACTGGGAGGCGATAAAGTCACTTCTTGAGAATTCTTTCCCAGCCATGTCCCTCACTCTGCCTGGCCCCTGCCCAGCAAAAGGCAGGGTCAAAAAAGGCAGAATCAAGTGAGAACATGAGAGATCCAAGCTGCTTGGCCTACTCCCCTCAAAGCCAAGAAATCACAGGTACCATCCCCAGCAAACTGCAGACTGCTGTCCTGTGGTTCAGAGAACCTTGCAAATAAGTGAGATGAGTTACCAGCCCACAACAAAGTCACTAGTCAGAAACAGCATCACTAGACTCTCTCGCAGACTATCCAAAAGGGAAAAAAGTAAGGTCCTCACAGCTACTTCATGTAGCTAACAACTAAAATTCATTCACTTACAGCTACAAGGGACCTAGGTCAACCCCCTCATTGTACAGATGAGGAAACTGAGGCCTAATGAGATTCAATGGTTATTTACCCAAAGTTCGCAAGGCAGTTAAGTAGCAGAGCTGAAACTCAAACCTTGGCCTCTAACTCCAAATTCAGCAGTCAGAGAGCAGGACAGAACCATACCTGGTGAGCAGGACGGCTCCCCTCACAGCCTGCATGGTGCAAAAAGGGGCCCCAAAGGGAAGCACAATGCAAGGAGTTCATGAGACAGAAATCAGGTCAGAAAAAACCACATCTAAACCACCACCTGAAGTTCAGAAGCCATCAGACGCTGACCCTGGAGAATATGCTCTTCTTCCAGGGTCTCACTCCCTGCGTAATGTAAATGAGGTCATGCATGCTCCACTTAGACACCAGAGGCACCAAGACTGCTCTTCCCAGAATTCCTGGGGGCTCACTAGATCAGCCCAGCTGTGGTCTCCTTCACCAGATGTTTCCATTAGGGAGGGCCAATTACAAAAATGCTGCAGCCCAGGCAAGCTGAGAAACCAAAAACACATTCCTAGAACAAATTGCCAATTTTGCAGCGAGGTCCCCAAAGCCCTCACTGCCTCTTCCTACTCCCACACATCTCTTCTGCCAGCCGGCGGCTCCCCTCCTGGCCCCTCCATCGGGCCCCTCCCAGACACGGGGAAGAGCTGAGCCCATGAGGCTGCATGGAAGAATCAGTGAAACTCACAGAAAAGCTAAAAGGAAAAAAAAAATTTAATGATTCATGCTGAAAAAAAAATGGAGGTAGGACAAAGTAATGGGTCAGGAAAGGGCAGAGAGACAGACACGCCCACTTCATTAGGAAAGAAAAATAAATGAATCATCTCAAAGAGGCTCCTGATTTTAGAATCGAAGAGAAAGAGAAAGGTTCCCAGACCGCAGGCCGGCTCCCAGGATCATAGCTTCGAGAGACGGGAGGGGCCTTGGACCAGAGCCTGGCAGGGAGGGAAGAAGCGTTTATTAAGCACCTGATGCACACCAGCCACGCTGAGCACTCTACAGCTATTATCTCATTTGGTCTTCACAACAACCCTGGGAGGCAGGCGGTATTAGTTATAGCTGAGGAAACTGAGGCAAACAGGTTAAATGACTTGCCCAGGATCATACTGCTAGTGAGGCTGGATCTGAAGTCAGGTCTCCCTTACCCCAGGCCAGGCTCTCTATCCACTCTGCCCCCCGCAGTACAAAGGACAAGCTTGACCCTCACACGAAATACTAGGAGACACCTCCCCAGCTCCTGTGTGGAGGCTGGAGGGGACCCCCGCCGGCGTGGCCCAGCACACAGAACCACAGGGGTTTTTTCAATGCGTGTTGATCTGTTTTTGTCTCTTCTTTTTAAACAATTCTTCACTCCACGGAAAAGGCTTTCTTACAGGGTGATGGAGAGACTTAGGGAGAAACTTAGACAATCCAAATTCCTAAAAAAAAAAAAGAAGAAAAAGACCCTTCCCGAGTGTCGTGCTGCCAAGTGACCCCTCCTTCTAACCCTCCCCGGGTCCAATCACATCTTGGAGCAGACTCCTCTCTTTAATACGAGAGGCATCCCTAGAGGCATCCAATCACATCTTGGAGCAGACTCCTCTCTTTAATACGAGAGGCATCCCTAGAGGCATCCTATCTGCAGACGGATGAGGGGAAAGGCAAGGGCCAGAGCAGCTGTGGGAGGCCCTCCCCACACCCGGCCACAGACCAGGCTCCTCCCAGCCGGCCATCCAGCGGGACCCTGAGGCAAGGGAACCTCCCCAAAGGCAGGTGTCCAGGTGGAGCCCCTGCGGAGAACAGCAAATCCCAGACATGAACCGACAGTCGCAGCCCAGAGAAGGGCCCCGGCTTCAGGGAAAGAGAACAGTCACTCCGTTTCTCAAGGTGACCCTTTCCTGGTAATTACTTGGCTTCGTGTGATTTGTTTTTATAAGCCCTTATCAGCTACTGTAGCTCCTGTTTATCGCTGACCTCATTACTAGGAGATTTGTGGGATAAGGAGAGGGATCGGGATCGGGAGCAGGGGAGAGGTGGGCGGGTGGGAGCTGAGGAAGCCAGAGGAACGGGTGGGAGGGGAGGCAGCCCCCCAATAACAGGGGGAGCCGGCAAGAAAACAACACAGAGCCAGAGGCGGGAAGACAGGCCCCCCAGCTCCTTTTGGGGAAGGGCCTCGTTTGCATCCGGCAGCTCCAGGAATAAACACCCTTGAGGATCTTAAGAGGTTCTCTTCCCCAGCCCAGCATGACTGCCATGTCTTGGCTGGGGAGCAGAAACGAGGAATAATTCTCCAGATGTCTCTACCGCCTCCCTCTGACAGGATGAGGGGCACAGAGCCCAACGGGGGGGGGGGGGTGCCCAATGGGGCTCCATGGATGCTGCCCCTCCCCTACCCCATCCCCAGACAATAGGCAGAGCCTTTTAGCAGGCTTCCTGCTATACTCCCCATCCCCAACAAGAGAGTTTCTTGAAGGCAAAGACTGTTTCTTGCTGCATCCCTGGCACAGGGCCTGGCACCCCGCAGACACTGAATAAATGTGTCTTGGGCTGGATGGGACTGCGTGGCCATCGGTCCAATTTCAAAGTCAGAGAGGATTTTAGGGAGCTGGGAGGATCAGAGCCTGAAGAGAGGGTTCCCAGGTCCAGGGCAGAGCTGGGATTTAAGAAGAGGTCTTCCCAGCCCACTGTTCATCAGCCGCTGACCCATGGGGGGCCATTGGGAGCCTCCAACCCCATCTAGGCACTTTATTCTGCACTGAAGGAGACCGGGTCTCAGAGTAGAGAAGGGACTGGCCTAAGGTCACACACTGGGGTGGGGAGGGGGGAAGGGGGTATTGGAAGAATTAGAAACAAAACCCAACAGTGCCTGACATACAGTAAATGCTTAATAAATGCTCGTTTCCTACTTGCCCACCAGCTCTGGGTTCTTTCCATCCTCCCTATGTGCCCTACTTCTACCCCAAACTTTCAAATGGGGAGGAAAGGACATGGAAGATTAGCTCTTTAAAATTAGTCCATGTGTATCTGTGTGTCTGTGTGTGCGCGTGTAAGCTCCTTGAGGGCAGGGACTCAATAAATCAGAGCTTGTGGACTGACTGACACAACTGTATTCAAGTACTTTGAAAAGCTGTCCTGAGTAAGAGACCAGGCCCGTCCTGGGCCCCAGGGAGCAGGACCAGGCACAATGAGGAGGAGTTTAAAAGGGACCCCCTGGAGGCCGCGGAGCTCTGGGCCAGGGCAGCTCAGCTCGGAATCACCCACTGGAAGCCCTGCGCAGACGGTGGGTGTGGCCCACGAAGGTGGATTTGGGGGCGAAGGGGCAGAGTTCACTGGACTGTCACTCTGTCTCTACCTAATTAAACCCCATGCTCTTGGAGGAGAAGGAGGCTGGTCCCCTTCCCATCTCCATAACGTGGCCCCCAGGAAATGTTTGTAGGACCAAAATGACCCTGGCATGACCAACACAGAAAGGAGGCTGAACGTCGGTCTCTGACCCAAAGAGACCCCTGGATGCCTCAAGGAGCCTTACAAATGATCTGTAAATCTCACGAGACCCCGAGATTTTCAAAGAGCCTGAATCTCAACAACTCATCGAGTCCAAGCCCTAAGTGAATGAATCCTACAAAATTCTCCCATAGGAAAGGCCAGCTCAGGGTCCTCCTGGAACAAGAACACCCTCCACACTGACCCCTTGAACAAGCCATCACAAAGCCTGTGCGGTGAGGCTTCAGGAAGGCTTACAGACCCAGCAGGCATCTGCTGCAACTCCATCCAACCCCAGGCTCACAGGGCCATCAGGCTGTCTTTCCTCCTATTCTCTCCCTAAAAGGCAGAAGGGGGAGTCGAAGGCACCCCTCCAGCTTCCCAAAGCCTAGCGTTACCAGTTCAGGGCACAAGAAAATTAGTATCTGGCAATAAATAAACAGGCTGGAATAATGTTTGAAACTACCCCCAGCCTCTAGCACAGAAGATCAGACTGGGCCTGTTGGAACAGATTAAATGCTCACCAAGGCAGGAATGGTCCCTGTAGCTATCTGTTACATCCCAGATAATTAGCTCAGAGAAAAGGTAGCTGGCTCTGCAGCCACACACATCAGGAACCAGCTCTCAATAATGAGACCGTGGGTTCTCATTTTCCACAGGCAACTTGGGGAAATCTTGGGACGATACGGAACACAGCACCCCAACGGGCAAGAGACTGGGGGACTGGAGAGAGGAAGTGGGCAGGAGAGGGAAAAGAAGAGTAAGAGAAAGAAGGGGAGGGGAGAAAAAACAAAGCACAGAGGAAAAAGGAAAAGGGAAGGAGATATGGAGGAAGAAGGAGAGAGAGAGAAAGAGGAAGGAGGGAGGAAAAGGGAGAGGGAGGGAGGAAAAGGGAGAGGGGGGGAGGGAGGGACAGGAAGAGGGAGAGAGATGGAGAGAGGAGAAGAGAGAAAGAGAGAAAAGAGAGAGAGAGAGAGAGAGAAGAGAGATATGAGAGATATATGAGAGAGAGAGAGAGAGAGAGAGCGAGCGCACACTCTCCTTCCCTCTGGGGAACCTTTGGGCAAGTCCTGGACAAGGGTCTCCTTGACAGAGAAGGGCTCCCAAGTGACAGCTCAGCCAAGGAAAGGTAGGAGAGGTATTAGCTGTAAGAGGGAAGAGAAGCTAATGGAGGTGATTTGGAGTCCCCAGATGATGAAACTCTGAGGTGGGAGAAGCAAGGGAGGCAGGCAGGCAGTGAGCAGTGATGGGAAAACAGATTTCTGGGAGATCCTGGGGTTTGCTGGAGGTTGAGGGCTGGGAGGGGCAAAACCCTAGGGTGAGGTGAGGGAGGGACGGAGAACTCATGAAGCACCTCTCCTAATAATCTCATTTATTTAAAAAAATGTGTGTACACACACACACGCATCAAATACCCTCCTTTGGTGTCACATTATCAGGGAGAGGAAATGAGATTTCTAAAGCCCCAGTAGAGAGATGCAGACCAAATCCCACTTGAGATGCACTTCAATGAACAGCTTTTCAAATGGAAATGTCACTCTTTGGAAACGTTTAAATTTCATCCTGCTTTCTATGTGGGGGAAAAAAGATGATTAGGAAAAAGAGCCTGGCTGGGGAAGGGAGGAGGAGAAGGGACGCAAATCCCTGGCTGGAGGGGATCCAGGCCACAGGCCAGGGCCAAGGGAGCCCTCAGCCTGCTCCGGCCTGGTCTCCGGCACCCTCTCAGGTAAAGGGGTTTGGGGAGAAGGCCCAGCTCCTGCGGAGGGGCCCAGACCAGGTGTGGAGCCACGGCTTCAGACAGGACTTCATCACAGGCCCATGCCCTGCTCAGCTTCCCAGGCTCAAGAGAAGGACAGAAGGGGGTCAGAGGAGAGTCAGGCAGGGAGGCCAGTGAGCCCACCTGTTCGGAGGTCGGATGCTTCAAGGAGCACGGCTCATTTCCAGAAATGGGATCAATGGAAAAAAGGGAGTAGGTGCATGAGGGAGACAAGGGAACTTTCTACCATGGCGCTCTGGAGCAATCAGAGCTCCCACTGGGTTTTCTCCACCTCTCTGGGCCCCCTTCTTTGAGGGGAGGGGTCTTGGTCTGGGGTTCATACTGGCGTTGGGGCAGTGTGCATCAGGGCAGACGACCCCTCACGGCCCAAGCTCAGGCTCAACAGCATCACCCTCACTCTATCACCTACGGTGGCTCTTGGCACCCCCAACACCAAATCCAAAATGCTCTGTTTGGCTCCCAAAGTCCTTCCTAACCCACCCTCTCCCAACTCTCCAGGCTTCTCACACCTTACATCTCCCACCTAGGCAGCAGGAGGCCCAGCAAGTAGAGCGTGGAGTCAGGAAGACCTAAGTTCAAATCCAGCATCAGAAACTTATTAGTTGTGTGACCCTGGGCAAGTCACTTAACTCTGTCTGCCTCAGTTTCCTCATGGGTAAAAAGTGCCTGCTTCCCATTACTGGAAGAAACAAATGATATCTGCCAACTGCATGACTATTTGTAAAATGCCTCGCACAATTCCTGGGATGTAGCAGGCACTCAGAGATGTTTCCTGACAGCCTAACACACAACGTTAGCGAGTCATCTTGGGATGACAGAAGGCTGGGCGATCTGTCCAGGGGCACGCAGCTCTCACACCTGAACCCAAGGCCCTTCCTCTGCCCTCTGGTAGCTCTCCCTGGCATATCAGAACTCAGAAGGGGGGGGGGAAGAGGGCAAGAGGCTTGCGCCCCACTCCCAGGCAGGGCTCTGGGACACTGTGGCCCAGTTCCCCCACGGGTGGGCAGGCAGGCAGCCCGGCCTCCTCTCATTGGCACAAGGATAACTACACACTGACCTCACCCAGAGCTGCAGCTGCTAATTAGTTAATGTACACAGCCTCTTGGAAAAAGAGAGGCTTTTTAATGTGATTGCTGAGCATGAGGACAGCAAGAGAGAGGAGGTGGGGAACAAATTAACCTGATATCCTGGCACACTCACTCTGCACAAGGACCTGCAGGCTCCCCTGGGCCCTGCCCATCCCCCTCCATCAGAGTCAAATGCAGGCCTGGGCCACGCAGCAGAGGCCAAGGTCTCCAGAGCACACCTGCATTCCGCCTTTACAGGACCAGGAACAGGGGCTCCTGCTAGGCCTGCCTCACTGTCACTGCCTCAGTTTACCTATCTGGAATCTAGACCTTGTTTGGTCTGAGAGTCTGAACCTGGGGCTTCCCAGAGGCAGAAAGTCCCTTCGCAGATAAACGTCACCCATTAGGCTCTAACTAGTGACCATCTAGCGTTGCCCATTGCCACACCGCCCGTGTGGGACTTTAAGCCAAGGCGTATGGAACCCAAGGCTGACTCTGTAGATGATGAGTCATTCACCTAGGAGACTGGCCGTGGAGAGAACGCTGACCACAGCACTTGCTGGGTGACCCTGGGCAAGTCACTTAACCCTGCTGGCCTGAGTCTCTACATCTGTAAAATGGGAGTAATAATAAATGATACCCTCCCCCAGGGTAATTGTAAGGGTCAAATGAGAAACCCTCTGCAGGGTACTTCTCAAACATTACAGAGCCGAGTAAATGCTAACTGCTCCTACTATAAAGTCAGAGGCCTGTAGCCAGAAGGGACCTCAGAGGCCCCTCCTCCATCGTACAGCCTGAGGTCTCACAGACAAGCGCCTGACCAGGAAGGATGGGAGGGGGACTCTTCCCACCAGACCCTGCCTGGCTCTCCCACACCCTGCACCAACCATCCTCCTCGAACCTTGCAAGCCTTGTCCATCAAGCCACAGAGGGGGTGCGATCCACACCACTGGAGGGAGTGTTCCCACCATGGAAACCCCAAGCAGGCTGTACATGTGTCAGGCAGCAATTTGAAAAAATCTGTTTCCTTTCTTAAAATTTCCAACCTAGTGCAGAGGGGAATTCTTTCCACAGAACCACATCTCCTACATTATAACATAAAGAAAATTATTAGGCAAACAGGATCCACTTGACAAATTAATTTCACAGTCCAGTTTGCTGATATAAAGAAGGGAGGAGGGGGCTAGGCCTGGTGGAGGGCTCAGAGCCACAAGCTCCGGCACCAGCCTCACAAGCAAGCTCCCACATGAACCTGTCGCCATCTCCACCTGGTCTAGGGCAAGCTCAGGCCTGGGCCGCCTGGCCCACCGGCTCCCTCCTGCACCCGTGAACACTCTCCCCATCTCTGGGGGCTGGGGACGGCGGGAGGTGATGGACCACAGCACCAGAAGGCAGGCAGTGACCACTGCCCTTCTGGGAGGACAGAGCTGAAGAGGCCGCCCTGGCTTTGTGTGTGTTGATGGCCGCGTGAGGAAGCTGCCCAATCCTTCCCCACCCTGATAAATAAAGAGCCCCCTCCCCTCCCCTCCCCTCCCCTTCCCTCCCCTTCCCTCCCCTCCTCCTCCTCCTTGGATGGCAGGGTTCTGAGGGTGGACGGCTTCAGCACAAACACACACACACATATGCATACACACTTGCAGTCACACTCACACATGTACATACACACATGTGCACACACACATACATGCACTCACACACGCCCACACAACCCAGTCTCACACACAGACACACTCACACACTATGTGCACATGCACAAGCATATACACATGCACACACGTGCATGCACACACATGCACTCACATGCACACACACGCACACACTCACACAGCTGGAGCAAGATAAACTGGGGGCTGGGGTGGAGGAAGAAAGGTGAATTCATGGATCAGAGGCTTAGAACTAAGACCTCAGAGGCCATCTTGTCCAATACCCCCTTTACAGATAGGGAAACTGAGGCCCATCGAAGCCAAGCGCCCTAACATGGCCTCATAGACCTGGAGCTGGAGGGGACCCTGAGGCCCAGGGGGGCTGGCTTATGAAAGGCTCACAGACTTCCAGCCTTCAGTCCACCCCCGATTTGATAGACGGGGAGAGTGAGGCCCAGCTTGGCGCAGTAAGGGAGCCCACACTGGA
>CM053587.1:325631550-325643638 GCA_028646515.1 Pseudochirops corinnae | reverse complement strand
CTGCTAATCCCGGGTCTGGGGACCCTGGGATGACAGGTCTGGAACTGCAGCGGCCCCCTGGCTGTGAGGCCACATCCCCTTCTTACAGAGGAAGGAACTGAGGCCCAGAGGGGCATGACCAAGTCTGGCACTTTGGGAGGGGCCTGTAAGCCCAGGACAGTGGGGGGGGGGGGGGGGGGGCTTTCAGATTAATTAAACAAGCAGATCCCACAGAGCAGCCCCTCCCCACCAAAGGGGAAAAGGAGGAAAATACACAGGGGGCCGTGGAGAGAAGCCCCTCCACCCACAGGACCCATCCTGACCCCGGAGCTCTCAGTGGCCACCCAGGCTGCTCCCCACGGACAGGAGGCTGCGGCTCTCAAGGACACCCTGAAGAAAGGGGCTTTTGTCAGCAATGTTGGGTGGGCCAGGTGTGTGAGACAGGTGTAGGGGTTAGGGGGTGGGGGTGGGGAGGAGAAGAGGAGGGAGAAAGGGTTACTGGTGGGGGGAGGCGACCCAGAGGGAAAGAGGGCATACTGATGGGTGCAGTGGCCCTGGGCAAGTCTCATAATTTCTCAGGGACCAGCCAATGGCAAACCAGTTACTGATCTGCCCTGATTGACACCCAAACATTCCCTAATATTTAACAGAGACACCACCAAGGCCTCCAAAACAGAAAAGCCAAGCCGGGGGCCAAGCGCTGGGGAGGCACCAAGAGCCCCAGCCGGTGCCTGCCCTCAGGGGCGGGGTGAGATGGAGCCAGGTACAGGCCAGGTGGCTGGAAGGGCCCAGAGAAGGGGAGGCTGAGGGCCAGGAGCAATGCCTGGGGACACGGGGCAGCTGCTAGCAGCTCTCCTTGCCTTTGGAAGCCACTGCCAAGCCCTGGGGAGATGAGATGTGCCCGTGCAGGGCAGGCTGGCTGAGGCAGGAGGCACAGAGGAGCCTGTCCTGAATCGACCTTCCTGCTCAGGCTGCAGAGCACCCGAGGGGTCCCCTGCTGTGCACGCAGCAGGGCTGCACCCCCACACCCTGCCCTGTCCCTGGGCCTGCTTCCTCCCCCAGCACAGGCTGGGGAGGGGAAGAGAAGAGGGGACCACAAGCCCGAGGGAGACAGGAGGGGATATGGCAAGCCGTCCCCACCCCCATGCAGCCTAGGCACTGGAGGTGCAGTGAAAAGGCAAGATACAGGCAGAGACAGTGGCTGGAGCCCCTCGAGGCTCCAGGGGAGTCAAGGTCTGAGTTAAAATCCTGCACTGGGTGTATGACCTTGGTCTCTCCGCCTCAGTTTCCTCAGCTCTAAAATGCGAGAGCTGGACCAGAGGCCCTCTGAGGTCTCCCCACCCACAATCCTAGTCACTGCTCTCCCCTGTGCCTTGGTTTTCCCATCTGGCCCTGGCCTGGATGGCCTCTGAAGCATCCCTCAGGGACATGTTGGTCACCCCTCACACACATACCCCAACTCCATGGTGAATGTGACCCCCCTCTGGGAAGATGCCCCCCCAAAACCTCAGGAAAGCGAGGGAAAGAGCCCCCCAATGGTTCTCTGTCCCCCTCCGACAAACACAGGCCACCACGGCTGTCCCTCTCTCTCACCGGCCATGAGGGTCTTCCCTGTGTGGCCCCCACTCCCCACTGCTGCTGTGATCCTCCTCCAGGAAGCCCACCAGGCTGCGAAGGAGGTCAGAGGATTGTCTTCCAGGTACGACCTGACTTGTCAAGATGAGTATGGCTCTGGGGGCAGATCCCAGCTGACCGCTGAGCCCACCCTGGTGGCCAGGGGCTGGGAAAGGACAGAGCCGGCATCTTTGCATTTCAAGGCTTTAGAACCCTTGTTCAAATCTGAACACAGAGGCTTCCCCATCTGTGCAGCCCTGGGCAAGTCACTTAACTTCCTGTCTGCCTCAGTCTTCCCCTCTGTCAAACAGACATGCTAACACCTGTGCAGCAGGAGAAGAGTGCTGGCCTCAGGGTCAGGGCCCACCAGCCAGCTGCCCCAAACCCGGCCTCAGATGCTGACCAGCACGGCGACCCGGGTCACCTCACCCCACCTGCCTCAGTCTCCGCATCCTGGAATGGGGGCATCCTGAGAGCACCTGCCCCCCAGGGCGGCTGCGGGACTCTACCCCAATTCTGTGTATGAGGCTCTGTGTCCCCTAAAACTCTGGAGGTCAGCAACGTGGCTCTCATCTGTCCCATGTGCCCTGCCCCGAGACCAAAGGGAGGGGCAGCAGCCCCATCACTCTGCCTCGGGACCCCTCCCCAGCAGAGGCCACTGGGCAGAGGAAGGACCCAGGCCCACCGTCCCACCATGCAGGCACCAGGTGCTCAGATTAATAACCAAAGGGGCAGTACCTGGGCCAGCCCCTCTATCCTGAGACCGAGGTTAGGCTTCTTGTCCAAGGTCATACAGACAGCAGCTAGGAAAGCAGGACTGGAACCCAGGTCTGAGGCCCAGAGATGGGCACCCCCCAAGCTCTGCAGTGTCCTCAGCCCTGGGCATGGCCTGCTGCCTCAGGGGAGCCTGGTGGAGGTCCTAGCTGGTAAGCCCCACCTGGACATCACCAGCTCTCTGGCCCGCCTGGGCCTCTGTTGTAAATGCCCAGGGGCTACTGTGAATGCCTCAGTGGCCCCTCCCTTCCCCCTGCCAGCATGCACTCTGTGGGTGGCCCAGTGACGCCAGGCCTGGAGCAGGGGGGAAGTCCCAGCCCATCTGCATTTCAAAGCCCCATCTGCATTTCAAAGCCTCCCTGGAACTGCCCCCATCTCACTGGGCAGGGGGTGAGGGCAGCTGCAGAATGGGCACCGAAGGGCTCCCCACAGCCCACAGAAGCGATCTGGATGCCAGCCAGAGGCTGAAGGAAGGACAAAGAAAGGCCTCCTATCATCCGCTCCCCTTGACCTCTCCGGCCCACCCACTGCTTCCCACTGCAGTTTGGCTGGCAGACGGCCCAGACCAAGAGCCCAGCAAGAGCCCGGGAGATATGGCTTGCTCCTGACTCGCCCTCCTGCCTCCTCCCAACATCCCTAACATCTGAAATCTGGCATGAGGATGTCTCCTAGTCCTCTGTCCTAGAGAAACATGAAACAGCCAAACCATAGAGTCAGAGCAGGGAAGGCCATGAGAGACCCTCTAACCCCACTCCCCCATGTTACAGATGGGGAAACTGAGGCCCAGTGAAAGGGAAATGGCTTGCCCAAGGCCACACAAGTAGGGAGAGGACCCAGGTCCTGTGACTCCCCAGCCACTGTTCTTTCCACTGTACAAATGAGGTACTCCCTCTGCTCCAGGCCCACTCTCCTCCTCTGCTCAAGCTACACTACCCCCCCTCCGAGGCCTTTCTCTCCTGATACAGACCGCTCCCCATTCAAGGCTCAAGACAGCTGGCCAAACAACTCATCACCAGGTCACCCATCTTGTCGCGATAAGGCTCTGAAGACTAAAATAATAATTCTCATTTACAAAGCACCTCACATGTGTTAATCTCACTTGGTTCTATCAACAATCCTATGGGGTAGGAGCTAGTAGGATCCCCATTTTACATAGAAGGAAAACTGAGACAGAGTGAGGTGACTTGTCCAGGGTCACACAACTAGGATGTATGTGATATAGGATTTGAACTCAGGTCACCTAACTCCACATAAGTCTAGCACTCTAGAGACTGAGCCCTTTGGCAGCCCAAAAGCCATCAGACCTTGTCCAATCCCCTCATGTTCAAGGCTCTGTTTCCATCTGACCGACACTATGGTTTTAGAGCAAAGAAATTGAACTTTGTGGGTGCTTATTTAATTGGGGAGCAGCTGAACAAGTCATGGTACATGCCTGTGAGGGAATACTCACATGCTGCAAGAAATGATAGAAGGGAAGGTTTCAGAGAAACCTGGGAAGACTTGTATAAGCTGACGCAAAGTGAAGTGAGCAGAACCAGGAGAACAGCTGATACTGTAACAGCATCAACACTGTAAAAACTAAACAAGTAACAGATAACAAACCCCCATGACTCTGAAAACCTTAAGAACTCCAATCAAGAAAGGGACCAACTACGGTTTCTGAAAACTGATGCTCACCTTCCAACAGAGAGCCAATGGCCCTGGAGCACAGGACAGGTTACACAGAGACAATGTGGGCGTGTGCACCGTCTGCCTGCACGCATCTAGCACAAGACTTTCCTGTTGTCTCTTCACCCCCACTCAACCTGCCTCAAGGGACCACAGGTAAGTGCCAGTCAGGACTTGAACACAGGGCCTCTGATCCCAAATTCAATATTCTTTCTGTGCACCACATGCATGCTCCTATCTCTTTCAGGGGACTTTGACAGCAATTTAATGTTTTGCTGCTTCTTTCAATTTATATTATTGTAGTCAATGGGTGCATGGTCTTCCTGATTCTGCTTTCTTTACCTTGCATCAGCTCATCTAAGTCTTCGCACTTCTCTGTATTCACTGTAGTCATAGTTTCTTGCAACACAGTAACGTACCATTTTACACATTCTACAACTCAGTCACTCCCTAATCACTTGGCATTTGCTTTGTTTCCTACTATAAAAAGTGCAATGATAAATATCTGAGACCCTTCTTGGGTCTGTATGACCCAAGAATAATAGAATAATATATGGGTCAATGTATATAGACATATTAGTCACTTTCTTATTAGCATTAATTCCAAATTACTTTCCAAAACTGCTGGGCCAATTCACAGCTCCACCAACAATGTATGAGCATGGCTGTCTTTTCACAACCTCTCCAACACTGGTTATTTCCATGCCTTGTCACCTCTGCCAACTTGCCAGGTGTGAAATGTGGGAAATCTAAGATCTCAATGTGCTTTTGACAAAATGGTGGAAGGAATGCAGAGTCAGCTCCCAAGAGCCTTGAGGCACTGCTCTATTTGCCAGCACCCCGTACTTTGGATCTAGTAACTCCTTCAGAAGCTAAGACAAATATTGCAAGATTCTGTAAGGTTCACCCTGACTTCAATTAGTTTCGTTCACCTCTACAAACATCACTTGATGCCTGCTGCATACAAAGTCTCACCAAAGTCCCCCTGCTCCAATCCAATCAAACATGCATTCCACTCACTATGTGCCATGAACTGTGCTGGGTCCTGAGGATATTAGGACCAACCAAGAAACTAACTGTCTCTGCCCTCAAGGAGGTCACACCAAACTCAATGGCTGGGTCAGGGGACAGGCTGAGTGAGCCCCAGCTAAACTGGCAGAGATTTATCTATCACTAGGGCACCACAGCAACACTGTCCACAAATTGAAAAGGCTCTGGGCTAGATGCCAGGGACTCAAAAATGGAAAGGAGGAGGAGGAGGAAGAAAACAAGATCATCTGTCCTCAGGGGTCTCATGTGTGATTCTCCCAAGGTGCCTAAAAAGGGTTACTGCCTAAAAGAAGGGGCCAAGTGGCACACAGTGTGGATTTAAGTGATCCCACATTCTCTCCTCCCCAGTCTTTGCACCAGAGGAAGTCGGGCTTGGAAAAAGCAGGAGATGGCCCAGGGACAGAGAGATGCAGCAATCTGTCCCAGTTAGGTCCAGAAGTCCTAACTCCTCCACCCCTCCACCACGACTGTACCCTAACCTGGTGCTCTAGCACACCATTCCTGCTACCAGTAGCTTTCAGCTGCTCCTTCCAGGATCCTGCTGACCTTGGGCACCTGTGCCAACCATCAGGACTACCAACCCTATGCCACCCCCCCCACTGCCTCAGCAAGGTCCTGGCATGGTCCCAGGATGGGGGAGCCAAGCCCTCATTTGACTGTCAGATCAAGGCCTGGCAGGGCAGCGGGCAGGCCCGGCTGGCTAATGTCACCCATTCAGCCTTGGCCAGCTGCAGTCAACAGCCCTCCCGGGGCTGGCTCCTTGCCCAGGCAATGCCCTATTCCTTGAGAATCAAGGTCATAGCTGTTCTAGGGGCACAGCATCCAGTCTGCAAAAGTCTCTTTGTCTCATGAAGGAAGGGGGCACTCCCAACCCCGGAAAGGCACCAGAGGGGGAGACAGGACGTCGGGGTGAACAGAGACAAACCAGAAATGCGCCTCATCTGCCAAACACAACAGGCTCTAAACAAAGTCCAGAAAGGAAAGCATTCCAAGGGCTCTGACTGGCAGCCCTGCCACAAAGAGACCCCTGGGCAGTCTCCCTGCCCGCCCTCCCACCAGACCTGACCTCTCCTGGCTCTCCTCATCTCCTCTCAGCCCATGTCATGGGGACCAGCAAAACCAGAGCTATGAAGGCAAGCTGGCCAACACAGACAGGTCAGCACAGAACCAGGACTGGCACTCAGATCATTCCACTGGGCCACACACTCTCCCTCATATACCTTTCTAAAAGGGGTCTGACCACCAAGGCTGCGATCATCTCTTCCAACCCCAAAGTCTGACAGATGAGGAAACTTAGGACCATGGCTGAAGTGACTTGCCAGGGTCCCAGATCCTCTGACTCCAAATGCAGGGTTTTCCTCAAGGTTCCAGAGAAGGAAGTTGTTAACCGTTTTTGTTTCCAGGACCCACCTTGGCAGGCTGGTGAGGAAGCCAATGGACCCCTTCTTAGAACAGGGTGGGGGGAGTAAATGCAAAGATGAGACGAAAAGGTTCAGAAGGAAGCCAGTCATGTTGAAAGACCATTCTCCAAGCATTTTTTAAAACATGTCCATGAAATGCGGTGCAGAGCCCCTCCCCACAAGGGAGAGCACAAAGCCTTCCCCTCACCACACGTTCTGTCTCTGTCTCTCAGTCAAGCACAGGACCCCTCTCCAAGGGGACGTCCCTTGCCTGGTGCCCCTCAGCCCGGGCTCTGCCCCTGGGCAAGGATGCCAGGGGCCTGAGCTATGACTGGGGGCAGGGATGGCAGGAGATGGCAGGTAAGCTCCCCAACTCTCCAAGGATGGGCACTAAGGTGGCTAATGACCAGAAGGGGAGGCAACCCAGCACATCTGCTCCTTCAGCTGTGGCAAACATCAATTAGGGGAGAGTTGGCACAGGAGAGGATCCCAAAGCTCCCACTGCTTGGGGGGCTGGGGACACACTGCACACCTGGAAGGTGGACAGACCGCAGTGGACCGGCCTGGAGGCACTGGACACTCAGTAGGGGCTTTGTCCTCTCCAAAGGCCTCTTGCCCACATCACTGCTTGGTACGGTCAGAGGCAGTCATGGAAGCCAGACACAGCCCTCTCTGAGCCTTTGTTTCTCCTTCTGTAAAGTGGGATTTGAAATAGTCCCCAGCCCTCGGGGGTGTTGGGAAAATAAAATGAGAAGATGTCTGTGAAATCCCTTCCTTCAAAACACCTTCCACGTGCACACAGCTAGTGCCCTCCCTCCCCTCGGGACCCTGTATGTCCTATACCCTCTACCCGTATACACGCTTACTCACTGTAATAATAACGGTAACGCTGATAATAATAACAGCTAGTTATCATTTGCAAAGCCCTTCACAAGCACCACTGTGCAGCTAACCTCACAACCACCCCAGGACGTATGGACTCTAATTATCCCCATTTTACAAATGAGGAATACCGAGGCCCAGGCAGTTTCCACTGACTCGGCCAGTCAGTATGTGTCAGAGACACAATTTGAACTTGTCTTCCTACCTCCGAACTCCAAGCACCAGCTGTGCCCACGGTACGCAGAGGGCTTTCCTCCCACATCCATACAGCAGCAGACACACACGTGTGTGGACACTTGGATGTGGATGCTCGGCTTCCCCTGAGGGAACGTAAGCCCAGGAGCACAGACTGTGTAACATCCCGGTGCGGCCCCTCCCGCTCTCAGCACGGTGTCCAGCCCTCGGAAGGCCTTCAATAAGCACGTGCTGACGGACTGATGGATCTGCTCGGCTTAAAGGTCCATATAAATGTCACCTATAATTACTGCTCTACATTCACCACTCTGCCTGAGCCACGGACAAGAATTGGTCAGAGAAGAACATTATCGGTTTTCTTCTCTGCCTGGAAGCTATGCACGTAAGTATATATGTATGTATTAAACACACATACAAACAAACATATGTGTGTATAACTTCTTTAAAAGCTTGTCCTCTCACCTAATTCCACACAGAGACTGGGTTTTTATTTTTTATTTTCTTCCTGAATTCAATATCAAAAGAATTTATTGAGTACTTACTATGTGCTAACCATTATATCAGACACAAGGGACAGAAAGAGAAAACTGAAAAGTTCCTTGTGCTTAAGAAGCTTATATAGACCACACAGTAGGTGCTAAATAAATGCTTGTTCAAGAGATAGATGGACGGATGGACAGGTAGACGGGTGGACGGACGGGTGGGTGGGCGGGTGGACGGACGGGTGGGTGGGTGGATGGATGGATGGATGGATGGATGGATGGATGGATGGATGGATGGACGGATGGATGGACAGGTGGACGGATGGATGGACGGACAGGTGTACGGGTGGATGGACGGGTAGACGGGTGGGTGGATGGATGGGTGGGTGGGTGGAAGGGTGGATGGATGGATGGATGGGTGGACAGACAAATGGCTGGATACATGAATGGAAGGACAGATGAAGAGAAAGATGAATGGAGGGATGGAAAGCAGATGGATGGACAAATGCAGCAAAGGACAGACAGACTTCTGAGTGGACAGATGGACAGTAGGACAAAGGGAAGGATGGAAAGCCAGATGAAATCACCATCCAAGAAGCAAGGGATCAAGTCTGGGAAGCAGACAGCCTGTCTAGAATCCCAGGAGGAGACCGCACAGGCCGCCCAAGAGAGAAGGCCATCAGGACGGCAGCAGCAGGAGTGGCAGCGGCCACACGCGGGGTGGGGAAGGCTCTTCCTCTTACCTTGGAGAGGTCTTCGGTGCCCCCGTGCTGGGCCAGCATGGGGGAGGGCCGAAGCAGCGGCTCCTGTAACAGCTCCAGTCGAGGCCTCTTAGTCTCAATGAATTCAATTTCAGATTTGCTCAGGTCAGGAAGGTAAGAATGGGACTCTGGCCGCAGGTGTAATTCCTGGGACCTGGGGTGGAGGAAGAACACAGGGCAGGTCAATGCCTTTTGAATCTCTCTGTAGCTTCTCTTTCCTGCAGAAGTGGGGGGCCAGGGACCAGAATGCTGCTTAATTTTGTGATATCGGTATTTTTTTTTTATTTTTTAATTCTTTGTCATAAGGGACAGCTCTGGGGGGATGAGGCAAGAGGGGACAGGGAAGGGGTACATAGTGAAATGAAGCTAATATAAAAACAAAATACATCAATGCACTTTTATAAACTGCATCTTTCTGACCAAGCTCAAGAGGCTCTCAGACGGCAGGATCCAAAGCCACCAGAACACCCCAATGACCACATGGAAGTAAAGTGGATCTGTCTCTCATCCAGTGAGAGACCCACACTTCAAGTACCTGCTGCCCACACCACTGAAAGGCCTCTGCCCCAACCAAACCAGTGCCTCTGGCTCAGGGGCAAGGGGAAGATTTGGGGATGAGTGAGAGAGTCCATCCCACCTACTCTCAGTGTGAGCCTGACCAAATCTATTATCATCCTCATTCTACAGAGAAGGAAACTGAGGCAGGTAGAGGTGAAGTGACTTGCCTAGGGTCACACAGCTAGGATGTGTCTAAAGCAAGATTCAAATGCAGGTCTCTTGACTCCAAAACACATCACCAAATCACTCAAAATGTCTTCTCTCTTTCCTTTTGCATGTCCCACCCCAACACACACATAGCACACATGCACGCACACACAAGCACACACACAGCCGGCACCTGGAGCCTTGCTGGATCAACACCCTGCGGCCCATGATCACCTCGTGTGATCACACTCATGACAGCTATGTGAGAGCACCAGTGATAATGCTCCATTTTACGGACAAGGACACTGAGGCACAGAGCTAGTAAGGGGCTTTCCAGAGGAGCAAAGCCCCAACAGACCCCTGGGCCCTCCTACCCAGCTTCTGGGGCCTCTCTGGCCTCTCAGGCCTCCCGGGAACACCAGAGCTTGGACCACCACACTTGTGTGCAGTCTCCCAACCTAAGGGCAAGCTCTGACACACGTCAAAGCTGAGGCAGAAAGCCACCCTGGTCCCCGCACGCTCCTAGAGACCCAAGCCGGGCATCCCAGGAGTCAATGCAGGGAGGGGGACACCAGAAGGGCCGGCTCTGACTGTAAGGAGAGCAACAGTAACAGATGACGTCTCTCCAGCACTTCCAAACTTGTGCAGGGCTTTACGTGTATCCCCTTTTCCAAAGGACTGGACCGGGGGCTCCTCCCTGGCTCAGACACCCTGCACGGCCTCCCTGAACCTTTTCAGACCCATCAAAGGAGGGTCTGACAAGACGGCCCCTCTGCCCACACTGAGGCAAGATCAAGGTCCCTATGATGGCATCTGATGCCCTCACTTCACACAAGGGCTACCTGCAGAGACCCGGTGCCAAGCCCAGCAGAGTGGCGCTCGATCCAGGCCTCGTGCCCTGCCAGCCTCAAGAGCCAGTGACTCCAGCAGCACCCCAGCCTGCTCCGAGAAGCCCTGGCTGAGCCCGGGGAGGCCCCTCACCTGAGATTCAAAGCCCAGCCATCTCCCTTGGAGCGCCAAGGCCTCATTAGCTCAGAAATCCAGCAGGTACCCCCAGCAAATGCCAGTCCCCTGGTAGCTTCTGCCCACCCTCCACCTCCAGAGAACACACAGAAGTCCATCATTACCTTCTGGGCTGGAGATGTGTCATAAGAAGCACTTTGAGAGGTGGTATGGGGGAGAGCTGGAGGTCAGAGGACCTGGGTTCAAATCCCTCTGCATGTCCCTCTGCCCTTTGGAGCCTCAGTGTCTTCATCCATAAAATGAGGAAAAGCTGGGGGGGAGGCCCTCGGGGGCGCTAAAATCCAATCCTCCCACACACACCCTCCCCAGGGCTAATGAGAGAGGTGACTGCCTCCCCTCATACCAGACTTCAACTCCACTCATAGAGACACACACCTACGGGCTGAGGTCTGCACCCACAAAAACAGATGCGGCTGAACTGTCTGCAGGAAACTGCTGAACTCCTTAAATGACCCCAAACTCCTACAGAGAGAAGCCAGGGCTCAGCCTCAGAATCCAACACGCTGCCAGTGCTGTCGCGCACACACGCGCACACACACACACGCACACGCACACACACACTCACTCACACACACACGTGCGCATGTGCGGGGCTGACCACAGCCCCTCCCTCATTCAGCAGTCTGCACTGGCTCCTGACTCCCTCTGGGATCAGACACTCCTTTGTTCAGCATTCTGGGTAGCAGGCAGGGAGGGCAGTGGACAGAACCAGGAAGCCCCACATGCCAACATGGCCTCGGATCCCAACTAGCTGTGTGGCTCTTGGGCAAGTCACCAAACCCCTCAAAGCCTCTGTATCCTCATCTGTGAAATGGGGACAAGAACAGTCCCAACCCCCTAGACCTGCTGAGAAGCTCACACGAGGTAAGATTTGGGATGTGCTCCGCACAGGGCCGAGGCATGCAGTAGGTGCTGCAGCACCCAACCCGATTGGACACCACGCCATCCCCACAATGCCCAGGACTGTCCCGCTGGCCTCTTCTGTTCTGTACCTGCACTCCTCACTCCAGACCCACTTCTGGGCCTGGAACGCCCTCCCTCCCCACCTCTACCTCATCAGACTGGGAGGTCCCCGAGGGCAGGGCCCCCTTACCTTTCTCTGTACCCCCAGCATGTCGCCCAGAGTAAACGCTCGCTGACTGACTGCACAGTTCAAACACCCCTCCCACTGCATACTTTTTACATTTATTCTGCATACATTTATATATGTGTGGTCTCTCCAACAGCATATAAGGTCCTCAAGAGCAGAGACTGTTGTTTTGAAAATCACAAGGCCTTCCACAAAGCCTAACACATAGTAGGCACCTTATAAGTATCTGTTGAATGACTGACTGCTCCAAAACTAATTAAAAACAATCATCGCTCATAAAGCAAGGACATGCGTGCAATTCTGAGGAACAGGAAGAAAGGAGTTCACCTGGGAACGTGTGAAACAGAGGGCAACATACAATGGGTGAGACCGAGGAAGGTGCCCAGTGAACTGAGCGGCCTCCCTGCTGTGATCACAGTTGGATTATAGAGGGAGGGAGGGAAGGGGGGAGGAGGAAGGGAAGGA
>CM053587.1:325607318-325631050 GCA_028646515.1 Pseudochirops corinnae | reverse complement strand
AACCACTGTTACTACTACTGTTACTACTACTACTTTTACTACTGCTGTTACTACTACTACTACTACTGTTACTGTTACTACTACTATTACTACTACTACTGTTACTACTGCTGTTACTACTACTACTACTGCTACTGTTACTACTACTACTGTTACTGCTACTACTATTACTACTACTACTGTTACTACTGCTGTTACTACTACTACTACTACTAGTACTACTACTACTACTGCTGCTGCTGCTATTACCGCCATTACTTGAACTCAGTTGACAAATAATAATTTCCTTGAGCCCTGCCTCTTGCTCCTTCCTCCTCCCGCGTAGCTGCTGTGGACCCACAGCAGAACCTAGTGTTTCCTGTGCAGAGAAGCCAGTGATGACATGATGTCACAGCTGAGTTTATCATTGTTGTTTTCATTATCAATATTTAGATGCCGAGGAGGCCCCGGTGGCAGGTGAGTCCCAAACCCTTGCTGTGTGGTTGAGGTGACTTGCTTGGCCTCATGCCTTCAGTAAATAGGCCTCGGGGTTTGAAACCCCTGTCCTGATTGCCTGTTCAGCACCCTGCCCTGCCCTGCTCAGCAGGGTGCACCTTGCTGTGTCTAGTCTTTGCACTGAAGTTTATTCGAAGCTTGAGCGGATGGATAGTAAGATGTCTCGAGGGTCCTTTGTTGTGAGGGCCTCTGCCCTCTTCCCGTCCCCCACCTCCCAGAAACATGACTGGCGTTAGCCTCTGTTTTCCTAACTCCAAACCACACCAGTAAGAAGACAAGACGAGGCTTTAACAAGATGCCTTGCTAAATATTGCTTTGGTTAGAGGAGGAAATAGAGTTTATTAACGAGCGCATCTGTGAGAATATTAAGCCTTGCAGCCTGTGGGGCCACCAGGGATCTGGAGTCCTGCCACGGGGGCCTCTGAAAGAGGGCCAAGCCCAGGACGGGGCGCTTTGCTTGTGGCAGGTGGGGGAGACCCTCTGTCCATTCTTCCCTTCTGGGAAACTCTGCTGTGGCTCTGGCATCTGCCTGTGTGGAGGAGCAGGATGGGGGAGCCGCTGCCAGTTTGGACCGTGTGAAGCACCTCAGGCTGGCTGGAGCTGGATCAGGCAGTGGGAAAAGAGATGGTTTTTTTGCAGAGGTGGTTTGGAGGGAACCTCTGACCACAGGAGTTATATGAGTTATATGGGCTGTTCCTCTGGAATTTCAGTGGGGAAAAGGAAGTTAGAAACAGCTATGGATAAATCTGCCCTTTTTTGCCCTGGGCTATGAAACTTTAAAATTAAACAGCATAAATAGCAATTTCAAAAGGGCCCGCAGCACTTCTGGGACAATGGGGGGTGGGGTTCGTGTAACTGCCCCTTGTCTTAGAGAAAGGCTGGTGTCTTTGGAGAGGGGAAGCTAGGTCAGACCTGGGGGTGACTTCCAGGGCCCCTTCCCTTTTCTAGTGACCGGTGCATTTACATAGGAAGGAGGATGTTAGGAACTGAAATGGGAGAGGCACTGCGGCATGCTTGGTCCCGGGTTCAGATCCTGCCTGGTCATGTGCTAGTACCTTCCCTCCCCCGGGCCTCAGGTTCCTTCTTTGTATAGCACAGGGGTGGGGCCAGCGGGATGGCCTCTGAGGTTCCTGCCAGCTCCAAACCTCTGACCCTGGGGCCTCTCTGGACCTCAGTTTCCTCATCTGTAACATGAGGGGCCTTGGCAGTTTCCTCGGGCTCCTCTGATCCCTTCTGGGCAGGGATTAGAGAGTGTCTGGGTGTGGCTCTCATGGTTATCCATAGGCCCTGGTCAGTCACATTAGCTGGAGGTATTCAGCCTCGAGAAGAGAAGGGAGATGGGGTGGGGGCAGAAGGGGGAGCATGGACTCAGCCTTGGAGGATTGACCGGCTCAATCACGAGGTCAGAGAAGGAGAGCTTGAAGGGCCTCAGAGGCCATGGGGTCTGATTCTTCATTTTACACATGGAGACACCCAGGTTCAGGGTGGGGCGGTGATGCAGCTACGGTTCCATAAAGCCTGGGGATTTGAACCCAGATGCTTGGACTCCAGTGCTGTGGGCTATGCGCTGTTAGATGGGGTGTGTCAGCATCATCAGTACCATCGATTTTCTGGGCCTGCACCCCCAGCCTTCAGCCGCCTGTAGTGCCTTCTGCTTGCAGGCTATGAGGTGGGGGGGGAGCATGTCCTGTAGCGTTGTGCCCTGAGCATGGGCATGGCGTCAGAAGGGCCGGGGTGCACCTAGCCTTGAATTCCTGCTCTGTCCCAGCCAGCTGTGGTTCCCACGACCACTCATTTACATGTCAGGGGCTCAGCTTCTCCAGCTCTGAAAGAGGAGAGTCAGATAAGCTGGGCTCTTGTAATAGGAAAACCCCCAGATCACTTTGTGTTTCGTATATTTTCCCTGGTAGGGTGAGGTAAGCTCCTTGAAGGCAGGAGCTTCTTGGTTTGCTTTTGGTTTTTGGTCTTTGGTGTAAAGTCCTGGTATGTGGAGGAGATATCTCCTTGGGAACTGGAATGCTTATTGCTTGGTTGAGCCTAGGAAAGAATATGGATGGCACAGGGCTAACCCATCTCTACTGCCTGCTCGAATGCCTGCTCCAAGGTGCTTAGCCCCGTCTTCCCACTGGCTCTCCCTGTGGCCCTTCCTCCCTGTCTCACTCAGGCTAGAAATGCAGTGACCTCTCTTGCTCAGATCCCACGGCTGATCCAGACTTGGGCTTTCATCTGCCCTGGCCTGGTTCACCCTTCTTTAGGCAGCTTGGGGGCTCACCAGATTGTTTACCTACCCTCCTCACTGAGATACTGTGCTAATGGCCAGGATGGTGCTGTCCTTGGGCACCACTGCAGCTCCCACCGCCCAGATTCAAGTTTCCCCTCAGCCTGCCCTCCTAGCAGGGATTAAAGGACTGTGGGTAGCAAGCCCTTTAAACTGTGGGATCCTTCCCCTGAAAATGAGGGGGTGGGTCCCACGGCTTCTCAGGTCTTTTCTGGCTTCAGATCCATGATCTTTCCAGGAACAGAGTCAAACAGCGTCTCCTGCCTCCATCGGGGAGGCCCAGAGTGGGTGTCGAGTCAGTCAGAGGTGGGAGGCAGCCCAAGGTTGTTCTGGTAAATGTTTGATGCTTGGCTCTCTGGGGGAAGAAAGTACACCAGTTGGACTTCCAGACTGAATCTGCATCATTCGTATTTTCCCCACCAATTTCTGAAGTCTAGACAATGCACAGAACAGTAAGTCAAGCGTTGATTTGTACCGTCATCGAGCCGGAGCAAACTGAGAGCTGTTGGCCTAACCCGTTGGTTTTACTGATGAGAAGACCAAGGTGGGGAAAAGGGAGAGGGTCCCCTGCTGCTGTAGGAAGGGGCCTCCTGCTGGGACCACCCAGCCTTTGGACCTTTCTTTTATATCTCTGCTGGCTTCTGGTAGCCAGCAAGCCTGGCAGTCAGAGGGGATTTGAGGGGGCTTTTCTTTTGTTAGGGTCACAGGGTTTAGAATGATAAGAGATAAGAAGTGGTGCAGACTAGCGCCCTTTTTTGATATCTTAACTCCTGTGTAAAGGAGAGGCCATGTGGCTTATGGAGAGGGCTGGCCCCAGAGTCAGAGCCCCCACCTGCCCTGGCTGGGTGCCGCCCCCCCCCCCCCCCTCGGGGCTCCAAGTCTCAGCAGAGATGCTGACTGGCCTTGCTGAGAGTTTCCTGGCCCACAGGTTCTCTGTATCAGTGAAATCACAGGTCCAGCCTCTCACCCAATTTAAAAAGCATTTGTTACGTGCCTCCCTCAAGGAGAGTCCGTTCTCTTGGCAGATGGACCTCTGTAGAGGCAACAGTGAGGGGTCAAGAGAGGAAGCAGTGTCCTCAGTCACAGGGCCGGCAGCCTGTGTCCTTGGGCACATCCCTTACCTTTGGGCCTCAGTGTCCTGATTTGTAAAATGGGTGTACCAGGTGGCCCCCAGCTTCAGATGGAGGATGCTGTGCCTCGGAGCACACAGCTGGCCTTGCCACTGACCCCTGTAGCCACTGCCCCAGTGCCCAGGTGAGCTGTGGTGGCTGATGTCAGCCCATGGCCTGGGAGAGGGCAGGAGCCTGGTGACTTGTGGAGTTTCCTTGGTCCTTCCTGGGGGTGGAAGTCTGGAGGGCACCCTTTGTGGGGTGTGAGGAATGGCAGCATCTTGGGGTTACTGTGAGAGAAGAGGCGTGGCTCCGGGGAGCAGGTGCTGGACCTGGCATTGTCCCTGGTACCCGCGAGTTACCGTGGGTGTCCCTTAAGCTCTCTCCACCTGTTTCCTCATCTTTCACATGGGGTTTAATAGTATCACGGACCCCTGGGGTTGTTGTTAGGGTTGCAGTGAGGGTTGCATGGGATAACACATGGGAAGGAGCTTTGCACACCTGAACGTGCCATGTAAATGCTCGTGGTTAACGGGGATGACCTTGACCCAGAACAGGCTTCTCTTTGTCAGGTTCTCGGCTTGTCTGATTTCCTGCCTCTTAAATGTCTGACTTGCCGACATTCCCCTTTTTGCCCCAGAGAAGTTACGTGAGCAAAGGAGGCTGACCCCTGACCCACAGTCACTGTGTTTGCCGGGAGTCCTTTCTGCGGGGCAGCAGTCGCCCCAGCCGAGCTTTGGAAGCCCTGTCTGGGCCCTCGTGGGCCCTAAGCTAGTGGTAGGCTGGACCTCAGGTGGGGGGTGGCAGTAGATGGGGAGAGGTGGGACCTTCACCGCCGGGAAAAGGGCCCCCTGCTTCCCCACCTCCTACCCTTGGACAGGCGTCTCCTTTCCTCTAGAGGGATGACTCTTCCTCATCTTTTTTTGGGGGGGGATACTGGCAGAATCTGGTTGTGGGGTCAAATCCAGGTGATGGGCAGGGTCCATGTGCAGGAAGGCCTAGGGAGGGCCTCTCGGGACCCTCATGTGCATGGGGGGGAGTTGGGCACAGTTTCCTTCATGGGCTGGCTTGTGGCTGTCCACTTTTTCTCTCTCTTAGATTGTAAGCTCCTTGAGGGAAGGGGCAGTTTCTCTTTTGTCTCTATCCCCAGTGCCTAGGATATTACCCAGCACAGAGTCGGTGCTTAGTAAATGCTTGGTCTCTTATTGCATGATCTTGAGGAATAAAAGGCGTTCACTCCTGACCAGCTCTTTGTGTGAGGGGCAGGGGTGGGGGGCTTGTGTGTCGCATTCCTGAGCTGTGGTCAGCTCTATATTCAGTCTGCCTCTTGTCTGTCCTGACCCCCAGGTGCCATGTGACTGGACTGGCACACCGGTGACGTAGAGATCTTCTTGGATCCCAGACAAAGATTGAGAGAGAACGAGTGACGCAGAGAGGGACAGAAGTGGCCCCTGTGCCTCCCGTCACCATGTCCGGATCAGCCCAGCCCGTGACGCAGACCTGGAGACCCTCGGAGCCCCGCTACCCTCCCCACGCCATTTCTTATCCAGTGCAGATTGCCCGGCCACATGCGGTGAGTGACCTTTGTTGGGGCTGGCTGGTCTCTTGGCTTGTCATTTCTACCTCCCCCACTTCTCAGCATGTGCATTGGCAGTGGCGTGACCCTTGTGGGCCAGGGCAGCCACTTGGGTGCTCTGTGTTTGGGCCAGGCTTGGCCAGATCTGAGACTGGCCAGAAAAGCCATTTACTTTATAAAGAATAAAAACAAAATTTCAGTTCAAGCAAATGAGCCCACAAAGCCATTCTTGCAGTGTATTCTGCCCTCCCAACCCACAGCTCCCCACCTCTGCAGAGACGGGAGGGGGTAAGGTGCCTTCTTACATTTTTGGGGGGGCCTTAGTTATTATAATCACACATTCTCCAGTTTTTCTTCTTATGCTTCTGTTTACATGATTATAGTCATATACATCGTATACATTACATCTTATAGTGGAGCATAGTGCTCGGGCTCAGTTAGTGCAGATGAGAATCCCCTGGAGGGGCTCATTTTTGAAATGTGTGCTGCGTGTTTCTGTTGGGTTGGAACCAGTGACCATGTTTTACACAATCATAACTTGGAACGTTGCAGATTCAGATGCACAGGAGCACTTCAGGGGATTTATTATTCCTGCTCATCTGGGCCTGTCTGTTTTCTGCCATCCTAGTTCTGTTTATTTTACTGTGTAAATCTTCCCGTCCCCATCGTATCCTTTACTACAGTCCAGCAACATCCCAATACCTTCCTGTGCCGTAATTTGTTTAGTCATTCCCCGATTGATGGGCATTTATTTAATTTCCAATTCTTTGCTTCAACAAAAGGTGCTCCTGTAAATATTTTTGGTACAGATTGGGTATTTCTATCTTCTGGTCTCCTCGGAGTACATGCCTACCAGTGGCATCTCAGCAGCTCACAATTATGGAGCTCTTACTGTGTGCCAGGCCCGTGCTGAGTACTTTACAGTTATTATCTCACTTGATCCTCACAACAACCCTGGGAGCGAGGTGCTGTTATCCCCATTCTACAGAAGAGGAACCTGAGACAAACAGAGGTTAATTGACTTGCTCAAGGTCACATGGCTAATTAGAGACTTAAACCTGGATTTGAACTCAGGTCTTCCTGACTCCAGGCCTAGTGCTCTATCCATTGCACCACCTAGCTGCCCTCAGGCTCAAAAGATATGGACATTTTAGTCACTTAAAAACATCATTTCAGATTGTTTTCCAGAATCGTTGGACTAACTCATTGCTCTGCTGAGTGTGTTAAAGTGCCTGTGTTTCTACAACTCCTCCACCATTGACTGCTCCCATCTTTTTTTCATCTTTGCCAGTTTGTTGGGGGAGAGGTAAAACGTAAGGGCTGTTTTGGGGGACACTTCTTTTATCATTAGTAATTTGAGGCACCCTCTTGTGATTGTTCGTAGTTTCAAAGTCTTCCTTTGAAGACTATTTCTTCTTCTCCTTGGACCACTTACCATTTGGAGAATCACCTTTGTTCTTAGATATTTTCCCTTTATAGCCTGGATTTCAGACTCTTAACAGACACATTTGATGCAAGGATTTCCACTCCTCAATTGATAGCTCCTATCAGCAGCTTTCTTTCTTATCCTGGCTGCATTGATTTTGTTTATGCAGAAAGTCTCTCGGTGCCACACCATCCAAATGACCTTTTTCATCTTTTTTAATTGCCTCTCTGCCTTGTTTGGTTAAGAATTCTTTCCCTTCCCTCATCATAGCTACGAAAGACCCCTGATCTGGGTGGCATCTAAGTTTGGGATGGTGTGATCTTTTCATAGTCGGGCTGCTTACACATTCAGAGCGTTTTGTGGCAGATGGTGTAGCATGTTGGTCTAAATGGAATTTCTGTCAAACCGCTTTCCAGTTTTCTGAGTTCTTGTCAAATAGAGAGTTTCCCCTCAAGGAATTTATGCTTCCAGGTTGATCAGGCAGTTGGATGTTGAATAGCTGATATGAAGTACATCTGGCATGGCCTCTTACACCCCAGGCCTCAGTTTCCTTACTTGTAAAGTGAAGGGATTGCATTAAAGGGCCTCTGAGGGTCCTTCCAGGCCTTGTTCTAGAATTGCCTGATAAAACCTCTCTTCCCTTTGAGTCTCAGGACCCCAGATGCCAATGTGGGATCCATCCTGTGGCTGGGGTGTGGTGTAAGATGGCAAAGGTGGATGGGGAGAAGCCAGCTGAGCTTAGAGTTTGAGTTGTCTGGAGGGACGAGAAAGGAGTGTTTGGGGGTGGGGGGAAGAGAGGAAGGAGGAAGCCGTAGGGTCAGCCATGAGGGTGGTGCTCCTGGGTACTGCCTGGCATCCATGTCCTGTGAGCTGGCAGACTCAGCCCAGCCCAGACCCTGCTCAGGTACCCTGGTATGCCTGACTGCCTGTTGTCAGGGGGCACGCCCTGTTTCCTTTTGTCACCTCCCTCCGGGCTCTTCTGGGGACAACTCTGGGTTTGACTCATTTGGGGTCAGAGAGCGAGAGCCTGGCGCAGCCTGTGGTTGGACCTCTGTCTGTACCCCCGTCTCTGCCCTGCTCTGGCTCCTTTGGGCTCTGTGGGGGCTCATCTCCTGCTCTAGTTTTGAGTCACCCAGGGCCCCGTTTCCTGTCTCTCCCTACAGACACAGAGGCTTGTCAGCTTTTCTCTTGGATTATGTTTCTCTAGATCAGTGGGAACGTAGATGGATAGATGGATGGAGAGACAGAGACACAAACAGAGAGAGGAATGGATGGATGGATAGAGATGGGGATGGATGGAGTGAACATTTATTAAGTGCTTGCTGTTTTCTAGGCACTGTGCTAAGTGCTGTTTGGATACAGAGACAAGTAGGCTGGGTTGTTCCTTCTCTCAGAAAACTTACGTCTTTTTAAAAAAAATTGTTTTTTTTGTTTTTGGCATTCACTGCCATAAGATTCTGAGTTCTAAATTTTCTCCCCCTCCCCAAGATGGTGTACAGTCTGATACAGGCTCTACACATACATTCATATTAAACCTGTTTTCACATTAGTCATGTTGTAAAGAAGAATTAGAACCAATGGGAGGAACCACGAGAGAGAAGGAAAAGCAAGCAGAAAAAGAGAGCCAGTGATCTGTTTGTTGTGTGCAGACTCCATCGTGCTTCCTTGGCATGTGGGTGGCATTTTGCATCACGAGTCTTTTGGTGTTGTCTGAGATCCTTGAGAGCTTAGATTCTAGGGGAGGGGAGCTGGGAGGGGTGGGAGGAGGAAGCCCCTGCTGAGAGAAGGAGTCATAGTAGAAGGGAAGGGAAGGGAGCTTGGCCTGGGACTTCAAGCATTGCCAGGAGAGTTTAAGATTGTCAGAGTATGGGTTTTTTTTTTTTGCCTTTTTTAAAAAGAGGGCAGTTGGGGTTAAGTGACTTGCCCAAGGTCATGCGGCCAATGGTTATGTTAAGTGTCTGAGGTCAGATTTGAACTCAGGTCCTCCTGACTCCAGGGCCGGTGCTCTATTCACTGTGCCACCTAGCCGCCTCTGAGAATATGTTTTTAAAGCAAGCACGTCTGTTGGGAGGACTTTTAAAAAGTGTTCCTTGATGCCCTCCGAGACCTACTTGTTGCCTGGACCTCGGCGTGCTCCCTGTCCCAACCTTGGTTCTCTTGGTTTCCCTTGGCCCCATATTCGGTCCATTGAGGGAGCCGCCACATTCCGCAGTTGTGTGAGATCCTAGAAGGTCGTAGGTGGGGAGCTGGAAGGGACTGTCCAGCTACCATGTCCACCCACCTCATTTCACAAGTGAGGAAACCGAGGCCTACAGAGGTTACCCGACTGCCCCAGGGCCACACGTGTCCAGTGTGAGCTTTCCCACCTCCAAGGCTGTGCCCTGGGCACCACTCCATGGATCCTTCGCTCCTTCCACAAACTGTTTAGTGCCTTCTCCATGCCACGCTCCGTGCTGGGTGTCGGGTTCAAAGACAAGCCAGTTAATCAGCAAGCATCCACTAAGCACTCATTATGTTTCGGGGATTGTGCTGGGCCCTGGAAATGCAAAGACAGAGTTAATAAATGAACAAGGATTTAAAATATTTTGTTTTCTTTATGTGACTTTTCAAAAATTCTGTCCCCTCCTCACAAGTAGAGAATTCAGAGAGCCTGCCCTGTGCCTGGCACTGCCTGGCGGTCTGGGGAAGCAAAGGCAGCTGTCCTGGCTCTTGAGGACACAGCTTGGGACGAGGCAGCTGCCATCTGCCTGTCTGTCCTGATGGCTTGGGGCAGCATCTGTCCCTGGACTGGTTCTCACAGCAGCCTTGGGAGGGGTAGCAGCCATATCGTGCTACCCCATTTTGCAGACTGAGGAGAGAGAACTACTGAGGTGAAGGGACCCGTCCAGCCCCTTAGTGGTCTGGGATTGGGCTCTTTGGATGCCCAGCCCAGGGGATTGGGCTGAGCCGTCTGTGGGTCTGTGTGTAACGGGTGGGATCTGGAGCCCTGAGTGGTAGCATTGTGTGTGTGCAAACACATATATGCGTGTGTACATATATATACAGGTAGGCGCATCATGTGAGTTATGTGTACATGTGTATGTAGATCTGTGTGAGTGAATGTGTGCACAGGTGTGTGAATGAGTGAATGCATGCATGCACACATGCATGTAAATTGGGTATGCACACACATGTGTGAATGCACTCATGAGAGCCTGTTGCATGCACACATTTGTGTTCATGTGTGCGTGAGGTAGACAAGCAAGTACACGTGCCTGTGTGAGTGTCGTGAGCATACGCACGCCTGTGTGTACATGTATGTGAGTATATGCACACATGTTTAGGCATGTGTACACATGTGTAAATGTGAGTGTGTATGTATGAATGAGCCTGTGTATGCCTGTGCACATGTGGATGTATGCATGTGTGTATGTGAACAGTGTGAGTATGCATGTGCCCTTGTATAGATGAGTTTCCTGGTGTGCATAGAAGTCTGTGTGTGCATGCACACATGTATGTGTACGTGTGTGTAAGCTTGTGTATGAATGCATTGTGTACGTATGTGCACGTGTGTGTATTTGCACTTGTGAGTACATATATGTGTATGTGTGCATGTATATGTGTGTTTATGTATACGTATAGTGTTTGTGTGTACATAAGTGAGCCCATGTGAGTGGCCGAATGCGTGAGTAAGCTGTGTGCGCCCAGCACACTCCATACAATCATCCTCAGGACTCGGTGCCCTGGGCTTGCACTGTGGTCCTCCTGGCTCTGCCGCCTGCCCACTGTGTGGACTCTATACCCTCTCTCTGGTCCCTCCCTGCCTCTTCCTTGTGCCGTGGGCCTCAGTTCCTCATCTGTAAGATAAGGGAGCTGGACCACACAGATCTCTGGAGGCCCTGCTGGCAGAGCTGAGCTGGTGGGATTCCATCTCTCGTGACCTTGGTCACTCTTTCCGGGCCTCAGTTTCCCCATCTGTCGAGTCTCTGATGCCCTGCCTTGGGCCTCTTCTTCCCAGCCATGCGGTGGTGGGCTTTAGGGGTCTGTGGTTGGCTCACAGGGCAGGAGCCCCGGGGAAGGGAAAAGGAAGCGCCGGTTGGAGGCTGTTTCCAGATTCAGAAGTGGTTTCACATCTTAGCCCTCTTCCTGGGGGCACGAGGGGGGGTCCTTAGGTTGTTGCCTTAGTTCTGGGTGCTGCTCCCACAGCCCATGTCCCCCATGACCTCCCCTCAGACTCCTGGCCCTTTTTTGCTGGGCCAGGGATGCATTCACCTCCCGGGGACTGCTCCTGGCAAGTGTTCGGGAAGAGCCATGCTGGGCTTCTGGGCTTGGGGAACCCCTGCTGAAGGCTCCACGCTATGGGAACAGAAGTGGGGTCAGCTGATGAGTATCTGTGGGGGTTTCCTGCTTTTCTGCTCTCCCCAGGACCTGGGCTTCTTACTGGGGTTGGCATCCCAAGGGGGGGGGATGGGAGTGCTCAGAACAGTAGCCTCAGGAGCTGGGAGACCAGCACCTTACTCCTCCGGGGGGGAGGGGCAGAGCTCCCTAGAGGAGAGGCCAGCGTTTCATGGTGGCGCCAGGGATGGGGAGGCAGCTGTCTGGTGGGACCACCAGACTACCTGTCTTCTCCTAAAGGTGCTTGGTGACTTGAGCTCCTGGCTCAGATCCAGTAAAGCCCAGAGTGAGAATTCTGGCCCTCAGGCCCCTTTGGAAGTATTCAGGGGTTCTTCCTGCCCTGCTTCTTCCTCGGGAGTCTGGTATGCTGGGAGGCTGCTGGAGGCTGATGGACAGTGAGGGCTGGGACAGTGGAAGGTGCCCGCCTAGGCAGGGGGCAGCCCCAGGGGACTGGCGGGGGGGGGGGTGTGTGGCCTTCCTCTTCGGAGTCATTGTAGCCTCTCTTATCTGTCTGGTGAGGGACTGGACGAGTCCTCCTGTCTCCAGGTCTTTGGTCCTGTCTATAACGAAGTGTGGAGCCTCTCTGGTTTCAAGGGAAACGTGAGACGCACAGATTTAGAGACATCTCCGTCCCACGTGTTTACGTGAACTATTTGTGCCTGGCCTGGGGGAGAGCCTTCGGGCACCTGTGGGTCTGACCAGCCAGTTGGATGCCGTACCTGAACCCCAGCACAGTGATGGCACTTTGGTCTTCTTTTAGCACGAAGGACGACAACCAACCGATCACTTCTCTGGGTCTCAGTTTCCCCATCTGTAAATTAGGGGGTTGGACTAGGTGACCCGAGATTCCTTCTGGCTCAGAACCTACAAGCCCATGAGCATTGAACTCAAGTCAGCCAGCTAGCGTTCTATAAAGCTTGCTCTGTTCCGGGCACTGAGCTCAGCGCTAGCTGTAGCAGTAGGTCCTCATTGATTCACTGAAGTACCCACCTGTGAACGCTTACTGCACCACCCTAGGCAAGTCACTTCCCTTCTCTGGGGCTCAGCTTCCTCATCCCTCTCCCCCCCTCCCCCTTTCCTTTGCGGGTTTGGAGCACGACCTGTTTTGTGCATTGGTCAGTTTGTTGGTTACTTGTGCTGAACTGATTTTTTCTCTTCTTATTTGTTAAAAGGGACCAACCAGTATTAAGTGCCTGCTGTGTGCCAGACCCTGGGGGGGGGGGGGGCGGTGTCGCTGACTGACATACTGGCTAGGAGAGGGATTTATTAAGAAATGAAGGATATGTGAAAAGAAAATTGTGAATGTGAAAAAGAAAAAAAAAATTTTAAGAGAATTTACAAAGGCTGGAGTAAAAAGAAATGAGCAAGCAAAACCAGCCAGCTCCATGAAGTGTCAGAGGGCACAAGTCAGAAGGCCTGGGTTCAGATCCTCCCGACACAAACGGCTTTGTGACCTTACCTTGGTATCTGAGGAGCCTCCTGAGATTACAGGTGGCTGAGCCCATGCCCACCAGTCCTGGGAGGGGACGTCCACCTGAGGCTGGAATTTTTAAGGGGGGGCCCCACACATGTTCCCAAATGTAGGGTAGCAGCCCCCTGTGAGAGCCTGTAGAAGGAAGCTCATCCAGTGCTAGGGTTTTAGAGCCGCAGGGGTCCTGTTTTAGGGACATGGCATTGCGTTTAATTCTAGCAGCTGGAGTCTCAGCGTCCTGGTTCATGGTCAGCCACAGGGAGTGCTTTCCCTGCTCTCCTTCTTGCCCCTTCACCCACTAGCAGGCTGGGTCTGATAGTCCCTCGATCCCCAACCCCCAGAGTGCTCAGCAGACCTTCTGCCTGGGCGTGTGGAAGGAGTCACACACCCTTTGCACCCTGGCCCTGGTGCTGGACCCTGCACCTCTTAGGCTGCTTGTCCTGGGCCTTGGTTTCCTCATTTGTAAAAGGATGAAAAAAAGCTTGTCCCGATGAATAACTCCAATGCAGTCACTCTCAGCCGGAGCCTTCTCTGGTCTCTCCAATCTCTTTCCCATTGGAAATAGTGTAATTCTGATTTCTTTTAGGGCACCATTGGGTATCTTAATGAGTTTCCTCCTCTCCCAAGGGTTTGATCATCTCAGAACAGCAGATAAAGCTGTCCCAGCTGTTTGTTTTTAGGTAGGGTTGGAAGGAAGAGGGAAGAAGGGTGAGGGGGAGAGAGGGAGAGGGTGGAGGTGAGAGAGACACATTCCTTTCCTTCCCTGGCCTCTCCTTCTGAAACGCCATTGGAACAGCAGGTTACATTAGTAAAAGGCGGGTGATACCTTGAAGGAAAAGCCTGTGATTGGTCCCGACCCTGTGTTTTCCCACTGAGATCCCAGGGGGCATTTCTGGACGTGGCCCTGCATGGGGCCCCGAGGCTTATTGGGGATGAGGGTTTGGTGTCTCCTCTTTTCCCTCTTTCTTTTTAGTGGGGCTGGGGAGGAAGGGTGAGCCATCGTGATGCTGAAAAGGGGGGCATTGCAATGTCTTAAAATGCAGAGAAGGGAGGTCGGAAGGAAGCCCAGATGGGCAGGAGGCAGGTAGGACAGAACGTGTGCATTCATTAAGTGCTTTAAAAAAGCAGGAGGCGTGAAGAAGAAATGTACAGGTTCTGCTGGGTGTTCGGTACTGCCTCCGGTGCTCAGCTCAGCCCATTCTACAGATGAGGAAACTGAGGCCCAGAAGGGTGAATGATCCTGGGGGCTCTTGTTTGGCTTCAGAGCCGGGCTCCTTCTGCTGTGCCCTGTGGGCCCCCCCCTCTTCTTCTCTCTCCTCTTATCCCTCCCTGGGGGTGCCTGGGGCCCGAGGAGCATTAGCCTGGGCCAGGGGCGGAGGCCTCCTCCCCAGACACAGACCCCCCCACTGCGTTACACTTTGTCTGGGAAAGAAGGCCGGGGCAGCTGAGGCCCAGCCAGGGAACAGCTAATCCCCCAGCTTCTCATGAGGTCAGAGGTCAGCGAGGGGAAAGGGTCTCCCGTGCCAGAAGACGGCCCTGAAGCCCTTCTGCTCCTCACTGCTGGGACCTTCCTCAGAAGGATGGAAAGGAGCCGGCTGTGCTGGGCACCCTCTAAGCGCTTCACAGGGACGTGTCTCATTGGATTCTCCCAGCATCCCTGGGAGGGGGGTGCTCTCATTGTCCCCGTTTTCACGTTCAGTTGTGTCTGACGCTCTGTGACCCCATTTGGGGTTTTCTTGGCAGAGATCCTGGAGGGGTTTGCATTTCCTTCTCCAGATCATTTTACAGATGAGGAAACTGAGTCAAGCAAGGATAAGTGACTTGCCCAGGGTATCCTAGCTAGGACCAAAGACCAAATCTGAGCGCTGATCTTCTTGCCTGCAGATCCAGCACTCCATCCCCTGTGCCTTGGGTGTCCCCTTTGGGGTTTTATTTGTCTTGACAGGGATGACTAACTTCCTTTTCCTGGACTTGCCATCCTCCTCTTCTCCCTGCTCCTAGCCACACTCCTGTGTCTCTTAGGTGCATCCTTGAGAGTTCAGACCTCACAGCATTGTTGCTCTGGAGGGCAAAGGGGCCTCTGAGGCCGCAGGCCAGCCCCCTGATTGTAGGCATGAGGAAGTGGAGCCCCAGAGGGTTAAGTACCTCCCCTCACTGTCTTTCTTTCTGAAGCTTATTATTGCCAGGTCCTCCAGCCAGCTTTCTTACAGCATTCCATATCACGTTACTGACTCATGCTGGGCTTGCTTTCCACCTGGACCCCCAGATCTTTTTCATAACAACTACTGTCAGAAAGGAAGGGTAATAGCACACTGGAGTTGGAAAGGGCTGTTGGAAGGCATTGAGTGCATCCTGCTGCCCAAGCGGGGTCCCCCTGGCATGGAGGCTGTGACAGGCAGGCCTCCAGCCCATCCTGTTACTGGTTGGTGCTAGTTTTTATCGAGTTTTCCCTCATTTTGGATTGAAGGCTGGGCCTCTTGGGTGACACACCAGAAGCCTAATCCCTTCCCTACACAGCAGCCCTTCCCATACCTGACGACAGCCTTCATGTTCTTTGGGAGACCCTTTTCTTCAGGTTACCGGCCCTCCTGGGTGTGCAGGGAGGCAGGGGCTGGAACACTCTGGTCAGAGTGTGGTGCATGCAAGCTCTCCTTCCCCTGGTGCTGAGAGCCAATAATGCTGGCATGGACCATGCAGGGGGTAGCTGCTTTCCCCCCATATATCTATGATTGGTGGGCTTTTGGGGGTAGGATGGGGGGAGGAATGTAGTGTTACTGGTAGCTGAGTCAGAGGCCCAGCTGCAAGGCAAGGAGAGAGGCCTGCAACAATGAATACCTTGTCCCCGGGCTTGGATCCTGGCCCCATGGGAGAGAAATCTTGGTGAACTCTTCCTTGGCTCAGTGGCTGGCATCAGCCGCCCACCCCATACCCCCCACCTGGACTGGGGGGCCCAGGAGGCTCAGCCTCACCATCCGTCAGAGCTGCCCACGCAGGTGTTGTCCTTGGCCAGCAGATAGCCTCTGATGCCTTCTCCTTTGATATCCTGGGGGATCTTCTAGCATGAGCTGAGGCATTAGTGTGCAAGTCCTCTGTGTCACAGCCACATCAGTCTTCATAAAAGCAGCAGGAGCCAGCGTTGTAAAGCACTTCGAGGTTTCCAAAGCACTTTGCATACACCCCATTGGATCCTCCCAGTGACCCTTGTAGGAAGGCGCTATCATGACCCCCATTTTACAGATGAGGAAACTTGAGGTACAGAGATTTGACCTGTTGAAGGTCCCGGCAAGGGCCTGAAGCAGGATTCCTGCCCTGCTTCCTGATCCACTTTGTCCTTCCTAGAGTCGACTCTGTCCCTCCACATGGCACTGGCAGGTGAGAGCCAGACCCGCGTCTTCCGCACCTCCTCGACCTGCATCAGCACTCTAGAGCTGGGCTACCCCTTCCTCACCGTTCACCCAGCTCTCCTGTTTTATGGATGAGGAAACTGAGGCCTAGGGAGTAGTGGCTTGTTGACGGTGTCACCACCCAGGTGGTGTCAGCTGAGATTTGACACTACATCCCTTTTTGACAGATGGACCCCAGGCTCCAAGGAGTAAGGGGCTTGACAAAGGTCAAGTGGCCCCAGAAAGAGAGAAGCAATCTCTACCCTGTCCCTCTTTTCCTCAGTCAGTCAACAAGCATTTATTGAGTGCCTACTGTGGGCCAGGCACTGGGCTGGGCACTGGGGATACAAAGCCTGGGGAGGGGGAACCCCAGAACAAAACCCAACAGCACCCAGTATCTGTCTCTGTCCTCCAGGGGCTTCTGTTCCATTGGGTGGAGACAACACAGGCAAATACAAAGAGACCCAGTGCAGATAAATCGGGGAGAAGTTGGGGAGAAGCCCCTGCAGGAAAGCCATCGCCCTCTGGACTGTGCCTTGAGCCAAGAGGGAGAGCGGCCTGGCTCCTGCAGGAAGGTGCTGCGCCACTGCACAGAGGAAGGGAGCTGAGGCCCAGGGGCGATGAGGAGGAGGAGGAAGCAGGCCCAGAGGGCTCCCCCCTCTTGGCCTCCAGGCACCAGGTGACCAGACACAAAGTTATGTGAGGATCCAAGGAGATGACATCTGCAGACCTCGGCGCTGCGTCCACGTGCCAGTGCTGTTTGTGGTTATTATTAATGAGAACTAGCTGTCGCAGAGCGCCTCGAGGTTTGGTGGGCCCTGGGCAGGTGCTCTCTCTTGTGGTCCTCACAACCACCCTAGGAGCTTGGTGCCTTTGGCCCCATTTTACGGATGAGGAGACTGAGTCTGAGAGAGATGGAAGGGCTTGCGCAGGGTCACACAGCGAGCCAGTGTCTATCTGGGCTGGGATTTGAACCCTGATCTCCCTGATGTCGACTGCATCTGCCCATCCAGGAGCTGCTTGTCTCTTGGAGTCTTTGTTGATGACAACCCTGCCCACCCTTTGGAGCCCAGCTCAGATGACGTCCCCTCCAGGAAAGCCTCCCAGATCCCTTCTCTGGGCAGCTCGCTCAGGCCCCTAACCCTCCGGGATACTTACTCACAGTTACGGCAGTCATGCCCTACCTGCTGCGGCTGCTCCAGGTGACCTTGGCCTGGTCATCTCACTTCCCTTGGCCTCAGTTTCCTTTTCTGTAGATTGGGAAGGTGGGGGTGGGTGCCGCCCATGATTGTCTGGGAGGCCCTTCTGTCATCCTGTGGTTTAGACACTGGACCAGAGGGGATCATTGTTGATCTGTGCTCTGTCCCCTCCACATGGTGAGAAGCAGGTGCCTGGTGAGGTTGGTGCCTTCTCAACATCTTTCTGTCTCAGTGCCCTGTGTAGAGTGCCCAGGCCTCCAGTGCCTGCCCCCGGGTCCTCCAGGCAGTGCGTAGTGTAAGCCCAGGTCCTGTGCCAAGGCCAGGTCTCTAAACACTGTGCTGCACAGCCTTTCCATGTAATAAGCCATTGTTGAAGCTTCACTTGGGAAACATAAGGTGCCAGGATATTGATGCCAGGTGCTAGGGACAGAGAGGGACAAGTGAAACACCACCTGCCCTCCAGGAGCTTGCCTTCTAAGGGAGAGAGGGGAGAAATAATGCCTACTTATGTAAATGGACCTGAAATTAGCTCTCCCACACCAGGTTTGGTGAGATATGACCTGCACCCCAAGGGCACTGTGGGCCGTCGTCCAGGGCACCTGGCCCTGGGTTGTGATGCATGGGCAGGGGTCCTGCCTGCAGTGACTTGGGGTGCCCCCTGCTCAGGCTTAGGGTCCCTGGACTTTCACTGGGCTTTAGCCCTCAGTCTGGGAAGGCCTGCTAGACCCCTGCTCAACACCCTGCTTGTAGACACCCAAAGTAAAATTCGTAGGAGTATAAGGGAACCGATTCTATTAAAATGGGATTATCTCAGTGTTTAAAAAAACAGCTTCATGGGTCTGAGGTTTAAGCAAACAGGGTTTCTCATGGGGATGCTGGTGGTTCAGCCCCTATCCTTCTTTCCAACTGGGGTAAAGTTTTCAGAAGCACACTGGCTTTGGTGTCTGAGGATATGAGTTCAAAATCTGGCCCCTTCCACCCTGTGACTTTGGGTAAGCCACTTAGCATCCTCTGCCTCCTGCATGACTTCTGCGGCCCTTCTGGCTCTAAATCCAAGGCCTGGGGTCCCTGCCATCACCTGTTCTCACACACAGGAACACAGCATAGCTGGGGTTTGAACCCGGATTGCCTGCGTCAGAATCTGGTGCCCTTAGCACATGGGGCTGGAGACCTGTGTGCTTGGCTTGGAGGCAGGGAGACTGAGGGGGCACACCTCTGATCTCTCTTGTCTCTAAAATGGGGGGGCTATACTATTGTGCTATGAGAAATGGGGAGGAGATGGTCTTTATATTCACCTGGAGAGGCTTATACACACTGATGCTGAGTGAGAAGAGCAGAACCAGGAAAAACTTGTACACAATCACAGACACAACGTATGTGTGACGACCGACTTTGATAAACTGGACTCTTCTCAGCAATGCACAGCTGTAAGACAACTCTACCAGTCTCAGGATGGAAGGAGATGTCTACATTCAGAGAAAGATCTAGAAAGACCAGAGTTTAAATGGAGACTGAAGCAATCTACGTGCTGTCGCTCTTTTCCATGTTTGGTTCTGTCTCTTCTTTCCCATTGTCCACTCCATTGGTCACAACTCTTCTATACAACCAGACTAATGTCCAGTGTGAAAGTATTTGCAGATCCTATACATGATTGCATGCCGCCATGGGGTGGGGGAGAGAAGGAGGGGAGAGAAAAATCTGAAACTCAAGGGACTGTGGAACTGAATCTTATAAACTAAAAGTAGACAAACAAGTCAGTAAAAAAAAAAAAATTTTTTTTAAAGTGGCTCACAACCGGGGAGACCCAGGTTCAGATGTGACCTCAGATGCGTTGTGTGGCCCTGGCTGGGGACGCCTCTTCCCCACGTCTGCCTCTGTTCTCCGTTCTGTAAGGCGGGCAGAGTGTTGGCACCGGCCTCCCAGGCTTTGTGTGAGAGTGAAAGCAGAGTGATATTTGTAAAGCGGTTTGGGCACCTTCCACGTGCCAGATCAGTAATAACCGTTACTTTTGTTCCCTGTTACCAGCTGAAGCAGAGGCATCAGGTGGGCAGCCTCAGGCCCCCGGGGTACTCCTGGGGGTGGTACCCACCGGGTGAAAATGTGGTTGGGAAACACTTGGCAGAATAAATAAAAAGAAGCCAGAGCCTCGGTCTGCAGACCCCCAGGGTCCATTGCTGGTGGCTCCTCGGTTTCTCGTAGCCCTTTTGTGTTTGGGGCTCGAGGGCCTGAGTGTGAGTCTCCGCTTGGGGATGCCCCTCCTGGGGGCCTCCGCAGCAGGTTTCCTTTTTCTCCTGGTCCCCTGAGTGCCCATCCCTGGGAGATGCTCCATGGGCTTTCCCGGGCTGATCCCTCGTGGCTGTGACCCCGCCATTGACCCTCCCTGGGTGTCCGGCCCTCTTCTCTGACCTGGGGCTTTGTCCGGATGACCTCCACAACCTCTTTCACCCACTGGCCTTGATTCTTTGACCCTCCCCCAAGGACCAGGATTGTGCCTCTATAACTGGCTTGGCAAACGTCAATGCCAGGCACTGTGAAGACAGCGGCGCTCCCATTCCTAATGTCCCCACCGATAGCTAGCGTTTTGCGGCGCTTTCAAGTTTGCAGAGCTCTTCTTAAAATAATAATAATAATAAATAACAGTGCTAACATGTATAGAGGGTAACCTTACGTGTGCTAAGCAGGCACTGTGCTACATGCTTTACAGTGATCTCATTTGGTCCTCACAGCACCCTTGGGAAGGACATACTGTTCTTATCCCCATTTCACAGAGCAAAAGACTGAGGCAGAAAGCAGTGCCATGTCTTGCCAGCATCACAGCCAGTGGGAGTTGGGGGTCCTCCTGACTCCCGGTTACCCCTGTGCCCTGTGGTGCCCCTGGGCTCCCGTGGTGGGTACTCAGCTTTTGGCTATGGCCGTGGTTGTGGCTGCCAGCCCCCATGCTCTTTCCTGTTGTGTCTGCAGCTGGGCAAGGAGGGGGGCCCAGGAAGGAACCGTGAATCACCTGTGGGGAAAGACTTCCCGCAAGCACACACGAAGTTCCGAGGGAGTTTTATGGAGGTGATTTTAAAAGCTACATTGACTCCCAGCTGCATCAGCAGTGGGCTGGGGGCAGGGGGAGGCAGGGAAGAACCTGCCGCAGGGGTCTGCTGCATGGAGGCCAGAGGAGCCTGCAGGAGAGGCGGCTTGGGCCTGCCTCGGGGGAAGGCAGCGTCCTGACCCTGCCCTGGGCCGGCCTGCTGGGCTTCAGGACTCGGCTCAGGTGTGTGAGAGAGATGTACAGCAAAAGGGCAGTGAATGTTTAACAACCAGCTCTTGGTGGGCAGTCCCCACCATAGACTTTTAAGTTTAATTTGCATCCCAAGTATTTTCTGCACCACGTTCTTAAGTCTAGATGTCCACAGAACAAGAAACAACCCCTTCTTTGTTGAATTTGTTAAAAGCTTTCTCAGATGTGAACGTTCATCCTGGAAATTTAACCGTCAGCTCCCAGAGCCGTAAGAGCTGGCTCCGGCACTGGCTGATCATCCCCCTCAGCTGCTAGTCCCTGGGTAGAACAGCACAGGGATGCAGTCAGTAATCTCTGTCCTCAGGGAGCTTTCTCCCTGCTGGGACTCAGACCCGGAGTAAGAACATACCAGAAGTAGTCCTTTAAAGAGAGGGAGCCAGCCCTGAACATCTGGGCGGAACCAGGGAGTGCCTGACATGACTTCTGTGGGCCTCAGTTTCCTTTTTCTGTCACTGAGGAGGGTGTATTCCCAGATCTCCAGGGTCCCCCTCCTAGTCCAAATCTGTGATCTCGGAGGAGGAGGGCCAAGCGCTAGTAAGTCTGTTACTTATTATTATTATTAAGTGTGCTAGCAAGTATATTAGGTTCCTACTCTGTGTTGGGCACCATGCCAGGCAGCTTCCAGGTCTGATCTCATTTGGTGCTCCCAAGAACCCTGGGAGGGAAGCGCTGCGATGAGCCTCATGTTTTAGTCGAGACCACGGCAGATGTGAATTAAGTGGCTTGTCCGGTGCCGTACCACCAGTGAGTGTCTAAGGCTGCATTTGAACTCGGGTCTTCTTATTCCAGGCTTAGCACTCTCTCTGCTGCCCTACCTAGCTTTTGCAGGTAGGGAAACTGAGGCCCAGATAGGTGCGATGATTTATCCCTGTCACACAAACCTGACAGTCTGTCAACTAGCATAGTACCCAGCCAGACTTTGTAGCATGGCCCTAATAGCCATGTTTTCCATACCCGGTCACACTGCCCTTCTGCCCGTGTTCTCCCGTTCTCCGGTCCAAGGTTCTCTTCTCTTCATCCCAGCACCTGGGTCGCAGGATCTGCCCACCCCACCTGGCTGCTGGCTTCACGCCCCACAGCCTCCGTTCCCAGGGCCCTCATTCCCCAGCAGCCCCTGTTTCTCAGGGATAACCATGTTGTCAGGAGGGGCCCTGCTGTTGCCATCATTTTCCCACGGGAAGAGAATTTGGCTTTTCTCATTATTGTTTTCTTTCCTGCCTGTTTGTCTTTTCCAGAGAGAGAGAGAGAGAGAGATGGAGGAGAATTTTCCTTTTGGCAGTGAGAGGTGTTTGTAATTTTTTTTTAACCGTTTGTGTGTGAGTGGAAGAGAGAGAGAGATCTGAGAGCTGGCCTACTTTGTCAATTAGACCTCCCTTTTTTGTGCCTCACCACTCGTTAAATATTTAATGAGGACCTACTATGTGCAGGTCACTTGCCATTTATTCATCTGTAAAAATAAAGGTGCTTAGATCACCTTGAAGGCCCTTTCTGACTCTAGATCTGTGGTCCTCTGTGCCTAGACCTTTGGGGAAGAAGGGTGAAAATAGCAGAAGACATCCTAACGCACCATCCCCTATGTATGGGACAATACCAGGTGCTTGGACTTTTTTCCCTCTCTTTTGAGTCTCCCAGGAGCACTGGGAGGGAGGGATGGGCTTCTTGTTCCTGATCGGGGCCAAGCCCCGTGAGGGCAGGGACTTTTGTATTCCCCAAAACTAGTACAGTGCCTGGCTCATGGGGAGTGCTTAATGGAGCCCTGTTGATTATTGGAAAATGATTCCTGTTTTTCAGACAGGAAACTGAGGTTCGAGAAGTTTAGTTTCTTACCCAGCGTCATGTGACAGAGAGATAAGTGCCAGAGGGTAGACCAGGGCCCAGAACTTTTTTGTAGGCGTTGTTGTTGTTGCTAAGGATGGCCAAGGCCCCCACCTCCCCCCATCCTCTTTTCCTCTGTAACAAAAGCTTTAAAACAGAAGATTAAAGCAGTTTAGTAAAGTCGTCTCCCCCCCCCCCCCGCAGTGACTGTGTTTGAGGGTGGCATTGATCACCCAAATCCTCTCACTTAGAATTTGAATCCCTCCAGATGTGTGTTCCCTGTGTCCTGGGCCCTTATCTCCAAGAGACCTTAATCTAGTCACCTAACCATGGCAGGTCTCATATTCTGAATCTTGTAAACTAAAAGTAAATAAACAAATCAATTAATAAAAAAATAATAATAATTAAAAAATAAAAAGATGTACAGGACCTTGGAGGTCTAGCTCTGTCGTTGTGGGACCCTGTGGTCTTGTGCTGAGAAGCCTCCCCCTTCAGTGGGGTGTTTCTGCAGGGAGCTGTGGGGCCCATACCCTCCCTCCCACCATGGTGAGCACAGTCAGTACACTTGGGGCCATTTACAGATGTCTTCCTTTGCTGCACCATCCTCGTCACCATCCTCATCGTATGTGTTTGTAGCACATCAGGTCTGTTTTGGTAGCACACAGTAGCTGTTTAATAAATGCTGGCTGGCTGACTAGACGGGTAGCGCAGTTGGCTTCGCTGTCCCAGGCTCCTTTTCTGTATCTATCTTCTGTGCGTCCTAGGCTCTGAGACCCTCAAAGGCAGCTCCCAAGGCCCCCCAGCCCTGTCTTCTCCACGGTAGACCTTGCCAGTCCCTCCCAGCTCTCCTCCTTCCGCCTGGACTCAAAGCTGCCCATGGTCTTGGGAGCCGTCCTCAGGGTTCCTGAGTTGCTCAGCGTGTCTTGTGCTCCTTCATTTCTGCCTCTGATACTCTGGGCACTAGGAAGCCTGACTCTCCCTCCTTTAGTGCCCAGACCAAATCATCCCTGACCTCTGTCTCCACCATTAGACTGCAAGCCCCTTGAGAGCAGGGACTGTGCACTGCCTTTTTTTGTATCCCCAGTACTTAGTAGGTGCTCTAACAAATGCTTACCAGCCAACTTCCTTTTAGACACTCTGGGCCTTTCCCCTTCTCAGCTTCCACTGGTGGCCTTGAGGCTCCGTCAGTTGTCCAGGCCTCTTCTGAGCTTTGTCCTCCCCATCTCTGAAAAGAGACAGTCCTGCTTGAAGTGGTTCAGCCCCCTGCCCTGCTCCTTCATTGTTGGGAGCTGTTTCTGCACCCCAGGTGAGGTTTGAGAC
>CM053587.1:325593093-325607218 GCA_028646515.1 Pseudochirops corinnae | reverse complement strand
GCCCCTTGGGAACTCCAGGCTATCCGGGTTAAGTAGCTGGCTAAAGGTCACCTGGCTGGTGGCTTTCTTGCAAGAGGCCAGCTTTGGGAGCCAGGCCCCTTTCGGGGCACTTTGCTCAGGGGCTAGAGGGGCTTGTGCATTCTTCACCTCCCCCCTTACTGGGGACAGGAGCTGGTACTGCTCTTCTGACCCCTTGGGGGAAGTGTGGCTATGTTGGCTCTTCCCCTAGCCCAGGGAGGCCTGGGTGTGCTCATTGGTGACAGTAGAGGCACTCACAAAGTAGCCATGAGGCCTGGGTTCTAGTCTTGGCCTGGCCACCTTCTCACTGGGTTCTGACTGTCCTTTGAGGGCTTGTGTCTCAGCTTCCTCTAGGGCTGGATCATCAAGGCCAGTTCTCCCATTTCATAGATAAGGAGACTGAGCCTCAGAGAGGTTCATTCAATGACTTGCCCGACATCCCACTGGCAGGATCTGCAGTGGGGTTTGAACCCTGGTCTTTCTGGCAATGCTGCCTGTGCTCTTAGGCCCTGGCCTTTGGCCTCTCTTGGCTATCTCCCTCCCACTGGCATCTTTGTCCCCCAGTCCTTATGTGTCTTGCTGTGACAGCCCCGCCTACCCTGATCTCTCTCTCTGGCCCAGTTGCTGCCATTACTGATGAAACTCTCAGGGTTATATGATCAATGAGAGCTGCATCCTCTACCCTGGGCTCCCTCTCCTGCTGGCCCATGGCCAAGCCCTGCTCGGGGTGACAGATGGAAGGTGGAGGTGTGTGAGGGGCCAGGGAGCACACTTAGTAGGGCTGGTGTGGCGAGGGTCTGGGGAGAGCACTTAGTAGGGCTGGTGTGGTGAGGGGCTGGAGAGAGCACTTAGTAGGGCTGTTGTGGTGAGGAGCCGGGGAGGACACTTAGTAGGGCTGGTGTGGTGAGGGGCTGGAAAGAGCACTTAGTAGGGCTGGTGTGGTGAGGGGCCAGGGGGTGTGCACTTAGTAGGGCTGATGTGTATCTATGGACGTTGCCCACTCTGGGTCTGGGGACTCTCTAGACAGCACCTCAGAGCAGGTGAGGAAATTGAGGTGTGTGGAAGGGATGCACACTGTGGTGTGATGACTGGGGCACTGGACCTTAGAGCCAGGAAGGCCTTGGTTCAAATCCTGCTTCAGCTGCACTGGCGCCTCTTTTCTTCCATTTCCTCAGCCATCGGGTGGGGGGGCTGGACTGCAAGGCCCTAATTCCCATCCAGCTAGTTCTCCATGCATAGTGGCTGAGGTGGGATATGAACGCAGGGCTCTGGGGCCCCATTTGGCCTGCTTTGGGCTCCTTGTATCACACACTAACCCTTGATCTTCCCAACTCTTCTTGTAGGACGTGGGTCTCCTGGAGTATCAGCACCACTCCCGGGAGTATGCCCCCCACCTGTCCCCCGGATCTGTCATCCAGCCCCAGCGGAGGCGGCCGTCCCTGCTGTCTGAGTTCCAGCCAGGGAATGAGAGGTGAGGAGCCGGGGTTGCTGGGGGCGGGGACAGGCTTCTGGGGGGCTCCCCTGCTGGGCCAGACGGGACCCCAGGCCCTGAGATCTGGAGCCTTAGGGAGCTGCTCACGGTGTCTGGACTCCAGCCCATGAGTCTGGAAACTGTGGAGGAAACTGAGTCTTGGGAGAAATGTGCAGGGGGACAGAGTAGGGCTGGGGCTCATGGGGATCCTGCTGAGCTGCTCGCTGGCCTGGAGGGTGCTGGAGCCTGAGGAGGAGTACGTCGAGGAGGCCTCCTGCCAAGCCTGCGCCCTTCATCTGGATGAGGACGCTGAGGCCCACAGAAGGGAGAGGGCTTTTGCCAGCGTCTGAGGCGGCATTTGTGCCCCGGTTTTCTCATCTCCAAGTTCAGTTCAGATCCAGCTTCAGACGCTTGGTGGCTGGGTGACCCTGGGCAAGTCACGTAGCATCTGCCTGCCTTGGTTTCCTCTAGAGCAGCAGCCTCAAAGAATTGTTGTGAGGACCTGGTGCCATGTGTCAGAGTGCTTAGCGCACAGGGGCTGGTGTACAGTAGGTGCCTTAGAGACGCTTCTTCCCCTTCCCCCCATCCCCTACACTGTGCTGGGAAAGCCTCCAGAGGGGCCAGGGCCACTCTGGCCCCTTCCCTGCCCAGCAGTCCCCGGCCGCCTGCGCCTGCAGATCAGGCCTCTTCCTGGGAGCCCCAGGAGGTGGTGGCCATGCCAGCATGACCATCTCCCTGAGGGGAGGTCAGGGGCCTCGGCAGGAGGCAGAGCCTGAGATCCGTCCAGCCCCTGGGTAACCCGTCTCCGGCCTCTACCCCTCTGAGCCTTCCCGGGAGCACAGGCCAGAGGTCAGGGGTGCCCTGGCTTTGCTGCCTCTGGATTCTCCCCTGACGCTAGGCACCGTCTCGCCTCTGGGCTCAGTTTTCTCATCAGCACAGTGCTGGGGTCGGCCTCACCAGCCCAGCCCTTCCAGCTCTGGGTCTGACCTTTATGTGAGTGTGATGGGGGTGTGGGAAGGGGCTTTGGTCCCAGAAGTGAGGATGCTGAGCAGACCTCCTTGGCTCCTCCTCTGATTCCTGGGGTCAAAGGAGCACGGTCTGATGCCTTTGCTGGGCACCTGTGCCCTGAATCTCACAGCCGCAGGGGATCTCAGGGACCAGCTTGTCCATTGCTTCCCACCGGCCCCTGCTGCTGGGGGGCTTCCCAGGAGTAGCTCCTTCCTCTCCGGTCTCCGGCTGTGCTGCGGCCTAGGAGCCTCCCCCATATTCACCACCCACTGAAAGGCTGCTCAGAGCACTTTGGAGACCCCGGCTCCTCATTTGTGAAATGAGAGGGACGACCTTTAGTCACTGCTGGCTCTAGATCAGGGGAGGGGGTAAAGATGGGTCTTGGATTTCCCTTCATGAGAAAGTACCTCCCCTGATGCAGGTCAGCATCTTCTTCAGCGTTCATCCCAGTTTGCGTGAAGGATGCCCTTGAATCCAGGGCCTCCTAACTCTGAGGCCGGCTCTCTTGCCTCTTGGTCACTCTACTTCTTAATCTGTGGTTCTATAAAATTGGTCTCTGGGGCTTCCGCTCTGTCTTTTGGGGCCAGGCTGTTCCCCGCTGCCCATGGTGGCGGCACATCCCTCCCGAGCCTCCAGACTCCACCTTCCTGGCTCCTCTGACCAGCCCTCCCATGGCCTCTTCTGGGGGCTGCTCCCCAGGAGGGCTGGCCCTGGGGTGTGTGCTGGGGGAGCCCCTGGAACCTCTGGGGGAGGGGGAGAGGCAGAGGAGGAGGTGGGAGGATTGGGGGCCTAACTCCCAGCTTTGCAGGGCCTTTGGCTTCTCACTTAGCAGCAGTTAAAGTATAGAGGTCATCCAGCGCTAATGGAAGGTGTGCTCCTTGGTCACTAATGACCTTCGGTGCGTACTGACCAGCTACCAGACAGACCCAGGCCCCAAGGGGAGGACTGCCCATTATGGCCTCAGCAGCTGTGAAGCCGTTGGCGGGGAAGAGGAAGGAGTGGTGAGGCTGCCCTGCCCCTGGGCGTGTCTGCCCATCACACTGTGTGTCCGTCTGTCCTGGCTCTGTGTGTCCATCTGTCCTGGTGCTGTGTGTCTGTCTGTCCCAGCGCTGTGTGTCCATCTGTCCTCGCTCAGTGCGTCTGCCCATCACGCTGACGTTTTTGGTCCCTGCGTTGTCGTCTGTCAGTATTCCTCCTCCCTCTGAACACCAGTGTTTTATCTGCCTGTCCAGGTGGGCTTTGTCTGGGGGTCACCTGGTGCTGCCCGTCTGATGTAATCTGCGGGCAGGATGGGAGAGCCTGCGGCACGTGGAGCCTTGTGCCACCTCCCTTCAGTCTCTCTGGGAGCTGGAAGGAGTGAAGGAATGGAAAAGAACCCGGAGCTTGGCTGCCTTCCCTGCCCTGGCATCGGGGGAGGGCGAGAGGGAGGAGGAGGAAGGGAGGGGCCCCTCCCAAGCTATGAAAAGCTGGGCAAGATGTGAGCCCTCCAGCCTTGTTTTTTCCCAAAATTAATGTGGGAAAATAGCGATTGAAAGGAGCAGCTGGGGGCAGCTGGGCTTCGGTTTCCTGTGTCAGAGGAGATTTTCTTACAAACATATTTTTGGTGGTGCCTGGGAGGGCGGGTGTTGTCCTAGAGCTCGCCCCCTCTGCACAGCCTGTGTGAGCCAGAAGCCCTCTCTGTGCCTGGGAGGGGAGCAGCTGGTGTGTGCAAGGAGTGCCGGGCCTGAGCTCGGGGGCCTCCTGATGCTTCCTTCCCCAGGCCTCAGTTTGCTCATCTGTGGACAGAAGAGATAGATGCCCCTGGCTCTCTCTGGGGTCTTGAAGTCCAAGACTCTGAGAAATGGGTGGCCTGTGAGGGAGGGCCAAGGTCAGGGTGTCAGGGTGTTCCACAGCTGTCAGCAGCCTCTGGGATTCTCCAGAAAGACTAGAACGGGAAGGTCTGTGGGGATGGTCTCCCATGCATCCCTCATCCTCTCCTCCCTCCCCTGCCCCAGGCACAGAGAGGAACCACAGCCAGGGACCTTCCCGAGCGGTGCCCAGGCAACCCCTCATTGCCCAGAGAGAGATCCGAGATCTGGGCTCTGGAGCTGGATGGAGCCTCAGAGCTCACCCAGGTCCACACTTGCCATCTGACAGATGAAGAAACAGAGCAGGGAAGTGAGCTGGCTGAAGTAAGGGAGCGGCCGCCCTGACGGAGCTCTGACTCATCTCGCTGCCCTCCTGCCAGACCACACGTCCTCAAATAACCTGCCCCCGGGGTCACCCTGGCCAAAGCCCAGTCATTTTCTCCCCTTTTAAAATGTTTCCTTGTTGCTCTGATCTTCATGAATATGCATGTCCTGGTCACCCATCCCAGCTTCCTTCCCCAGCCTGCTCCTTTGTAGGACAGATAACCAAGCCAAGGAATGCATCCGCAGCCATGCTGGAAACCCACATCTCATCCCACACACTTCATGGGTGCCTCTCTGCCAGGGTGCGGGAGGGCTTAGGGGCTGCCGTCAGTCCTCTGAAGTCATCTTCAGAACCGGCATTAGTGTCCTTGTGGTTGTCAGACGTTCCCCCGGGGCTGTGCAAGGCCTTGGGACCTGGCTCAGAGGCCAGGGGTCCTTGGGAGTGATGTGGGCACTCCTGGTGAAAGGGTGGGTGGATGGGCAATGCTCCCAGGCCTCATATCTCCTAGAGTCCGGGCAGGACAGGCTGTGGCATCTGTAGTCCACCTTGGAGTTTGCACTGGGGACCGAGGTTGGGGGAAGGAGAGCAGTCAGCCCCTCAGTCTGTCAGTCAGGCCTCAGGTACTTCTGGGTGCCAGGCACTGAGCTGGCCACTGGGCCCCCATGGGAAGGGTCAGTTTTTACTGTTGGGGCATCTACCTGTGTCCAAGCTCCCCTCTGGGCATTATTGTCAGTGGCTTTCTCCCCCAGGCTGCCACATGTTGGCACGCTTTTCCCGGCCTCTTTGTATATATCCATTTTGACCTTCCTTTGTTTCCAGTGCTTAGCACCATGCCCAGCACATAGCACGGGCTTAATAAATACGATGGGAGGTGATCGATTAATTGTGGTCTCTGCTCCCCCAAGAGCATTACAGCAAGGGGAGGCTTAGCATGCAGAGCATCGGGAGGCTCCAGGGCAGCAGGTACGACCCCTCCTCTTACAGAGAGATGTGGTGATTGGCCCAGCCTCACCCACATAGTAAAGAGCTAGGTCAGGCTTGTTTGGTCATTTTTCTCTCCATGACCCCGTTGGGGGTTTTCTTGGCAGAGATACTAGAGGATACTACCTTTTCCTTCTCTATCTCATTTTACAGGTGGGGACACTGAGGCAAAGTGACTTGCCCAGGGTCACACAGCTAGTAAGTGTTTGAAGTCAAATTTGAACTCGGTTCTTCCCAACACTAGGCTGGGTGCTCCATCTGCTGTGCCACCTAGCTGCTAGGACTGCAGACCAGTTTTGTTGGGCAGGGCTAGTTATTTTGGAAAGGTGGCCTTCCCAAATGGGGAGGAAATTCCTTCACCTTTCCAAGGAACTAAAGAGTTATTAAAAAAAAAATATTTGAAATGGTTTTCTTTCTTTTAAATTCTCTTATTATTATTATTATTATTATTATTTTATTTTAGTGGTGGTTTCAGCCAGACTAGTGGTTTTTTTTTTTTAATCTCCTGGTGTGCACTCTCTGTGGATATACTTAGGGAAGTGGTCTTCAAAGTTATCTGGAGCCCTGACAGGTTAAGTGACATATGTCAAAGACAGGACATTGGGAGCTGTCCAAGAGTGGGATGGGGGCTGCCTTAAGAGGTGGTGGGCCCCCCCTCGGTCAAGGTGGATGACCCCTCCCTGACAGTGCTTCCAGAGGGCTCCCTTGGCAGGAGCCTGAATCTGGGACAGGCAGGGCCATCAGTGTCTAGCCCCTGCATCGGCAGATGAGGAGACTGAGGTTCAGGGAGGTCCATCAGACTTGCCCCAGGTCACTCAGGTAGCTAAGTGTCCCTTAAGGGTTTGAATGGAGCCCACCTGACTCCTGTGCTGGCCTCCCCTGCCCACCCCTGCCCTTCCCTGCCGCTACCACAGCAGAGGTCCCTCCAGCTCTGAAATTCTGTGATTCAGTGACTGGGATCCAAGTTTTCCTGCTCTGCTTATGCCGTTCTGTCCCCTCAGGCAGTTTTCTTCCACAAAATGAATTAATTTTCTAGAAGAGAATTCCTTTCCTAGAGTCCTTTCCCCTGCCTTTTCCTGCCTGGCATCTCAGTACTCAATTCCCCTTTCCTGGAGAGAGAGAGGGAGGGAGGAGAAGTCCCCCTGGGTCTGCTGACTCCGAGCCCCCAGATGGTCTGCAAGGGTTATTGCCAGCTTTGGGCGGGGGCTGGAGCAGAGGACTCCCGAGCCCTTGTCTCCCCGGGATCCCCAGGACCAGCCCAGGGCATCTGCCCTTCAGCTTAGCTTAACTTAAGTTCACCATAGCAATTGCTCCAAAGGGAGGAAAAGGGAAGTTTTCATGATGTGCCTTTTGCCTGTGAAATACATACCCTTTCTTCATGGCGTAGGGGGGCTGGGTAGGAGTCTGTCCTCGGCCTCTTTGTCTGATCTTCTCTTTCTACACGGTCTCTCTTGGTTGAGTTCATCGCCTGTGCCCTCCCCCACCCATAACGTTTGGATCTCTGGTGCCCCCAGCCCCGTTGCCTCTCTGAGCCCCACGTGCCTCCTGGACATCTCTTAGAGTGAGTGAGTGCTGGATTTGCATCCCGCCTCCTCCGCTTGCAGGGTGTGGGGCTGTGACTGCACCTCGGATCTAGGAAATGGGGATGCTGCTTGCATTTAAATTTTTAAAGAGTCTTTTCTTTTGGCATCATCTTCATTTCTAAATATGTTCCCACCTTCTAAAAAGCAGTGAGTGGGAAGGAAAGTAGTTCAGAAAAACCAGCCAGCCCAGCAGACGGAAAATGTGTGTAATAGTCTTCCTTCAAAGTCCCCGACCTCTGTAGGGACTGTGTGTGTAACATTGTTATCCTCGCCCATCATCCCATACATAGCAAGAGGCTCAGTGTTGAGACCCAGGCCTGGCCTCCCTCCCTCCTTCCTTCTCTCTCTCTCTCTCTCTCTCTCTCTCTCTCTCTCTCTCTCTCTCTCCCCCCCTTCCTTCCTCATTCTCGCTCTCTCCTTCCCTCCCTCCTTCTCTCTCTCTTTCTCTCCCTTTCCTCTCTCTCTCCTTCCCTCCCTCCCTTCCTCATTCTCTCTCTCTCCCTCCCTCTCTCTCTCACACACACACACACACACACACACACACACACACACACACACACACACACACACACACACATGGCCAGGCTGCTTCTCAGGGCCCCAGGTGACTTTGGAAGGACTGCTCCTCCAGGTGACAAGACACAACCCACCAAGCCCCTGGTGGCCTATTGCTGGGGCGGCTGTGATACTCTAGTGAGACCATCGCAGTAGAACACCTAGCAAAATTTCAGAGTTGACCAGTTAGGGGAGGGGTGGTGGTATGTGCCCTTGTGACTTTATTTATATAGGATGCTCCTGGTGAGGAAACTGCTGATTCAGATCACTATCTGCTCTAATTAAATTTTCTTTTCAATTAAAAAAAAATCTCTATTCTCTCTCCCACTCCCCCAAAGAAACCCTTGAAAAAATATGCCTAGGATAGCTCAAAGCTGCTTTGCAGCTTCCATATCTTAGAGAGCTGCCTGGGGGCACCAAGGTGTTAAATGGCCCCTGCCCAGGGTTACCCAGCCTGTAGGTGGGATTTGAACCCCTGGGGCCAGCTCGTGCTCTCTCTCTGGGCTCTCCCTGTCTCTGTACTTCTGGCTGTTAGTGGTCCCCTGCTCCATTCTGCCCCAGTTTCCTGGTCTGTAAAAGGAGAAGGAGGTGGATGGAGGACCTCAGAAAGTTGGGGGTACCGTGACTTGGCTCACCCTCCTAGAAGGATGGTTTGTTTCTCTCTGTTCTGCTTTGTGTTGGCCTGTGGAGGCCACTGATCTCAGGGAGGGTGTGTCCTGATAGAGAGACTCTGTGGAAATGGGGTACTTTACCTCCTGCCAGCCCCACAGCCCTGGCTGTATTACTAAGTCAGGAAGAGATGCTGCCTCCTCCTCTTGTCTGAAAGTGCGGTCCAGGCTCCTTTTAAATCTGATTCCTTTGCCCTCCCTGGGGGGAGGAGGAGGAGGAGGAGGAGGGGGAGGAGCAGCAAGGGTTGAGGAGGGGGAGGAGCAGCAGCAGTGTTGTAAGCCTTTGAAGGGGACAATTCTAAACTGGGAGTCTGAAAACTTGTTTTTTCAAAATATTTTTATATCTGTGTGGCAGTATAATTGATTCCCTTTGTCTTCTGATGGGTTTTCTTATATGCATTTAAAAACATGATTCTGAGGAGGAGGGGCTGATAGGCATCTAGGACCCTTCCCCCGCTCATTCAGGGAGGAGGTTCTGGGTGGCGTTTGCCCATCAGCATGCCAGAAATTCAGCTTGTCCTGTGGCCATGCCAGCCTTGCGTGGTGCGGGTATGCTCCCTGCTGGGCCTGGCGTCCCAAGTTCTAATGCTGCACAGAATTGATTTATTTCCATGACCACAGATGGCACTTTGAGACAGTCAGATCAACTTTGATTAGGTGCTTCCCATGTGCCTAGCACTGTGCTGAGTGCTGTGCATACAAAAGACGAGCAAGACGAAGTCAGCCACACTCCCTGCTTTCAGGGAGCGTGTATTCTGCTGGGCAGACAAGCACCTGACTTTGTGCGTCCATCCCAGATGCAGGCGGCTCAATAACTAGTCATCTTGAGGGGGAAGCAGTGGCAGCTGGGAAGACCAGCAAAGGCCTCCTGCAGAGGGTGGGCTTTGAGGGGAGCACCCCCCTCCCGTGCCTTGTAATAAATGCATGAGCTTGGAGAGAATGCAAATGGCTCATTTCAGGCCAGCTCCACTGACAGAGGGGACCCAAAGCCCTATTCAGGAACATGGCCATTTAAGGGCATTCCTGTTCGTCCACCAGACCATGGGCCGTTTTGTGTATGAAAAACCAGGCTCTGATGGCTCCTCTGCCCCACGTCTGACACCATTTCTATATAGATAGCTCTTTCAGGTTTGCATGTAGTAGATGATAATAAAAACTTCATTCCCTCCTAAGTTCCCATGGTTGCAGTGACCAACGGAAGGCAGGGTTTGAACTTGGGTCTTCCTGACTTGAGGCTTGATACTTGTCATCCTAGCTGTGATGTCTGGGGCTACCAAGAGAGAAGACCCAGCGTGTCTCCTCAGAGCTTAACAGCTAGTGTGGGATGACTAATGCATGGTGCCCCAGACACCCTCCGAGCTCAGGAGAACCAAGGTCTGAGGGCCGTGCTTCGAATTCATTTCCCTCGTTAAGCAGGATTTGGTTGATTTTCTGATCTCAGCTATACCCAGTAAAGATGAGCATTGTCTATGGATGGGGTGAGCTCCACTTTTAACAAACTCTGAGGAAGGAACTCCTCTGTTCCAGGCTCTGTGGGAAAAGAACTTGTATCCTTTGGTGCCCTGGGGCCAAGGGAAGGCACATTTGTCAGTGAGTGAATATTAAACTTCCATTCCTGAAATCCTGATTGGTTAGTCCAGCCAAATTCATAAGTGCTTACCGTGTGCCAGGCCCTGTGCTGAACACATGGGGTACAGCACCGTATAGGGACGGCCCCTGCCCTCAAGGAGCTTAAAGGGAGAGACAAGATGTAAGTTGTGGATCACATACTAGGCAGGTTCCCACAGAGCAGAGGGGAGGAGGGAGGGCACTGCAGGTGGGGCAGACCGGTGGGGCAAAGGTATGGAGATAGGAGACAGGAATGTAGTTCCATAATGAATTGCTCCGTAGGGAGTCTTCCAGATGCATTCTTGCAGTAACCTGCGTAGGATTGGCCCAGGGAGCCGAGAGCAGCCTCAGACCTGGCTGAGTGAGGGCTCTCCCCAGGGCACCTCCTCTGTGGCACCCTCTGTCTCACTTGGCTGCGTGGCTTCCTCGGCAGCTTCCCGTAGATAGGGAAGCCCTTTCAAACCCCAGTGCTCTGATGATGATGTTTAAGGGCCCCCAGGTCTCTCCTGGCAGAAAACCCTATTTGTCTGTTGCTCTTTGGATGCTGGAGCTGGTGTAGTTGGTGTGGTGTTTTTGTCAGAGGCACCTGTCCCGGTGGGATCACTGAGATGTGTGTGGGGCTGATAATGGCACGTGAATCTCTTGGATCCGCCTCGTAGGTGGGAGGCTTGAATCTCCTGGATGGATAACTCTGGAATCAGCAGCTCTACTGGCAGGCTCCGCTCTGTCCCTGAGGGAGGGGGCTGGCGAGATGGGGCCCAGTCTGGCCTGGGGGGCTTTGGGGAGACAAAGCTATGGTTCTTCTCCATTTGTGTAGGCTTTGGAGAAGCCTTAGGAAGGAGAGGCCACTGACTATTCCTGTGTCCCAGCTAGCCCCCTCCCCTTCTGTAGGAAGCCTTCCTGGCCCACCTCTGAGTCCCCTGTGGAGAATCACCTTTATCCTGCCTAGTGCTGGTTGTGAGCGGCCATCTCCTTGTCAGACTGGCCTCTCCTCGAGGGCAGGGCCAGTCGTTGGCCTCTCTTGGTATCCCCAGTGCCTGGCCCTTGGGAGATGCCTGATAAGTGCTGGCTGACTGATTAGGCACCCGTTTCTCAGCCCCTAGCCCAGCTGCCCCAGTGATTGGCTGCCCGTGCTCACCCCGCTTCCTCCCTGCCCACGCCGGGTGCTCCAGGGACTGATTTCTGAGCGTGAACCCACGCTGGAGCCAGTTGGGACCTGCCCTGTTTCCAGAAGCTGCTTTGATCCCTGACCCATGAGAGAGGCTTGAACAGGAACGTTGGTGGGAGAGGAGGTGCACCACAGTGATCTCCCCAGTTATCTGCTCCCTGGAGTATCTGTCAGGCTCCCTCTTGGGCCTGAAACTGCAGGATCCTCTAAGCCAGCCCTCCTCCCACCTGCCATGCTTCTTCTTGCGTATTCCCCATATCTCTGGGATGCCTGGTACGCCCCCTCAAAATCCTGGGGTTGCAGATGTGCTGGAAGGGTCTTTGGAGGGCACTGAACCCCAGAGCCCCTGAGGACCTGGAAGAGCAGGGCCTGTCCCATTTCCGTGTTTGAACCCCGTGCCCAGCCCAGTGCCTGGCACAAGGCTAGTGCTTCCTCTGGCTGTGGCTCTGGGCCACGGTCTTCTCATGCACTGACTGGCTGTATTGCCCCTCCTCATAGCTCCCACGCACGTTGTGCTTTTAGGCATTCCCCTGGCATGGTAGCCGTGATTCTGAGAAGGGTCCCCGGGTTTCCCTAGGCTGACTGCCCAGGGGGTACACGACGCACAAGCAGGGGAAGGACCCCCCGTTTAAACTTCAGTGCACTTTACATGTGCTGTTGTACGTAGCATCAAGACGACCCCATGCAGGTTGTCCTCCCAGGGATCATTTTACCCCATTTTACAGATATAGAAACTGAGGCTTGGGCTCTCAGAAATGAGAGTCATGTGGGAGAAAATGAAAAGGACCACTAAGACCTTTTTTTAATAAGGAAGAATTAAAGATAAATCCCATCACTTGCCCCCTGGTTTAAAGGATCACGAAGGTGTAAGGGGCTTCAGAAGTCACCTTCCCCCCCATCGTACCCCTCATGTTACAGAGGAGGAAACGGAGGCCCAGAGTGAAGCGTCCTGCCCAAGGACACGCAGCTGGTCACACAGACTCCCACAGGGTCTCCCAGCTTGCTCCAGCTGAACAGCTGCCCCTGCCATTCCCAGGCTTAGCTGGGTAGCTGAGCATGAGATGTTCTGAGAGGCAGCAGATGATGCTGAAAGGGAAGTGGGGTGGGGGAGGGGAGGAGGGAGGAGAGGAATTGCTGGGTGGAGCCCCTGTCCCCCCAGGAAGAACCTCTGCTTCTCAGATGGACCCCTTGCCCCCCAGGAGCCCCTAGCCCTTAGGTGGAGCCCCTGCTCCCCAGGCAGAGCCCTTGGCCCTTAGGTGGAGCCCCTGCCCCCCAGGCAGAGCCCCTGCTTCCCAGATGGACCCCCTGCCCTCCAGGTGGAGCCCCTGGCCCTTAGGTGGAGCTCCTGTTCCCCAGGCGGAGCCCCTGCCCTACCCCAGGCCGAGCCGTGCCTTCACCTAAAGCAAGCACATAAGTGGGGGGTGGAGGGTAAGGTGGGGCCAGGCTATTGTCTCATCAGCCTATGGAGCTTTTTCTCTGCCATCCTCCAGGCTGGAAGAAACAAGGTCCTCCAGCCCTAGACTTTGGGGAGCTGGAAGAAATGATCGAGTCCAATTCCCTTAATTTATAGATGAACCCCAGAAGGGGAGTGACTCGCCCAAGGTCACACACATAATGAGGGGCTTAGCTGGGTGCTGCTGTAACCAGCTCCCCTGGCCTTTCGCCACCACTTCTGAGAACTAGAACCACTCTGTAGAGGGTTATTTATGGGGATTTTAAAGCTCCTACACCCACCCTGTCTCCTAAGAGAGGAGTTCTCTTATTTGTTGGACGGGGCGGCCAGGGTATGAAAGGAGCTTACTGGATCGGTGTAATTAATCAGATTCTCTTTTAGTAGGTGTAAAACTTGGGAGGTGAGGACGCATCTGTATTAGCAGATGTAGAGCTTAGGGTGTTGAGGGTGTGTCTACATTAGCAAATGAACCCTATGAAGTAGGCGTCCAACTATATTAGCAGATGTAAAACTCCTAGTCCCTTTATATTAGCATGTAAAGTAGGGGAGCATCTACATTAGCAGGTATAAAGCCTGGGAGGCAGGGGAGTGTCTTTGTTATTCTGAAATTGTTTCTGAAATACTCCCGTGAATCCATGATGTCATTGATTTGGATTTCCTCCTGGGTTATGCTGCCCCTCAGTCTCCTGCCCATGTCCTCTTGGGTCACATGGTTCATTGGAAAGGACACTGACGGTGCCGTCAGACCCTGCTTCTGTCGCTTATAAGCTGTGGGACCTCAGGCATCTCAGGGCCTCAATTTTCTCACCTGTAAATGATGGGGTTGGACTGGGTGGACAGAGCCCACGTGGGATAGCTGGGCTGCAGGAAGAGCTGCCCCAGAATCCCCCTCGCCTCCCCCTGGCCTGGATGGGGCTGCCCTGCTGCTGCTGCGCCAGCCCTCGCCATCTGCCCTGCTCCTGTGCCCGCAGACACTGCATGGGCATGGGCAGGTGACACGTGGGCCTGCCCCCTCCCCCCGCCCCCCCCCCCGGGTGCTTAGGCACCTTCCCAGTCACCCTGAAGCCGAGGGGCCCTTATTGGAGGGGAGGTCTCCCCTAAGCAGGGTGGGGGCTGCTTAAGAACCAACACTTCTCATTTTTCTCTTTGTAGCTTCAGTGCCTGCGTGGGCACATATTGCTCTTCCCTCCCTTTCTCCTCCCTTCCGTCCCTTCCCTCCTTCCTCCTTTCCTCCTTCCCTTCCTCCTCCCCTTCCCTCCTCCTCTCTTCCCTCCCTCCCTCCCTTTCTCTCCCCCTTCCTTTCTCCCTCCCTTCCCCGCTTCCCTCCTCCCTCCTTCCCTCCCTTCCTCCTCCCCTTCCCTCCCTCCCTCCTTCCCTCCCTCCCCCTTCCCTCCTCCCTCCCCCTTCCCTCCTCCCTCCCTCCTTCCCTCCCTCCCTCTT
>CM053587.1:325526813-325585709 GCA_028646515.1 Pseudochirops corinnae | reverse complement strand
GTGTGAGTGTGCGCGCATCAAATAAACTGTCTGTCAACACAAATGATCCCGCTCATTTTCCTGCTCCCCTCCCCCTAAACCTGACAGTGGGCTCACGCAGGCAGTGACGGCAGCAGCTCCCTGGCTCAGCATCGAGCCACCTGCAAACTGCCCAGAGCTGGAAGAGGCTCCCAGCCCACAGCCCCAGCACAGTGATGACCCCCAACCACAAGGGCTGCTGCCTGTCCAGCCCCCAGAGAGGCCTCTGTCAGACAAGTTACCCAAGTCAGCAAGACCAGAGTTCTGGTTATCCGTGTCCCGAGGATGAAAGCCCCACCCGGCCCCTCCACACCCACCTTCTCTCAGCCCCTCCACACCCACCTTATCTCAGCGGCTGCTTCCTTCCCAGGTGGCATCCCTGCCCTTTCTCAGTTTCTCAAGAGCCCCGAGGAGGCTCGCATTCTAACGATCCTTTTTATGATTGCTGGGAAATGTGAACACTAGGAAAACACTGGAGAAGGGGGGAACAGGCACACTCCTCCCTACACACACACACACACACACACACACACACACACACCCCACACACACCACACACACACACACCCCGCTTCCTCCTGGTTTTGGTCTGCATGAGAACAGGGTGAGGTAGGAACAATAATGGATTGAAAATGTGGAACAGTGGAAGGAATGTTCCGGGCTTTGATGTCCTCAAATTAGAACATGAGGGGACGGGCCAAGATCTCTAAATCTACAATTTTCTGCTGGATTTGGGTTCAAATCCTGACCCTACCATTTACTAATTTCATGATGTGGGGAAAGTCACTTAATTTCTCTGGACCTTGGTTTACTCAGCTGTAAAATGGGGAGGTGGTGGACAAAGTCCCTCCCAGCTCTAATCGATAACCTACAATGACAGCCATCACTCAGGCTCAGCTAGAAGGGCCCAACCTGTAGCCGAACAGGCATTGCTGCCCACGCTCACCCCCACCCCAGACCCTAGACCCCCTGGACCAAGCCTCCCCAGCCCCTTTAGAGCCCATGAGGTTTCCTGGTAGGAGACGTGCGTCCCACCGATCAGTCTCACCCCAAAACAGGAAGCCACGTTCTTATGGAACTCCAACCTCACTCACCTGACATGGCAACTTCCTAACTCAGAAGGAAACCTTGACGACTCTCACTACTGACATCCCTGAAGAATGTAATCAGAGTGCCCAGATGGAAGAAGACAGAGCGCTCCCAGGCGGGCCGGTCCAAGCGGACGGCCCACAGCCAGGCCACGCTCCCCACTTCTCTGACCTTATCAGCCCTCGGGCCACCTCAGGACCTGGGCTTCCTCAGGTGAGTCACGTCACCAGGTTTTTGCTCTGCTAAATAACAGGGCTGGACCAGACAACCTGGGGACACCTCCCCGCTCTGAATCTTTGAGTCCGAGAACTTTCCAGCTAAGGACAGTCAGTCTATGACGTTAAGTCATGAAAAAAGCAAAGTCCACTCTGCACCATCCACACTCCCCCTGCCCCAGAGGGTGCGGGCGGGCCATCTCTCCACTGGCCAAACATCTAGCCATCTGTCATTATCACTCCCCTCTATCCAGAGAGAGCCGCGCCAAGCCAACTCAATCCAACAAACGCTGGGCACCAACCATGGGCTGGGCACTGTGCCAGGATCTGGGAATATAAAAGAAAAAATAAAAGTCTCTGCCCTCATCAAGCTAACATTCTATTGAGGGGATAAAGTGCATACACAGACAAGCAAACAGAAGGCAAGCCAGGGAGGGAACCAGCCAGAGGGGTGCTGAGGCCGGGCTGAGCGCGGTCACCTCGGGGAAGGCCCAACGCTACCGATCACATCTTGATTTACTGCTCTCTGTAGAGACTCAAGAAAGCCACCAGAAGAAAGGACGGTAACACAGATTAAGCTTAAATTTGTGTCTCCTTTTCTTGTCTAGAGATATGGTTGTTAAACATATACCCACACGCCCCCTGAAAAGAACCCTAACATGAGCTGGTTGCTAAATAAACATCTACCTGCATGCCCCTGGAGACCCTATCGCTTGGAGGATCACTTAACCAGCATTTATTATATGATAGAAATATAAAGACAGAGCAAAAGTCCTTCCTCTCTTCAGAGAGCTTACATTCGACTAGCTAGGCCACTGCTTGGTCCAGATGGCAGAGAAGCTCTCCCATTTGTCAGACGCCCTCCCAAAAGGTCACCTCGCCATCCTTAGCTGCTTGGCACAGTCACCACTGGTAAGGGCATCCTTGGCACCCCTCCTCTGGTGGCAGAAGCCCATTCCTTCCATCCCAAGCCCAGCCCCAAACAGACAGAACCCGAGATGAAAGCCAAGGAATGACATACAGGCACAAAATCGGGTTTTTCCGTTTGTTTCCCATTTAATTGGTACATTTGTGTTCACTGAACTGCGGCCAGACCTGACGGCACAGTTTTGCCACAGAGCCACAGCTGGCTCTCAAAATTATTTAGACTGGAGGGGTTGGGGGCAGGGGTAGAGAGAGAAACAAAAGTCCTGGGAGGAAGGAGGGCCGGGGCCGAGGGACTTCACAAGCCAAGCACTCCCTTCTCTCAGGCATTCTGCAAATGCTCAGCTTGATTTTCCCTGGTTCTCCACCATTAAGTTACGAGCTCCCCAGGAGGAACATGTTTTCTATTAGACACTGATCCTCCATCTGGCCTTTAAAACAGCAATTTTCTCTGTAGAAAGCAGGGGGAAAGAAGGGAGAAGAACACGGGGCCCTGGGCTGGGGGCGGGAGGGCGGGGAAGGGGGATCCTCTCAGGGCAAGGCCAAAGGGCCCCAGGGAGGCCGCAGGGTCTGCCAGGTGGGCGCCCTGACTGTCCAGCTTTGGCCGTTGTCAAGGCTGGGCCCCACTTCTGCCTCCATCATCAAACACCATTTTCAGCCTTGGATATGGAGGACCTGGGTTCAGAGAATCACTGACTTAGAACGACCCAAGAGGCCAGAGAGCCCAACGCTGCTGCCGGACAGATGAGGAAGCTCACAGCTCAGCTTTCTTAGGCAAGCCCGCTGTGCCACCCACCGCACCGCCCACCATGCTGCACTGCCTCCCCAGCTGGGCTGTTCAACGCTCATGCAGACCCGGACGAGTCACCTTTGGTTTCCTCATCCATAAACGGAGGACCGGATTTGGACCAGATGAAATTTGGAGGTGAAGACTGGCAGACTCTCTCTTTGAATCTCCAAAGCTGAGCACAGGGCCTGGTATGCAGCAAGGGCTTAATAAATGCTTCATCACTGCCATTATTAATCAGTTAGAATCTAGTTCTTCCCCTACAGGAGCCTGTATCTACATCTTATGTAATGGAAAGAACAAACTATTTTGGGTCGGAGGGCCTGGGTTCGAATCCTGACTCTGTCACTAACTATCAAATCACTCGGCCACTCCAGGCCTCATTTCACTCTTCTGTGAATCGTGGCAATGGAAGGGAGGAACATTAATGGGAAGAGGAAGGGAGGTGGCTGAAGGGCCCTCCTCTGGGTCTAGGAGACCTACAGGAGAGGAGGGGGCCTGAGACTTCAGCACCATCTGCCCCGGCCTTTCCACAACCTGAATTGAAGTCTCTGGTCAGTTTAAGGCCGCCCTCTGGCTCCTGACCTCCTTATCCCTCTACTGTGCCACTGAGGGAACAGAGGTGCCCAAATTCTAGGGAAAATCAGGAAGCAGTCTGGTGAAAAGAGCCCTGGCTCTGGAGTCACGGGACCTGGGTTCAAATCCTCTCACACTTGAACCTCGAGCCTGTGACTCAAACTCCTCTGGGCCTCAGCTCCCTCATCTATAAGATGAGGGAGGGTCAGACTGGATGGCTCTGAGGACGCAGCCAGCTCTAGGCCTAGGACTCTAAAGTACGTTTTTCAGTCCTGGGCATAGAGAAGGAAGAGCTCAGCTGAAGTCCTAGCCACTTCCCAACAGCAGAAACATCTAGTCCAGATGAGGAGCTGGGTGAGCAGCGGGAGGAGGCACTGGTTCCTCACTCCTTGCCCCCCCTACTCCAGCACCACACGCTGGGAGAGGGCAGCTCACCTCCTGCTCCCTGCTGATGCCGCTGCCAATGCACACTTGTCCCCCAAAGGATACCTTGGCTTTTGGATCTGGGCTGAGAAAGGCCTCCCGTCCTGGCTGGACAATGCTGAGGACCGCCTCTTCTCAGATCTGTGCTTGGAACCTCCACACTGAGCGCAGGGGAAAATGTCACTGTTATGGCTCATTACATCTGGGGAGCAAGATAAAATGGGGTTTGTCCCAGCACAGACTTCTCAAGGCCCTTCCCTCCCAGGCAAAGCTTCCCCTGAACCAGTCCCCAGCCGCCCATTTCTTAGTGTTAGCATCTTCCTGACAAGATCCTCTGCTGACTCATCTGCTAGGAAACTCAGGGCTTACAGGAAGACGGAGCCTGCATCTCCCCCCATACCCCATCAGACAGGTAGCGCTCCCTCCCACAAGAATGAATCACAGGATCACCATCTCTCTGGAGCTGGAAGACCAAGAGGCCCCGAGGGCAGGGCTCCCCAACCAGGTCTCCTATCTACGAGTTTTAAAAGCCCCAAATCACAAGATCCCAGAACCGGGGGCTCCTCCAAGGCCATTTGGTCCAGCCCTCTGAGTCGGCATGTGAGGCTGAAGGCAGGGCCTGAGTTTTATTTCTGTTTCTGTGCCCCCTGTACCTGGCACAGCCACCTCCATAAATGCCTTAGTGAGTTTTTCCAGAAAGTTCAGCCCAGGCTACACTCGAGCAGCGCTCAGGACTCTGGCTAGAAATGTTTGGGCGAAGGCATCTGTCAATGAAACCCTTCACTTCTCCCCACACATTGGCACTCTGGAATTTCAAGAAAATGCTGGCATCGATCAGCACATGGCAGCTGCCGAGTCACTGGAGGGAGAAGACAAAGGCCGCTGTTGGGGCAGGGGAGGGGAGCAGGCTCCCTCAGACCCTCCCTGCCTGGGCAGTGCCAGCCAATGCCCACCTCTCCAACCCTTCTTGGGATACTCTCTCCAGCTGGACGCAGCGCACAGTGCCCCACACTGTCCCCTACCTCCAGCCCTGCCCGGCAAGTCTGACCCACCCAGTCACTCACAGCACCAAGCTTTCCCTCCCACCTGGTGTGAGGGGCTCAGAATCTGAGGCCCAATCTCCTAGGTCATCCTGGGCTCCTCCCCTCTGACCCTCCACTGCCCCGTCTGTAAAATGGGGGCCATGAGCTGGGCCCAGAGCCACGATCCTAATGGAGACAAGGTGCAAGTCCTTCTGACATGGAGTCTGGGGACATTTTATTAGAAATGACTCTAAAGAGACACTTTACCTCTTCAGCACACAAATGGAAAGAAATTATAACAGGAAATATTCTGTTTTAATATGAGAACAAGCCAGGCTAACTTCTGCTATGAATGATTTAATTTTATTTGGGGGGGGGGGAGGGCTCAGTTTGCCCCTCTGTAAGAATGGGCGGTAGGGTTAGACCAGACTGCCTCCAAGGCATCTTCCCAGTTAATCTCTATCTATGGTTACATGCAATCTGTGAGCCTTAGTTTCCCCACCTGCAAAATGAGGGAGCTGTCCTGGATGACCTCTGAGGTCCCTTCAGGCTGCAGAGTGCAGCTCCTAGCATCTAGCTACCTACCGGTGAGATCCTCCAGATTCCAAACCAAAAGGGCCCTCATAGGGCGGCTCTTCTGCCACCCCCTCAGGCTAGGCCTCCCTCACCTCTCCCCATCGACTACCTGCAGAGCCTCCTAAAAAGGCTGCCCTGCATCCTCCTCCTCCTCCTCTCCATGCCAGCCTCCCGCAATCCTGGCCCTCACCTCCTCTACAACCATCCCTGGCTCCCCCTCATTCAGAGGCTCAAACACACAGGAGCTCCCCAGAGCTGTAAGGGACCCTCTCGTGCCACCCAGCCCAGCCTCCACACATAAGAACAGAACCGCGTGAACACAGAGCTCTGGGCTTGGCAAGATGCTTTACAGATATTCCCAGGCCTCACCACAACGATGACAGCAGTCAGGTGCTGCACTCATGCCCAGTTTACAGATGAAGAAGCTGAGGCAGGCAGAGGGTGAGGGCCTGGCCCAGGGCCACACAGTGAGGAAGGACTCAAACCCAGGTCTTCCTGATTCGGCCCATCATACCCCAAGCCGCTGGCCACAGGGCCTGGGACATTCCTTCCCTCCTTCCTCTTAGTTCCAGGCCCAGTCCCTGGCCTTGCCCCAGAGGCTCCTCCTGGCTCTGAGCAGACCCTTAGGCCGGCATCACCTAGGACTCATCAGAATCAGGGTTTCTGGGAAGAACGCTGGCTCTGGGGCCGGGCGATAGCTGGGCTCCCTCCGTGTCCCCGGCCTTCAGCTGACAGGGGCGCAGTCCCCAAGAGGAGCCTGTTGCCCATGGCCCGAGGCACTGCCATGCAGAGTCACAAGGAGGACATGGGGGCCCTCAGAGTGAAAGGGAAGGCATTTAGGAAAGGCCCAGGACTTGGGACACCCAGCAAACACACATCTGACCCAGGCCCTGCCCCCAGGCGGCTGACACTTTAATAGCACAGATGAATGTGAATGCAGCACAGGGCGAATCTGGAGACAAAAATGAGGCGCCCGAGGAGATCGGCCCCCAAGCTCCACCAGACCAGCAGCAGAGATGAGATTCGAACCCAGGTCCTCAGACGCCAAAGCTCTCTCCTCCCTGCCAGATGTGAAGTCTCAGCTCTGCTACTTGAGAGCCAGGTAAGGCCAGTCAGTGAGGACGGAGGAAAGAGAAGACCCGTGCTGGCCGGGTGACCCTCCCCGGGGCAGATGCTGGCCTCAATCAGGACAGGGCATTGCTCCACCCGGAGATCCCCCGGCCAGGGAAATCACAGGCCCAGTCCTAATTGCTATATGGTAATATTATTATTACGAAGTTCATTTAAAATGTTAATAGTGATTGTTGTTTCAATTATGTCTGATTCTCCATCACCCCATTGGGGGTTTCCTTGGCAGAGATACTGGAGGGGTTTGCTATTTCCTTCTCCAGCTCATTTTACAGACGGGGAAACTGAGGCAAGCAGGGTGAAGTGACTAGCCCAGGGTCACACAGCTGGTAAGTGTCTGAGGCTGGATTTGAACTCCAGTCTCCCTGACTCCAGGCCCAGGGCTCTATCCACTGTGCCCTGCAGCTGCCAATTAATGGGAACTCTAACGATAAACAGTGACATTCTCTGGGAGCCCAAAGACCAGGCGGGAGACACCGAGCAGAGTCTCATTTGTGAAACGGGAAAGAAGCCTGGGAACCCAGGAAGGCAGATCTCTACCGCTACACGCTATGGGAGAGAAGCAGGAAGCCTTTGGCATGCAGCCTTGGGAAGGGACAGGGGTCAGTTATTATCCATTCCCCAGAACAGCGGCCTGTGGGAGAGCTAGGCAGGCACTGGCCGAGAGGAGCGGCCAGCGGGCAGCACTGCAGGCCTGCTCCCTCCCAAAGCCAACGTGCCAGGGCAGGTGAAGGCCCCAGGCTGCCCCCGAGATTTCCCCCCAGGTACCTGTTCCTCCAGCCTGTCCCGCTCAGGCCCGTCACAGCCCAGTGCCGCCCCCCACATGGCTGCTGAGCTCCCTTCCATATCACCGATGGCCTGAGCGGCCAGGTGAGACCCAGAGACATGAAATTACTTATCCAAGGTCACAAAGACATCAAGTGGCTGGGCCAGGATTTGAGTTCAAACACTGGCTCCAAATCCAGTGTTCTTTGCAGCACCTTTCCTCAACTCCCTCCACCCCAAGCTCCTTCCCTCCCCTCCCCCTTCTGCCTGCCTCTCTGTCTCTCCCTCCCTCCCCCTCTCTAGCATTTGAACTCAGATCTCTGACTCCACCACCTCGACTCAAACCCTCCTGTATCCTCAGCCCTTGGGGGGTAAGGGGGAAGCAGAAGATGCCAGAGCAGGACAGAAAACCCCTGGGCTTGAAGCTGAACACAAAGCCTGACATCATCACCCAAGCATTTATTAAGCACCTACTACGTACAGGCAATCTGCGAGGCAACAGGGAAAGTCACATAGAAGTGACAGCGTCTGGCATCGAGCAACCTAAATTCTCTAATGCTGAGCTCATCATAACCATTCTGGGGCTCAGTTTCCACATCTGTAAAATAAAGGAAATAGATCCTTGTACCACTTATCTGTTTAAAAAAATACCTTATTGTTTTACTAAAAAGTCACTTTTTAACCCTCAGTATTGGTGCTTTGTCCCATTGCCAGGCATGACAGTGAGACTGTCTTGCCCTTGGGGAGAGAAGAAACACCAGGTGGTGCCTACTTAATGCACCTCCCAACAAAGTATCTGGAGGGAGGCCTGGGGCAGGCCGCTGTTCACCTGAAGGAAGGAGGGATGGACAGGATGGAGGGAAGCTCCCTGAGGGCAGGGACCCCAGCTTCTCCAAGCTCTGTATACAGTAGGTGCTTCATAGGCATTGACCAGATTATGAAAAAAGTCCCTCCCTCTCCCGATGTAGGCCCCTGTGAGTCAGCTCGACCTTCTCTGAAATCAGGAGGCAGAGAAGTGCCTATGCCAGGTGCCCCAGGAGCACCACGGTGGGTCACCTGCCTCAAGCAGAGGATCTGCTGGGAGCTTTGCCAACAATCATACCTGATCACGGGCCACGTCCTGGTCCTGGTCCCTCTGCTCCGGGGTATCGGACCCATGTCTCTCACCCCATGGACCATCACCCCAGACCCCAGCCTGCCCTCCTGCCTCTGCCCTAACGACCCACCGGCCTTCCTCCCTGCCAAGCCCTTGTCTCTCCCCTCTCCAGCTCATCCTACAGAGAGATGCCAAGCACAGGGCTAGCCTCGCCCCTCCTGTGCTCAGGAAGAGAAGGTGGCTCCCACTGTCTCTGGGATCAAATGCAAAATGCCCCAGGCATCCCGGCTTCAGCCTTCATTTATAGGCTGACTGTATACACACCTCTCCTCTCCACCTCCACCCCTTTGCCCGCCTCCATGTTCTCCTCATCTCCCCCTCCTGGACTCCATCCCTTGTTGATGTTCCCAGGCCGGATCCCCTCTCCCATGGCATTGCTCTGCATGATCCCCTTGGCCTCCGTCTGTGTACATGCGGTCTCCCCTCTCAGGGGCTCTCACTTTGTCTCGGACCCCTCTTAAGAGCCCCAGTTCCATTACTGGGGATCCAGGAGGAGATTGGCACCCGTATTTAGCATCACCCCAGGTCCACCTAGTGCTTTATATCATCTCATGGGACTCTTAGCAGTCCATGAGGCAGGAACAGCCAATGGGTCATCATAGAATTTTAGCATCCTCCAGCAGAGGCCTGGCAGAACACACTCCACTAGGGATCATCTAGCCTCCGCTTGGAGACCTCCGAGGATGGGGGACTCACTATCCCCCAAAGCATCCTTTCCACACTGATTCTCATCACGGGGAAATTCTGAATGCAGTTCTTCACAATTTCTACCCACTGCTCCTAGTTCTGTCCTTGTCCCAATCTCACAGATGAGAAAACCAAGCCTCAGAAAGTGAATTGACCCATCCAGGGTCACACAGCTAGGAAGTATCTGGAAGTGGAATCTGAACTTGAACCCAGGCTTTCCTACTGTCCATCACCCTACCAGCTCAGAGGGAGTTCACTGTCTAACTGGGGTCACAGGATTTAGCAGCTGAGGAGGAGCTAACTAACGGGACAAAGTGAAGGCATATACCCACCAGGGCAGGCCAGAGACCACAGGGCAGAGGAAGTGAGGGGAGGAAGAGATCCTGCCTCCGTGGCCAGGCCGAGCTTCGGGGCCCTGACCCCGTTTCCAATAAAATGAGGAGCCGGACTAGACTGGCCTCCAAGGTCGAGCTCTTAAACTGTGACTACCTTGGGTAAATGCTGGGGGTGACATTCGAACTGAGGTCCTTCAGACTCCAACTCTGTCATGTGACTTCTAATAATGAATTCTCAGTGGCTTAATGAACAGAAGCATCTGTTGAGCACCTACTACGTGCCAAGTACTAGACTACAAGTACACCTCCACCATCTAGGACCCAAAACGGAGAGGCCTTGGGGAAGGCCCAGAAAGGCTGAGGTTGGAGGGCAGAGGGGCATGGAAGGAGGAGAACCCCGGGGTATTAACAGGAGGCTGCCCCACTGTGCGCGTGCACGCACACACACACACATACACATACTCGTGCACACACTCGCGCTCACACACACATATACTCGTGCGCACGCACACACGTGCGCTCACGTATACACGTGCGCTCATGTACACACACACACACACACACACTCTCACACACGCCAGGCCCATCAAACCCTAACATTCCCAAGGAAGAGAAAGAAGAAGAGGGCAACACCCGGGAAGTGTCTCCTTTTAAAAGCAACTTTGCCTGGGAGCCGGGTCTTACCTTGGAGGGGCCCCAAGGGATGAAAGGGGAAGGGAGGAATTTCAAGTGGGATTAGGGAGTCTGCAAAGGAAGGGGTGCAGGAGCAAGCCCGGAGAAGCCCAGCCTCTTCTCAACCATGAAACAAGCCTCTCTGGAGACCCGTGTTCCCGATCCGGGAGAGCTGGGGGGAGGGGGGGGGGGCGCCTCTGAAGCCCCTCCTCCAAGGCCCAGGAACGTATGGTCCAACACCATGGCCAACAAAGGCCGTGGTGGGACTGGTGTGGGTCCCGGGGTGCGGCAGATCTGGGATTCCAAGCTGGGATCCCCTTGTCCAAATTCTGGCTAATTCCCCTAATGTGCTCCCCTGAGGGGCAGCTGGGGCAGGGGGTTTGGCCTTTCTCTAAAGTATCCCTAGGGCTTAGCACATTGTCTGGCAAACAGCAAGTGCCTAATAAATGCTCCACAACTGACTATGCTCTTCTCCCTGGCCCCTCTAGAACAAGGGTTCTTAACCTTTTCTATGCCCTGAACCCCTCTGAAAGCCCATGGACCAATCACATTCTTAAATGCACAGAACAAAATATGTGGGATTACACAGGAAACCAGTCACGCTAGAATATAGGTATCAGAAAAGGGAAAAAAAGGAACAAGTTTGTGCCCCTCAGGCAGGGAAGGGAGCCCAGACCCTTGCAGACCCCAAATCCAGTCCTCTATCCCATACCCAGCCCCCTGCTTCTCAAATGGGCCACACAGATCGACTTGAAGGGTCCCCAGCACCTGTGCCAGACCCTTGGGCCCTGAGAACGAGGAATAAAAACCAAGTCAGCCCGACTTTCCCCAAGGCGGGGTAGGGGGCAGGTGGCCCACCTCCCATGAAGCCGTAATTCCCTGCAGGAGGGCAGCCCCGTACCTATTATGTCAGGAGCAGGGAATTATGCTCTTAGGCCGGGGACAAGGCCCCCAACAAAGGCCCCATTGTCATGGAAATGTCAGAGTCAGAGAAGACCCCGGAGAAGAGAATCATCAGCACCTCTAAGCAGGAGACCTGGACAGAGGGGGGCCCTCTCAGGCCTTCTGTTCCCCAGCCTCCTCGGCTCTCCCAGGGCCAGAGAGAGCATGGCAGCGAGGAGAGGCATCACAGCAGCTTTGACTGGAAATGCTCAGTGAAGAAATAGCTTTCCACTGACACTGCGGCTCCTCCAGCTGCTCTGGGCAGCCTTCAAAGAATCCTCTTCTGGCTGAGCAGGGCAAGCGGGAGCCCAGATGCTGGCCAGGCACACGGGTCCAAGCCAGCGGCCCAAGAAGGGTGTGGCCTGGGGGCTATGCAGACCTGCCCCATTTTATGTATCAGCGCATTGAGGCCCGGGAAATTCAGAGGCTTACCCGTCACACCCAAATCCTCTGCCTCCAAAGTTAGCCAACACTCCACCCCCCACCTCCCTGAGCATCGACCAGCTCTCAGAGCTGAAGCAGACGTGGGCGGGTGGTCCCAGAGTCGCCCACTTCTCAGGGGCCTGGCCATCCTCCCTCTCGGGGCTCCCCGCCTGATAAGCTGCCCAGCGGCAGCACCTCCTCACCCACATGGCGTCTCCCCTGGAGCTGCGCCCCCCCCCCCACACACACACATTCTGCTCCCAAGGCAAGGCCACCTCCATGTACCTGAAGCTCCAAACCCCTGGATGCTAGATCTCAGCCACCCCAGAAGGCAGCTCTGCCTGCACTGGAAGGCAATACCGACCACCCCGTTAGTGCCAGGACCAGCTGCTCCCTCCCTCCACAGCCCCTACCATCCAGCCCCTACCATCCGCGGGCCCGAGCTCCACACACGATGCTCACAGCAGCCCTGAGAGGCAGGTGCCAATCTCATCCCCTTTTCACAGATGAGGAAACTGAGGCAGGCAGTGAAGTGACCTGCCAAGGGCCTCCTTGACTCCAGACCTGGCATTTAGCATGCTGCACCAGCAGGCTGCCCTGCTACCATTACCAGTGCCATGTTATGTTACCATTATCTATATCATGGCTAATAACACTAACGGTTCACACTTCCATTGCACCGGAGGATCTGCCAAGGGCATTGTGACCTTGCCGGCTCCTCACAATGACCCCAGAAAGTCAGGGGCTGAGGCCTCCCCACTCTAGCCATTCCACAGAGCCAGGCTTCGGCCCCATAGCCATCCTGGGCCCTCTGAGGACTCGGGCTCTTCCACCCCAGCTCACCCATCCTGAGGGCAGGGCCTGCCTGGGCTTTATTGCAAAGTGCCCCGAACGCGAGATCAGCACCCAGAGCTCCCCAAAAACCTTCAAGCCAGGTATAAACACGTGAATGCGGGCTATGAAACAACTGTGAAGAGGGATGCCTTGGTGGCTGGAGCAAAGGAAGGCCTGGGTTCAGATCCGGCCCTCGGGTGTGACAAGGGAAGTCGGCACCCGGGGTATCTGAACTAAAGCCCCCCATCTGAAGAGCACTCTGGCTACTCTCTGCTTCTGTGGGGCTTCATGAACATGCACTACCCACATGGACAAATATTGGTCAACCACTGGTGGACAAGCCGGCTCCTCCCCAACGTCGCACCTGTCTTCTGTGTCCCCAAAGACAGAGCCAACACCATCAGAGCCCTAAGGGCCCCGTGCAAAGCAGAGCATCCTCAGGGAAACTTCCCACCCCCAGCCCAACACCCCAGAAAGCAGAGACCTCTCTCTGCCTGCTGAGTGGGGTACAATGCACAGGATAGGGGGGCTGCAAGAGGCCTCACAGGGCTATTTCCTGACAACCACTCAAATCAACATGTTTCTCTAAAAAAGAGATAAAAGGGTCAGAAGTTCTCAGCTCCTTACAAAATCCTCTTTAATGTTCTCAGTATCTTGAAACATCTGGGTCTGCTGACCAGCGTCCAGTTCACAATGACAAAACAGCTCACAAGGGTATGGGGCATGGGGGGAGTGGGGGGAGGTGTTTCTGTCCAGCTTCTCCCTCCCCTTTCCCCAGACTGCTGTCAGTCCAGGGATGGTAAATGCTTGTCATTTAACACGAGGCCGCAAATGTGCTTGGGAGACTCCAGGCCCTGTGGCCACTGCTGCCCAGCGTCTCCAAGGGGGCATGAAGACACTCCAGCAGTGACCTAATACCCAGACCTCTGGCAGCCCTAGGCCTCCTTCTCCCTAAAGACAGGGTGGGCCCTGCCAGCCAGGCCAGGAGAACCAACGTGGAATAATGGACAGGAAGGCCTGGGCCTGGGGTCCTTCCTCTATGGGCGCCCTCAGTAAAGTCCTGCCTGACTTGGTTTCCTCATCTGTAAAAATGGATGTTGTACTGAGGCCTCTTCCAGCTCTGTATCTATGAACCTATGTAGCCATGGACAGCTCTGAGAGGCCCAAGGAAGCCACATCTGCCCATCACAGCTCAAGGCCTCCTTAGATTCCCCGGGCCTACCCCAGGAATGCCAGACCACTTCCAGCTCTGTCTGTTTGGGGGTCTCTCTCTCTCTCTCTCTCTCTCTCTCTCTGCCCCCATCTCTCTCTCTCCAGGTTGAACAAAAGTCCCTTTGACCAATCCTCCGATGATGTTGTTTCTGAATCCTCTCACCAGGCCCGTCACCTTCTCTGTACAGGAAGTACCCAACTCAGACGCTGAGGGGTGGGGGACCCATGGAAGGAAGGAGAAAAGGAGGAAGAGGAGGGAGGGAAGAAAAAGAAAGGATAAAGGAAGGGAGAAAGCAGGGAGGAGGGATTCAGAGAAACATCTAGAAAGACCAGAGTTTAAATGGAGACTGAAGCAATTTACATGCTCTCGCTCTTTTCCATGTTTGGTTCTGTCTCTTCTTTCCCAGTGTTCACTCCATCGGTCACAACCCTTCTATACAACCAGACTGATGTCCAGTGTGAAAGTATTTACAGATCCTATACTTGCTGCACGCCGCCATGGCGGGGGGTAGGCAGGGTGGAGAGGGGAGAAAATCTGAAACTCAGGGGACTGTGGAACTGAATCTTGCAAACTAAAAGTAAAAGAACAAGTCAATGAAGCAGGGAGGAGGGAGAGCGGAAAGAAGAAAGGGAGGAGGAAGGAGGCGTGGCAGGTGAAGAGAGCGGGTCTCGAAGGTGTTTAAAGGGCCTCACTCAAAGAGCCCATCTCATCTGATCCTGACAACAGCCCTGTGAGGGGGTGCTATTACTATCATCCCCCTCTTACAGATGAGGAAACTGAGGCTCAGGGGTAAAACAGCCATTCTGGAGTCACAGGCTGAAGAGACCAGCTCTGACTCTGGCCAGCTCGGAGGCCAGCCTCAGTTTCCTCACCTGTAAGATGAAAGGGCTGGCCTGAGTGACCTCAGAAGGCCCCTTCAGTTCTGGGTCTAAGACCTTATGACTTGTCACGAGTCAAATGGCTAGTCAACGTCAAAGGGAGGATGGGACCCCAGTTTCCCTTGACCCCAAGTCCAGCATTCACCCCACAAAAGCAGGCCAGAGTTCACTTGAGAGCTGACATTCTGACGGAATGCTAGCGATACAGAGAGACTGAGGAAGTTACCCCACTTCTGGTCCTCAGTCTTCTCATCTGTAAAATGGGTCTGAGGCCTCCATCAGGGTTTCCTGATCTTTGGCACCCTGGATTCCCTTCGCAGTCAGGTGAGGCCTGGGGATCCCTTCTCTAAATCACGTTTTTAAATGCATAAAGCAAAACACACAGAATTACAAAGGGCACAAATGAGTGATAGAAAAAAATTTAGTATGTAACTGTCAATATATCGTATAATACATGAAAAATCATTAAAATATCCATTAAAAAACCAAACTGCGGACCTCAAGTGAAGAGCCCCCGACACACACGGGGTCTCAGGCCCCTTCCGTGCTCCACGCTGAATATCTATAGTCCTGCGGGCAATGAGCCGCGAGGCACCTATTGCGTGGGCACCCAGAGAGAGGTAGAGAGAGCCCCGCCCCTCACCGAGCACAGAGCCGCCTGGAGCCCTGAGACCCCCAGGACCCAGCTCCCCGGAGGCCTCGCTCTGCTGTCGCCATGAGAGGAAGACCACCCATGTCTTGACCAACGTCTGAGCTGGACCAACACAACAGTAAAGAAAAGGACGAGGTCAGGCCTCCTCCCCAGCCAGGCTATTTCTCAGCACAGGAGAGAAAAGAATCCATAGAGCAGAAGAGAATTCTGGTGACACAGCTCAGACCGTCCAGGCTTCCCAACTACCTGCGGAGCCCAGCAAGGGCGGGTGCAAGGAGAACCTGTGGTCACTGGCCAAACTCTCACCACCAGGATCCATCCCGAGGCCCCAGGATTGCTGCCATCTGATTTACTCATGGAATCACACAGGGGAGCCTCTCCAAGGGCTTCTCCTGCCTAGGAAAACTTTTCACCAGAAGACAGGCAGAGACACTGGAGAGCAAAGCTTAGGCTTGCCAGCCAACCTCAACGGTCAGCTGTAGGTGGAGAAGAGGTGTAAGGGCAGGCGACCCTGCAAACAGGACAGACTTCCAGGGAAGGCATGGGGAAAAAAAGGAGGGGGGAAGGAGAGGAGACAGATTAGAGGGGCAAGGCAAAACCCAGACATGCACAGAAAGCAGGGAGATGGAGGGAAGGGGAGGGGAGGGGGAGAGAAGAGGGAGAGAGACAGAGACAGAGACAGCGAGGAGGAGGAGGAGGAGAGAGAGAGAGAGAGAGAGAGAGAGAGAAAGAGGGAAAGGAGAAGGGAGGGAAGGAGGGAGGAGAGGGGAGGGAAAGAGAGGGAGAGAGAGAGGAGGGGGGAGGGGGAGAGAGAGAGAGGAAGAGAGAGGGGAGGGCAAGAGAGGAGGGAGAGAGAGGAGAGAAAGAGAAAGAGAGAGAGAGAGAGGAGAGAGGGAGAGACAGAGAGAGGAGAGGGGGAGTGAGAGGAGAGAGAGAGAGAAGAGAGAGGCAGGGGGGGAGAGGAGAGACAGACAGAGACCAAGACACAGATGGGGAGAGATATGAAGAAAAAGAAGGTGATAGAGGGAAGGGGGAAGAGGACGAGAAGGGGGATGAGATGGAAGAGGAACAGAAATAAGGAGAAGATGAAAACAAAGGTGACACAGAGGGCAGGAATGACTAGAGGAGACAGCAGGGGAAAGAGGAAGGTCACTTCTCAGTTGCAATTCTGTCCCCCCAGAATCTAACTTCTGAAACAGGAGAGCTGCCCGCCCAAAGCCGGCCCTTCCTGCCTGTCCAGAATCTGAGACCCTGTAACCACTCACAAAGGCCAAGGCTCCAACGTGAGGCTGTCCCTGTGGCTGGAGAGGAAGGGGCTGGGGTGGAAAGAGCCAGGACTGGACCCCAGGCCACAGGTTCATCATCCTAAGATCAGGGGGAGGTGGCTCCAATTCAGACCCCTCCCTGAGACCCCCCAGGTCCCAGCCCACATCAGGGATGCACAGACGCTCCAGGAGGGGGCACAGAAGGAAATGCTCAGTCCAGGGGTAACAATGCAGCAAGGAAGGTCACGGGTCAGTAAAGACCTCAAGAAAGGATCCAGTGGAGATGATGGGGGGAGGCGGGAGGCGAGGTCACCAAGAGGGACAGCGGGCTATATCCTCTGAACATGGGGGGGGCGGTGTGAAGCTAAAAGAGAAAGAAGAAAGCAGGGCAATTCCTGTGGCCTGCTTCTAGGGGAACTCCAACAGGTGCATGGCCTCTCCATCAGCCAAGGGATGGCTGATTTCCTGAAGGGTGGGTTCTGTCCCTGTGGCCCTGCTGGTGATATATGGGCCCCAAGATCACAGCGTGCCCCCTCCTCCTCCTCCCCCTCTCTCTCCCTCATCCTTCCCCTTCCTTTCCTCTCCTCCCCAGGGCACGCTCAGGGTGGGCTGCAGGACCACAGCCCCTCCCTCCTCCATGGAGGGCCTTCCCCTGAGGCCCCTGGAAGGAGGACTTTTGGGGGACCACAAGGCCCAGCTCCTCCTGGGCCAGGCCGGAGCACAAAGGGTGTGGGGAGTAGCTGGGCTGCCCCCCGCCCCCCCACCCCACACAGACACAGCAGGGGTGCAGGACGTGTAGATGGGCCAGATGACAATGTACTTCCCTGGAAGCTGGTTTGGGGGACCAGGGCAGACCTAAGTTCAGATGTTCAGAGGGCTCCCAGAGGCAGAGCTCCACCTTTTTAATTTTGTTGCTGAGGAAATTACAGCCCAGAGATGCCAAGAGGTTGGTCCTGGGCCCAGAGTGGGGAGGGTCCTCACAACCCCTTGTTTTACAAAGAGGGAAACTGAGGCACAGAGGTCACGGGCCATAAAGAAGAGAGCTAGGACTGCACCACAGGCCCTCTAACCCCACACCCAGCCACGCCGCCCCTCCTCTTCCCCCCCCCCCTTGCTGGGAGATCCCAAGACAGAAAGTCCTCAGATCAGGCATGTGGGGCTCCACCTAATCAGGTGCCCCAGGACACATACTCAGCCGGGTTTTGAGGCTGACCCCAGGCCAGGAATGAGCCCAGACTGTCTGAGCTCACACTGCCCAGGGGCCTTCCCCTGGGGCCTTCTCAGGTGTTTTCTACATGGTTCCCCCCCAGCCTAAGACCCAGCAGTCCAGGGTTCAGCAGGTACTCCTAGATCAGCTGCCCACATGGCAGTCAGTCGTCGTTGCCCAGGGCCTGGGCAGCTCAGCACTGAGGAACATCATCCAGAGCTAGAGCTTGCCCACCCACAATCAGCCCTTCCAGAATCCCACTGCTCTGTGCCAAATCCTGCATCTCAGAGACTCTTCAACCACAACCCAGGCCTTCAACTCAAAGATGTGTGAAGGGCCTACTGTGTGCCGGGTACCACGTGAGGTGCTGAGGATAGAAGGGGAAAGTGAGAAACGGCCCCTGCCTTCGAGGTGCTTATGTTCCAGAATCATAGTGATAACACCATCCAATATTTATACAGCATCTCTCTATAGGACCTACTACGCGCCAGGCTCCAAGCTGCTTTTATAAGCACTTTACAATGACTACCTCATGTGAGCTCACTGGAACCACCTTCAGAAGCAGGCACTAGTATTATTCCCATTCTACAGGTGAGGACACTGAGGCAGACAGCAGCGGCAGTACTGACTGAGGCCAGACCTGAGCTCGGGCCTTCCTGACTCCAGGCCCAGCGCTCTATCCAACAGATGCTCCCACTGTAAATTAAGTGCAAAATACACACCAATCGGCACAAATAAGTGATTCCCACTAACCCAAGAGGGAGGGTAGAAATAAGGGAGGCCACTGACTTGGACTCTGAACAAAGCAGAACGCCAAGAGGCAAGGCCTGAGAGGGGCTGACTGGACAAGTCACCACCTCGATAACACATGTCATCACATAGAGTGGAAGGAGCCCCAAGGACGTGGGTTCCAATCCTGCCTCCAACACTCCCCACTCTATGACCTTGGCAAAGGCCCCTGGCCTCAGCTTCTCCACCTGCCAAATGAGGGCAGGAGACCAGATGGCCTCAGAGGGCTCCTCCAGATGTAAGACAGACGGCCCTATGAATCTATGTGGGCCCTCGTCTTCTCTGCTGGTATGCCGCCCCTCGGGGCAGTCTGCTGATGCCAGGGCCAGACCCCTTCTCAGAATCCTCTTTTTCCATGTGTACAATAAGACACACAAAGTTACAAAGGAAACCAATTATACTGAAACACAGTTATCAATTTAAAAAACAAACCAACACTGGGGCTCCCAGGTTAAAAGCCTGTGGGTCCCTTCTACCTCTAGATGCTGGGTTTCCTCAGCTGGAAAGGGGGAGGAGAGGAGAGGAGAGGCTACCCTGTACCTCAATGGGCCCTTTCCAGCCCTAAATCTAGGCCCCCAGGCCACATCCTAACTCTAGGGGGATGGGGATCAAAACTCCAGCAGGGCCATTTTCGTAATAACCACACATCCCCTAGCCCAGCCAGGCCCAGAACAGCAAATTGGAGGAGGATTGGAGGGACCCGGGTTTCAGGTCACTAATGTCTGCAGCCTTTCCCCTGGAGCCCAGGGAAAGACCAGAGAGGAAATAAGGTGCAGAGCAGGGCGCAGGAACGCAGAGATGCCCTGAGGGGTGGACAGTCAGGATCCCTTGGGAAGGGCACCCTCCAACACCGGCAGCACAGAGCCACAAGCAAGCTCAAGGTTCCAAGGGCCTGCAGGCAGCCTGAGGGCCAGCCCTGGTGGGGAGCCCGGCCTCCCCACATAAGCACCAACAACTCAACCAGGCACGTGAGAAAGATTCAATGCCACAGTATTTCTTATGTGCTAGGTACCTGCCCTTGAGAAGCCCCTGGGAGGGGAGCTGGATGGCACCTTCAAGGCCACCCAACCCAACTGTCTGCCTCACAGACAGAACGGAGGGAGGCCCCTGGAGGACAAGGAGCCCCCTACCACATGAGCAGGCAGAGGGGCAGCAGGCTGAGCCCAAAGCCAGCACTGCCCTGGGCTGCCAGACAGACCCAGCTAAGTGGAGAATCAACCAGCTCAAGGCAGAAAGATCAGACTGTCCTACAGAAACCCAGACCTCAGGCTCAAGGAGGAGGCCTTGCGAGTGAGCAGGCACCATCTGGTGCAGCGGACAGCACGCCAGGCTCAAAGTCAGGAAGTTGAGTCTTGCGGGGCTCAATCTGGACTCAGACACTTACTAGTCAGATGACCCTGGGCAAGTCACTTCACCATTTGCCTGTCAAACGAGCTGGAGAAGGAAATGGAAAAACCACTCCAAGATCTTATGTGCCAGGAAAACCCCAAATGAGGTCACGAAGAGTCAGATTCGAACGAAACAACCAAACAGTAGCAAAAGGATGACCAGACTTGGGCATTCCGGCCATGGAGAGAGCAAAGGCAAGGGAGGGAGGGAGGGGGGCCCCCAGGCAGGACCAGAGAAGCGGCCAGTCTGGGAGAGGGCAGTGAGCAGACAGGCTGGCAAGGCAGACAGCCAGAGACCCAGGCTCACAGGCTCATAGAGAGCTCGACAGGCCAAGCTCAGCGGAAGTCCAGAGTGGTCAGCTGGTCTGCTCCGGCCACACAGCCTGGACTCCCAACTGGGCTCTCTGCTCCAAGCTCCATGCCTTTTCCACCACAGGGGCCCAGTGGGGACCACTCAAGTGCCTACGGGTATAAAAGAAGCCAATCCTCAGTCCCAGCACTGAGCCTCTGAGAAGCCCTAAGGCCCCCCAGGTACACGCCCACAGCACCTCTCAGAACAACTCTCCCTCAGATCCTCCTCTCCCAGTATTTTCTACGGATTCCTCTTGGCCAATTAAGTGGGCAAGTCTCGACAAGCTGTACCCTTTCCCTTTTCAAGGCAGACACCTGGCCAGGACCCAAGGTTTACAGCTCAGTGGAGAATAAGTGGCTGTGACCTGAGTTATTCCTGATGCCCACACCCGGCCAGGCCCTTCCGCTTCCCCCATGGGCAGTCACAAATACACACATACACACACACACACACACACACACACACACACATATACATATAGGTACACGTACACACACACCCTGCTCTAGATGATAGCCTGCCAAGTTCAAGTTCACCCTGGCTTCACTCCCAGGCACAAACCCTATGGAATGAACACTTCCCAGAGTCCCCAAGTGCTCCCAGCATGGGCATGACCCACAGTGGCGATGGCGAGCCCTTGCGAAATTCTGGTGGGAGAGTATCTGTGGAATGCAGGCATCCCTTTCGCTCAGCAGCTCTTGTGAAAGAAGGACAAGAGTTTTCCCACACGGCACCGTCAGCTCCCACCACAGGGTGGTCAGTCAGTTCCTTCTCCCCCTACACATCTGCCAGCCAAAGCTCTGGGGGAGCTGGGGCCTCTCCAGCTCACAGCTTTCTACGAGCTGTGAGTGGACAGCAGAGCTCCTGGGGTAGCCAGCCTTGAGTGAACAAGCCATCATCCCCCACCCCCACCTCCAGCAGAAAGCAGCAACCGGACAGGACCCACCCCGATGGGAGGCCTGGCCACCACCAGACACCGGACAGCTCCCATGAGAGCCAAGAGAGAGCCTGCCAAATCTGGCAGCATAACTTAGGTGTTTAGCTAAGATAAACTTAATCTGAAATGCTCCACCAGGCCTCTGTCTAAACAGCCAGGCTCATAAAAAACACATAGGCACACAGACCAGGGCTGACCCAACCCGCTGCTTCCATCACTCTGGCCCTCCAGGCAACTGGCAAGAGGGGTGACCTGGGGGTGGAGTGAGAAGCCCCAGAGCCAGGGCCCCACAGTAGGCATGGGGTGGGGGGGTGAGCCAAAGCCTGCCAACTTTGTCTTACCCAAACCCCACGACCAGGGACCAGCCTCTTCCTGCCTGGGCATTCTTGGCCTTCAGCTCCCAAGAGCGGTCCGACTCGTTGGCCTTCCAAAAGTAAAAATCACTCCAGACAGGTCAGCTCAGTCCACCGACTTCCCGAGCTCCCCCACCAAAAACCATCCTCCAAGCGCTGGGCGGTCACATGATCCTTTTCTTGGCCGGAGGAAGCGTCCAAGCATCCAAGCCCTGATCCATGACTCCCAGAGACGGCCTGGCTGGATCAATCGGCCGCGATCCTGGCCTCCCAGACGGGAGTCTCTGCAGGCTGTCCCATGCTGGGCTCTAACTTCCCGCGAGACCGGCAGCCCTCCCCAGTTGCCTGGTGGAGGCAGAGGCAGCCGCACAATGGGGGAGCCCGAGCTCTGCGAGCACAGCCTCCCCTCCCCTCCCCTGCCCTGCCCCACCTCTGGGCCAGGCCAGGCCCCGAGCCAGCAGCCCGCCTGCCCCGCAGCCCCAGCTCCCGGCCCAGTCCCAAAGGCACGGAGAGACAGGGGGTGTGAGGCAAGGGAGGACCCACGGCAGGGGGCCACGCAGCCCCCAAGCTTGCGTGGAGAGGGCGATGCACAGCCTGTAATTCCGCCCGCTCGGCTCCTGCCAGCCTCAGCCTATAAACACTGAGGATTACATAAGTCCACCCTCCTGTTGAGAAGCCAAAAGTAGGAACATTTTCTCCCAGCCTTGGCGGCAATAAGTAATAATGCTGTGTTGCCATGGGAACCCTGGCCCGCTTCCAAAAGACACGGAGGAGCCGGGAGCCGGGCTCCAGCACGGGGAGGGAGGCCTTTTTATAGCTCGGGCCTCCCCAGACCCTACCGGGCCGGCCCACCAGGCTCCAGGAAGGCTCTGGGCCAAGTGAAAACAAGGGCGGGCCAGGCTGGGGCTAGCCCCAGGCCCCTGGGCCGGCCCCCTCCCTGGAAGCACCTCTCCTTCCTGAGCCCCTCCTGGGCTGAAAGGCCCTTGGGCTGAGGAGTCCAGCCCCTCGGTTCTGCCCCATGCCAACTGAGGTTTGGGGACAGGAAGCATCCTGGGCCGCATTCGAATGTCCTGTATGTTCAAACTGGTAACTGTCCACCTGAATGCAGTCGGAGGACCCCAAGGGGCTACGAGAACGGGCTGGCAGGGCCAGGGCTCTCTCTCCAAGCTTCTCTGGCCCAGGGTCAGCTGGGAAGGGACAGGGACATGAGTTCCCAGCTTGGGACCCAGAGAAGCCTCGGCTACTTCACAGGCTCTCAGCTGACAGACAAGCACATCCTAGGCTCAAGGCTGGGGGGCACAGAGAGAAATACCAAGAGGCCTTGCCCTCGAGAATCTGGCTGGCAGTGTGGCCCAGGGGCAGACTCACTCCCCTACTCAGCACTGGGAATGCCTCTATGTGCCTCAGTTTCCCCATCTATTAAAAAAGACTCTTGGGAGGGGGAAAGAAAAATCAGCCCTGCCCTGCCCCTAACCTCCCAGGGCTAATGTAAGAATAAGGTACTGCCACAGATGAGAGATGCTCCTTCCTGGAAGTGGGGCCGGGCTCTGCAGGCCCACCAAGCCTTGGAGGGGCTCCCCATAACCCTCTACCCCTGCGGAAGAGCAGCCTAGCATTTACAGCCTGGCTGTATTCACCCTGGAAGAAGAGGAAACAGCTGGAGGCTCGGCTCCCCTGCCTGGACCCCCATGGGGGAAGTGCTTCAAGCTGCCCCTGTGATGCTCAGAGCCAGGGTTCTCTGGCTCCTGAATGGTGCATCTCCCACTGGTCTCAGGCGATCTGCAAAGCTCTCAACACTAAATACTGATGTATCCGCAGTGCCCTGACCTCAGATGGGTCAGCCAGACAGAAGGCACTGAAAGAAGAGGAAAGTGACGGGCACCAGACTACTCTGCCTGGGCCCTGCCCTCAGGAGGCTCACATGCTAAGGAAGCAGACAAGGTCAAGCGAGCCAGGTACAAGCAAGAAATGCACAGGGCCGGGTCCTCTCAAGGCCTTGGAGAAGGCGGGGTCTGAGTGGAGCTCTGGAGGAGGCCACTGGGGGTGGAACAGCATTCCAGGTGTGGGGCTCGGCTGGGCTCCAGTGTGGAGATGGGGCATCCAGAGAAAGGGGCGGCAGCTGGCGACACCTGGACTGCACTCGTGGGCCCTTCCCATGCAGGGCTGTCCCACTGGCAGCAAGGACAGATGATGGGGTAACTGCACAGGGTGGGGCGGCCTGGCTGGGAAAATTGCCCGCACACAAAGCCAAAGGGTGGACAAAGGCAGCTCCCCAGTCACCCTGGGCATGTCCCAACATCAACAGAACTGACCACTATACCAGGGGCTTGGAGAGGTGCCAAGCAGGACCCTGTGTCTGCCCTCCAGAAGCTTATACTCTAGAGAAGACAGAGGGATAAGAGAAGAAAGGGACGGGGGGAGTAGGGGAGAGAGAAGAGGAGAGGAGAGAAGAGCAAGAGAGGGGAGGGGAGGGAAGGAAGAGAAGGAGGGAGGGAGGGGAAGGAAGGATGGAGGGAAGAAAGGAAGGAAGGAAGAGAGGGAAGGAAGAGGAGGAAGGAGGGAAGGAAGAAAGAGAGGGAAGGAGGGAGGGAGGGAAAGAAGGAAGGAAAGAAGGAGGGAAGGAAGGAAAGGAGAAGGAGAGAAGGAAGGGAGGGAGGAAGGAGGGAAGGAAGGAAGGGAGGAGAAGGGGGGAGGGGCAAGAGAGACATGCAGAGAGGGCTCAAAGCCCTTCCCCACAAGGGACCCCACTGCCTGCCCCGGGTGAGCCCCTCCAGGGGAGCAGAGTGCGACTCGAAGGAGTCTTGGTAGGCCAGCGCCTGGCACAGGGCAGGTAACTATCAGTAAGTATCTGCTGATCAAAGTACTGACTCCTCAGCATCACTGAATCAGCACCAGCAGAAACCAGCCTGAACTCGGAGTTGGACAGTCTGGGCTCAGAGCCCCTGACCCTTGCTGGCTGTGTGACCTCAGGCAAGTCATCTAACCTCTCTGGGCCTCAGGCTCCCCTTCTGTGAAATGGTCGGGGCGAGGACAGACGTGCTCCCTGGAGCACAGAACACATAGGGTCTGCCAGCCTAGAGGCCTGGATCAGAAGTGCTGCTCTGACAATGACCAAGGCACCCCCGCCCTCGGCTGGGCCTCAGTTTCCTCGTCGAGGAATTGCAGATGATAACACATGTACCACCAGTCCCAAAGGGATGGCGAGCTTCAAGGCCACCAATCACCCCATCAGTGAGGGTTATCATTAAACAGCAGTGGGAAGGGCACTTCAGGCAGGGGAACCAGCATGGGCAAAGCAAAGGAGGTGGGACTATCCACAGAAAGCATTCCCATTCTATCGCCTGGCCATCTCCTCCAGGGCCTGACCTTCTTGTACAGTGGTGAGGGATCGGGGCCTGGCTCCCGGCACCCCGCACCCAGGGCCCTCACCACTCCCTCCTCCGCGTTATCCTCCGCCACCCAGGGAAGGAACAACAAGTCCTCGGAGAAGCTGTGCCCGTGGCAGCCGGCCCACAAGGACGGGAGAACAGATAGCAACGGGGAACAGATCCCAGCTTGTGCGAGAAAGCGCCGACTCAGCAGAACGCGCCAGGTCCGAGGAAGAAAACAGTGTCCCGGTGATGACTTAATGACATTCCTTTCCGCTTATTTAGGTCCACAGGCAAATTTAATTTAAGGAGGAAAAAAAAGAAAATACGTTTTAAAGACACATTAGTGTCTGAGCAAATCCGAGCCGTTCCCAAGGCTAATTAGGAGGTGGGCCCCAAGAGCCCCTGGAACCCAATCTAAGAGAAGATGGCGCCACTGAGGCTCGGGATCCTGACGAGCTCACGGGTGGCCCAGGACAGGCGGTCTGGCCCTGGTGCCTCCCTCTGTGAATGAAGGGGTGAGTGGGCAGCACTCCCCCGACACCTCCCAGCTCCCCAGGAGTGGCTGTGTCCCCTGAGGAAGCGGTGCAGATGAGATCAGAGCGCCAGGCCCCCATCTGCCTCCACTACTCAGGTGAGCACATGCTTGGGCAGCGCCACACAAACCTGCCAGCACCACCTAAAGGGCCTTGGACCATGAGTCAGGAAGACACGAGTGCAAACCCTGCCGCAGGCACGGACCAGTGATCAGCCCAGGCAAGCCATCTGAACTCTGAGCTTCAGTCTCCCCAATCTGTAAAATGGCTTCCTAACAGCACCTACCTCACAGAGCCGTTGGGGGCAGCCCATGAGCTGTAATGGGGCAGGGGGCTCTGAAAACTGACAATGCCTCAGACTGGCCTCTAGCTTCCATCACCGCTGCCGCTACACACCCACCTTCCTGCCTGGGACATTGCCAGCGCTGCTCTGTGAACCTGCTGAGCAAGCCCTCTGGACCAGGGCGAGAAGGGCACCAGAGAGCGCCCAGGCCCACTTTCCGGGTACAGAGATGGGGTCACTTAGACCCTAAGAGAGCTAGAGAGCCAATGTTTACACAAGGGAAGACCACGGTCCCTGCCCTGGAGGAGCTCTCATTCCAAAGGGCAGACCCCTGGGAGCACACAAAATACCCTGGGTGAGAGCAGGAGGGCCTCAGGGTAAATGAGGCGGGGCTCAGCTGAGCCCAGGGGGCCACGGCAAGGAGGAAGGGTGCAGGAGGCTGCTGTGGCTGGACAGGGAGTCAGAGGGGCCTGGGCAGCAGAAGGCCCCCTCCCTCCATCAGCTCAGGCTCTACTTACTCCCAGCTTCAGCAGGAAAGCCGAGACAGCAAAGACAGAAGGGACGGCCAACCCGACAAGTGGCCACCGGCCTCCGACACCCACATCCCTGAGTGTCCTCAAGGGCTGAGGCGGAGCAAGGAGCCGGGAAGGCTGCCGTGTCTCATGTCCCGCACCTGTCGCTGCTGCTCACTCACACCAAGTTACCGGCCCTCCCCACCTCTGTCCTGGACGGCCTGGCCCAGCCCAGGGTGGGAGCCTGCCCCCATTGCCAGGGGGCCTTCCCCACACTCCCAGAGCAGTCTCCTACTCGACTGGCCGCCTCCTGCTCAAAGCCTGCCTCAAAGACACAATGCTAGGACCCGAGCCCAGCCCAGGGAGCCACACCCAGCCCAATGCCTAACTATCTCCCCAGACTGACCTCAGACCACCGCCTCCCTGAGCGCTGCTCCACTCTCTCCTGTCGTCTCCCACCTCCCAGAACTCACACACACACAGGGGACGCCAGGTAAAGCAGGCTGAGCCAACGAGCATTTATTAAGCGCTTGCTGTGTGTTGGCCAGAAAACTGGCTTCCTTTCTCAGCTCTCCATACCCAAATCCTTTTGATGGGACCATAAATACAGAGCTCCAGGGCCCACAGCAACCCCCTCATCCAACAGACAAGGAAACTGAGGTGAGCCAAGGCAGAGGAGGTGATCCAGAAATAACAGGAGCACGGACCTCAAGCAGATGGGGACTGATAAGGAAAAGAAAGCCCCAGGAAGACAAAGGGAGGGCCGGTGTGGGAGGGGAATGTGGCTCAGGCCTCCCTGACTCCAGGCCCACACTCCTGTTACTTGACCAAGGTCTCATGGGCAGCACGTGCCTGGGGCCTGATCTGAGCCCAGGGCTCTGTCTGTGACCCTCCTCCTCGCTACCCCCTCTCCTTTCAAACAGCCATCTCTTCCAGGAAGCCTTCCATGATCTCCCAGCCCCCATGCCCTCCTATGCCTCAAGTTGTGCCCAGGGTGCCAGGTCCTCCTTCCTCAGCCCAGCCACCTACACTCCCCTTCCTCTGTGCTGGGGTCTGATGCCCCACAAGACCAGGAGCTCCTGGAGGGCAGGGGCCGCATCTCCCAGCACCTGCACAGCGGCCTCAGCTAACAAAAGAGTGGATGAGCGTTTACTGCACCAAAGACCTTCAACCTCACCCAAGACACAATGCAACAAGGGGCCAACACCACAGGAAAGCAAGGGGGTCTGGCCTGGAATTCTAGGAGGGATCCTGAGCTGGGAGAGACCAGAGCTCGGAGAGTCAGGAAGACCCAAGTTCAAATCCAGCCTCAGCCACTTCCTAGCTGTGTGACCCTGGGCAAGTTACCTGACCTCTGTCTGCATCAGCTTCCTCTCCTGTAAAATGAGGTAATAGCCCCTACCTTTTAAAGCTAAGGATCAAATGAGCACACAGGCGTAAAGCGCTTAGCCTGGTGCCTGGCACATCACAGAGGCTTAATCTTCAGCTTTGCACCAGTCCCTTCTCGCCTCTAGAACAAAATGCCCTCTCTCTCCTGAGCATGGCATTCAGAGCCCTCCCCAATCTGGCTCCAACCAGTCCTTCGAGCCCAATTTCACCTTCCTCCTCTAGGCACACTCCAAATTCGCACCAAATTGGCCTGGTCACTCAATCTTCTGCCACACCTCACCATGCCTCGGCCGGACTGTCCCCTGCAGTGAAAACACACTCCCCCTCCTCTGCTCCACCACGTAAGCTTCTTCCAAGGAGAACCTGATCTTCAGGGATGAGAAAAGCCCCCCTGAAACACACATCTGGGCCTCATCCCTCTGGGAAATTCCACCAACGCCCAGACCAAGCTGACCAGTCACATACCAAGACGCTCCAAATAAAGGCTTCTGATCAACAACAGAGGCCCCACATGTCTCGGTGTCTGGCCCCATGGCGGGCTCCATGCCATGACCCACACTCAGGTCCTGAATCCACAGATCCTCTCTTCCTAACCCAGAATATGGCTCCGTCCACAGGGGCCACACAACTCCCCCAGAATGCGAGCAGGGAAGTGAGCAGAGCCAGAAATCCACCCCAGACCTCAGCAGCGATGTGGCCTAAGCACGGCATTCATTGGCTCACACTGCTGGGGTCGGGAAGTCCTAGGCCACCAGAGTCTGGCGACTCTGCCATAGCCAGGGCCCAGAAGCCAGCGGCCACTGCAGTGACCACCTGAAATGGGACTGGGTGGAGTAGGACAGAGATGGGGAGAAGGGGACAGGTGGCTGGGGTGCGCTGAGCTTATCACCAGGCCAGGAAAGATCAAAACAACCCAGAGGAACCCAGGACAGAATTCGACCTGGAAGCCTTATCAACAACTCATCTAAAAATAAAAACAAGAACTTTTTTAAAATTTTAAATGATCTCTAAACGAAACCTAACTCTTCATTACCAAGGCCAGAGTCTCGGAGCAGAGGGGCCTGCCACGAATCACACCCAGGGAGGAAAAGCTCAGGCAATGGGGAAAAAACCTTTAATACTATTTTTTCCAGTACCGAAAGGAAACACTGAAATCACTCCATTAAAATGGAAAAATTAAAATCTTTGCAATTTTACAAAGAGAAGGAAACAGTCCCCACTTTTATTTTTTTAATTCTTTTTTAACCATTCCCACACCCCAGCAGCTGCGAGCTGCCAGCTGTCCTGGCTAATTACGTGTACGGCTCATTTTCCAACCGCAGTGTTCATTAATCTCTGGAAGCTGTTTTCGGCTCTGCTCCACACCGTGGGCCCCCAGCAAGGACTGGCATCCCAGGGAGGGAAGAGGGGAGGAGGGGGGGGAGGGGGCCAGGAAGAAGGCCTGGTTCCGCTCCTGCCTGCTCCCCATCACCACCCCACGTCCCTCCCTGCTCCGTTCCCTGACGCCTGGAAGGCTTCTGCTCAAGGGGACCCGACTCATCCTGGAGGAACCCCAGGACAGCACTGGAGAGAACCCCATTCCCATACCTCCCCCACTACTGCCAGCGATTCAGCTCTGAAGCCGGCCAGCCCACCCAGAGCAAGCGGGGAGACACAGGACTGCCCTCCAAGGAGAGGAGGCTCTCGCGGGCCAAGGGTTCTGAAAACAGCCTTTCTGCTCCGTGGCATGGTCCCCAGAAAGCAACATTTAACTCACGAGAAATCACTCCAAACTCCAGGCCCAGGCATGTTGAGGTCTGGTGGGCCTGAAGCCTCCTCCCCAGCCCCCAATGCACTCCTCTCTGAGACAAGACACAGTGGGGGATGGGGGAAGGACGGTGCACTGAGTCAGGAGCTGCATTTGGGGGCAGAATTCACCACTGTGAATCACAACTCAGTCACTTACTGATTTAAGCAATTCATCAACAGGCATCTATTAAGTACCTACTATATACCAGGCACCAAGGATGCACTTTTTTTAAGGCAACTGCTGCTTCCCTCGAGGAGTTTACAGAAATGTACACAAATGAGTTTGTACAAAATAAATGCAAAGCTGTTTGGGGAGGGAGGGCAGGAGAGGTTATGGGGAACAAGCATTAATTAAGCGCCTACTGTGTACAGAGCACTGCGCTGGGGGCTTTACAAACATCTCCTCTGACACACAGGCTGCGTCCTCGGCTGCTCTCCGGGGCCTTCATTTCTTCACCTTTAAAATGAGGGTTTTGGACTGGGTCCTTCCAGTCCTAAATCCATGACACTCCACTGCGCACGAACCAAGGCCAAACACGGAAACCTTTGAGGCTTCGAATGTCTTCATCTCCCAAATGACACTCCACAAACAAATGCTTTTTAAGCACTGACCCCATTCCAGGCCCTGGCTCGATGCTGGAGACAAAAGAATGCAAAGCTCCTGCCCACGAGGGGCTCACCATCTCCCACGCCCCACAGTGGGTGACAACAGACCCAGAGGAGAGCGGGAGATCCTCGGGAATCACCTTTTACCTCTGCATCTCCAGCGTGTGGGGCAAACTGCCTGGCACACAGTAGGCACTTACTAAATGCTGACTGACTGCACCTATCTGCCTGGATGCTGTGTCTCCCAACAGACGGCAAGCTCTGAGAGCAAAGACCGTCTTCTGCCTTCCTCTCTATGCTCAATGCTCTGCACAATGCCTGTTACATATATAATGCCTACACACACACACACACACACACACACACACATACATACATACACACACACACAAAACATGACTGGATTCTTTGATGTATGTGCACCTCTGAGAAAGTCACTTCTCAAGTTTCCTCAACTGGGAAATGGGAATAATACGAATCCTTTCCCTTCAAGCAGCTGTGAAGATGATGAAACAGGGCAGCACAGAGGCTGTGTGCCCTTTCCACTTATGGGAACACCGGGGTGGCCCCCCTCTCCAGGCTGCCTCACCCCAGGCTCCAGCTGGTGCTCTGGCCCCTCCCCATTCATTACCAGGACTCCCCCAGGCACGAGAAGCCATGAGAAGTGAGGGGGGAGAGACCACCCAGCCTGAGAAAGAAGCCTCCATGGAGGCTGGGGGAGGCCCAGAAAAGTCACTTCTTAGGATGTGGGGCCTCTGGCATAAAGGCTCACTGGTGTTGGGGCTATCCATGGGATCCCAGAGCAGGAAGAGGCTAGTGCATCCCATCCCTCCACTGTACAGATGAGGGGGCTGAGGCCGGGGGAGACTGAATGGCAGCCCAAGGTCACAAAGGCCGCCTGATGGCAAGAGTACAGCTCCAGAGCTGGAGGGGACCAGAGGCCACCAAGCCCAACCTCAGAGGGAAGAGACTTCAGTTCAGAGGCCAGCTTCTGATTCAACCCCTTATCACAGACAAGGAAACTGAGGCTCAAAGAGGGACGGCCTTGCCCAAGAGGACACAGGCAGAAAGTGTCTGAGATGGAAGTGGTGGCCACATTCTCCTGACCCAAAACCAGCACTCCGGGCCTTATGCCAGATTCTTCCTCTCAAAGGTATCTTCCCACCCATCAGTCCACCCCCAAACCCCAAGTGCCTGCTTGGAAGGCAGCATGATGTACAGGGGACCAGCCACAGATGGGCGCAAGTCAAAAGTCTGTCCCCTCTGAGCCTGTTAAACCAGGACACTCAGAGCACCTGTATTCTTCCATCCCCAAAGTTTCATTCAGCTTCCAGCTCTTGGGGCATGGAGACCAGAGACAGAAGGCCACATGGGTCCCAGAAAGAAGGGCAGCTCCACTGAGCCAGCCACATGCCTGCTGAGTCTGCCTAAAAGCTGAAGACTGAGTCAACGAGCACCTATGGACACTTCCTGTGTGTTCTGGGGACCCATGCAAAAAGACAGACCTCCTCTCCAGGACTGTCCATTCCAGTGGAGGAGGGCTTGTAAAAAGCAGCCTGAAAGATGGGGAGAAGTGCCCTGGGGAGCATGGAAAAGGACCAGAGAGCCAGGAGTGAAAGACGGCTGGCCTGGGGGAGGCTCCCCAATCAATCAGAGGAAGGGGCCCGGGGCAGAGAGAGGCCACAAGGACAGAGGCAACTTTCCAGTGCAAAGGCTGCTGGGACGTGCTACCCAAGTCAGGAGCAGAGCCAAGAGAAGATTAATCTTAAGTCTTGATCTTTTTTAAAATTTCTCTTCAACCCCACACCCCAGTCCCTGGCACAGAGAAGAAGCTTGGTAAACACTGAACTGAGATGAGCTGGACCAGAGTCTCCTGAGAGGTGGGAAGAGCTCCAGGCCCTGGCTTCTGAACTCCTTCCCAGACTCAATGGTTCTGTAGCTAATAATGTAACCTGGGACAAACCACACCCTCTGTGGGTCTCAGTTTCTTCATTTGTGAAACTGGGGGAGGGGGTGGACTAGCTGGCCATGAAGGGCCCCCCAGCTCTACATCTTAGTGGATCAGCTAACACATACAAAAAAGAAAAAAATCCACCCACTTGAAAAAAGCTTGAAAGCAAAAGGTACCTGTTTTCATTCTGTCTAAAAGGAAGGAAAAATCTCCTGGAAGGGATCCAAAGACCTTGCCGGCTCAAGTGCTTGTAAACCTCTGAAGCTGCCCCTTCCTCATCTCAGGTTCAGCATCAGGGTCCCCCTGAAATGCCTCTGAGACAGTCAGAAGGAGACAGAGCACTTGTTAAGCTTGTCCCCCGAGCCATGCTCCATGCCGAGGCTAGGAGCCCAGGCTACCAAGACTGCTAGAAAAGCCCTCCTGCCCTCAAGGGGCTTCCATTCTAACGGGGGAGACAAACCAGAAAGGGGAGCAGCAGAGAAGGGGAGGGTGGGAGGTACGTGACTCTGTGAAATGGGACTAACAGTAACAGCACCAGCTCCCAGGGAGAAGACCAACAAAAAGCTACAGAAATGCTGTTTTATTATTATAGAAAAATCCACTCCAGGATCAGAGACCAAGCGCTAAAAAGAACCTCAGAGGCCATCTAGTCTAACCCCTCATCATTTTTCAGATGGGGAAACTGAGGCAGACAAGTTAAGAGATTCACCCAGGTTCATACAGCTAAGCATTGTCTGAGGTGGGATTTGAACTCAGGTCCCTCCTTAAATTCCAAATCTAGAGTGCTCTTTCAACCATAACAAGCTGCCTCTGCGATCTAAATGTCCCTAGCAACTGGTCATCTAGACTTTGCCCCAAGCGTCCCAACAAAGCAGAACCCAAGTGGTTCTGCCCAGGTGGTCCACTCCACTCTCTAGAAGCCTTCCCTGAGAGCCAGTCTCAATGTGCTGCCTTCTGGCCACTTCCTCCCATTGCTCCTGGCTCTTCCCTCCCCCTCCCAAGGCCTTGGGCAGTCTGGAGCCACCAGGGCCCTTCCCTCTCACCAGCTCACCAGGCTGACTTTTCTTCTTCAGTAGAATGTGAGGAGGCTGGTGGAGAGCCAGATCAATTCTTTTTGATGTCTCTGCTTCTGTATCTTACCCTTGACAGGAGACAGGGACTAGCCAGGCCTCCCTCGGCTCATGAAGCTTCACTGGTACCTTCTTGTCATTTCCCAGAGCTGCCCAGGGCGCCAACGACTGCCCGGAGCCCTAATGGGCAGTCCAGAGCACTGACGGGCTGCCCACGACCACAGAGGGCCCCAGGCCAGATGTGAAATCAGGACTTCCCGACTCTGAGTCCAGCATTCTCTCTATTGTGCTGACAACACCTAGGCAGGCGGGCTAGGCAGGCTATGCTATGCCATGGGCCAGGTCCCAGTGGACATCCTTCCATTAAGTGATTCCAAGGCCTTGGGCAAATCACTTCACATCCCACAACTTTCTTATCTCAAAAGGAATGAGGGAGAAAGAGGAGGACTCTAGTCTCTAAGGTCCGGTTCAGCTGTCCACCCCACAATCCTATGATCTATCCAACGTATCAATAGGATTAAAATCCAGGTTTCACAGCTTACCTGCTCCTCCAACATGGCCATGAAGAGATGCCCTTACCAAGAAGCAACACCAACTGGGACAAGGAACTGAAACGGCCTCAATTTTCCCCATCTGGGTGGTGGGTACAACACCCCCCTGTGGCTGGTAAAGACAAACAGAATGAGAGAGAGAAACACAGGAATGATCATAACCCTTCCACTCCTGAGCACGTGCAGGGCAGGCAAGGTCAGCCCCTGGATGGCTACCTACGCAGGAAGAGTCTGAGTGAGCTCCTTGCACAGATGAGAACAGTGCCCTCGAACACGGTATCTGACACCTCCATCCATAGGCCTGTTGGCTGACACAGCCCTGGCACCCAGAAGAGAGAGCAAGAACCCAGAGCCAGCAACTCGACTCTGCATATTATTTCTGGGGAAGATCCCAGAACCTGTTTTTCACATACACAAACACACCTCAAAGATACTTTTTTTTTTAAAGAAAAAACACCAATTTGATTTAAGTAAAGGTGACTTTTACAAATCCAAATTTACAAGAAACATCAACCAGAACAGAACTCACTTGACAAAAGTGAAAGTCACAGAATCATAATCCGCTTGGAAAAGACCTGGACAGCCAGCTGGTCAACCCACAAGCAAAGCAGGGTCTGCCGCTTGAACGGGCTGGTGACACCCCTCAGCCTTCTTCTCAAAACAAACTTAAATGCAAGTTATACACAGGATTATACCACAAAATCCAATTACATTAAAATACAACCATCTCCCCAACAGATAAAAGGCCAGAGGATGGGAACAGGCAGTTTTCAGTAGAAGAAAACAAAACTATCAAGAATCATTTGAAAAAATGTTCTAAATCACTAATAATCAGAGAAGTGCAAATTAAAACAACTGTGAGGTAAGACCACGCCCCTATCAGATTGGCTAAACTGACAGAAAAAGAATGATAAAGGTTGGAGGGGATTTGGAAAAACGGGGACACGAATGCACTGTTGGTGGAGCTGCGAACTGGTCCAGTCATTCTGGAGAATAATTTGGAACTACGTCCAAAGGGCTATAAATCTGTAAATGCTCTTTGACCCAGCAATACCAACACCACTATCACAAAGACATAAAAGGGAGGGGAAGGAAGGACCTATTTGGACAAAAAGATTTAAAGCAGCTCTTTTTGTGGTGACAAAGAACGGCAAACTGAGGGTATCAGTTGGGGAACGGATGAACCAGATTGTGCTATGAGAAATGATAAACAGCATGGTTTCAGAAAACCTGGGAAGACTTATATGAACTGATGCAAAGCAAAAGGGGTAGAATCAGGAGTACGTTCTAGCTAGTGACAACAGAACTGTACAACAATCAGTCAGCTGTGAATGACTTCACGATCCTCAGCAATAGGAAGATCTAAGACAATTCCAAATGACTCACAGTGAAAAGGCTCTCCACCTCCAGAAAGAGAACTGATGAGCTCCGAGTGTAAACTGAAGTATAATTTTTTTCACTTTCTTCATTTTTCTCAGCTTTTTTTTTTTCAACCTGGCAAATACACACATACGTTTTGTATGATTTCACATATATAACTGATACATCGCTTGCCTTCTCAATAGGAAGGGGGAAAAGCTAGAGGGAGGGAGGGAATCTGGAACTCAAAAAAATTTAATGAATGCTAAAAATAATTTTTAAATGCAATTATCAAAGTATATTTAAAAAGAAAAAGAAGCTCACAGACCCCAGAGTCTAAGTCTATGTGGGCTTCCCCGCTCTAGTGAGCTCCCTAGTGGATTCAAAATAATATCTGACTTATAGGGAACTTTTTGGTGGTGGAAGGGGAAAATTATGGGATTTGGAGTTGGAAGGATGCAAGTTCAAGACATAGCTCTTCTCACAGGTGAAAGGTATGCAGAAAAGAGGTACCTCTCGGCAAAGTTCTCGGGGAGCAGAGGAGCCAGGGCCAGTCTCTATCCTGAGGGAAAGATAACTGCCTGGAGTGGGAGAGAACACATCCCCCTCTTCCCGACCCAGAATTGCTGGAGGAGCACTTGAACCTTCCTAGCTACCACTCCACTTCTCACCTTGCTGGCCAGGGCCCACCTCCAGCCTTCCTGCCTATGTAAAGTCCCCTCCCCTGTGCTCCTCTGATCAGACCCTGTGCCCCTGGCCCTGCCCTGTGCCCAAAGGCAGTCCTTGCCATCCTAAGGCTCTGAGTAGCCCCATGCAGCCGACCTCTCCTCCACATTGCGCCATCTTCCCCAATCTGCTTCCTGGGGAGCAGGGCTCCTCTTCCTTTTCTTTGCACCTACCCCCCCAACACATAGCACAGTGCTTGGCACACAACAGAGGCAGCTAGGTGGTGCCTGGAGTCACCAAGGCTCATCTTCCCAAGTTCAAATCCAGCCTCAGACACTTAGTAGCTGGATGACGCTGGGCAAGCCTCTTTAACCTTTCTAAGACCACCCCAGCTCCCTGCCCTACTGAAATGAGAGGCCAGGAGAAGGAAACAGAGACAAACAGAACAAGCACCTGTTCTAACATGCCTTTAAGATGCCTCAAGGCCTTTCACAGGCTGACAGCCAGAGCAGGAAGGGGACCTCTCCATCAGCTGGGTCGGAGGGGAAGAGCAGAACCTCTGGCCCAGGAGATGAGAGACGCTGGGCAGATGAAGCCCCCACCCCAGGACTTCTCGTCCAAAGCCCTCATCTCAGAGATGGGGAGCCTTACCCAGGGCCACAGATCCAGCCAACATTGAGACAAAAATCAGCAGCTCAGAAGAAGGGGGATTCTGAGCAGGGCAGGGCACACAGGGGTCCCTGAGGCTGACCTCCCAGTTTTATCTCTGAGGTGACACAGCTATGCAGGGTCTGAACCCACATCCTGGTTCCAAATCTAGTGCGGTACAGTCATGAGCCACACAGGTCTTCTTAATTAACTAATTAACAAGCAGCTAGCATTTATAAAAAATGTGCAAAGCACTTTACGGATGTCTCATTTTATCCTCACTACTCTAGGAAGGAGGGGATATTTTACAGATGAAGACACGGAGTCAGAGAGGTTTAGATGACGTGTGTCCGGGGTTATACTTTTTGTGTCTGGGGCCAAATCTGAACCTAGGTCTTTCTGATGTCAGCGCTCTCATCCGCTCCACCACCGAAATCCATATCCTTCTCTCCTGCCTGCCACTCCTCTGAATCACTGCCCACCAACCAGAAACAGTAGCCACCTCCCACCTCCCTCTCCCTAAAAAAAGTCACCCGGGCCAGCGACCCCAACAGACAGCCCATTTTCTTCACAGCGTCCTGGTGAGCCCGACCAGCATTATCACCATCCCCACTCTCCAGATGAGGAAACTGAGGTCTGAGGTTCAAAAGCAGAAATCACACATCCAGGAGGATCCTTTTTTGGAGGGCAGCCCTACCCGCCCCCCCCATCCTAATCCCAGAGACGAAAATAACTGGAGAAGGGAGATGTGTTAGTCAGAAACACGTAACAGAACTAGAGATTGAGAACAAGTGAAATTACCAGGCAGGCATCCACACGTAATTATGAATTTCATGTAATCAGGCACCCTGCTAACTTCATTACTTGTTTATTTACTGACTGCTTATTTAATTTATGTGCTTTTCCCAAATAACCATTTTAAAAAGCCCCTCCAGCCAAGAAATGGCCCCTCTTGCGGCTGACATGCCCAAAGGCTCCCCCATTACACCCGGCTTTCGACAGGCCGGGGATGCTCCAGCTCAGAGTGGCTGCCCAGGGGCCGGACGTGTGACTGGGAGAAGAGTGGAGGGTCAGTGAAAAAGCACCTGGGATGGCTGGGTCAATCGCTTCCTGGGAAACACCTGGCCCGGCAGGGACCCAGCCACACATGCGCGCATACACATACGTGCCTACAGACACACAGACACACACACACACACACACACACACACACACACACACACACACACACATACACACACACAGAGCCCAATACACCAGGGAACATCAGCGTCCTTCAGGACCACCACAGCTCCTTCCCTCCCCCAGGATCTCAAATAAGACAGAAAAACAATGAAGGGGAGAAGACCAGAAAAGTGCCCAGTCTTAGCAAACACCTGGTGCTGGCCTACTGGGTCCCCAAAGCCTCCATCTGGTGGCACACGGTCCAAAGCTTGAACACCCCACTCGTGGGCCTCTGGCCGCATAGAGACACTGGAACTTGCAAACGTCTTCTAGAGAGGCATGCCCGCCCCAAAGGGCCCTGGACGAAGGCTCTCCTCCCCTACCACACATTCAGGGGACTGCTTTGGCCAACGTCCCCACCAACACCAGGCTCCTCAGCTACAGGGCACAGCCACAGGCACTGTCTGCCTGGGTGCGGGGGTAGAGAGAGAGGCAGCAGCCCATCCCCAGATGGATGCCAGGCAGCCACCACATGCCTCGCCAACCACGGGGGCAGCCAGGTAGGGGAAAAAGCAGGTACAGAAGCAAAGAGCCAGACTCTCACATCAACCGCAGCTGACTTAGGGCCAACCCCAAGGAAGCTCCTCTCCAGTGGCAGGGAAGCTCCCCAGGATGTAGAGGCTTAGGGTGTGAAATAAGCTACTGTCTGCGTGTGTTCCTGCCTGTGTGATGGCGTGACCGTATGTCCCCTGACCATGATTAGCAGGACGGGCTTGCAGGGCCAGACGCTCTCATCTGTCAGCCCAATTTCACCCACACACCAACAGGATAGAGCTCATTAATTACCGTCACTTCTGAATGACCACAGGAGATCTTGGGAGGCAGGAGAGCCCTGCAGCCAGGGGGCACTGAAGCCCCAGGGACCACCACCCAAGGCTGCCAACAGAGGAGCGAAGCTTGGTGCCACATGCCCACAAAAGAAAGCTCCTGCCACCTCTCACACCCCTGCCCAGCCACCTTCAGGAATGCCAGCCCACCGTAGCCCCTTTCCCTACTATCCCGTGGCATGGAGGTCCACTGTCAGGATATTTGCCTGAAAGAAGAGGGATTGTGGAACCCATTTTACAAAAAGGGGAAACTGAGGAGTGACAGTGAGAAGATGGAAAACCACGTTAGGAAGTATTTGCTGCCATCCAGCCTAATGCCCAGTTATCCAAAAGTATAAAAAGGCTGCTTTGGGTGGGCACAGGTCCCCCTGCCCTGGAAAGGAAGGTCCCTCATTCACTGGGATGTAAGGACCGCAAGGATTGTGAGCCCATTTTGTGGATGAGGAAAGTCAGTGACAGTGACGGGTGCCTCCAGCCTTCTCTGTGTCCTTTGTTAGTCTGGCGTCACAGGGCAGCCGGGAGAGCTCCCAACAAAAGTGAGCTACTGCTCCCCCTCTTATTCAAATGTTCTCCACACACAACCTGTACTCTGTCCTCTTGACCAGACACCCTCACATCTCAAAATGGCAGGTGGCACACTGGACACAGCACTAGACTTGGACTTCAGAAGATCCAAGTTCAAATCCTGCCTCTGACACTTGGTAGCTGTGTGACCCTGGCCAAGTCACGTCCCCTCTCACAGGCTCAGGGCTCCACCTTATCTAAAATGTGGGTGAGAGTAGCACACTCTGCCCCAGGCAGCTGTGAGCACAAAAGGAGATCACACAGTGTGGCCCTTGGCTAAGTCTCTGAGGCTCTGGCTTCATCCTGCCAACATTCATTTGGAGGGGGGGGGGGCGGGGAATGACCCCAGCCAGAGTCAGGGCCCCTGGCCTCAAACACTCCCCCGGTCCCCTTGACCACGTTTCCCCCCCCCCCCCCCCTTCCCGAGCCTCAACACTGAGGATGCTGAACTGACGTCCTTTCCAGCCCTAAACCTGCTCTCCTGGGATCCTGCATCTGCCCCTGGGCCTTCTTCATCTGTAGAATCCATGGAGGGTGGTCTGGCTGGCCTCTGAGGCCCTCTGAAGCCTGGAATTGCTTCTGTCTCACCAAGAGAGGCGAGATCCAGCTCTTGAATCCCCCCTGCCCCTCCAAAGTCCCCTCATTCCTCCAAGACAAGCACCTTTCTCTGCAGAGGCACAGGGCAAACGGGGCCAGGCCCCTGCACGTGGCTCAGACCCTCTCCTCTCTCAGCCTCAAAGGGGGCCCAGCTCTCCTCCCCACCCTCTCCCCCCTTCCTTTAAACCCCGTGATGGATCTGCAGGCCTACAATAAGGGCCTCTGAAGTGCTCTGGTGGCCCAGGAGCATGACAGGCAGATAAGGCAGCCACTGGAGGAGAGCGCCCCATTAGGCCTGAGACATAGATTGATGAGGAGCGAGGAGGAAACGAGAACGCGCGCGCGCACGCACACACACACCCCACAGAACCCCTCCTTTGCTGGGGTGAGGGAGGAAGAGGGAAGCCACAGACTCCCCACTGCCAGAAATACCGCCTCCCCCTCCTGCTGGCCCCAGGACGGGCGTCAGGACCCCTCGCTTCTTTCCTCCTCTGGTTGTGCAACAACTGGATGGGCAGTCTTGGGCAAGTCACTGGGGGGCTGTTTGTTAATAAATGTTCTGGAGGCTGTGTTTCAACATAATTGATTTCTTTCTAGTTCTATGTGATTGTGAGAAGGGTCTATAGGCTTCCCCAGGCCAACTGCCCCAGGGGTCCCAGACCCAAAGAAGGTTAAGAAGCCTTGGACCAGATGGCTTTTGGGGTCCCTCAACCATCTCTGGGATTCCGTGACCACCTCTGGTTGTCGGGCCAAGCTCAAGGAGGCCCCAAACACTGCCTTCTCCTGCCTCCTTCCAAGGCACTGAGGGCCCAGACAAAAAATGGGGAGTTGGGGGGGAGGGACATTCTGCAAGACTGCAGAGTTCTTGCAAAGGTTTTGTTTTGGGAGGGGTTCCGAGAAGGATAGAAAAATGCTTGTTAATTTTAAAAAGCTGCCCCAAAAAGACCTCTTAAAAACAAAGGGGGAGAGGCAGTAGTCACACAGTAATCTTGGGCACAGTCTCCGAGGCCTCAGGGCGCTCCAGGAACGGTCTGGTCTCCCCTTCCTCTCCTCCTCCTGAGGGCCTGCAAGCCCCTCAAAGCCAACAAACTGCTTCACTTCTCTCCACGTCCTGCCCGTGTCCTTGGCAGTCCAACACAGAGCCTGGCATGCTTAGTAAATGGCGGGTGAAGAAGCACCCAGGCCCTGTGCTAAGCCCTTTAAACAAACGACAGCATCTCATCTGATGCTCATAAGCATCCTGGGAGGGAGGTGCTGCTATGACCCCCATTCTACAGCTGACGACACTGAGGCCAACAGAGGTGAAGTGACTACCCCCGGGTCACCCTGCTAACAAGTGTCTGGGGTGAGATTTGCACCCAAGTCTTCCCAACTGCAGGCCTGGCAATCTATCTGCTGCACCATCCAGCTGGCTTGTGTTTAGAGCTGAATAAAGACGACCACTGAATGAATGAATGAAGGCAGGCCCACATCTGAGCCAGGCGGGAGACCACGGCAGGAGAACACTGACGTCCCAAGGCTGAGGTTCTGCCCCACCTGTCTGGCTGGAGCCACCACCCCAGAGGCACAACTACCACACGTGCTCAGCAGGCCTCCTGGACTCTGGACCTGCCGAGGCCCCGATCTCAAAGGTCACTCCCGGCCCAGTCCTATCTCCTCAGCCACTCCAGACCTCCCCAGGTGGCCAGACTACTGCCTCCCACCAGACCCTGGGAGGCTCTAGGCTCGGTCCCCCTCCTCCTCTACAGCCCAGGGAGCCACTGGGGCATTAGACCGACTTCAGGAGAAGTTGGGGACAATCAGAGTAACTGGGTGTGTTGGGGGAAAAGGGGTCAGGACATGGAACTTCGATGTCCAGAAGTTCCTGGTGAGTGATGAAACTCAGTCCCAGCCCCTGCACCCTACGCATATACAGAGATCTCCTGGCCTGGGCACAGAAAGACCCCCTCAGGCTCCAAAATGTTTATGAAGGCATTTATGACAAAGCGGCTGCCAACCAACCGGGGAACAGGTTAGCAGGTCCTAGACATGAACATCATGAGATAATGCCCTGGAAGAAACAAATTAAAAGAATTCAGGGAAACACAGCAAGATGCACAGTGAAGTAAGTAAAAGTAGGTACAATAATGAAAATGGGGGAGAAAAAAAAAGGAAAAGGAGAAGGCTCAGCCCCAGACAAGATTATGAGACAATGATCTTCCACCTGCTATGTGGAGGTGGGGGGCTACAAGTACAGAGCCTGGCATACACTCTCAGTTCTGCTGAACAGCTAGCTTTTCCTCTTTTTTTTTTTTTTAAACAGCTTTCTAGGCTGGGGAAGATATGCTGGATAAGGAAGATAACGGGCACTGAAGGCCAAAGAGACTTGCCCAGTGCCAAGCATCCAGTGGGTATCAGAGGCAAGACTTGAGCCCAGGCCTTCGCAAGCCCAGGCTCTTTATGTGTGACCTCCACAGCACCTGCTTTGACAGAAAGAGACGTTCTGGGCCTTGTTTGGGGACTTTCCTGTGGGGAGGAGAGCAGGGGAAACGTGATCCTTTCAGGTGTAACACAGGGAGGTTCCAGACTTGCTAAAACTGAAGTCTTAACAAAACAGGCCCAGAGGGACAGTGCCAGCCCACCTCCCCCACAAGGTAAGCACAAGAGTCCCCCAAAGGGCCGGGACATTTTTAGCACACACTGCAACCCCATTTAACAGATGAAGAAAACCAAGGCCCAGACAGGGAAGCTAACTTGGCCAAGGCCACACAGGCAGGACAGGGAAACCCTCCTCCCTCATCCTGCAGCTCCAAAGGACTTTTTCCCCCCGACTGTTATAGGGGTGGGGGTGTGAAAGAAGGCTCAACCCAATCCAACCTACTATGTGTCAGGTCCCGTCCTAGGAGCTGGGGACCCAAAGAGAAAAAGGAAGCCCCCCAAAAAGAGATGAAAAACTCCTTTATGTGAGTGGCGGGGCCCGTGGGAGTGGAACACTGTATACACCATCAGACCTTCCCAATGTCTCAACCAGGTTTTTTTTTCCTTCTGTCTTCTTCCTTTTTTTCTTTTCTCTTTTAAAAAAAAACAATTCTTTGTTACAAGGGGCCTCTATTTTGTGGGAAGGAGCCGGATTCAGGCAATAAAGGTTTGGTTTGGGTGTTTTAAATCAGACCACCACAGCAGCAGAGAGCCAAGGCCAGCTGGGCCTCCCTGGGCATCTCCAGTCCCATCCATTCCTTTGAAAGGTGAGGAAACTGCTGAATGACTTGCCTACAGCTCCCGTGGGATGTGGGATTTGAACCTAAGGCCTGCCTCCAGAGCCGGCGGCCCCAAGAAGAAGGAACAGTCTGAGTGGGGCCTTGAAGGACAGGCAGGATGCCCAGCCAGAGGCCCAACCCTGCTGATGGGCCCTGGGGAGGAGGCAGGATCCGTGGGGGGCAGGCAGGAACAGGCAGCTGTCTCTCATGCCAATGGAAAACTCTCTCCTGCGGGCAGGGCCTCAGACCTGCATGGACTTGTGGGGGGAAGGACAGCCTCCCAGCTGCCGCCCAAGGAACAGGGCTCCCACCCTGGCCCGACAGTGGGAGGAATGAATGCATAACCACAAGCCGGGGAACTGAAAGCCTTTTGTTCAGGAATCCCAGAGCAACTGAGCCCAGCACAAGCCATGAAGCCAGGGGATCTCAGACCTAGAACCAGGCTGCCTCCAAGGCCACCTCCTGGAAACCGAGGTGGGTCAGAACAAAGAGGCCGAGGCAGAATCCAAGCCCAGGCTGAGTGGGAAGGCAGCGCTCTCCTCCCCACGGCAGGCTTCCCCCATCCCTCTGCTTCTTCTGCCCTGCCCTACCCAGTGTAGGTGGGAGAGAGAGTGAGGACGAGACACAGTGAGGGAACCAGGTGAGCCGACCGTGGGGGTGGGAGATGAGGGGGAAGAAGGAAAGGGAAGGAGGGAGGAAAAAAGAGAGAGGAGGGAGAAGCAGAGGTCTAAGTGCCAGGCCCAGCAAACCCAAATCCAAAGCAAAAGCCCTTCCATTCTAATGGGGAGGCCAGGCAAAGGTGCTTTGTACTGGGAGGTCACAGGCAGGGGCGTGAGTGAACAACCGCCAGCCAAGCTGGCCGCCCATCACCTGCCCGAGGTGGAGCCATGTTCCCAGAACAGGGGAGCATGGCGGGAGGGGAAGCAATCAGTGGGGGGCGGGGGGCCCCATCTCATGGGGAAGGGCAGCGTGGCTTCAGGGCCTGGAGAGGCCTAAGGGAGAAAGCAGGACCTTCAAGGGGTATTTCACCAGCACAGAACCAAGTTTGAAGTGGAAAGGCAGGAGGTGGCATACAGAAGAGGCCTGAGCTGGTTCCAAGTCCCGGAGTAGCCAGGAGACCGTAGGCCAGTCACTTCCCTTCAGAGACCCACATCTCCTCTGAGGCTCAGCATCTCCAGGGGTGAAGGGACCTCTGACCACTAGTTGGTCTCTGAAATTCCTTCTGGCCCCAAATCCTGGGCTCAGAGCCACCCCCTGAGGACACCCTCAAGGAATGGTCCCCTGACCCAGGCACCCCCCACCCCACCGTGCCATGAGAACACTCCTGGCTCTGAGTTACTCATCTCTTTCAAAGCTGGCAAGCAGGAAGGAGGTCAAGAACAGAGGCTGGCAAGATGGCCAGAGACCCACGCCAGGGAGTCAGAGGCCCTGGGCGCAAAGCCTAGAGCAGATACTTACACCTGGCTGACCTTCCCCTCAATGTGACTCAGTTTCCTCCCATATTACAGAAGAGAAGCTCCAGTGTCCCTCCCAATCCAAGAACAGTCACCGCCTAGGACTTGGGAAGGGTCACACCACCTGCCCAGGCCTCCATTTCCTCATCTGTAAAGTGGGGGAGGGGGTGAAGCAGATGGCCTTTCCAGCTCTAGATCTATGAGCTGTGGGCCCCAGGATGCCAGGACGACCTTCTCCAGCCCTCGTACTGCTAAGGTTAATCAGTCAGTGACTAATACGATGCTCGGTCTGTGTAGTGAGCCTGCAATGCTCCCAGGACAGGGTCTGTCCCAACACCCCCTTCAGACAGAGCCTGCCTCTCCACAGGGTCTCCCGCACCCAAGTCCTCAGCCTCCCTCCCAGATCCTTGAAAGCCCAGCCAGCATAAGGCAAGATTCCCCACGCAAAGAACAGGAGCATGGGCACTGCCCTCTTACTTACATCAGCTCAGACAAAGCCCAGTCTGAGTCATTCCTTCGCACCCCAACTAAAGGCTTAGAGATGCACAGTAGACGAGTCAAGGGTCTGGGGGCAGAGGGGGGCTGCTGGTTCCATTTTTACTCTACGGGTGTAGGCTAGCGTATGCTCCAAGACCTGCAGTCTGAAGACCAGAGGTTCAAAGCCTGGTTTAGCCCAGTGACCAAGGGTCACTCACTTCCCCTCCAAAACTGAGTTTCCTCACCTGTAAACTTCAAGGACTAAGCTCAACATCTCTGTGGTGGCTCTGTGATCCAACTGTCAGCTGCCTAGGGGACTGAGGAGTTAAGCCGGGACTGCAGAGCCCATCTTGAGCCAATTTCCCCATTATAAAGGGGGAAACTGAGGCAGAGAGGCATGAAGTCACTGGGCCAAATAGCATTTAAGGTCAGACTTCAGGGGGCACACTCTTCCCACTACAGACAAGACATGAAATAATTAGATGTAAGACTTTCTGTGACCTTCGCAGAGCCACCCAGAGGGGTCCCCAAAAGTCTCAGTGCCTCTCTAAGCTACAAACTGAGTCTTTGGGGATGCCCCACACAAATGCCTGCTGCCACAGAAACATACCACAGGGGCAAATGAAGCACCAGGGCCACATCCCAACCCCACCACCTAAGCCTTGCAGAGCTTGGGGAGATCACTTCCCATCTCTGGGGTCCTGGCCAACCCCAAGTCTCAGGGTCCATCTCTGAGCTCCCTCCTGGCTGTGACAGTCTCTACGTCTGGGGCTGGGGTCAGAGATTTTCCAGGTGCCAGCGACACCCAGGAGACCCTCAAGGGAGATGGAAGAGGCAGATCCTGGTCGGGACAAACATGGCTTAACTCACCAAGTCGCAGAATCAACCTCAGAGACCTGTAACCCAGTCTGTGCTTGAAAGAAAACCCGGGAGCCTTTGCCTGAAGACCTCGAGGGAAGGGGAAAGCATGTCCTCCCTCGAGGCAGCCCGGTCAGCTGTGAGACAGTTCTGAGTACAGAGGTCTTCTCCTATCATTCAGCCTAAAACTGTCCCTTTAGACCTTGCGGCCCCTGCTTCTGGTTCTGCCCTTGGGGGCCAAGCAGAACCAGTCCACTCCCCCAGCTATGCACAGAGCCTGGTACGTCATAGGTGTTTAAGAAATGCTTGCACCCTCCACTTCCTACCTCCCCTGCCTAGACAACGTAAGCTAAGATCCCATGCACTTTTATGGCTATTCAGTGACACCTCCGACTCCCTGAGCTTGTGATCCACTAAACCTCCTAGATCTTTTTCAGACAAACTGCCCCTGTCTCTCCCAGCTTGTCTCTGTAGAGCTGGTTTTACAGAACCCCAGACTCTACAATTTATCCGTACAAAATTCTGTCCTACTGGATTCAAGCCACTGTTCCAGTGTGGCTGGCCAGTCCTCCTCTCCAGGAAAAACACTGCCTTTCGGATCTCCTTCCTTTTGGTCTCTGGGGCTTCCCAGGCACAAGACTACACACAAACATTTGGCAAATGTCTAGAAAGGAGCAAAGAGAAAATACAGGGGGAAAAGGCCCTCCCAGAATTAAAACCACAACCCAGCTCCATGTGTTTCTGACGCCAGGACTGCTGGATGCAGGGGGGGGTGCAAGGCCTCCAGCAGGCAAACACAGCAGGTACCCAGGTGCTGGGGAAAACAGAAGAGGAGGAACGGAGCCAGTCTCAGAGCGGCAGCGGAGAGAGGGGGATTCAATCAGAAAGTTTACCAAGAGGGAAGACAGTCCTACAGCTGGGAAGAACAGAAACAAGCTGAGCACCTGCAAGGACTCATGGGAAATGGAGGGAGGGAGAGAAGACAGCAAGGAAAGGGATGCCCCTCCCCGCCGCAGCTGCTCTCGCCTTCTTGTGTGCCACGGACCCCCTCTGGCAGCCCGACAACTTAATGAAAGCAATGACTTACTTTGCTTCCCCACCCAAGTTCAGGGACCCCTTGAAATCCATCCAGGAGCTCCTTGGGACTCGTCCATAAGGTGAGGGCACTGGACCAGATAACCGCCTGCCTCCCCACACACACGCACTCCAAATCAGTATTTATCAGCCGGCAAGCACATATTAAGTGCCTGCTGTGTACACAGCCCTGGCTAGGAGCTATCCACACAGAATAAAGCATAAAGCAATCCTTATCTAATCCAAGGGTTCATAATAAGGCAAAGAAGGTCAGGAAAGGTCCCTGATCTAAACTTGAAGGTTCTTCCCAACATTAAGAGGCTATGAAGGCACCCACTCTACCACTGGGCATTCAGACTTGCCATGAATAAAACCAAAGGCTGACATTTCCAGACCATTTTAAGGTTTGCAGAGCATGTGCCTCTAGTATCTGCTCTGGGCCTCACCATATTCCAGAGGAGGGAGACCAAAGGGACTGGGCACTATGGTTGCTCCCACTGAATTAAAATTAGAACAAAAGCTGACCCCAATAAAGAGATATAAAAAGGAGCTTCCGATGGGCATAGAGCCCTGCATGCTAATGTCATGTGTTCAGTAATTTTGCAGAGCTGCTATTTTTTTATTCTATCTTATAAAAGATTGATTTCTGGGAAAGGAGAAAGGACACAGTGGGAAATCAAGTAATATAAAAACAAGGTATCCGAAATTTTTTTAAAAAATAAAAATTAGGTATGAAAAAGTTACAAGCTTAATTACTTCCCTGACTATCAATGAGACAATACCTCCCCTGTCCTCTGGAAGCCTTCGACTAGATTGTGGAGACAGGACAGAAATTCCTAAGAAGAAAACACTCCTGCCTCTCGCACAGTCCCAGAATCTGAGTTCCAAACCCAAGCACATTTTTCTTCTCAATGTCCCCCTCCTCTGTTCCTTCCTTCCGGCTCCCACCGGAGCAGGCCCCAGGTCACCACCTCCTCACCCAATTTCTGACATCACCAGTTTCTCTCCCCTCCGTCTAAATCCCTCCTCCTCACCTGCCTGATCAATCTTCCTTAACTCTCATTTGGACTAGTCAAAAATGGTTAAAATTGCAAAACCACACCTTCAACAGGTCCCCAGTGACCGCGTGATAAAGTCCAAGTCCTCAGTAACATTCCAGACCCTACGACATCCCCCCTCGTCCCAGACCGCTTGCTCAACCACAGACACCACCCTACATACAACTGTCCCTTGCTCCTGAAGGTGAGCCAACCTCCTGCACTGCCTGGATCACCTCTGACCACCACCACCACCACCACCACCACCACCACTGCCCACCCACCCACCCTCTGTCTCCCTCTCCTCCCCTCTCCAATCTCTCTCTCTCTCTCTCTCTCTCTGCCCCCCCCCCCAGAATACAGCCTAATTCACCAGTCCTGGACAAGGGGGTCTAGAGAGAGCTGGGCTCAGTCATCACCATGTACTATCGTGGCTTTTTATTTCGGTTGTTCCTAGCCACATCTTCCCCATATGAAGCACAGAGCTCAGTGAGGGCAGAGGCCCCTGGATGGAAATGGAGACAAGGGGTTGGGGCACAATGTTTTGGGCACGGGATTTGGAGCTGACAGGAGTTCAATTTCTCCCTAAAATACCCACTAGCCGGGCATGTCCTTTACTTCTCATTTGTGAGACGAAGGCAACACCTCTTCACACAAGCGGGGACTACGGGTACAGAATGCTACATACACTCAGATTCTGCTGCTGCATTGGATAGGAGTGCTGACCTGCTTTTTTTTATCTTCTTTTTTTATTCTTTGTTAAGAGGTCGTTGTGTTGGGTCATGGAGAAGGGAGGGAAAAATCCAGAAAGGAAGGGGATGGAAAAACAACAGATACCAATAAAATTTACAAATATCACAAGGGGAGTGGCAGAGGCAGCTAGGTGGCAACAGAACACTGGCCTGAAGTCAGGAGGACCTGAGTTCAAATCTAATCTCTGACATTAACTAGCTATGTGACCTTGGGCAAGTCACTTACCCTTGACTGCCTCCAAAAACAAACCCCCCCCCCCCAAAAAAAGGGGGGATGTGGAGGTGAGGCACTTGGGAAAAGCCTAACATAACAGAGAACACCTGAGCTATATCCTGAAGGATTCCAAGGGGCAAAGACAGGAAAGGAGGACATTCCCAGCATGGGGGACAGCCTGGGCAAAGATCTGGAGGGGGGAGATGTGATGTTGCAGGAACACCTGAGTCCCAAAGAGGATGAGTAGAATTGACCTGGAAGGGTTCTTCTGGAAGAGAGAAGATTTTTGAGCTAAGCTTGTCATGAAAAGCATGGGAGCAGCAAAGGAAGAGGGAAGGAGAGTCTCAACCTCTCTAGCCCTCAGTTCTCACCCCTGAGCAATGGGGAGAACCCCCTGGAGCTTTGAGAGACTGAGGTGAGGGATACCTAATAAAAAATTATTGCCAGGCATCCTGCCGACATGAAAACGCTCTACAAACGATTAATGGTGGCAATCTATCTCATCCCTGGAAAGTGGCCAACCAGGCCCAAGCAGACTGACAGGACCTCCCAGGCACTCTAGCTGCCCGCCCGGCCAGACGTCTCCCACTGCCCAGTACATGGACACCCTGCTTCTCACCCCTCCCCACCTCCTCTCTCCTGATCCTGCCCCACCCAGGCAGAGCATCTCTAATACCTTCCAATGGACCGTCCAAGGAAAGGGTTGTGTTTTAACAGTGTGTGCCAGGGGTTTTTAGATGCCAGCAGCCACACCCTCAGCACCACCCTAAGAATGTGATTTTAGGGTGAAATGAAAGCTGAAGATATAGAACAATCAGAAGAGCTCATTCAGAAATGAGACAAAATGCAACTCATCTCGGTCCCAGAGAGGGAAGAAGGAAACCACTTACCTTTTGTTCAGAAAGGGACACAGAAAAACACTAATCCTGGCCCCAGGGCGGGTTTAAGGGCTCACTGGGGAGGCACATTTCTGGAAGGCACCAGATTTTTATTTGATGCAAAATTTTAAAAAAAGACAAAACTCCTTTTCCCCCAAAATGGTCCAAGAATCAGATTCTGATTCTGACTGATTCAGACACAATTACAGATCATTTATCCAAGGGTCCTCAGTGGCCTCATCTCCAACCAGCTCATTTTACAGGGAAGGAGAAAGGGAAGCAGCTTGCCGAAGATCACCCGGGTCCCTGAAGAATGAAGCTGGGGTCCAAGCCCATGCCTGCCAACACCCTTGCCATGCCCTCCTTCTACAGGGTGGTCTTACCCAAGCCAACCTGAACAGGAATGCCCTCTCCAACAGGCCCCCCAGGGAGCAGGAGCAGGTTGCCCACTCCATCCTGGGACTGCAGTCACTGTCAGGAAGGTTTTCTTTCCCCTGATCTCTCTGCACCATGTCCCTGCTGCTCCGAGCTCTGCCCAGGGAGCTCTGCATGGGCACAGCACAGAGCTAAGCCATGTTCATACAGCCCTGCATCTTGTGTGAGTACAGCTTAATTTCTACACTACACATGACTTTGCTTACTAGTCTCCATATTTGTGAAATGCTCAGGAAGGCCTGTGCTTCTAAAATTAAAGGCTAACATCTTCCTGTTTTAACAGAATTTTAGTATATTTTTCTTTTAAAGCAGGAAAAGGCTCACGTTTCTATGTGTCCATTTTACGTCACCCCCAAGAGATTCTGGACAACTCATTTACCCTGCTCTCTGGGACTCAGTTTCCCCCTCTGTAAAATGATCTACTTAGACCTTACAGGGTCTGAGGGCCCTTCTAACTCTGGATAGAGGGTCCTTGAAATACTAGGAGACAGCAATCTTGCCCCCACCCCCTGCTCCCTTACACACACACACACACACACACACACACACACATACACACACACGTGTACACATGCATGCACACACATTCCCAGTGCCCTCAGCCCCCTCCCGTGGCACAGTCCCAAGGGGCATCTCCAAACCTGGAGTCCAGAGTACTGGAAGACTGCTCACAGAGCCTCTGCCAACTCCAGGAAGAGTGTGAGGGCTCTCAGGCCTGCCATCTTTTCATCCCCCACCAGACCCCTCCCCCATCCCAGTCTCCAAAGCCACAAGGCCTTCACCGGGGTCCAAGAAATGCACAGGCCAACAGCCCATTTCCTGACCCTGACTGAGCACAGCCATGTTTCACACGGTTTCCCTAGTACCTTACAGGCAGCCACCGCCCTGCCGTTAATCCTATCTGTGGCCACAGGCCTCTTCCTTCCCTGGCTCTGCCAACGGCCTCATGGAGAAACCCAGGCAGAGAGGCGAGGGGTGGGGGTGGTTGGAGTGTCTGGGCTAGCTGAGGCAGCTGGAATCTCTGCCACCAAGCCCCTTCTCCCCTGGCCCTAAACACCAGCGCTGGAGAGATGCCCAAGAACAGTCCCTGTCCCCAGAATGGAGGTGGGTCGGAGGTCTCAGAAACAGAAAAGGGAGGCACAGAGATTGGCTCCGTCCCAGGGCAGGGACTGGGGAACAAAGCAATCAATGAGATCATCTATAGAAAGTACCTGGCACACAGCAGGGGCCTAAGTGATGCCTGCTTCCTTCTGTCCTTCCCTTCCAATTTGGGAGACACTGTGGCAAAGGTCACCCAGGAGCTTTATCAGACTCCTCTGGGAGGAGTCCACACGATGGGAACAGGAGGTCCGAGCCCTCCCCTGCTCCCCATGTGACCAGAACAAGCATCTGGGAAATGAGGGGGAGGGACAAGGTGGTCTCAGAGGGTCCCTTCTAGTAAGATGCTGAGATTCTGAATGGGGGCCGAGGAAACGGGGGCAAATCCAAGGTCTCCTGCTAAGCCATGGTGTGACTCTGGGCCACCAGCTCAACCTCTCTGGACAGCGGCTCCTTCCATAAAATGGGGGGCTCAGCCCAAACAGATAACTCTCAGAGGTTGGGATTAAAGAAACTGTCTCCTATTCTAATTAGCTCCAGATCTGAAGATTACTGAAGGAGAAAGGAGCCAGAGGTCGGGCAGCCAGCAGGCCAGGCAGGTGGCTCTGGCTTTTCATTAATAAGCTAAATGCCACTTTCTTCATGTTCAGAAGCTACAGGCAATGCCTCCCTTCCCAAGCTCTCCCTGGCCTTCTCTCCCAGACCAAAGCCTCCATTCACCCAGAGATACAACACCCCCAAGACTGGGGGTGAGGCTACTCCCTATGTCCTGAGGCTGCCCCATCCAGGCTGCCCCACTTTGAGCACTCCTCACCTTGGCTCCCCCCTCTGTAGGACCTAGAGTCAGACTCCCAGGTCACAACCTCGGTCTGTGGCTCCTTAGTGGTACCTACCTTGGGTAAGTCACTGACCCTCTCTAGACTCAGTTTCCCCCGTAAGACAAGAGCATTGGGCTGGATGACCTCCAAGGTCCCCTCCAGCTCTGAATCTATGAGCCTAAAATAAGGAATGAACCCCAGCTGGCCTCTGGCACATCTGTAGACTGCTCCTGGCTCTGCCCTGCAGGGCCACGTAGACCAGGTCAAACCCTGCCACAACTTTCCCTTCCCCCCAAGCCTTCTCCAGGCTCCCCAGACCAGTAACTCCCCCTCCATGAGGACTCAAGGCCCTTCAGCCTCCTCACTGCCTGCATCAGGGAAGGCTCTGCCTCCCTCATCCACATCTCCCCTCTCTGGCTCCCTAGCCTCCCTCCCCTGTCTCTAAGCAGAGCTGCTCACAATCAGGTTTAACCATTCCACCGATGGCCAAGACACTGGGCATTGAATTTTTCCTTTCCCAATGAGTTGATGAGCTCGAGGTCTGTGTGGCCTTTAAATCCAGGCTCCTAGTCGTCTGCTGGAGAAGCCCAGAGCGGCAGGGCAGTGCAGTGGTGAGAGCTGGCCTGGATTCTCCAGCTCCACGACCAGGGCAAAGCTCTCCGGCCCACTGCACACTGGTAGGAAGGGCATCTTCACCAGGGCTTCCTCTGACCACAGAAGTCACAAGCGGGATTTTCTCTGAAATTATTTCCTTTTCCATCCCAAACTAGTTGTACTGAGCTGCCTCCCAGAAGACGCAGTGAGCCTGGGATTAAAGGGCCCCTTCCAAGTCACCACTAAAATGGCTAGCTTGGGAATCAGGGGGTGTGGGTTCAAATTCTGTCTCTCCAACTTACTGGCTGTGTACCAAGGAGAAGGTAGCTCGCTCTACTACCTCTCCAGGTCTAAAATGAAAGGGGTGGGCAAAAGCCTCCTCCGAGGTCCCTCCTTCTCAGTTCAATTCAGTGCATCATCTGCACCCACGGTCACTGGCACAGACACAGGAAGAGAACCTCAGCCGTGGCATCCAACTCCCTCATCTTACAGACCAAAAAGCTTTGGCTGGAGAGTGACTGGCCCAAGGTCACCCAGCCTGGAAGTGTCTGAGGCAGGACTTCCCCTCCAAATGGGGTGAGGTACATGGGGCACCCTATCCACTGGCATCTGGGCAAAGGGCCCGAGGGCAGACCGCTGAGCCGGCTCGAGGCCCCCACCCCACCTGGACAGAGCAGCACGGGGCTGGGAGCCAGCCTCATGTGTAAAATGGGGGAGGCCAGGCTCAGGGGCCTCTGAGCTCCTTCCAGCTCCAAATCTATAATACAATTATAAGGATGATGAGGGCCTCGGCAGAGATGGGCAAGGAGGCTGATCCTGAGGCTGATCCCAAGGCTGATCCCAAGGCCGCTAGCAGCTCCCCCCTCCCCCAGACCGCAGGAAGCAGCTGTTGCAGTGACTCTGAAGGCCGGCGGTGTGCAGGGGCTTGCTGAGGAGGACGCCGAGACCTCAGGGATCCCAGCAGCCCCAGAGGAAGGGCCTCTCAGCAGTTTGGGGCCTAGGCTGGAGGGGACCCAGAGGCCAAGGGGCCCAATTATGACAAAACAACAATAGCACTGTCATTTATAAACCCCCTGAGACACGCCAGGTGCTTCACAAACATCTGATCCTCATGACAATTCTAGGAGACGGCTGCCTGGCAGCGCTAGCAAGCATGTGAGGCAGGATTTGAACTCAGGTCTTCCCGACTCCCACCCTGGCACTTTATCCACTGTGCTGCCAAGATAATCTAATCCGACCCCCCCACACACATTTTACAGATAAAGTGACTTGCCCAAGGTCACCCAGGTCAGCAAGCAAACTGAAGGGCCAGAACTGGAACCCAGATCCCTTCTCCAGCTGCGAATCTGAATTTCCCTGTTAGCTCCTCCAGAAGTCCCAAAGTGGCAGGCGGGCTCTCTTTTGCCACTGTCCCCGGGACCTCCAAGAATTTGTTCCCAGTGGGAGGACAGGTTCCAGGGTCATCCATCAACTCCCTTCAGCCTCTCCTGGAGACAAAATCACATCACTCCAGAAAGTCATACTGTCCCTAATAATATGCGAGGACTGGTCTAAATCTGCTGGTAATCGAGCTTTTCACGCTGGCTGAGCAGTAATACTCACAAGCTGCTTCCCCCACGGGGATATTGTATCTTCCTTACTGCATTACCCCAATCACAAAGATCACCGTGCAGCCCGCAGACAGCTCAGCTCCGAGCCCCAGACACCAAGGCAATGCCATTTAGAATCTATCAGAATATTTTATGTTTCCCTCTTAAGTGACAGCTTAGGCGCTGAGCTCCCTTCGCCTGCTTCTACCCCACCCCCTGCTTCTCCTTGAAGTCCTGGGAAGCAATCTCCGGGAGTTCACCAAGGTTTTTGCTTCCACAGTACTCAGTAGGAGAAAAAAAAATGGTTCTATTCAGAAAGGGCATGGGAAAGATGGAAGGGAGCCTACAGTCACTAACATCAATTTCATCCTCCTCTCCCTCCCTGGGAGGAAGGGGGCACGCACCTGAATCCATGAAAGAGAATTCTCCTCCCTTCCTGGGGGCACCTGAACCTATGAAATAAGAGTTCCTCTCCCCCTCCAACACACACACAGACACACAGACTCTCTCTCTCTCTCTCCCTCCCTCCACCTTCTTCTCTCTCTCCCTCTCTCCCCCCTCTTCTTATTCTCTCTCTCCCTCTCTCTCTCTCTCTCTCTCTCTGTTTCCCCAGGCTTTTCATAGTCTCAAAGCATCTAGAGTTGGCAGGAATCTTATCAGATCCTACTATAATCTGATCCAACCCTCCACCTACACCCCCTATCCCTGTGATTTTGCAGAGGAGGTCACAGGATCATAGAACAAGAGAGCTGAAAGAGGCACCTCAGGTCATTTAATCCAACCTCCTCCTATCTTACAGATGAGGAAACTGGCTCAGAGGGAGTTATATGACTTATATAGATAAATGACTTATCCAAGGTCACAGAGGGAATAAAATAGCAGAGCTGGAATCTGAACCCAGGAAACTGGAAAAGTCTCATTTTATATACAAGGAAACTGAGCAGTGGCTCGTTTGAGGGATCCAAGCAATGGCTGGATGACAATTCCTCGAAGATGTCCAGGTAAGTACTGGACGGACAACTTATTCCATGAAACAAGGAAAAGTGATCTATACGTAAGGCCATACAGCCTGTACACCATTTCTTCAAGGTATTCTTAAATTCCAGTCCTTCTAGGGCTAAGGGCCATTTGGTCCATGGCAGTCAGAAGACCAGGGTTCTAATTCAGGTTTGGCTACTTACTATTTTGGGACACAGAGCAAGCCTATGAAACAGATCTGACCTCCTAACAAGTCCGAGATGTAGGAAAAATTCTAAGTGCTCTTACAAGCCAAGACCCCAGATGGAAGTAGACCTGTGGAGGATTAAGTGCTGAGCACTACCCCCTAAATGCTGACTCCTCCTACCAGGCCAGAGGAGCTGCATTTCAGTGGTCAAGTCAGGGCCCAAGAATTGGCAGAGGGAGGAGTCCAGAGGTCAACTATGCAAGCTAATCCTGACCAAATCCATAGCAACAAACAATGGTAATCCCTCCCCAACCTTGGAGATGTCACTCAAACTGTTCCTCTTCCGCAATGCCTGACCCCAAATCTATCCCATGTCCTTCTCTCCTGTTCTATGAACCTCTGTCACCATGTCACTTACCTGCATGACCTTGGGCAGGTCACTTTTCCTCCTGAGCGATCTGGACTAGAAGCCCTCTGAGATCCCCCTCACTCTACACATCTGACCCAGGTAAGTCCCTTCACTTCCCTGGGCTTCAGTTTCTTCTGCTGTAAAATGGGCAGGTTAGACCCTCTCACCTCTGGAGACCTGTGACTCTACAGCTGTGCTTCCTGCCTTAGAGTGTTCTCACATTCGCATCATGTATGTAATGTCTAGTCGCCTCAATCACAGGCCCAATAAGAGGAACCACTGAGGAGGGGGGAGAGAAATAAAGTCCCTCTGAACCTTATGGCGTCCTGGGGAGCTGGAAATCTGAAGCCAGGCAGGAAAACAACCTACCATCCCAGGAGCAACCCACTCCTGTGCCCACTTTCCCCATGAAATGGGACAAAGGAAAGAGACCCCCCCCCCCAAAAAAAAAAAAAAAACCTCTTAGGGTTTCAAAACCATGAAACTGTCATCCAATAGAAAAAAAAAACCTAGACTGGGGACTCAAGAAAATGAACCTTGGTCCCCACTCTGCCATGAGCCGTCTGTAAGACCTTACAGAAGTCACTTCCCTTTTCTCGGCCTCAGTTTCTCCACCTATATAGCAAAGGGCTCGGGGGAGAGGGACACACACACACACACAATGTACATACATGTGAGTGTCTATGTGATGCAGACACACACACACACACAAACATCCACAAAGACCTGAGCACACAGCTCCCGGCCTCCCACGTTAGCCAGGGCCATTGGGAGAGCCATTCCAGACATCAGCTGACTTGAGCAGCGTGAGCAGAGCAGAGATGCCCAGCCAGTGATCGATCCCCTCCTGAAGGGAAGGCGAGGCTCGGCCTCTCCGGTAAAGCTAGCTGTCACACTGTGACTTTGAAGCAGGATAACAGCCACAGGGAGGCCATAGCTGCCACCAGACGATGCTGCACAAAGGCCCTCAGCCCAGACCAAAGGGCTACAAAAGGGTCTCCGGTCTAGCCAGGGATGCCAGGGGGGCCCAGATTCCAAGGCCTCCCACCCCAGAACCTGACATTCACCCAAACCAGCGCCTGACTGCCCTGAGCAGGAGGGGATGCAGCGAGGTTCCCGTTTTGTAGGCTTGGAGGAGTACTGGGCCCAGAGTCAGTCTCCTCCAGCTCTGACCTTCTCTCATGGCCCACACCAGGGAAGAAGCAAGGGATTAGGAGTCAGAGGGGCTGGGTTCAAATCCTGCCTCTGCCATTTGATACTAGGTGACCTTGGGCAGGCAAGTCCCTTCTGGGGTCCCCTCTATAAAATAACTCTTGGTATGGGAGGCCTTTGAGGTCCCTTTCAGCTTTCAGTCTGGGTTATTCTGGACGAGTCCCTTAGTCTCTCTGCCTCCGGTGCTGGGCAGGATCTCCAAGGAAGGCGACTCTGGCACGATACACAACCAACAAGGACAACGGTGGCCCCCAGCACAAGCCCCCTCCCTCCGTCCCGACATTCAGCCTGTGGAAGAGGCCTTCCACAGTGCAGGCCATCTACCACTCAGCTAGGAAAGTGAGGACAGGGCATGTTCTCAGCCCCCACACCAATAACCTCCAGGATCACAGGCTCCAGAACACTGTTTGGCTTCCCAGACCCTTCCTAGCCCGCCCCTCCCGTGCACCTCACACCCCCTGCGGTGCTCTTGGGCCCAGTGACACCGGCCGGCTGTGACAGGATGGCTCTGCCTCCTCTCTGACTACTGACCTCCCCTAACATCCCACCTCCCCTTAATTCTGAGGCCATAGTTTGCTTTTTATGTATCTGCTGGCATGCAAGGTAAGCTCCTTGAGGGCAGGGGCTGTCTTTGGCACTAAACGCACTACTTAATCAATGTTTACTAACTGCCTTACTGACCTAAGAGGGAAGCGTCCAGTCCGAGTCCTAGCAAAGAAGCAGGATGTGAGCCTAGCCTTCCTGCCCCTGCCCCAGCACCCCACCCACCCTGACAACGGGCTACTTCTCAAAGGGGCAGGGCTACAAGATGTTCCTCTCCCCTCCCTCTCAACTCCAAGCTTGGCTTAGCCAGCACTTCACAGAAAACCAGAATCTCAGACTCAAAAGTCCAAGCCCGTTCTTTTACAGATTAAACTGAGGCCCAGGGGAGTACCCAGACGAGCATCGGAGGCGGGGTTAGAGCCCCGGTATTGTTTCCACAGACCCAGCACCCCCCATCCCAGACTGACTGCTTTCTCCTCCCCGCCCCCTCCCCAGCCCACCAAAACCACAATGGTCAATAGTGGCCGATCCCTTCCCAGAGGTGGCAGCAGGAGGCAAAAGCAAGAGCCCTGGGGTGACCCCTGGGTGACCCAAAGCCCCACCCCTGGCTCAGTCGCCCACAGGCTCTGGGAAGTGCCCACTCTGAGGCTCACAGACCCTCATCTCTAAGAGGAGGGGTGGGACTGGACTCTGGCAGGGGCTGAGCCACCCATGGTGCTGAGGCCAGACTCAGGGAAGAGTCCCTGCTCTCCAGTCAGAAGGGACCTGCCTCTGCGCCGTCTAGCCCAATCCCCTCCTTTTATACAGATGAGCAAACTGAGGCCGGTCTGTGGAATACAGATGCCCAAAGGAAGCAGCAGGATGCCCAGAGCAAGAAAGGGGAGGGAAATCTTCATCCAGGGCCCAGAGACGCCAGGTACCCGCTAAATACTGCCCGAGGATCTCACTGGACCCGAAGCCGCCAATCTGAACAGAGGGGCCTGCGGGCAGGGGCTTTTGTATTCTCTATTTCTACTCGTGTGCAGGTTCCAAGCAGAGAGCCCTGTACAGAGCTGGCACTGAATCTGTGCTTATGCCACCAGCCGCAGGAAGCCAGAAGAAGGGGGAGAAGAAACAGGTCACTGGGCACCAGCGCCCCCAGGTCAGAGCTTGGAAAACCACCTTCACCCGCACTTGACGGGGACTGGGAACTGGCTCCCTGGCACAGAGGCCGGGCACCTTTCTGCCCAACTCTCACTGCCTCCTCTCCCCTCCGCTGTGGAGGTGATGGTTGTGGTGCTGAGAGGGATCCCCTAATGTCTAACTATCAATGGTGATGAGTGTGCATGTGTGTGTGTAAGAGAGACAGACAAGAACAGAGAGGGAAAGAGGGAGAGGGAAGGGAGGGAGGGAGAGGGGAAGGGGGGAAGAGAGGGAGAGAGAGGGAAGAGAGGGAGAGAGAGGGAAGAGAGGGAGAGAGAGGGAAGGGTGGGAGGGAGAGGGGAAGGGTGGGAGGGAGAGGGGAAAAG
>CM053587.1:325508096-325526313 GCA_028646515.1 Pseudochirops corinnae | reverse complement strand
AAACTGGGGTCTTTGGGCTTATCAAATAGTGTATTACTATAATCATTGATGATTGAGTCTTTTGTACCCAATCTATTCCATTGATCCACTACTCTATCCCTTACCCAGTACCAAGCAGTTTTGATGACTGCTGCTTTGTACCTAGCCCTCTTTCCACCACAGAATGACACTACTGTGATCTCCCATCTTAATTTCCACATTCTCGGTGAAGTCTGATTGTGGATCGATCCATTCCAGGCATGTCCAGAGGATGCTCTGCACATAGTGACAATTCAGGGCTCAGTGATCAGATTAATCATACACGGTCAAAAGTCAGTTCTGGCAAGCACCCAAGAGGACACAGAGAGACATCCACTGGGGAACCTGACAAGGCTGAACCATCTCAGTTACCACTCAGGGTAACTAGTGCCCATCCTGGGGCCTTCACCAGGGATATGGCTCAGTGGGAATACAAGCAGGTCCAAAGCTCCAAAGCCATACCCATTGCCTGGGGCCCAGGGGCCCAAGTCCTGCCTCCGACTGAAGGCTGCCTCTTCATCAGACTCATTAAAGAGGTCAGATGGAACCAAGCCAGTTGCCGTGGGCACAGCAGCTGGCTCTTGATGTCGATGGTGGCACAGCTCCTGTGGTGGTCAGCCCACACTCCAGTTCAACCAGAGGATAGACAAGAGAAAACTCTGCTCGCGAGGGGAGTAGGCCGGGTCCAAGCCACGTGGCGCCTCCACTGCCAGGGAGGGCAGCCCTGGGAGCTCCTGCATGTACACGTGTACATATGCATGCACACACGTGCAAATAGATGCATATATGTACCTATATGCATGCACATATACACATGCACCATTGAGAAAGTGCTTGCAAATGTGCGCTTTGTGGGACCGTAGCCTCCAGTCAGGCTTCCCCGGCCATGTTATCTGTCCCATAAAATTAAAAAAATAAAAACAGAACATACATTGCCGGCCTCCAGGAGAAGCATCAGATATACAGACCAAAGCACCGCAGACATCGGATGACCAGCCTGTATACACATGCTGAGAAACAAAGCTGCGAATCCTTGCCCCTCCCCACCAACCCTCATTCTAGGTAGAAGGAGAAACAAAGGCACAATTCCTTCTAAGAAAAGTAGCTCCCCCAATCTGCTAACACCACATTGTCTTCTCTCTTTAGGGGAGTCTTGTCATTCAAGACCTAGAATTGAAAGATGTCAGAGCTGGAAGAGACTTTGGAGGCCTCTGATCAACCCCACTCATTTTATAGGAGGAGAAACTGAGATCCAGAGAAGCTATGACTTGCTCAAAGTCACCTACAAAATGTGTCAGGGGCAGGATGAGGACTCAGATATCAAGGTGTAGTGGAGAGAAGAGTGCTCAATCTGGAGCTGAAAGGCCCAGCTTCCAAGCCCAATTTTGTCATTTATTCCTGTGTGACCCAGGGTAAGTCACCTCCCCTGGCCTCTGCCCCTCAATTTCCTCATTTATAAAATGAGGGAGTTTGTGAGAGATGCCCTCTAAGGTCCTCAACAACTCTAAATCTAAATCTCTCCCCTGTGAGTCCAAATCCAATATTCTTTCCACCACATCATAATTCCATCTTGTGTTTCACCTTTTTAAGAAAATTCCAAAGTAACTGCAGGCCATGCTCCTCACTTCCTGACCACTCAGAGGCTCATTTGTCTACTCCAAATATTTTGGCCTTCCATGATTCATTCAGAAGTTAGACACAGGGATAATTCTGGGCTCAGTGATTAGGATAATCATACACAGTCAATAGTCAATACCAACAAGCCTCCAAGAGGGTCACCATGCTGGAGAAAGATGAAACAGCTGGTAACACAAAAAATAATACCCTATTGTCTAGACCAAAGGAGCTGACGTATTCAAAAAGGAGTTTCCAGGAAAAAAAAGCCAGGGAGTCATCCCAGACCTTCAGTGACAAAAACAAGCCCCTCCCTCCTCCCCCTCACTTCCAATCTTACAGATCAGAGCTGGGTAAATCAAAACTGTTAGTCCTAGAATCAGAGAATTTTCAGAGTATTTCTGCATACACAAATCTTATCAGGCCCTTACCAGCCCTGTGAAAGGACAAAGGTTCTATCTCGTCACCCTCATCTGCCCTTGGACAAGAAAATGAAAATCTGTAAAGGAAGAAAACAGCTCCCATGTAGGACTCTGCCTTTTACAAAGAGCAGATCCCTCATGTCTAAGGATTCTTCTAAGGGTTCTCTCCATTGTACAGCAGAGAAAATTGAAGCTCAGAGTGAAACTACTGTCCCAAGGTCTCACAGCACCCACCCCAGGAAGTCCAATGCCCAGACTAGATGTACTTCCCACCAGCTCTAAGATGGGACAGAGTTCCTTTTGACCCAGAAGACCTTAGTAGGAAAATCCCTTTTCAGGAGCCTCTAACAGACTCTTTCCTGGAATTCCTAAGCCACAGGGTGAAATGAGAGTTCCATGAGGTCCAGTTATGCAGGAGGAAAGCTGCCTGAGCGGACAAAGGGGTATCAGGTTTCCCCAGAGTGAGGGGAAAGGGGGGGGGGGGGGAGAAGACAGCTGCATGCAGGTCCCAACCCCCAGCCTGTCTGAGAAGCTGCTAACTGGTTCCCTTCCCAGAGGCGGCTGACCTAAGGCCTGGATGCTGTGCTAAGCCCCTTCTTTCCCACCCAAGGGGAGGCAGGAGGTAGCGGCAATTACCTACCTCGAGGAGGGGGCTCAGGACGATTACTTAGCCCAGGCCTCGGGAAAGTGTTTTGAAGCTGTGGAGGGAATACCAAGCAGTAGCATTATTATTAGAGCCAGAAGAGTTAAACACAGTTGGTCCTTGGAAACGAAACTGAGATACACACAGAGAAACCACAGACACACAGAACTGGGGAGGGGGCAGTCATAGCCTTCCCCCACCCCAGAATCTCATCCCTGAGAAACTCAGCTCCCCACAAGCCCCACAGGGGGATCCAAAGAGATAATGTCTGTAAAGCACTCAGCTGACGCATAATCAATACTTGTTTCCTTCCCCTTCCTGTCCCCACTGCACCAGCAGAAGACAGGCAGGGGCTCAAGGTGCCACCCCCCCTCCAGAATCTCCTTCCCTCCCTCTCTTCACCCCCAACGCTAAGACACCAGGTGTCTGAGCAGCTCAAGGACTGACTTACCTCCCACCTCCCACCCAATCTGGACTGGAATAAAAATAAATGTTCTTATGCTTGCCCGAGATGAGTAATACACCCAGTGGGAAGCAGACTGCAGCCACTGAAAGCCCCTTGGTGAGGTGGCCTTGACTCCGGAGTCCAGCCTGCACTACAGAGGGCTCTTTCATGCCCTGCCTCCCACCCCCACCTCCCTAAGAAGGAAGCCAGGGCCAGCCCTCCCTGAGGCCTGGGAAGTCAGGGCTCCTCCAGCCCCTGAGGCTCCCTCCAGGGCCCACACACAGCTCTCAGACATGTCTCAGGGGCTGGAACTGCAGGGATGGGGGCTTCCGAAACCCACCTGCCAGATTGGGGGGGTGGGGGGCAGCCTCTGTCTCAGCCAAGACTGGAAGGGCTTTCAGCAGGCTCTGGTCAGGCCCCAGGACACCTCAAAGCTGTGCTGAAGAAGAAATAGATCTGCCCACCCTACCAGCCTTTGGGGGCAACAAAGGTCAAACAGGTTCCTTTACTCTCCCATTCATGGAAAACAGTCTCCATATAGCTCCCTGGTGTCCGACTGTTGTGTCTAAAGATTCCCAACTCCCCCACACATACACACATATACATACGCACACAAAAGAAAGAGAAAAATGTGTTTTCCCCAGAGTTCTCAAAAATGGCACCCAGGGAATGCACCTTTGGCAGCCAAGGAAGTCTCTCCCCTCTGGATAGGGCCCATGAGAACACAGAACACCCATGCAGGAAGCCAAGCAGAGGGAGGGAGGGGCCCAGTGGCCTGCAAAGCGTTCAGGAGCCCTAGCAAGCTGTGGACCAGCAAGCTGAGCTGCCACCCAAGAGATGCCCCAGCCCTGACAGACATTCAGAGGACCTTCAACTGACTCTGGTCGGAGACACGGACCAGATGAAAATGTAAAAGGGAAACAGACAACGAAGGAGATGAAAATCCCAGAGGATGTCACTAATGGGAGCAGGTGGGCTACAGAAGTCAGGCAGCCCCAAGAGGACCCCTACATCCAGTCTAATGGCCCCCTAGCTCTCTGAGTTGACTCCACTGCCCTGATTCAACTTCCTCACGATGCGCCTGAGGAAAGTGGGACCCTGCCAGATACACTTCACACTTCACCAGCTGTCTAAGGGATGTCCCAGACCCCAAGGAAAGAAAAGGCAACAGAGCAAACCCAGAGGTCCTAATTCTGGTCTTGGACTCACACAGACCTGGGTTCAAATTCTACCTCTGATGCTCACTTCCTGGGCAACCCCTCCACCCTTCTGTAAAATCAGAAAGTCTTGGAAGAAGTGGCTTCTGAGACCCCTTCATCTTGGTTATTTCTACTGTGGGGGAGGGGCCTGTATCAGCCATGTAAGAGTACAGCGAGGCTGGACTCAGGGGCCCCAACTCTGATGCATTCCAGGTATGGGGCAGTCTATAAAAGTGGGAGTCACACAGCTCTGGCTAGTGCCAACCTCACCCAGCTACTGGGACTCCCAGGGGGGCCTTAGAGTCCAGCAAGTCCCAACTCTGCATTTGACAGATACAGAAACTGAGTCACAGGGCAGTGAAAGTGAAGCAGACCCCTGGCTGAGTCAGTCAGTAACAGCTCACTTGGTAGAGTACCAAACACTTTCCAAACCTACGTAAGCATTAATGATACACAATAGCTCACATTTATAGAGCACCTTAAACTACTTCTAGAATCCATAAAAATGTCAGTTAACAAAAAAGAAGTCCACACTTAACCAAGACACTTAGAGGTTAGTATGATGTGATCTCATTTGAGTATCACTGCCAGTCTGGGCTTGTTGTGCTACCGTCACCCCAACTTTACAGGGGGGAGGGAAACTGAGGTCCAGACCAGTGGGGCACCCTCCACGGGACCAGCCAGTCAAGTGAGGCCCCAAGGCTTGTGTTGTCACAGAATGGCCTCTTCTGCCCCTGGGGCCAGGAGAGGAAGCAGAGGGTCCAGGGGGAAGGAGGAGGCCGGCTGAGGCCTTTTCCCCACCACAAGCTCCTCAGAGGGTGCCTGGGGACACGCACACCCTCTTTTCTCTTTTCTCCACAACTCGGAGGGAGGCTGTGGGAGCCAGCGAACACGGCAATACAGATATCACCATGCTGGGTCTGGGAGTCATCGGTCTAGTCATTCAAGGCCTCAGGGGCAGAGGGGCTGGACACGAGTCAATAGGACCTGAGTTCAGATTCTTCCTCAGTGACTTCATAGCTGTTGGAGCCAGGGCAACTCACCTGGCATCTCTAGGCCTCAGTTTCCTCATCTGTTAAATGAGGGGATTGGACTCAATGGTCTGTAACAACTCTCCAGTCCTAAATCTAGGGCCTGGCCCAACCCCAAAACTGCACAAAGGAGCAAACTCAGGCCAGAGAAGTGACTGGCCCAGGGTCACACAGGTGATAAGGGGAAAAGGTAACATCCAAATCCTGTCCCAAGTCTCTGTCTCTGGGACATAAGAGAACAAATCGTGATCGTGGATCCTCAGGTGGATCCAGGACCCCTGGAGAGCCACCGCAGTGCTAAAGACAAGCCGTCAGTGCCGCCCTCCTGCCTGGGTTCACCAGGCCCAGCCCTGCCCCTGAAGATGCCCCTCCACGTTCCCTGGCGTCCCCGTGTGCCGTGACTTGGGGCCACAAAAGAAATGCCCAAGAGGACCCAAAGATGTGTGAGGACTAATGCAGAGGGAAATCGATCAGCAGGATGATGTCACCGACACCATCAGCAGCCAAACACAAATCTGGGAGGCACCCCCCCAACGCCAATGCCAGGTGTGGTCACCAAGCTTCGCCCCCCACCCCGGGGCCTATGGAAGGCTGCACCACTCTGGGCTGATGGTCTTAATAATTAACTCATTTGTTTGGGGTTCTCTTGTCAAAAGGGAGAGCTGGATGGCGTACACAGGGAAACAGCACTGGTGTAAATGCAATAAAGGTCAAATATTTAAAAGTCCAGATACACTGGGGTTAACTATCCATACAGAACAGAAGCAAGGCACGTGTCAAATGGTGGTGTTTACTCAAGCCTGGTGATATGATCACTGCCCTCTTCCCCAGCCAGCTCTTCGAAGAGTGAATACTAACAATTACAGCTGGCATTTATGAAGCACTTTACAAACAGAACAACCTGGGAGGGAGGTCCTACTACTATCATCCCCACATTTTACAGACGAGGAAACTGAGGCAAACAGGGTCATGTGACTTGCCCAGGGTCACACAGCTAGGAAGTGTCTGAGGCTGGATCTGAACTCAGGTCCTCCTGACTCGAGTCCTCTTGCTCCACCCACTGCCCTGCCTTTATATTGTGCCCTGAGGTTTGCCCAGAGTTTTATAGGCCTTTCTCACAATAACACTTCCATAGGTGGCCCGGGGTCCCACGCTAGTAACAGGGCTGAGGCAAGATTCAAACCCAGGTCTTCCTGACCCTGAGGACGTCCCTCTCCACTGCACCATCCAGTACCAGATTGCCGTGACAATCAGTGAGAGCATTCACTTCCAGGGCGGGAGAGGGGTGTTTCTTTAGCCCTCCAGGAGAACCAAGGCCCAGCAAACACAGGAGAGGGTGCCGGACACAGCCCCCCATCCGTCCAGGAAGTGACTTTAAGCCTGCCTCCACAGCTGGCTCCCCACTACCAGCCGACCCCGTCAGCAGATAGACAAGAGAACCTGAAGGCTTGGAGAGGGGAGGACATGTGCCCGGGAACAGAAGGGCAGAGGCAGGGTTTGCACCTGGGTCCTGAACCCCATCGATCCTCTCTACTCAACATCAACAGGGAGTCAAGGGGAATGCTCCTGCTGAGGCTATAGTCCAGGGGTAGGGAAACTGCAGCCTCAAGGCTACACGTGGCCCCCTAGGCCCTTGAGTGCTACCCTTTGAATCCAAACTTGGGCCACACTTGAGGATCTAGAGGGCCGCACATGGCCCCTGGACTAGCCTGAGAGCTGCCTAACTGCCTTCTGGGAAGACCACAGCTTGAACCCTGCCTCAGACATAGGAATAACAGCCTCCACTAAAATCCAGTAGTGCCTACTCTGCGTCACACGCCATGCTAAATGCTTTACAAATATCGCATCGTCTGATCTTCACAATCAACTGGGCAGGGAGGTGCTATCACTGAACCCACTTTACAGATGAGGAAGTGGAGGCAGACAGAGGGGAAGGGGTGTGCTAGGGTCACACAGCCAGAAAGTGTCTGAAGATGGATGTGAACTCAGGTCTTCCAGACTCGAGGCCCAATGCTCTATCTTGCCTCTAATTCCCAGCTGTGTGACCCTAAGCAATCTTGTCCCCTAGGCCTCTGTTTCCTCATCGGTCAAATGGTGGCCAATGATGGCACCTTCTTCCCAGGGTCACTGTGAGGATCAGCTGGGAGAGTACCCGTTACTCATTGTTCTCACTGTCACTCTTTTACCACCCAGCCCCTCTGGCCCAAGCCCTCCTCCTGACATACATCCCATCACCCACCGCCTCCCTTTTGCACAAGCTGTGGCCCCCATGTGTGGAAAGCACTGAGTCTCCCTAAATCACATGCCTATCTCAATCCTCCTCGGCCCTGCCCCACTATATATTTTGTATTTGTTTATTATATACATACATATCCAATTCCTCCCCTCACCCCAAAATGTAAGCTCCCTGAAGATAAGGCCGATTTCAGGAATCTTGTATTGTTTCACCTCCCTACACCTAGCACTGCCTAGCACATTGGGAGGGAAAAATACAAAAATGTAAATGAAAAAAAATGACACAAAAATAGTCAAAAATAAGCCCTTATGTGTACTTATAACAACCAAATCTGGCCCAGAAGAGCTATGTGAAAGCACCTCCCATCTCTCTTCCCAGAGGTGGGGGGCTATGGGTGTGGAACACTGCATATCCTGTCACACTCATCTGATATAGGGCTTTAGTCCTGTGGATCTGCTTTTACACACACACATACACTCTCTCTCTCTCTCTCTCTCTCTCTCTCAAGTCTCTGATATGGATGGTTACTGAGGGCATGGTGAATTACCTGAGAAATGAGGGTGCTCTAAAAAAGAGAGATCAGCAGAAACATTTAACAAGAAGACTAGCATTAAACTGAATCCGAAGGAGCCCTGGAGGCCTTTATTTTTGAGAAGGGGGAGCTGAGGCCTGGCCACAAGCACTGCTCACCCAATGTCCCAGGGCAGACAGATTCAAACCCAAAGGCTCCAGCTCTGACTCTAGTGGCTGGCCTTCTACGGGTCGCGGTCCAGCTGGTGTGTCCACCACAGCCCCAGCAGAAGCCATTCCGGGACTGAACACCAACCTCTGTCATCCATCCTCAAGGAACATGAAGCCATGAAGAGAAGAGCCCCAGCTGAGCCCAGGAGCCAGGTCCTAGAGAAGTATGGGGTCCCACCTATGAGTCAGTGTCCAGCCCAGCCCTGCACCACCTCCTCCCTGAATGTGTCTAAAATATGTTCTGTGCAAGCTGATCCCCGGCTTTTTCCAAACATTCAGAAAATACAGAACAAGGTATTCTCCAGACCAAAAGAACCCCAGCTGATGGAAGGAACAAGCTGGGGCCTGAGGGTACCAAGAAGGGAGGACGACTGGCCTGTCACCAGAAGGGGGCTGTGCCTTGCAGCAGCCAGCGGCTGAGACCTCTCCCAATCCCACCGTCACCGGGCCAGCCCATCCCAGGATCCACACAATGTTCATGGGGACAGACCTCAGAACTCACCACACTTGGAGTAGAGGGGAGCAAGCTCCACTCCCACCTCAGATCCTGGCTCATTAGCTAGGGGACCTCTCTGAGCCTCAGTATTCTCAGATGTGAAATGGGGATAAACGGGATCCTCAATCCAGAACAGGAAGGGACCTCAAAGGTCAATAAAGTCCCATTCTCTTGTTTTACACATAAGGAAACTGAGGCATAAGGCATAGGGGTCAAAAAAGCATCCAGGGTCAAAAAAGCAGCAGAATTCGAACCAGGGCCCTCAGATTCCAAACCCTTTATTCTCAGCTGCCTAGAAAGAGGTAAATTGAGGACAAATAAACAGAGAGTGATGTCACCCAGCAGGTGGCCAACATATGAAGTACATCAGACTCGCACGCAGCACGTCCCCTCCCACTCCCGTCCCCATCCTCATCTGACAAAAGGAGGCCTTGGGGGCCCGGAGCAGGAGAGTCCAGACCTGCGGCTCTCAGGCCAGGCCATCCCAACTGCTCCAGGAACAGCCCCTGGCTCTAGGACCCCAGCCCTACAAGTGGCCAGGCCAGCGTGGCCAAGCTAGCACCTCTGGGCTCCCCAGTCAGCTGGAGAGAAGGTTCTCGGGTCCTCCCCTCCGAGGGTTTATGGGCGGCTAGGGAGAGGGACAGGAGAGGGCCAGAAAGTGAAGCTGGATTCCGGATGGTCAGTGAGGTCCCACAGCGAAAGCTCTTCCCATTCCTGGAGGGGAGAAAGGCTCAGGCAGGAAAGGGAGGAGGGGCTGGTGGCTTGAGAAAGGAAAACACAGAAATCAAGAAAAAATGCAACGTGAGCCAGAAAATGTCAGTGTTGGCTTTCCAAGAGAGGGGAATGATTCAACGGGACAAAAGCCCTCAGGGCTTCTGGAAGAAAAGGCCAGAGACCAGGGACCCTGGGATGCAGAGGGGGCAGCCAGCCACTTCAGCCAAGTCACTTCCGCCCTTCCCCTCACCCGAGATTTCCGCCTCTTTCAAAGGAAAGTACTGGACCAGATGGCCCCTTCCCGCTCTCCATCTCAAAGTTGGAAAGATCTCAGCAGCCATGCAGGCCAGCACACCCCCAGCCACCGCCACGCTCGCCCGCCGTCACCCAGACCTTCTCCTTAAAGCCAGCAATGAAGCCAATTCAAAAATAAGCATCCTCTTAATTTTTTTTTTAATTTTGAACACAATGAGCAGGAACTACAACGATCTAAAATCTGACCAGTGGGGACAGCCTAACTGTCCTAACACTTGGTATAATAATCACAGCACCCTTATATCAACTGTAAGCCCTCTGAAACCCTGTAAGCAGCTGAACACAAGGGCCCAAGTCCTGCTGTGGCCAAAGCATTCATTACTCTGAAGCCAGCCTAGTGACGAGCCTCACTGACCCTGGCTAAGCTGTCTGAAGACATGCAGGCAGAAATACAACTCCCTAGGCCTCAGCTTCCCCATCTGCAAGTGAGGGGGTTAGACCAGATGATCTATGAGGCATCTTCCGGCCCTAGAGGTAAGAGCACACTTCTGCAGGCCACCAGCGGCCCCCCAACTCAAAGCTTTTCTGGCTGCACGTTTCCTGCCAGGGTCTGGGCCCTGCTGGCACTGTCTGAGAGAACCCAGGGGCCAGGTACTGCAGGCTCCAGGGAGGTACCAGCCCAGGGTTTGGGCAGAAAGGGTGGGCATTGTAGTCCAAACAGGTGACTTGACTGATATGGGGAATTCCCCACCTCTACCTATACACAGTTTTAGGGGATTCCCTGGCAACCCTGGGTTAAGTGACTTGCCCAGTCATCGAGGCAGGACTTGAACACAGGCCTTCCTGGCTCAGAGGTCAGATCCCTGTACACTAGGTGACACAGAATACCCAGCTCAGGCCCCATCAATCACTTCCACTGCTCCAAACCTTCAGAGCTCCCTGCAAGCTGTAAAATAAAATGCCAACAACTCAGCCAAGCAAGTGAACGCCAGCCCCACTGGCCGACCCCTCATCATCTCCTTCCTGCCTCGGTGCCCCGGCTCTGCTCAGGGACCACCTTGTCCCTCCCCTCTCCCTGAGTCTGCTAGCCTTCACTGGTCCTCATACCTATCTGGCCTCACCTTCATCTGTACACAGTGTCTCAGACCCCAGGAGATGGGAAGCCACCAAAGGGGCTGCCTTGGCTCGGCCCCAGCCACTGGCAGACCCTGTATTTAACCAGTGGGGCTGGGATGGGACGGGGTCTCTCTCACTTGTACAGCTTCCAGGAAGAGCAGACCGAACAACGACAAACAGCAGAAAGTAGACCAGCCTAGCCAGGACGGCCAGGAAGCCCAGGTCAGAAGGAGCAGCCTAGATCACAAAGGGGGAGACCAGGCTACCAAGGGAGGCTAGAGTCAAACTCTACAGGGCCTCAAATGCCAACATTAACAAGTCTCAATCTCTCTGGGCCTCTGGACTAGATGAGCTCTAAGGTCCTCGGAGCTGGAAGATGCAAAGCTAAGACATTAGGACTCAGAGCTGGGAGGCCAACACTGAGAGGAGCTGAAGCATCTGAGGCAGAATTTGAATCCTTGTCTTTCTGACTCCAAGCCCAGTGCCCTATGTACGACCAACCACATCTCTATTGTGGATAGTGATAAAAAGGAAAAGGGAAAAAAAGACTGCAGTTGCAGCATGTTATCCCAAGTTGTAAAATCATCTACGCAAATTTGAGCGCCAACTGTGTACCAGAGACTGGGTCTGGAGCAGCGGCCCTGGGTTCAAATCCCAGCTTGACCTGACATCTCCCAGAGGAGCTGCGGCTCCCAGCCCGATTCTCCATCTGCTACTTGGGTACTTTTCACACAGTGAGTTTTCATTCTTTCTTCATTAGCTCAATCTCTGAGCCTCAGTTTCTCCATCTGTGAAGTGGGAAAGATGGTCTTGACGGCATCTGAGGGCCCCCAGCAGGCCTGTATGCTATGAACTCACGGACCAGGGCCCTTGGGCCGTCGGGCTGCCCTAAGGACAGACCCCTTTTAAATGCACTGAACTAGATGGCCAGCAAGATCACAAAGGAAACCAATTACACTGGCACAGACATCCCTCCTCCCTGTCCAGGTTCACAAACCCCTCGACATTCACCTCCAAGGAGGGCAGGTTAAGAGCCTCTGATCTGGGCCCAAGCCCTCCAGCTGCAGCCGCAGGCAGCCTCATACTTGCTGTCTGTCTGTCTGCCACCCCGCTAACCCTGCTCCCACGTTCCCCCGGGCCTCTCCAGTTACCTCGGCTCAGCGGTAATTGCCAGGCCCGCCCAACGGCTCCCTTTGCAGGAGCTGCTTGCTCTAAGTCTACCTGGGGAGGCACTGGGGACCGGAAGGGAAACCAGGAAGAGCAGATTAGGGAAAAACATACACACACACAGAGCCACACATACACACACACATACAGACACAGAGACACACACACAGAGTGACCGACACACAGAAACACACAGAGCCACACACACACACAGTGACAAACACACACACAGTGACAGACAGACACACGGACATGCACGCGGGCACACACACACAGAGCCACACAGACACACACAGATACGCACACACGCACACACACACACACACACACACACACACACACACATACACATGGACACGCTCGTCCCAGCCCTTCTCTGCTGCTCGGGGACTCTGGGCCAGACTCCAGCTGCCACACACAGCATCATAGGCCTAGGGCTGGAAGGGAGCTCTGAGGCTATCTAGGCATCTGGGCCCTCCCGCCATTTTACAAATGAGGAAACTGAGGCTCAGGGGGGCACTGGATCAAGGTCACACATCAATGGCAGGATCTGAATCCAGGTCCTCTCGCTCCACTGCCTCAAAAGAAGCCCTTCAGTCTAAAATCAACCTGTTGGACAGAACACAGCCATACAGCCACTGAGCGGTCATCTAGCCTGGGTGGAGGAGCCCACTCCCTGCCAAGGCAGCCCACCTGAGCTCCAAGCCCACCCTGGGACCCTGGGCACACAGAGCCCTTCTCTCTCAGCCTCAGTTTCCTGGGAGCCCTGCCAACCTTCAAGCACCACATGAAAAGAAAGACCTCTTCTTACTATCCCAGCTGACACTCCCCCCTTCATGCCCTGCCCACAGACCTCAGAAGCAGAGGAGAAAGAGCAAATCCATTAGTGAAAAGAGAAAGGAAATCTCACCTTCCCACACTACAGCAAGGGAGGGAGCCAGGGCCTTGTCTCCAAGGGACCTAGAACAGGCCAGCAGCCAGGCTAGGGACTGGCGGTGGGAGGGGCACCCCCCCCCAGGGGCACCCCCCCCCCCCCCCCCGTGGGAGGAAGACATCCACCTTCTCAGCAAGGCCTGCTCTCCCATCCCTCCCTCTCCCCACCATGAGGCCTCTGAGAAGCTTCATTAATGTTTGGGGCCTCCCTCTCCAAAACCTTCAGTTGGAAGTATTATTATTAACAGGGTGGAAAAAAAACAGATTGAACCAAATAAATCCTCCCCATGTATAAACCCTACACCAGGAAATCAGAGCGCTCAGCACGTTAAGAGGCCTCCATCCGTTACCCTGGCCTGACAACCACATTACCATTTACATGGATTTATCAATAGTATTGATCCCCTGAACGTAAATAGCTAAATGGGAAGAGTCCAGCACACTAGGTTATTCTTCTCCACAGGCCTCTGCAGACTGCCCAGCCCACCCCCTCACCCCCAAGGAGCCCCCTCCCCCGTGACTTGCTCACACTTGCCCAAGCGGTGAATTTCCACTGGGAAACAGAAGAGACTCAGAATAAAGAGAAACAAGGGAGCTTTTAGGATCAAGGATATAGCCTAGGAGAATGCAGGCGACCCCCTCTCCCAGATGAGACTCGGCCTCACCCAGCAGAGGTTCCAGGACCGTTCATCTCGCCCCACAGCCCCCATGGTTTTGCCCTAGCTGTCCCTTGCCTCTGAACGAATGCCCTCTGTCTCTGGGAATCTCTTATTCCTTCAAAGTCCCATCCTATGTTCGGCCTTCCAGATTCCCCCCCAGCTTGAGTGAACCAGGACAAAATTCTTTTATATATACATGATGGGTACTCCTCATCTCCCCCAAGGGGGCATGATGATTTCCTTTTTGTCTATTCCAGGGGCCTCCCACAATGCCCAGAACATAGAAGGCACTTAACAACTGCTTGGAGATTGATACCTTTAATCAATTCTGTCTTGAGTCACGTTGCCCAGACTCAGTAGTTGTGTCTGCACCATAGAAAAAATAAGAGCCTGTCAGTCATCCTCATCTCAGAAGGATAAAGGCTGGCTGGAGTTTCCAAGCCATTCAAATTGGGGGAGGGGAGGGGTGGGAACTCTAGCCGCAATTTTAGGTTTAAGAGGCTAAAGGAGGTCAGGAGGGCCTGGGTTCAAATCCGACCTTAGACACTTACTAGCTCTGTGATCCTCTGCAAGTCACCTAACCCTAAATGCATACTCCTCTCACCCTCCACTCCCCCCCCAAAAAGAGGCTGAAGACACAGGTTTCTAGACTGCCAACCCACAGCAAGATTTTGGGAAACGGTCAAGTTTACCTCCCCTCATGGTGGAAAGAGCAATGGAAATTGGAGGATCTTAGTCCAAACTTCTCCTCCAATTCCTAAGAGGGAGACCTTGGGCAAGTCAATTCCCCTTCTTGTTTCTCAGTTTCCTCTCTATAAAAGGGAAGGGGCTGAACCAGATAGACTCTGAAGTCCCTCCCAGATTCACTGTTTATTTTACTTTTAATTAAAATTCCTCCTTCTACAAGCCGCCTTCCCAGCCCCCTCTTAATCCCAGTGCCTTCTTCCTATCAACTATTTCCTTTCTCCTGTCTAGGATGTGGTCTCCCCTGTCAGACTGTAAGCTCCATGAGGACAAGGGCTGCCTTCTGCCCTTTTTTTGTATCCACAGTGCTTACTGTAGTGCCTGGCACATAGCAGGTACTTAAGAAATATTTACTGAAAAGTATATATATTTACAGAGAGGGGGGGGAGGGGGAGAAAATTTAGAACCCAATGAAATGAATGTTGGAAACTAAAAATAAATTAATTAAAATTGTAAAAAATTGTTTACTGACTGTGATCTCCACCTACCTACTCCACCTCAAAGGCAGTAAGAACCAACAAATATGTCAAAATTCAGTAAACATAAAAGCAGCACTATTTGATGTGAATCACAATTACAGGCATCCTTCTGCATATCAGCTGGGAGGAAGTAGAGAGTGGTCTAGAGCTAGCAGACCTGCAAGTCAGAGAACCCGGGTCTAAGTTGGCTTCAGAGTGACCAAGAACAAGCCAATTCCCCCTAGTGTCCCAAGGAAACTCTCCAAAACTATAAATTGCAGTTTTCTGCAGTCTAGTTGCAGAGATTCAAGGACAGAGTTTTGCCAAACTAATAGTTACGGGCTTAACCAAAAAATATAAATGCATCTATCTATTAACACTGTTACAGATAGCTATCAGTTTTACACATCAGCCACGAGCCTGGTGTTAATACTGCTACACCCCACCAACAACTTACTGAAAAATCGTCTTCATCATCCTTCTGAAACACAGGTCACTTTCACTCTCGACAAGCGGTAGTAAAACTCCCCGAACACCCTTCCTCCACCCCATCTCCCCACCTGCACACTCATAGGCTCATTCTCTAGAGCTCTGTGGTCTTGCAAAAGAACAGAATGCTCAAATAACTCCCCTACCCCAGCATCGTAAAACTAGGGCAAGGGGAAGGGGGGGGGAGGAGCGGGAAAAAGAAATAGACTTGGAGCAAAAAGCTTACCTAACCAATACCACCAGTACTTACAAATAATCCCAGCTCCACGCAGACTAGACAGGGAGGCTTAAATTCACAGATACAGGGTTTCTGTTTTGTTTTGTTGGCGTTTTCTTAAAACGTGAGGCTCCATGATGCAGCCGGAGTCTTGTCTTGCAGAGTTAGCAGTATGCCCCCCCCCCTCCTCCCCTCTGGGCCTGGGGCCGTCCCCCCACGCATCCACAAAGGAAGATCAACAACACTGAATCTCAACTTCATAATTCTGTCACCAGGAGACACCAGGAGGGAAGGAAGGAGGAGTCAAGGCCAGCCGCCCAATGAGGCCGCCCCAGACGGCCCTGCGGGAAGGCCAGGAACTCAACCACAAACCACCCCCCACCCCACCCCCCGCCAAGCTAGGCCGCCCCACTACCTGCCCCAGGAGGATCTACCCTGGGCTAGACTGGGGCTCTGCCTCGAGAGAGGGATTCCGGGGAGGGCCGGGGTGGAGTGGTGGAGGAAGGGAACGGGGACGGAGGAGGGGGCGCGCCTTCCTGTCCCCCCCTGGAAGCCTCTGCAAGTTTCCCTTTGAGATTCCAGAGGAAGAGCCCCCCTAGCACAGGCCCTGAGACAGGATGTTCTGTGTGTCTCGGAGGGAAGCGCACACGCACACGCACGCACAACAAACCACCATCCCTCGGGCCCAGCAGCCCGGCCTGGGAGTCACTGTTCCAGAGTGCTTCCAAGGGCTCTGGCACCGTGCCCTCCTCATGTGCAACTCGCACCCCCTCCCACGCCCGCGCGCGCGCACTCACACTCACATACACGCACACACTCCCTCCCCACCAGCAGCACACACACTCACACTCCTCGGGCTCCGCAGGCCCCAAGGGTGCAGGAAGGAGAGGCCGAGAGCTCTCGGGGCGTGCCATGCCCGCGCCCGCCTCTAGGACACGGGCTGGACAAGTTCCACGAAGGGACACGCATGGCCGGAGGGGGAGGGGGCGGGGTGTGCACAGCCACCACCACCCCGACCCCCCCCCCGGGGTCGCCCCGTCACCGCCCCCAGCCCGCCCCGGGCCCCCCCCGGGGCACACCCCCGCCGCCCCCCGGCCCTCCCCGTCCCCAATCTCGGAGGCGGCACAAATCAGAGCGGCCGCAGGGCGACCCCGGCTTCCTCCCCCTCCCCCTCTCCAGGGGCTGGAGTTCCCCTAAGTTTCAGCTCGCCGGCTCCCCCCGCCCCCACCCTGGGGCCCCGGTCTAGACGCGGTTTTCCGACGGTGGTTGCGTGTTTGGGGAGGGGGCGTTCGGAGACAGCCCGGCTCGGCGGAGGGGAAGGGGATTAACTCCTCAGACCCGCTCAGCTGGGGAGGAGAACTAGAAAGTGGGGGGGAGGTCTCTCTCCTCGCCACAACTCCGTGGCCTTCGCCACTCATGGGACCCTCCCGCCAGCCCCGGAAACGAGCGCACAAAGGTCCGCGGCGCCGCCCCCGGGGTGGGGGGGCGCCCCCTCCTCCCCCTCCTCCCCCCCCACAGGGCCCTGGGGTGGGCGGACGGGCTTACCTCGCGGGGCCTCCTCCGGGGCTGGGCGCCCCCTCCCGCGGCGGGCCACCAGGCTGCCAGGCAGGGGGTCTCTGCAGCGGGGGAGCCGGGGGCTGCTGCCGCTCCGGCCCGAGAGCTCCTAAGACGCCGGCCGGGGGCCCCCTGAGCCCCCGAGGGCCCGCCGCGGAGCGCCCATGGGGGGACGCCGACGGGAGCGGAGAAGGGGGGCCGGGCGCAGCGGGGGTGGGGGGGGGGGGGGCCGGGCCTCGGAGAGTCAGGGGCAGCGGGGCGGGCAGGAGGCTGGGCCGAGGCTCCGGCGGGCAGCTCCGGTGCTCTCGCTCAGCCCCGCGGCGGCCGCAGCGCTTCTGGCAGCAGCGCGCGACCAGCTCTGGGCTCCTTCCCCCCAGACCGGCCCCCTTCGGGCTTCTTAAAGGGGCCGCGCCGCCGCCGCCGAGCGCCGCTCCTCTCCCTTCCCCCTCCCCTCTCTCCTCCCTCCTCCCGACCCAGCCTCCTCCCCTCCCCCGCGAGGCTCCCGCTCCCGCTCGCGCACACGCAGGCGGCAGAGTTTCTTTTGGCGGCGGAGCCTCGCGGCCCCCCCGCCCTCCTTCCTCCTTCTCTCCTTCCTCCTTCCCTCCTTCCCTCCTTCCCTCTGACTGTGCCTCTGCCTTTGTGGCTGCCCTCTCCTTCCTGCTCCTTCTCCCCTCTCTCTCTCTCTCTCTCTCCTGTCTCTTTCTTTCTCTCTCCCCCTCCCCCCTCTCCTCTCTCTCTCTCTCTCTCTCTCTCTCCTCTCCTCTCTCTTTCTCTCTTCTCCTCTCTCTCTCCATCTCTCTTCTCCTCTCTCTCTCCATCTCTCTTCCTCCCTCTCTCTCTCCTCTCTCTCCCCCTCCCTCTCTCTCTCTCCTATCTCTCTCTCTCTCCTCTCTCTCTCCCTCACTCTCCTCTCTCTCCCTCTCTCCTCTCTCTCTTCTCCCTCACTCTCTCTCCTCTCTCTCCCTCCTTCTTCTCTCTCCCTCACTCTCTCTCTCTCCCTCTCCCTCTCTCTCTCTCTCTTCCTCTCCCTCTCTCTCTCCCTCTCTCCTCTCTCTCCCTCTCTCCT
>CM053587.1:325486717-325507596 GCA_028646515.1 Pseudochirops corinnae | reverse complement strand
ATCTATACATATATCTATCTATCCCTCTATTTATCTATCTATCCATCTATTCATCCATCCATCTATTCATCCATCCATCCATCCGTCCGTCTGTCTATCTATCTATCTATCTATCTATCTATCTATCTATCTATCTATCTATCTGTTTGCATGTATCTCTCCCCATTAGACTGTGAGCTCCTTGAGGGTAGGGCCTATTCTTTTACTTTCTTTGTAACCCTGAGCCTTAGCACAGTGCCTGGTACATAGTAGGTACTTAATAAATGCTTATTAACTTGTCTACATGGTGTCTCCCCCATTAGACCTGGAGGTCCTGGAGGGCAGGGCCTGACTTTTGCCTTTATTTGTACTCTCAGAGCTTAGCATGAGGTGCCTGATGCTTAGTAGGTGTTCCTTAGATGCTTTTAGACACGACTCATAGACTTTCAGGTCTGAACTTTATGATCTCCCTTGCTTAGGGAAAATATTACTTCTTCTAGCCAGAGGTGGGAAACCTTTGACCTCGAGGCCACAGGTGGCCCTCTAGGTCCTCAAGTGCAGGCCATTGGCTGAATCCAGACTTCACAGAACAAACCCTTGAGTAACTAGGAGTTAGGAGTTTGCCTTCTGGTCACAGGTGTGCCTCACTACCATCATGCTCTCAGTCTGAGCCCTCTCTCCTCACAGCTGGATGACACAGTGGAGAAAATGCTAGACTTGGAGTCAGGAAGACCTGAATTCAAATCCTGCCTCAGATGCTTAACTAGCTGTATAACCTTGAGCAAATCACTTAACTTTTGTTTAACTCTGTTTCCTGATCTGTAAAATAGAAATTATAATAGGGCCTCTCTCCCAGGGGCGCCGTGAGGATCAAATGAAATATTTGTAAAGTGCCTGGCACATAGTAGGTATTTAGTAAATGCTTGTTTTCCTCCCTTTTTTCCTTCCTACCTCACGGGGTTATTGTGAAGATCAAATTAGACAATATTGGTAAAAGCATTTTGTAAACCTTAAAGTGTTATGAATGCAAGTGATTATATTTTACTTTATTGTTATTTTTATTCTTTAACAATAATAAATATCCCTCTAATAAGAATAAAAACAAAATGTATAAATAATTACACAATATATTTAATAATAAACTTAAATTTAATAATAAATCATTATATAATAAAATATACTTGTAAATGATTATTATTCTTTGTTAACTCATTCAGCATCCATTCAACAAGCATCATTTAAGCACCTACTATGTTCCAGGAGCTGAGGATAAATACAAGTATTTTTCAATATACAATGTTTTTTGAAACAAGGAGGTCTCACTTCTTGGAATCTGGTCTTCTGACCCCCAAACCATCACCATTACCCTGGATGACCCTATTTCGGTGACTTGGTGGACCTTAAAGTACAATGTAGATGTGAGTTACTGTTCTTCATCAACATCATCTTCAGTGTACTTCAAATTGTCTCCCTCCTGGGGAGATGCCAGGGACTGGTCCTTGGGTTCACCGATTTCCCAGTCTTCTAAGGGAAGCAGGGAAAAGGCCTACCCTTCTCAGAGAGGTGCCTCTCTTGCTGAACACCGACTGTTTGGTTCTCTCCTGTGATCTGTGTCCATCTCTGTAGGAGCTGGTTGGAGGCAGCCTTCTCTGAGACACATCACTCTGTGACATATTGGGCAGGTCATTGTACTGGGTATCTGTGTACCCACCAGGATGTTAAGTGGGAGCTTGGGAAGAGAAAGCTCTCTACAAAGGGCAGCAAAGCCATGGATCCCTGCGAGCTCAGGAGGAACCAGCCATCCTCTGACTCTGGCAGGGAAGGATCAGATTTTACTTCTTGCTAGGAACTCTTCATGTCCCTCGATTCCATTACGCTCTACATTACAGCCCGTGGGGAAACAGAGATGCTCCACAATCTGGCTTCTACCAGCTGTGCACATATATTTATTAAGCCCTCTCCAGTTCAATCAAACCAACCTTCTTGCCATTCCCCACACACTACTCTCCATTTCCTGCCTTGGCAATGGCTGACCCCATGCCTGGAATGCCCTCCCTGCTCAGCTCCTTGTCTTAGAATCCCCACCTTTCTTCAAGGATCAGCTCAGGTGCCACCCCCTATGCAAGGGCTTTCCTGATTCCTCCAGTTGTTTCCCTTTCCCCCAGAAAAAAGAAATTTACCTCATATTAATTGTATATATTTATGTGTATATATTGTTACTCGCAAGAGAATGTAAGCTCCTTGAGGGCAAGAGCCATTTCCTTTTAATTTTTTCTGTCTTTGTATCTGGAGCCTTTGGCAAAGTGTCTGGAAGCATTTAATACATCCTGGGTGATTTATTGAAGCACTCGTGATATGTGTAGGCGCCATAGGAGATGCTGAGGACACAAAACAAAAATAGTCCCTGCCCTCGAGTGGCTTACTTTCTACTTCCTACAAAAAGCCTTTTCTGACCTAGGTGTTAGTGTTTCCTTCCACCACTACCCCTCCTGGTTGCCCGGGCTTCCTTCAAGGCTCTGTTCAAATTCTGCCTTCTTCAAGAGGCATTTCCCAATCTCTCCCCAAACTCCCCACTGCTAGTGCCCCCAGATTATCTCCCATTTACAGTGAGTGTGTGTGTATATATGTGTGTGTGTGTGTGTGTATATACACACACACACACACATACACTTGCATATATATACATATAATATATAGACATGTGGATATACATAGAATATATGTGTATATATTTGCATCTATATCTATATATTGTTGTTGTAGAGGCATTTCAGTCGTGCCTGACTCTTCATGACCCCATTTGGGGTTTTCTTGGCAAAGATACTGGAGGGGTTTGCCACTTCCTTTTCCAGCTAATTTTACAGATGAGGAAACTGAGGCAAACAGGGTTAAGTGACTTACCCAAGGTCACACAGCTAATAGGTGTCTAAGATTGGATTTGATCTCAGGAAGATGAGTCTTTTTCTCTGTATGTTTATGTATATATATATTATGTCTTGTGTATATATATGTATTAGATATATACACACATACACATGCATGCAAGACATACACATATATGTAGACAAGATACATATATATCTATATATACATATGCATACACACTCTTGTTTGCATGTTGCCTTCTCCATTAGACTCTAAGCTCCTTGAGGGCAGACTGTGTGTTTGCCTTTCTTTTTATCCCTAGTGCTTGATGGCTCTGGAGGAGAAAGTGAAGCTGGTGACCTTGCACAGCCTTCCCTCACTCAAATCCAAGTCAACTGCAAGTCATGTCACCATCTCCCTGATGCCACAGTCCTCTTGGAAAAGGAAGGACAAGCACAGTCTTAAAGAGGCCTATTCACTGAACTGGTGTTACCTCATTCTAAGTGAGTACCTGTAAAGGCCTTAGCCTGGAAACCCAGGTCTCCCATTGCATTCTGGGCCATATCCTGTCATCCTGATGAATATCTGGTCCCTGAACTCAGATGGCTCTGGAGGAGAAAGTGAGGCTGGTGACCTGGCACAGTCCTGTTGCACCCTGATAACAATGTGGCATAAGTTCCTTGTCACCTGTACTCCAGGGACCTATTCTGGCACTTTGCACACAGGGAAGGATAAGGATGGGGGTTGGACCTAGGAATTCACTGATAATAAGGATCTTCCCAGATAAAGAAAGTCTCAGCCAGTGCAAGTTGGGTCAGAGCTGTCTCTGTAATTTGCAGTCTTAGAGAATTGTGCAGAGCACTAGAAGTTAAGGGACTTGCCAATGGCCACACAGAGGTATGTATCTGGGCTGAATTTGAACTCAGGTCTTCCTGACTCTAAGCCCAGTGTTCTATCCTGCTTTGGTGAGGGAAGGAAAATTCTAATTCTCACCTGCATTTGGAGTGGGAGGGGCTGAGTTAATAATACTAACATATAAAATATATGCAAGTGTGTATATATGTATACACACTTATGTGTATATACACACTTATATAGGTGATATGTACACATATATATACATATGTATGATTTAGATTTATATTATTATATATTGTGTTACATTACATTAATTATGTTACATTATATTACATTATGTCATATCATATCATATCTCATCATATCATATCATATCATATCATATCATATCATATCATATATCGGTACCCAGAGCACCTATTACATGTCAGGCACTGTGCCAAGCACTTTACAAATATTCTTATTCGACTCTCACAACAACCCTGGAAGGTAGTTGCTATTATCAACCCCTATTTTACGGAGGAGAGAACTGAGGAAAAAGAATTGGGAGTGACTAGTGAATGTATGATGAAGCTGGATTTGAACTCAAGCCTCCCAGGCTCCAGACCTACCTAGCACTTCATGCAGGGCACAGTCCACTAGCAATGCTAGCTCTGCTCGCCCTTAGTTCCAGTAATAATGATGATAAGCATTTACATAGCATGTTAGTGTTTTCAAAGTGCTTTATAAACATTATCTCTTCTTTTTATTACTGGGTCACTCTCCTTCTCAGCCTGGGTTTCCTCCTCTATAAAAGGGGTCAGACCAGGTGATTTTTAAGGTCCCTTCCAACTCTGAAAATCTCAGATTAAATGATAAGAAACATTTGGGGGGGGCATGGCCAAGCCCAGCAGAGGAGGGGGCACTGGGAAGGACAGGTCTGGACAGGGCTGCTCGGGCCTGCAGAGTGGTCTGCGTTGGTATGAACTTGGAAGAAAATGTCTAAAATGCAGCCGCTCCAGGACGTGATGCAATTCATAGAAAAGCGCACACTGGGGGGGTGAGGGGGGGATTGTGAACATCCCGAGACTCATCACAAGCTCCTTATCTCTACTCTGAGCCAAGCCAGAGGGAGCCAGCTTCAGTTAAAGTGGGAGAGAGTACCAGAAAGAAGGATTTCTGGGCCTGCCTGAGGTTCCCTGGGGGCCTGAAGCAAGGTGAAAGGAGTCTACACCACCTAGCCAAGTCTGCTTGGCTCTGCTGAGGAGCAGCGAGGAGATGTGGAAAGAGCCCCAAGATCTGGGTGCAAATTCCAACATTGCCACCTTTGTGATCTTGGGGAAGCAGGAGGGGGGAGGGGGAGCAGCTGGATCCAGTGGTACCTTCCAGGTCTGTCCCCTCCATGAAGCCTGTAACAGCTTGGAGGGAAGTAACTATGGGTCACTATCTTCATTTTGTGCTGAACACAGAGCAGGAATTCTCCAGGCTGGGACAGCTAAATGGCACAGGATAGACCATCAGGCCTGGAGTCAGAAAGTTATCTTCAGGAGTTCAAATCTAGCCTCAAACACTTACCAGCTGTGTGACCTTGGGCAAGTCAACTAACCCTGTTTGCCTCAGTTTGCTCATCTGTTAAATGAGCTGGAGCAGGAAATGGCAAACCACTCCAGTATCTCTGCCAAGAAAACCCTAAAAGGGATCAGGAAGCTCAGACACGACTGAATAACAATAAATTCAGGGCCTTAGGAAGGGGACAAGGTAAACTTGACCCAAACTACACAAACTCCATCATATGGATGTACACATACACACCTCGCAAAGTCAACATTCTACGCAATTGGAAAGCCCCAGGGGACCAGGCCATACAGGATTACTGGATCTCAGGATCCTAGGCCTACAGCTGGCACTGGCCTCAGAGCCCACTGGGCCCCAGCCCCTTCAAAACAGAGGCCCAGGGAATTGAGACAGAGTTCCCATGCGAAGCCAAAAGTGTTTACTGAATTCTGTGATCCTAGTCTAGGTCTTAAACCCTCTGAACCTCGACAGTCTCTTTCCAGGACTGTGATGAGCATCAAAGGAGATGCATGTCCATAAGTACCCCTGTAAACCTTGGCTCCATCAGTGTCAGAGATAGCTAATATTATGATTCCTGAGAGGTAATGGGGAGGGGAGAGTCACCTGGCTTTAAGTCCTGCCTAAGATACTTGCTGGGCAATTGCTCTCTAAGACTAAAGATTGCCCAGAAGATGCTTGTCTGCATTGGGAGAGGAAGTTTCCACACTGGGAGTCCTCTGTACAACTGAAATGATGGGTCATACCCCCACCCCCCACCCCAATCATTATTACTATGTGCCCAGACACAGTGCAGACTGGAAATAGGAAGACAGGGGGTGGTTTCTGCTCTCAAAGAAGCACCATTTTGAGCTGGAAGACCCTTAGGAATTATTGAGTCAAAGCCTTTTATCTGGCCTATATAGAAAGGAGCCCCAGAAATGTTAAGTGACTTGTCCAAGGTCACACAGGTGGCAGGTCATAGATCCAGAGATGGGAGGGACTTCAGAGGCCTTCTAGATCAATCCCTTCCTTTCACAGATGAGGAAACCAAGGCCTAGAAAGATAAAGTTCTTGCTCTAGGTCACGCAAGTAATAAGTGACAGGGTCAGGACCTGAATTCAGTTCCTTGCACTCTATACATCCAGGGCTCCTTCACTGGCCCCATGGAGCCTTGACGGCTCTAACTGAGAAAGGAGAGACACAGAAATCGCTAGGAATCAGTTATATAACAGTATTCAAAGAAGTGTAAAATGGAATGTAATTAAGTACTAAAGAGTGTGACTCACACATTAAATGCTATGAGCAACAGAGAGGGGAGACGAGATACAGGTGTGGGCTCAGCTAATCTGGGAAGGCTCCATGGAGGTGGGGGACTTTGGCTAACCCTTGAAGGACGCTGAGCACCCACATCCACCCTCAGTGTGGGCACGTCAACCTTCTTCAACTATCCAAGGAACCTCCCAGCCTGGACCTTCTCTCCTCCATCAAAGCCAAAGCCTTCCTCTTTTATTTTAGGCCCGTTTCCTGTTTTTGGTGGCCCATTGCCCTTGGAGAAGAAGGCTGATCTTCGGGCATTTTAGCTAATGTGGGCCTGGAGGGCACCTTAGCGGGAAGTGTTCTCCAATGTAAACAGGCACAAGACGCCCACAGCCTTCCTGGCACAGGACAGAACTGAGACCCTTTCATCTGGAGATCACAAGCTTCGGCAAGTCAGACTTCTTGGGAAGCCAGTTAGAGGTGTGAGGCTGGCTGAGTCCAACAGCCTTCCCTGGATGTGGGGTGAATGGATGACAGCTAACTACCTCTGGCTCCACAGAAATCCTTAAGAACGATGGGTTTTTCTAAAGAAAAATTTCCTCCTTCTTTCTTCTCTCTCTTTCTTTCTCCTCTCTCCCTCCCTCCCTTTCCTTCTTGGGCTGTTTGAGGACAGGGACTGTTTGTCTTTCTTTGATTCTCCAGCTCTTACACAGGGCCAAACACATGGTAAGCATTTAATAAATGCCTATTTACTAATCGACTCTTTCCCTCTCTTTTCCTCCCTCCTTCCCTCCCTCTCTCCTTTCCTTCCTTCCTTCCCTTCCTTCCTTCCTACCTCCTTTCTTCCCTCCCTACCTCCCTCTCCTTCCTCCTCTGAAAGCTGAAGGGGGTTGCACTAGACAACCTCCATATCCCAGCCTTAGCTCTCACATTCTAGGAATTTTTAATAGCTGGAATTTATATAGCACTTTACAGACATTATCTCATTTGATCCTCACAACAAAGCTGTGAGTCATGAGGTGATGCTGTTATTATCGTCATTTCACAGAGAAGGAATATGACACGACTCTCAGAAATGTTAAGTGACTTGCCCAGGGTCAAACAGCTAGTGTCTGAGTTGGAAGATGAACCCAGGTGTTCTGGATGCCAAGTCTGGTTCTGTATCCACTACACTTAGTACCAAGAAGCAGATTCTTTTTCAGTTTAGTTCAGCATGATGAATTAAGGGCTAATATCCAAAATCAAGAAGACCCGAGTTCAAGTTCCACCTCTGACACATACTTGCTGTGTGATTCTGAGAAGTAATTTTAATTCTCAGGACTCCAGGTAACCATCTAGGATTCCAACGTGCTCACCTGCATTGGGAGCCTGAGTTTCCTCACTGGGAATTCCCTATACCAACAGTTCTCAAAGAGGACCTTCAGGATGTTCAAGGTCAAAATTATTTTCATAACAATAGTATGACATTTTAATTTCTAATACACTAAATGTCAATAAATATAACCCACATAAACAAAAGCTCTTGGGGGGGGGGGGGTCTTGCACAATAATTTTATAAAGGGGTCCTGAGGACAAAAATTTGAGAATAGACCAATCAAATAATATATCTGCCCCTCTACCTCCCCAACAAAAGCATTAGATGAGGAAGCAGCCACAGGCTCAGGAGCTGGAGGACTTGGGTCCAACTCACACCCTTGCTGCTAACTACCTGTCTGAATTGGGCAAGTCATCTAACTTCTCTGGGCCTCAGTTTACTCACTTGTAAAATTGGGAGGGAAGGGAATTAGATGACCTCTGAGGCTCTTCCCAACTCTAAATCTATACCCCTAGTGTAAGTGTGTTCATTGGGTATTTCCCCCAGTCCGTCTTTCCCACAGAGAGGTAGATGGGAGAGCTTGTACAGTACAAAGTTAATTCTTCCCCCACCCCCACCCCCACTGCCCCTGATATAGGGAAGATAAATTGAGATAATAGATACAAAAGTACTCTGAAGAAATAGCTACAGAAAGTCTAAGGCATAATTAATCATCATCATCACTATTCATAACTATGCTACAGGGCCCTGGGGTGATCCAACAGACACTCCCCCCTTTTGTGCTGGGAAGTTTGAGGGTTTGGGGTGGGGGGTGCCTGGCACGCAGAAAGAAGTTCTCAAAGAAACAGGCCTTGGTCAGAGGCACCTCCCACCCTCCTCTTCCCCTCCCGTAATAATGGGGTGCCCGCAGCCAGCTGTGCAGGGAGTGGCTGCACATTTTGTAAAAGGGCTAAATTTAGGAAGAAGGGAGGAGAGCCTTCTCGAGACATAGAACCAGCAGCGGCTGGTCCAGGGATGAGTGAGAGGATCTGAGTTCAAATTCCATCTTGCTTATTAACAGGGTGGCTTTGGACAAGAGGTTTCATTTCTCTGGACCACAGCATTCTCATTTGTCGAATGGGGTGGGAGCCGGAATAAATGGCCCCTGAAGCCCTTCCAGCCTCAGATCTGTGATCCTACAATATCGAGGGGAGTCTGGAGAGGGAAACTCCTATTTCCCCAGCAGAGTGAAGGAAGTGGGTCTAGTCAAAGATTGTCCTGCAGGAGCATTCTAGTTTCTAGACCAGGGTTCTCAACCTTTTAAATGACATAGACCCCTTTGGCAATCTGGTGAAGGCTATAGACCCCTTCTTTTAATCATGTTTTTGCATACTTCTAATTTTTTCCAATTAACTCTGAATAATAATTTGTTTGCTTGCTGTCTCCCCCATGAGGATGGGAGCTCCCTGAGCACAGGAACTGTCTTTTGTCCTTTTTTGTACCACCAACACTTAGCACAGGGTCTGATGCCCAGTAGATGCTTCATCACTGCTTATGATTGAGGGAATGTTTTTAAATACTTGAAGAAAATGCTAAATTTTAGGGGCCAGAGAAAATAAAGATGTATCCCCTGCCCCTATTCAAAGTCATAGATCCCCCGGAATCTCTTCACGGATCACAGATTAAAGACCCTTGTTCCAAACGCAGCCCAAAGGCCACAAGAGATACAACAGAATGTGTCTGGGATGGATGAGTGGAGGTGCCCTTCTCCCCCCACCCCAGGTCCTAGAGGTGGGAGGGGCTGGGAACACTATGATCCCGGATGATGAAGAGGACTCTTCCTCCCCCAGCCCAGCCCAGGGTATTTTCTGAATTGACTCTTGGGTGTCCAACTAGGGCCAGGTGGCATCTAGACAGCTGCCTAACCAGGAGTGGGGACCCTGTGGCCTTGAGGCCACATGTGGCCCTCTAGGTCCTTGGGTGTGGCCTTGTGACTGAGTCCAATTTTCACAGAACAAATCCTTTTATGAAGGGGATTTGTTCTGTGAAGTTCGGATTCAGTCAAAGGGCCGCACCTGAGGACCTACAGGGCCGCCCGAGGCCCCAGGGCTGCAGGGTCCCCACCTCCGGCCTAACCTGTTCTGGTCTGATCCAGTCTGGGGCAACACATGTTAAAAGGGACAACATGTGGCAGAAGTACAAGAGGAGGGGAGCCTGATGCTGAGGCTGGAGGCCATGTCCCAGAGGATCATTTGAGGGAGCAGGGGATTAGCTTAGAGAAGAAAAGACTGCCCCTGCCAGTGGAATGTAAGCTCTCTGAAGGCAGGAACTGCTTATCTTTCCATCTTCTGTGCCTAGCCCAGTGCAAGGTACACAGCAGGCATTTAATCAGTGCTTGCTGAGTTGGCCATCGTGCCCATGTTTGCCCGTTTACATGGTCTAACCTCTATCCTCACTCCTATAGAATGCAAGCTCCTTGAGGACAGGGACTGCTTCCTTTCTGTCCCTAGTGCTTTGAACAGTGCCTAGCACACTTGTTCAGTTGCTTCAGTTACATCTGATTCTTTGTGACCCCACCTGGGGTTCTCTTGGCAGAGATACCGGAGTGGTTTTACCATTTCCTTCTCCATTTGACAGATGAGGAAACTGAGGCAGACAGGGTGAAGTGACTTGCCCAGGGTCACATAGCTAAAAGGTGTCCAAGGTAGAATTTGAACTCAGATCTTCCTCACTCCAGGCCCAGTACTCTGTGCACTATGGTGCCCTAGCTGCTTTCTTACAATTGGAACTATACAATAATGGTCTCTTCATGAAGTAATGAGTTCCCAGTCCCAGGAAATATCCAAGCAGAGCCAGATGATCCCTGACAGAGAGTTCATAAAGGCAATTCTTGCACTGAGCAGAGAGTTTAATGAGACAACTTCTGAGATTCTATCATTTTTAAATGCTGGGCGTAATCTTTCCAGAGCAGGAAAGTCATCAAGGAAAGCAACTTTCTCCCTAGCAGAAGCAACAAGTCAGGACCCTGCCAGGATGTCTATTCTCCAAAAGGATTATATGGAGCTAGAAGGGACTTTAGAAAACACAGTATCCTCACTTGATAGCTGAGGAAACTGAGGCACAGAGGTTAATAAGGGGCATATAACCAATGAGTATCTGAGGCAGGATTTGAACTCAGGTTTCCTGAGTCTAAGTCCCTACCTACTACACCACATACAGCTTTAACTCAAGGAAATCTCATGATGGTTGGGGAAGGAGGTTGCTTTTTCCTATGCAGCAACCTTGATGGGTGTACTTCCCTTCTTCTCTCCCCTCACCACCAGCATCCCCTCCCCGAGGGTCCCGGGGCTCCCCTTGTCTCCAGTGTGGTCTATCTCCATCATGCTACCGGACCTGAAAGCCTGAGCCAAACAGGACACCTAAAGTGAATGGAGAAAAACAGGGCGGAGTGGGGGAATTCAGCATTGGCAGGGAGAGCCACTACCCTCCCCCACCCATCTTGTTCTCCCCTCAGTTAAATATCTCCAGATCCTTTACCTGATCCTTACTTGGAACAAAACCTGAGGCTTTTCACAACCCCTGTAGCTCTCCTAGAGCTGGAAGGCACCTCAGAGGCCCCTCTAATCCAACATTCTTATTCTACAGATGAGGAAACTGAGACCTGAGGAAGTTGTGTCCTTAAGGTCCCACCAGCAGTAGGCATCAGAGGCGTATTTTGAACCCAGGTCCTCCGATTCCAGAGTCAATACTTTCCTCACTTGACCCAGAATATCTCCCTTTGAGTATTCTCCATGTTACTAATTAATGTCTTTCCTAAAATAAAATGGCCCAAACTTAACACAATCCTGGAGCAGATATGCATAAAATACCAGAAAAGCAATGCAAAATTAACCATTGTGTTGCCCTCACAAATATGCTTGTGTGTATTTATTTGCTTGTTGTCTCTCTGATTAGACTGGAAGCTCCTTGAAGGCAAGAACTATCTTGTGCCTCTCTGTGCATCCCCAGCACTTAGTGCCATATCTGGCACATAGTAGGGGCTTAATAAATGCTGATTGACTGGCTGGAAATTTACAGTGGAAAAAAAATAGATAAAAGAGGAAATGGAGTAGTACTGAGTTAAGAAGTTGTATACTTTTGGTGAGGAAATCCAGGAACCAAGGGAGTTAGCATAACAGAGAATACTCAGCAAAGATTAAGAGGGAAAACAACCAAATGATATGGTTATGGAGGAAAATGAGAGACCACCTGGATGGAAGGGGAAAAAAAACCCAGCCAAGGAGTTCAGGAAACACATAACACATCTGGTACGGAAGCATCCTTGATGGGAGCCCTTCAATTAGCCAGGCATCTGTTGGAGTGCTGGTCGTTCTGTCCAAAAGAGAAGAGCTGATAATCCTTGCCTTGATGACAATTTTATTCTTCAGATGACTGAGGAAGTGACAAGAGGAACTACTCTTCTGGTCCTAATTCTGACCGGCAAAGAGGAACTTTGAGGGGTTGGAGGAGAAATGTTGGAAACCTTGAGAGGAAATGATCAGGCTGTCTTAGAATTCATCGTAGAGAGGGGGAGGAGTACCCAGGGACTCTTGGATACAGCACAGGAGATTTGGGGACTGTAGATTTTAAAGACCGGAGATAAAGGATATGTAGGCACCGCTGGCTTAAAATATGGTCAAGGCAGTTAGCCCCAAAGGGAAGAGAGGCTCTCCAGAATGAAATTCTGAAGGCAGAATTAGAATGATGAAGAAGGAATTAGGATGATGAAGAAAAGGGGTCAATGTAGATCCACAGAGAATTCATCAACCAATTTAGATTTTAAAATCTTTTCATTAAAGATGGCAAGAAGGACAGGTAATAGAAGATTAATTTTTTTTAAAAGGTGGCCTGGTTCTGAAACGATTGTTTCAAGGGAGAGAAGGATCCAAATGAGCTGAGTATGGGGATGATTGCAATATAAATGCTATATTGCAGTCAAAGGATAGGACTAATGATTGAGGTGGAGGGGATGGTGATAACAGACTGGGGAGAGAAGGTAGAACTACTCAATTTTTTTGTTTGTTTTGTTTGCTAAGGTAGATGATTTTTCGATCTCAGAAGGATTAGAAATGAATGGTTGATATGGACTTGAAAAGAGATAAGTGAGATTGGAAGAAGACCTCAGCAGTTAGGTGGCACCATAATGGATAGAGGGCCAAGCCTGGAGTTAGAAAGACTCGTCTTCCTGAGTTCAAATCTGGCTTTAGACTCTTACTAGTTGTGTGACCCTGAGCAAGTCATTTAACCTCTGTTTGACTCAGTTTCCTCATCTGTAAAATGATTTAGAGAAGGAAATGGTAATCCACTACAGTGTCTTTGCCAAGAAAACCTCACATGATGTCACAAAGAATTGGACATGACTGAAAAATGACTCAGCTCCACAAAAAAGAAGCTGTCAATGATTCCAAGTCACCAGGCCCAGAGTTCACAACCTGGCTCCTTCCTGCCTTTCCAGTCTTCTTAAACTTTTCTCCATTCCAAGTACTCTCTGATTCAGGTCCTCTGGACTTCTTGCTGTTCTTCACACACAAAACTCCATCACCCATCTCCATGTCTTTGCACTGGCTGTGCCTCCCTCCTAGAATGCTCTCCCTCTTCATCTTCACCTCTTAGTTTTTGGCTTCACTCAATTCTCAGCTTGAATCTGCAAGAGGCTTTTACCAGCTTTCCTCATACCTTCTCCCACTGCCTTCCCTCTGTGGTTGCCTTCCATTTACAATTCATGTGCCTTGTCTGTGCCTAATTATTTACAGGTTGTCTCCCCCACTAGAATGTGAGCTCTCTGTGGGCAGGAACGATGTTATTGTCTTTCATACAGTAGGCATTAATAAGTGCTTGTTGACTGACTGAAGACATTCATTCTCATAACTGGTAGATGTGATTATAGAAACGTCATTAGTGATCTTTGAAAGTGTGAAGACGGGGAGATATGTCAAAGGTTTGGAGGTATGGGAATGTCTTGATTTTTTTTTTTTGAAGAATAGATACAGAACATGATAGACAGGCGAGCTTCCCTGTGACTTCTGGCAAAATTCTAAAGGGTATTAAGGGGAAAAGTGTGAGAATTAATGAAGGGAAGCAGAAATCACCAAGAGCTAGACTGGCTTCTTCAACAGTAACTCAGTTCAGACCCAACTCATTTTGATTTCATTCTTTCTTTCTTTTTTTTGGTCAGAATCACTAGCCTGGAAGGTCAGGTGAATGCCAGAGACATCATTTTCCTAGATTTCAGTGAAGCAGTTGACAAATTCTCTTGTGCTTTTCTTGTAGACAGGATGGACAAATTTGGGCTGGATGATAGAATAATTTACTGTAGGTGAAATCAGAATAGGTTGAAAAGCCAGATCCAAAGAGTCGTTATTAATGGTTCCATGTTGCCTTGGAGGGAGAGCTCTAATCATATGCTCCAGGGATCTGTCCTGTTCAACACTTTCACAAGTGACTTCGATGAAGGTGTAGACAGAAATTCATCAAATTGGCAGATATCAGATGACAGAAAGGGACAGCCCACATGTTGACAAAGAAAGTAGATCCCAAAAGATCTCGACATGCTAGAATGTTGGGCCAAATCTAATCAGATGGTTTCCTACTTGGATATCTCAAGAAATCTGGGATCTCGTTGATGAATTTCATAGGAATGTATGTAAAATATTATTATTATACTTGGGGTCCAACAAATCAACTTCACAAACATACGAGAAGGGAAAGCTCAGCTTCCTTTTGAAAAGGTCTGGGGATGGTGAGTGTATTGCATGACCGATATGAGTCAACAGTATGACATGGCAGCCAAAAAGCTAATGAAATATTTGGCAGCCTTGAGAGAAGCAGTGTGCAGGCTAGGGAGGCAATGCGTAAACTGCACTCTTTTCTGGTCAGACCATATTGAAATATTATGAGCAGTTCTGGATAATATCTTTTGGAAAGATACCTCTCCCCACTCCCACCCACTCCCCTTTTTGGTTATATTTATATCTTCCAGTGCTGAGCATGTTGCCTGACACATAGTGTTTAGTAAATGCCTTATTTAGCTATCTAAATGCTTTATCTATGTAATCATTCACATTGTGCCTTAGTTTCCTCATCCAAAAGAAAATGGAGATAATGCTTGGACTGCCTACCTTTATGAGGCTGTTGTGAGGAAAACACTGTGTAAACCTGGAAGTGTTACAGAAATGGGAGTGTACTGATGAAGAGGCTGAAGAGCAGCAAAGACAGTTCTCTCAGAATTATGCAAAGCACCAGCTTAACCACGGCTAGCTTTTTATGAAACGGGGAAAAGAGAGTTAGGGGAAAGGAAGATACAGTAGTATTTGTTTGTTGAAAAAGCTTCTTGGGGTGCATCTAGGTGGCGCAGTGAATAGAGCACCAGCCTTGGAGTCAGGAGGACCTGGGTTCAAATCCGACCTCAGACATGTAACACAAAAACTAGCTGTGTGTCCTTGGGCAAGTCACTTAACCCCAACTGCCCTCCAAAAAGCAAAAATATATATATATATATATATTTTTTTTTTTAAAAGAAAAGGCTCCTCAGGACTCTGGAAGGCTGCAGCAAAGCAAGAGCAAAGAAAAGAAGTTGGTATGTCAACAGAGCTAGTAATTAAATAAAATTGGTACTAAGCGTGAATAGGGAAAGAGACTGTCAGCAACTCCAAGTTTATTCCTATGGATAAACTGCAGTGGAGGAGAATTGGCGGGGATACTCTAATTAAAATATTAATATATTATTGATATGTTGCCAATTAGCCCTGTTCACTGTCATTTGGATGGGAGAATAGTTAGTGTCTTGCAAATCAGGTTACAAAGCAGAATGCAAGCCTAAAAAAAAGTCAATAAACATTAAACACCTACTATGGACTAGGCTCTGTGCTCAGAGCTAAGGTGCCCAAGAAAGGGAAAATCACGTCCCTGCTCTCAAGAAGATCATATTCTAACGGGGAGACAACGTGCGAACAACCACGTACAAGCAAGACGTTGATGGGAGAAAAAGAGATCTGCATCGTCACTGTTACCACTACAGGAATGCGACTGAGTCTCTTGCTGGTCCTCACCTACAGCATGCCGTCTCCCTTGCTTTTGAACAGACTGTGCCTGATGCCTAGAACGCCTTCCCTACTTCCCTCCACCTCTTACTCCTGCAAAGCCTGACACCTGCTATACAAAGTCTTCCCTGATTCTACCCCATTAACCCCAAGCTGCTGGTGCCTCCCCGGAAAATATCCTTTCTAGGTGACCCAGAGCGCTGGGTCTGGAGTCAGGAAGATCTTAATTCAAAATCCAACCTCAGACACTTCCTGGCTGGGTGACCCTGGGCAAGTCACTTCACCTCTGCTTGCCTCAGTTTCTTCATCTGTAAAATGAAGAAAAAAATAGGGTTGTTGTGACCATCAGATGAGACAATAATTATAAAGTGCCTGACACATAGAAGATGCTACATAAATGCTAGCTATTATTATTATTATTATTATTATTATATAAGTTGTCTATCTCCAAAGAATGTAAGCTTCTTGAGGGCAAGGGCCATTAGTTTTTGCCTTTTTATCCTAGCACATAGTATGTATTTAACAAATACTTGTGAATTAATCGGCTGATTTTTCATTCCCAGTGTCTGGCACAGTTGTCCCTTAACAAATACTTGTTGATGGATGAAAATGACAGTACCCTCTCTCTCCCTAAATGACCTCATATTTATATGACATAAGTATATACTTATACATATTTATACTTATATCATATTATATATTTATATATTTATTATACATTATATATTTATTCTCTCTATAATTATATATAATATATGGGTATATACATATATAGATGTGTATGGATGTATATGGGTATATATGGGTCTGGCTCTGGATATATACATATATATGGGGATATACATATATACACATATACATACATGTATATGTGTATATATAAGTGTAAGATTCTCAAAATCAGGGAGTTTCATTCTGGTTTTGTGAGCCTAGTGCCTGGCATGTAAGAGGTATTTCATAAATGCTCGTTGGTTGATGAACCAGCTTTTGTCTAGACTCTGAGATTCCTTGGAATGTTCGTTAGAGCTCCCCCATCGGCGTGTGTTACCTGGACAAGCATTTCAGATATACAGTGAGCTGGGTCCCAGATGAATGAGGAAGAGGAAGAGGAGAAGAACAATAAGTTGGGTTGCCTAGGGAAGCAGCACAGGTTTCTTCCTGAAACAAGATCCATCTTTTTATTTTTTTTAATTATTATTATTTTTTTATTCATTGATTTGTTTGTTTTGTTTTTAATTAATTGACTGGTTTGTTTTACTTTTAGTTTACAAGATTCAGTTCTATAATCCCCTGAGTTTCAGATTTTCTCCCCTCCTTCTCTCCCCCACCCCATGGTGGCGTGCAATCAAGTATAGGATCTGCCAATACTTTCACATTGGCCATTAGTCTGGTTGTATAGAAGGGTCGTAACCAATGGAGTGAACAATGGGAAAGAAGAGACAGAACCAAACATGGAAAAAAACGAGAGCATGTAGATTGCTTCAGTCTCCATTTAAACTCTGGTCTTTCTAGATTTTTTCTCTGAATGTAGACGTCTCCTTCCATCCTGAGACTTGTAGAGTTGTCTTATGACTGTTCGTTGCTGAGAAGAGTCCAGTTTATCAAAGCTGGTTGTCACACATATGATGTGTCTGTGGTTGTGTACAAATTTCTCCTGGTTCTGTTCTTCTCAGCATCAGTGTGTATAAGCCTCTCCAGGTGAATATGAAGACCATCTCCTCCCCATTTCTCATAGCACAATAGTATTCCATCACATTCCTATTTAATTATTTTTTTAAGGTCATCTTTTTAACATCAACCTCCTTCTGGTGATGGAGAATGGCTTCCAGTCATGGCAAATCGCCATCTCCAAAGAATTAAAGTTGTGGGTTGTCCAAAAGACAAAGGAGAGACATAGATCTGGTGGGCGTGAGCAGAACATTACCTAATGATCAGATCACACCTGAGGAATATCATCAGATTTTATCAGCGCTGAATTGTAAAGAACTATCTTTGCCCTGGAGACAGAAGGAAACATACCTTCTTTCTGGCAGTAGAGTGGAAGATGGTATATACTAGTGGTGTCAAATTCCCAGAAAAGAGGGGTCACTACTCTGTACAGAAGGATCCCTGCAGTCCACTTGTCAACTTAGTTTTAAAGTGTGAAATATTTTTATTTCTTTTAAAATTTTATTTATTTATTTTTATTCTGTTAAATATCTCCCAGTTATAATTTAATCTGGTCCCCGCTGCACTGGGAGAGTATTGCCAACATGTCTGACGCCTCAGTATCTACTATCTAGGATGGGTTATTGTGGTGGTGGGCTTTGCTTAAAATTGTTTTGTTGTGGCTACAAGGAAGCATCCAAAGGGGGAGTGATGGAGAAGGAATGAAATAAAAACTCAAGTCAACAATAAAACAGTGATAAAAAATTATATTAACAGAGAGACATGAGATTGGGAAGAGAAGTGGGCCAGTCTTGTACAAGATGGAGAGAAAACTGATGAACATCTCCATTAGTTGGTCAAAAAACCTCGAGGAGAGCCCCCAACACACTGGAGGGTTTAGGGGAAGACATGGATGAGGGCATCACAAGATGAAAATCATAGGATGAGATGACTGTAGATTTGGAACTTCTCCATGTATATTTATTTGTACATGTTTATCGTATATGTCAGTAGAATATGAGCTCTTTGAGGGCGGGAGCTGTTTCACCTTTGCCTCTGTATCCCTAGCATCTAACACAACACCTGACACATATTAGTTAAGTGAACCTGGGCAAGTCACAGACACTTTTTGCCTCAGTTTCCTATTGTGTAAAATGGAGACAAAATTAGAATCTGCCTTCCAGGGTTGTTATAAATATTGTTATCACATAACTCCTAATGAAAACAGCATTCACCCAATGTTTTAAGGTTTGCAAAATGCTTTACATGTGTTATCTCTTGGCTATATACAGGCTATGACTATTAGATGCTTAAGAAATGCTTGTTAAATTAAATGATTTGTGGAATTAAAGCTGTTTTAGTTAATCTAGTCCTTATTTTATAGAAGAAAATCCTGGAGTCCAGGAGGAAGAACAACTCACCCAAAATCAGACAGGTGTGAAGCCAGATGTGACGTCCAGTCATCAGACCACTTCAGCCTTTCAGACCCAGAGTTCTTTTCACTGCCCTCTGCTCTTTGATTGAGATGTAGACAGAGTGAGGAGGTGTCAACATGCGTGAGACCACAGATTTATTCAATATGGCAGTAACCTCTCCTCTCTCCCAAACAGAACTATTTGGCGCCTGTTGGTATCTAGGAACAAGTGGAGACTCAGGGATTAAGTACACCTTAATCACCTCCTAATGATTCCTGCCCCTGTCTCCTTGCTGCTGCTCCATGTACCACCAAGACTCTCTATGTACCACCTCTGGGAGTTTGCACTGGCCGTCCTCCGTTCCTGGGACACTCTGCCCCCTCCTTCCCTGGTACCCTCCAAGTCCCATCTTCTGCAGACAGCCTTTCCTAGTCTCTGAGATCATCTCCAGTTTATCCTGTATATAATTTGTTCATAATTGTTTGTATATTGTCTCCTCCAGTAGACTGAACTCCTCAAGACCAGGGACTGCCTTTTGCCTTTCTTTGTAATCCCAGGATTTAGCACAATGCCTGACACATAGCTTTTCTTATTGAGTCATTTTCAGTCCCAACCAACTCTCCATCACCCCATTTAGGGTTTTCTTGGCAGAGACACTGGAGTGGTTTGCTGTTTCCTTCTCCGGTTCATTTTACAGATGAGGAAACTGAGGCATACAGGGTTAAATGACTTACCCAGGGTCACACAGCCAGTAAGTATTTGAGTTCGGATTTGAACTCAGGAAGATGAGTCTTCCTGACTCCATGGCCAGTGCTCTATCCACCTACCTGCCCTATAGGAGTTAATATATGCTTGTTGTCTTGACCCCATCCCTAAAAGAACTTTCCTCAGTAACAAAGAACACAGGTAAACAAAATAAAATAATTTTGTATGATTGTGGATGTCTCATTCTACACTCATAGTCCATCATCTCTTTAATGAGAGTCTGGGGAGGAGGAGATATTTTATTATTAGTTCTTACATGTTCTCTGCATTGATTAGAACTGTGAAATCTAAGGCTTTTCCTTATCTTCACCCCCAGTTATTAACATTCTCTCCCTCTTGAATTTTCAGCATACTTTGAATTTCTTAATACTATGATTACATTACTATAAGTGTGATTCTCTAATATAGGAGTAGGAAACCTGCAGCCTTGAGGCCACAAGTGGCCCTCTAGGTGCTCTAGAGAGAAAAGAAATCCTCTTAATAAAAGGCATTGCTCTTGGACTATACTATACAACTATCATAATTTTGTACAGAGGATGGAAATCAGTTTCTGTAAGGAGACCCAAAGAACCTAAAAACCACTTCGTCAAGCAAACATTTGACTTATTGGCCAGATAGACAGAGATGGAAGCCAAAATAGCAAACCCAAGTTATAATGCAAACTTCTTTCTGAAATCCTCCAGAGAAGTGTCATTGATTATGAACAGTATCATCTCATAAAAGCAAAGAGAAATAGTAGTTAAAATCAGTATAAAGAGAACTTTGTAAGAGAATGAGTTGAGCACAGTTATCCCCAAGGACATTCAAATCTGAAACCAGAAACAGGACAACAAACAAAAGAAAAATGTAAAAGATCTGTAAATAAAATGCCAGTCTTTTATTGAAGCCTTTTGTTTTTATATCACATTTATTTCCAAACACATCCCTCTCTCCTACTTATCAACCCTTCCACTATAACAAAGATTTAAGAAGAGGAAAAAAAGTTCAATAAAACCAACCAACGTCCAGTGTCTGGAATATTGTAACATTAATAATGGTAATGTAATGTTGGAGCTCACTGTCACTCTCTTCTGAAAAGAAGGGAGGAAGGCTCTGGAAAGATTTTTTATTAAAAATTATTTTCACACTCAAGGACAATGGAGTGACATTGGAATAGTCTTAGATGTGCTACTTTAGGAGGAAGAAAGA
>CM053587.1:325450406-325486217 GCA_028646515.1 Pseudochirops corinnae | reverse complement strand
TTTAAAACTTTAAATATTTAAAAAATTTCCACAACTAGTGTCCTCTATTTCTGTTCTTCCATCTATAAAAAAATCTTTATGAGAATCACTTACACAAGGTTTTAGAGCATCCTTGATGAAAATATTAGTCGAGGCACAGGCAAATGTTCAGAGGGATATTCCATAGTGGGACCATATCTTTACAACAACAATAATAACTAACATTTATATAATGCTTACTATATGATGGGCACTGTGCTAAGTGCTTTATAATTATTATCTCATTTGACTCTCACAACAAGCAGAGAGATAAGTGCTATTATTATTCCACTTTTACAGATGAGGAAACAGAAGCAAACAGATGTTAAGTGACTTGACCAGGAACACGCAGCCACTAAGTGTCTAAGGCAGAATTTGAACTGAGGTCTTCCTGATTCCAGGTCCAATGCTCTTTCCATTACTCTTCCCCACTGTTAGCTTCTCCAATTATACAATTGACTGAAAAATTCAAACAAAACAAGGTCTTTCTGTACTAATTATTTCGCAGATTATTTAAAAAGCATAGAATTTAACTGAACCAACTGTTGCTTTAACAGCTCTTTTCCAGTGAGATGTCTTTCATCTATACATTGGTCACTCAAGACTCCTTCAAAGATTCAACCATGAGATAACCTTGTTCTGTGACCCCTCTCATCAGGAATATCTGGTGAAGTAAGGTTCATGCTTGACAAAGGTGGTCACTGCTGTGATGAAGGATGTCCAATGTAGAGTCCAAATTGAAGAGAGATTTCCTGTAGATTTTCAAGTAGTCCAGATGCTATTGTTTCTGGATGTTGTGTTGTTTCTATCAAGACTTAAGACATGGTAGAGCCTCCTGGAAGAGATTTATAACCACGCAAAAGGATCTGACCATTCACACAGGAAAAACCAAGTGGATGAAGAATGCCTATTTTCCAGATTTTGAAGTGCAGTTAAGATGGACAACCCATAGAAAAGTCCATTAGTATGTATAGCTAGGACAGATAGTACAAATGGACAAGTGGGACCCAGCATCAAAGAGGAAGAGTGCAACCTGGATAACTTTCTGGAAATTGCAAAACTCTTAACTTCTTGCAGAACAACAACAAAAGTCATCTTTTTAGTACAAATGTCATCCCAGAGGTTGCTTGGGGTTTTGTTGCATAGGCAGATTGAGGATTGGGGGAGAGATAATGATTACTCATTCTGTGATGGGTGGAGTTGGTGCAAGAACTTGGGAGAAGAGAGATTTTCTTTTTTGCTTCCTGTTTTAAGAGAGATATATCCAGCTCCAAATATCCCTGGGAGACAGAGTCAGAGAGAGAGAGACAGAGAGAGAAACAGAGAGACAGAGACAGAGAGAGAGGAGAGAGACACAGAAAGAGAAGGAGACAGAGAAACAGAGAGAGAAGAGAGGAAGAAGAAGAGGAGGAGGAGGAGGAGAAGGAAGAGAAAGAAGGAGAAGAAGAAGAAGAAGAAGAAGAAGAAGAAGAAGAAGAAGAAGAAGAAGAAGAAGAAGAAGAAGAAGAAGAAGAAGAAGAAGAAGAGGAGGAGGAGGAGGAGGAGGAGGAAAAAGGAAGGAAGGAGGGAGGGCAGGAGGGAAGGAAGGAAGGAAGAAATCTACTTAACTGTACTTAACTGACCAGTAAATGAAGTCAAACCAGTCTTTTTCCCCTTCCGCCTCCCTTATCATTCTGTGTTTGGGAAGTTAGTGAACTTTTCGGGCTCCTCCAGCCATAAAGTCAGGCTAATACTACGCCTCTAATAATATTCAAGTCTCAGGGGGCCTGGATCACAGATGCTGGGTAAGTACTTTTTACTTGGAGACTCTTTAATTTACAATCTGATGGAAATGAAATGAAGCCCAGGCACACCCTTTTCCATCTGTCCTTAATAGTTGACAAGGTTCCTGAACGCCCCTCTTTGTGTAAGGGCCTCCTCAAAACTGGAGGCCTCTGGCCCTCCCTCCAACAGAAGTGGGCTGCACCTGCCCACTCAGCCTCTCCCTCTCCCTTGGGCTGCCAACACACACCTGGGAGTCCTGGCCCTTCACACAAGGAGACAAAGCTTGCTTTCCTTTTTTCCTGGGAGGTCTCCGTGTTGGTCAGTGGTGCCTCCCTTCTCAGGTCCGTTCAGCGTGGTACAGTGGATGGGGGGAGGGCCCTGTAGTCAGGAAAACCTGGGTTCGAATCCTACCCCCGACACTTTCTGGGTCACTTTAGGTGAGTCATTTAAACTTTATCAGTCTCATTTTTTTCCTCCCCAAAATGAGGACTGTAATAGCGCCTCCTTGCCAGGGCTATCAGATGAGGTAACTTGTCAAATGCTTTGTGGTTTTTATATACTTGTTAGCAATTGATATTATTCATTCACTCAACCAACGAACATTAAGTATTAAGTGCTAGGTGCTGCTCTCAGGACTTGAGATACAAAGACACCCCCCAAATCAGCCCTGACTGCAAAGAACTTAAGCAAGGCTTCTGAAGCCCACTTTTTGAAATCTGTTTCCAACATCCATTAAACACTTACTGTATGCACAACACTGGGCTGGGCACTATAGCAGATACAAAGTTGAGCCTAAACATGATCTGCGCCTTCATGGGGCCAGTTCATCAACCAACAAGCATTTACTAAACCCCTACCATGCGCTAGTCCAGTGGTTCTCAACCTGTGGGTCACGACCCTTTCACAGGGGTTACAGGGGTCTCCTAAGACCATGGGAAAACATATTTCCGATGGGCTTAGGAACCGAGACACCGTTCCTCTATCTGTCTCCAGGCAGGTCCGCCAATATGCAGATACACCCACATACAAATATTAAAGGGTCACAGCATTAGGAAGGTTGAGAACCACTGATCTAGGTGCTGTGCTAGGCCTGGGCATCCATGGACACAAAAGAAATGGTCCCTGCCCTGTTGATGCTCAAATTACATATGGATACGACAGAATCTCAAGCCAATGGGGTAGAAGGGAAGGGGGTCAAGGAAGGTTTCTTGGAGGAGGGGACATTTGAGTTGGGCTTGCCAGCTTCAACAAATGAGGGAGGAGAGGGGACTCTCCAGACATATGAACTGTCTGATCAAAGGTTCAGTTAGGAGTGCATTTAGTAAGCACCTCCTGTATGCCAGGCATTTTGCTAAGTATTAGGGATGTAAAGTAAAAAAAATATATAATTCCTGCCCTCAAGATGCTTACACCCCATCTGGAGAGACATGGAAATAACTAAGCACATACAAAAAGATGCAAAGTAACTGAGTGGCTCAGTGCATAGAGCAACAGGCTTGGAGTCAGATAAGAACTGAGTTCAAATGTGACCTCAGATATGTACTAGCTGTGTGACCCTGAGCAAGTCATTTTACCCTGTTTGCCTCAGTTTCCTCATCTGTAAAATGAGCTGGAGAAGGAAATCTCTGCCAAGAAAACCCCAAATGGCATCATGAAGAGTTGGACATCATTGAAGAAGAACAATAATGTTGGGGGCAGGAGGCCTTAGGGCCTGGATGGATTGAGAAAAGATATTGCTTGAGATGATAGACTCCAAGTTGCCAAGCTCATTTTTTTCTCAGTCCCATCTTTCCATGGCTGTTTTTCTTTTTCAGTCAGAATTAACTTGAATTATGGTTTCCCACCCCCCCCCCCATACTACTTCTGAAAGCGAGAGTTGTCAGCAAGGGAAGGCAAGACTCCCTCAGATTCCCTGCCTGTAGCATGAGTTTCAATGCCAGTGGCTGGGCGAGGTGGCATTAAGCCGTCTCCAGCCAGCATCAGCATGTGACTGGTAGTGGGCATTTATCAGTAGGCAATGCTAAGTCAATAGGCTCTGTGGAGCAGGGTGTAGCCAGTGTGCATCCAAGCTGGGATTGAAACCATCACCTCATGTTCTAGCCATCCATGGTACCCCAATATTTTCATTCTCTCAGTTTTTTACCATTTTCTCTGACAATAGCATGAAATGTTAGAGCAGACGGGCATCTATCTTGGAGTCCACCTAAGCCACTGCCCCATTTTATAGATGGTGAAAATAGATTGGTTAAGAATTAGCCTATCAGGGGGAGGGGTTATACAGTGGGATGGTTGTTTTGAGGTGTCAGGTAGGGGAAAGATGGGGAGAAAATTTCTAACTCAAAATCTTGTGGAAATGAATGATGTAAACAAGAAAATAAATAAATTTATTTATTTAAAAAAAAAAGAATTAGCCAATCAGGGGTGGCTAGGGCACAGTGAATAGAGCACTGGCCCTGGAATCAGGAGGACCCGAGTTCAAATCCAGCCTCAGACACCTAACACTCACTAGCCATGTGACCTTGGACAAGTCACTTAACCCCAATTGCCCTGCCTTCCCCCCTCCAAAAAGAAAAAAAAAGGAATTAGCCAATCCATAAACAGGATGGAGTAGAGGAAATAGTAGCTATCACAGAATGATGGAATCTCCCAGTTGGAATGGACCTCAGAGGCCATCTAGTCAGGGCGGTTCAGGGGGAAAGGTGGTAGACTTAGAGTCAGAAGAACCTGGCTTCATATACTCCCTCTGAAGTGTTACTTCCTGAGTGACCTTGGGAAAGTCACTTTTGGAAAGTTCCAACCTCTCTGGGCCTCAGTTTCCTCATCTGTAAAATGAGGGAGTTAGAGTAGCTAATCTCTTCAGCTTAGAACTTCCCTTCTAGTCCTAAAATTTTTTATTCTTGTCTAACCCATCCTGAATGGGAACAATTGACCCCCCCTAATGATAACTCGTCCATCCATTGCTTGGAGACTTCTAGTGAAGGACACTCCCCTACCTTCCAAGGTAATCCATTCTCTTTCAGGACGCTTATTAGGATGCTTTTTCTTCCTTTCCACTCCATGGAATTAGGATCTTATTATTGGTTATTTCTTCCCTGGTACAGATCTCAATTCATCCATGACATCTCTTCCCAAGAATCACTTGGGATTCCCTGTGGAGAATCCACAAAGCATGCTGGGGGACTTCCCCTAGGTCTTCTTTGCCTCAAGGTGAATAGATTTTAGAGGATCTACAAACTCGGGTGGGTAAAATTACATCTTCTCTTCCCCCCACTAACCTCTCACTGAAATTTAGCATTTTCTTTAATTATTTAAAAATATGATTCAGAGAGTCCATCCATAGGCTTCACCGTGATCCCAAAAGGGTCCATGACACAAAAAGCATCAAGGATCCCTGCTTTTAGGTCCATCATGTGAATGCCCGCTGAGGTCTTTTCTCAAGCTGAACTGCCAAGTGTTCAAACTCTACTGCAGAGGGCACAACTCCTATGGGCTAGTCATGTTGTTTGAATGCTAAACACACGTTTATCTAAAAGATTATTTTTATGGAGAATTCATACAAAGCAAGTGTTCACACAAAGGTTAGAAGAAGTAATACAAGGACACTCCCAAGGTCTTTCTGAAGAACTTTGGAACTGATTGTGAGACATGGGAGACACTGGCCCAGGACCACCCAGCATGGCATGCCCTCATCAGAGAAGGTGCTGTGCTCTATGAGCCAAGCAGAATTCAGATTGCTCAAAAGAAACATGAGATGTGCAAAGTTACAGCCATCTCTGCTCCAAATGTCCACGTGGACTATTTGTGCCTGACCTGTGGTGGAGCATCCCAAGCTCATACCGGTCTGATCAGCCACAGTTGGACACACTGTACCTTGACCCTGACATAGTGATGCCATTTTGGCCTCCTTTGAGTACAAAGGACAATAACCAGATGCCCATGGAGGACATTGGTTCTCCAACGGCTATTTCAAGTTCTTCCTACATGTAAACTAGTCTACCTTCTTCTTTGGTCATCCACTTTTCGGATGACACCCTTTATACCATTCCTCTTGGGTAATTCCTGGTTGGTGCTGAGGCAGATGGCATCCATTTATTAGTTGGCTGTGCTAAGATATGGCTTCTGTGGAATGGGGCATAACCAGAGAGTCTAAGTCAGAATGGAATCCACAACCTACCCACCCCTCTAGAACCCTTTGGGTGACCTAACGAACTCTTCAGAGACTGGTATTCTAGGCTTTGCCTAGAACTCCAGAAATCAGTCAGTCAACATATGCTTACTGAGCACTTATTAAGTACCAGACTTGGAGTTAATAGAGAAGAATATAGAATAATATGGATGTGAAATAGCTGGGAGAAAAATGGAAATGCTCTAACATTGCTCAATTTCTTTCTTTTTTTTTCCATTCTGGACCATTTCATTGTTCATCTGTAACATCCACATGTACTAATGGCCCAGGTCAATGGATTGTCCATGCAACTGCCTATCATAATCAATCGGTCAGCCAATAAGCATTTATTAAGCACTTACCGTATTCACGAGAAAAATGCAAATGTACCTTACTCACTCCCTTCTTTGCAGACATGAGGGACTATTGGTACAGAATATTGCATATAATGAAAGACAGGGGAGATGTATTGGCTAGTTTTGCTTAAATACCTCCCCCTTCCCCTTTCTCTTTTAATCACTAGCTCATAGAATCATAGGTCAAATACCAGAAAGGATCTTAGATGTCATCAGAGTCCAACCCCTCATGTTACATTTGAGGAAACTGAGGCACAGAAGGGTTAAGTGAATTGCTCATACTCACACAGCTAGTAATTGTCTAAGTTGGGATTTGAACCTGGGTCTTTCTGACCCCAAGTCCAACATGCTGGCTCTATACCTCCCAAGATGCCTTTGTATCAAGGGCTGACTCTCCAGGTTGGGAGCGGGGAGGGATATTTTCGTGGATGAAGGTAATATAAAAACAAAAGATACCCCCCCATTTTTTAAATTAAAAAAGGCAGGAGAAGAGGAACCCTAACTTCGTTTAATAAAAAAAAAATTACTCTTAGGTCTGGCCTTTTGAATAGGCAGAGTCAGGGGTGATGACAGGAGTACCAGGAAGGCATCCCCCAAACCCTCTGCAGCCTCAAAGGATAAGAATGGGACTGATTGTAGAAGCATAGTCCATATTTACAGGGAAAGCTTGCTGAAGTGGGATGAGGACTAGCCCATAAGTCAGCGGACCCGGGTTTGAGTCTAGGCTTCTTGTGCATTCTCCGCCAGATCGCTTCATTTCCTTATCTGTAAAATGCAGGAGTAAGTTCTCTTCCAGCTCTAAAATCTATGATCCTAAGAATGAAAAGCAGGAGAAACGTGAGGCCTAAATACCAACAGTCTCCAGAGTGATAGCACGTTGACTTAAGGTCTGATACTCATATAGTTTAGAATAACAGGGAAACTGAGATATCATGTAATAGTGATAAGAAGGAGGAGGAGGAGAAGGAGGAAGAAGAGGAGGAGGAAAAAGAGGAGGAGGAGGAAGCATTTATACAGGCTTTTAAGATTTACAAAACACTTCAAATACTATCCCATTTGATCCTTGCAACAGCCCAGGGAGGTAGGTACTATTTAGTATGCCCATTTTTCAGTTGAGGAAACTGAGGTAGGTAGAGGTCAAGTGACTTGCCCAGGGTCACACAGTTGGCAAGTGTCTGAGGCAGGATTCAAACTCAAGTTTTCCTGACTCTAAGTCTCATACTCATTCTATAATGAAGAAAAATTCATGGTTAAGCATCCCTGGGCTGGGGGCAGCTGGGTGGTGCAGTGGAGAGCACCCTAGGACTAGAGTCAGGAAGACCTGAGTTCAAATCCAGTCTCAGACACTTACTAGCTGTGTGATCCTGGATAAGTCACTTAACTCTGATTGCCTCAAAAAAAAAACATCCCTGGACTAGAGTGTCTCTAAGTTTTCTTCAAACTTTAAACTCTATGGTCCTAGGCCTGATCCATAGCCACCCAGCTAGCAAGCCTCAGTGGTGGGATTCAAACATGGGGCTTCCTGACTTCAGTTTCAGACTCGACCCACTGTACCCAATTGCTTTTCAGTCACCAGCAATGAGACTTTGAGAAAGCCATTTCCACCAGAGGTTGGAGGGAAAAGAGGGGGAGGGGAAGAATTCAACCATGAGGCCAGGCAGCTGAGGTTACTGAAATGTAGGGAAAAGCAGAAAAAAGACCAAATCCTCAGCTCTTGTATGTCAGCATCTTTGGAGCTGAGATAACACCCTGGGAAAGACCTGTCAGTCAGGCCCCGGGTGGAAAATAGGAGAAAACGAGATGGCAGGCATTTCAAAGCAGCCTGGGTAAAATATTTGTGCTTGGGCTGAACGGTCAAATAAATAACTCGACCATGTGGCATAAATTGCTTTATTAAATCAATAATAATTCACAATCGCTCTCCCAGCCAATTACAGTGATAGCGGCGGCTGCAGCTCCCTCTTCTTCCACCCTCTGATCTGCTAGTGTTATAATTAGCTTATTACAGGCCACATAGCGCTAATAACCTTTCCCTTTATTACAGGGAGGTGAATTAAGGAGAACCAATAGACCAGAGCCAGCCAACCATTTGCAACTTGAATTGGGACATTAGGCAATGAGTGAAAAGATGGCCAGCTCTCCCAAGCCTTAGTGATTCTGAGATTCTTAAGGACCCGTGGGCCAGGGAATTGTTCTAGCCAAGGATCGGATGGAGGGAGGCAGCAAGCCACAGCCCCTCATAGTTGGACTTGTCTTCCTGGAGAGAAGAACAGGAAGAGTGGGTAGAAAGATACAGAGGGGTAGGTTGAGGCGTAACATCAGGAAGAACTTCCCTACAAAAGAGAGCTATCCAAACACAGAACGGGGGTGTGTTTTCCTTGATTATTAAGGGTACGGCTTTTGCTTTTCTTACTTTCTCAAGGTGGGCCATTGCAGGTGGGCTCTGGGAGGGACAGAATGCAGATTGGCAAATAAAATAAATTAAAATTTTAAAAAAGTGGAATAGTGTGCGTTGGAAAGCCAGGATTTCCTTTCCCTTGGAGGTCTTTAAGCAGAAGCTGAATAATTATTTGGCATAAACTTTTTAATTTATCTGGGCAGCTAGGTGGCACATGCCAGCTACGGGCCTAGAATCAGGAAGACTCATCTTCCTGAGTTCAAATTCAGCCTCAAACACTTTCTGGCTGTGTGACCCTGGCCAAGTCATTTGACCTCAGTTCCTCATATTTAAAATGGGGGTAATAATAGGTAGCCCCTTGCTCCCAGGGTCGTTATGACGCAGTATTTGTAAAGCATCTTTATGTAAATGTGGTTGTCATTTTTATTATCATCTCAACATGTTCCTTATAGTTTCCAATGACCAGTCTTTGGGGTATTATGTATGAACCAGCACCATGTGGGGCATATTTTGGGTCCTCCTCGGACCTTTGTTAACTAATGACAGAATCATAACCTTCCGGGTTTGGAAGGGACCTCTGAGTACATCTGGTCCAACCAAAGCCTGGCCAGGCAACACCACCAAGTGGTCATCGGCCTCTCTTTGAAAACTACTGGGGGGAAGGCCAGCCGAGCCCCTCCCCAAGGCAGTCCACTTCACTTTGGTTAGAAAGTTTCTTCTGACATCAGGTCCAAATCTGCCCATGTGTATCTTTAACAGAAGCTCCTCGTTCTGCCCCGCTGGGGCCAAGCAGAACAGGTAACAGTTAGGAGATTTCCCCTTTCAGTCGCTGGATCGATAATCCAGTTAAAATGGTCAGGCATTGGCTAGTTCAGAGAAGCCCTCAGTAGCACCTGAGGTCTCTGCCCTGGGAAGGACCCAAATCACGGGACAAACATGAGGACAAGAGGCCTGGGCTCCAATATTTACTAATTTTGTGACCATGGGCAAGTAGCTTCCCTCCGTAGGCCTCAGTTTCCTCAGCTAAAAACGGGAATAATAATAATATTAACATAATATATAACAAACATTGTCATAATAATAACAATAATGCTCAGTCTGCCTATTCCTTTGGACTGGGCTGGAGAAAGTAATTGGGAAACATGAGAGCTTTTGCGAAACGCCTGTGAGCGGGGATCATTTTGTGCCAACGGCTCAGGCCTCTCCAGGCGCTCGGTACCAGCCAGATGAGATGTCCTGCGGCGAGAGAGATGACGGAGGGTCTGCAAAGGGCGTATCTGCAGCACAGAGAAGGAGGTCAAACTGAGCTCCTTGGCATGGCATTCTGGCTGGATTTTAAAACAGTCTGAGAATGACTGGAGGCTAAAAGCTTGTAGCAAAACTGAATGGGTCCTAGCTTTAGAGGTAGAAGGGACCCCAGGGGCCTTCTAGCAAGCCCCCCTTCATTCTGCAGAGGATGAAATTGAGATCAGAGGAGTTAAAGTGACTGGTCTAGGACAGGGGTGGGGAACCTGCATCCTCAAGGTCACATGTGGCCCTCTAGGTCCTCAAGTGCATCAGGGGTGGGGAACCTGGGTCCTCGAGGTGTGACCTCAAGACGGTGGGCTCCCCATCCCTGGTCTAGGGTCACACAGGGACTAAGTAGGGGAGCTAGGTTTCAAACCTAGGCTGTCCAACTGCAAATCCACCAAGTTGTCAACCAGGGGCCACAACACTCCTGAGAGTGACTGAAACAAGATTAAAATGGAATGGGGAAATATTTAAGAAAATAAGCCCGGATTATGTTTATATGTGGTTTTCTAAGCCAATGTGCTGCCTGAAGAGATCCGCATGTGTAGTTCTGGTGTCTCTCCTGCCCCAACCTCCCCTTTCTACCTGAGTTTGATACCTCCAAATTATACTACTGATAGAAGATAATGGTCACAATACTGAACCTTCCTGGGACCCAGGGAAATGTTCTGAGTCGAGAAGGACAAAGAGATGCCAGTTGTAACCCAGCTATTTGCTGAGGTCAGCAAATATTTCAGCTGGGTGGAGAGAGGAGTATAGTGTGCCCTCTTGCCCTCCCCTCCTTGGGACGTGCTCAGCTGGTATCCCAGACAAGCCTCTAGAAGCCTGGGGTGGGCCCATTTCTGGTATGCTCAATGGGGGGAGGGGGAGGTTTTCTCCACCAACTACCTCCTCCCACTTCAGATATCCTCTGGGTGCTCCCAGTCAGCTGTGATAAGTCAGGGGTTTGTCCTATATGGTGACATGATAAACCAAAGGGGAGATCCCTGACCCTTGGACCTCCTTTTCCTGATGGCTTCAAAGAGTGCAGGAGATTCTCTGAGCTGTCCAGAGGGTCTGGAGTGGGGTACACTCCTTTCCCTATCTAGATACAAGCCAAGCAAGCCCCTACCTTCTATTTGTGTCTTTTTTCCTTTCGGTTCATGGTCCTTTGAGACCTCAAAAGGCAGCAAGCATCTTCCCCTCCAGGATGTCCAAGGAGTAGAGGAGTGGCTATAGGGCCAGATGGAGTGACCTCAACAGCAACGCCACACAAGCCAAAATTTGCCCTCAGATAAAGAGTTCTCAGGAAATAAAAAGCCCCTTGGAGTTGCTCAATGGAGCTGGAATGTAGATGGCTAATTAGCAGCTTTCAGGGAAATTGCTAATGTCCCAAGATAACATGAATATTGACCTTTCAACTGATTGTACTGGTAGTGATCAATGACTGAATTCTGTCTGAATCATTCTATTTTATTCACCCATTAGCACTCCCTTTTCTATGTGGGAATAAAAGTACCAATTCCATATGTAGGGAGGAGGGGAAGAAAAGAAGAGCCTGGTTTGTTGTTTTTACCCATCATACCACTGGTGTGGCCAAGCTTTTGCCCAGCCAGACCAGGCCTCCCTTATAATTCATTGAGGGAAAGGCGTATTCACCCCTTATAAAAGCCATCTCCAAAGCTCATCTTTACAGTTAGCTTAGCATCTCATCATCTGCCCTTTAGAGAGGGATCATGGCCTAGAGAAGATGTATCAAAGTCATGGGCAAAACTCCAGAGTGCAGCCCAACCAGATTAAAATATAACTGGGAAATGTTTAACAAAATAAATGAGAATATAATGTAACATTTTGGTTTTCTAACCAAAATTAATTTGTGGTTTTCCGAATCAATAGGGGGTCTGCAGGGATACGTTTCTGTTTGAGCGTGACCACACTGGGCTGGTAGACAGAGGGCAGGACGCAAAGACCTACCTCTGACATTCACCCAGGCAATCCTCCAGTATTCTAGGCATCTCACCGAGACTTGCCTTTTACCCTCCGTGATTATTTTCTTGGCTGGTGGGGAGAAGCAAGGTCAGAGACCAACTGCCCTACAAAGGCTGGTTTGCTATAACCTTCCCCTGGGCCTGAGGCCTCTGTGGAACCTCCTTTAAGATAGTTACTAGTTAGTTGTGTGGTCCTGGCCAAGTCCCTTCACGTCAGCCTGCCTCAGTTTCCTCATCTGTAGAAAGGGGGAAACAACTGCCTTTACCTCCTGGGGTTGGTGTGAGGATCACAGGAGAGAATGTTTGTTAAGCACTTTGCAAACCTTAAAGGACTGTGGAAATGCTGGGCATTATTGTTAGTGTTAGTAGCATTATTTCAAAGTCCCTTTAAATAGCATTAGCCAGGGTGGCAAAGTTCAGGACAGCCAACTTAGACCTTTGCTTTCTGCCAGTCCCTGGGACCAAATCGTGGGTGCACAGAAGCTCAGAGTCGAAAGGGACCTCGGAGGACATCAGGCCTGACCCCTTTCTGAAAGAGAATCCCCCCCACCCCTAAAAGGTGGTCCTACAGCCCTTGCTTGAAGACCTACCCAGTAAGCAACACTGCCAGAACACAGAAACTCTGTGGGGGCATTCCAGATGATAATTAGACTGTAAACTCCTTGAGGGCAGGGATGGTCTTTTGTACAGTGCCTAGTACAATGTAGGCTCTTAAATACTTTTCCCGGAGGTCTTCCCCAATGCTTCATTCTAATTCCTTCTCTCTGTTGATTACTTCCTATTTAACCTGTATATGGTTTGTTTGCATACATTTGGTTGCACGTTGTCTCAGCCATAGATTATAAACTCCTTGAGGGCAAGGGCTGTCTTTTGCCTCTTTTTGTATCCCCACTGCTCAGCACAGTGCCTGGCACACAGTATTGGTTGGTTGGTTGGTTTTTCCTTCCCGTGAGATGGAGAAATAGCATCAGTTTCTGCTCCTTCCTCACCCAAGGTGCTGGCATAGCCTGCTCTGCCAATAGCTGCCCAGGAGGAAAAGCTCTGGGGCCATCCTCGCCAAGAGAAGGGCAGTAGGCGCTATGGGCAGTACTCACCTACCCCTGGGATGCCCATGAGAAGGACCAAGTTGGGCTCAGCTCTCTTGTGCAAGTGGAGGGTGGAGAAGGGGAGTCCTGTGTGGACAGCCACGGTCTAAGCCAAAGGGAAAAGTGCCATCTCATCTTCTGAGCTGTCTAAGACACAGGAAGCTGCAGTGTGTGGGACAGATGCCATGGAGCAGATTGTCCCCTGCATCGTTGGTTCAGCACTGAGCCAACGCCAAAACAGAAGAGTCTTTGGAGCTCTCTGGAAGGGCACAGAACCGGCAGGCAGCTGCGTCCTCCATCCAGAAGCATCGCCAGGGCCTGTAGGAGTCCCTCAGAGGCCAGACCAGCTGCTGCCTCCCTGCTGGGAGATCTGGAGGCCACAGGCAGGAAATATTCATTCCTTTTTGCAGGCTGTTGCCACCCTAGATCTCTCTGCCCTGCTTAGATACATGGATCCAAGGTGACTGTAACCCTTTGGGAGCAGGGATCTGTCGAAGGTCTCTCAGGCTTGATCCAGAGGCGTGAGGTGCTCTCATCCAGTCCTCTATGGGGATGGATCGTGGCCTGATCCACAGCTCACTCTCCCCACTCACCTCCTTCTTCCCCAAACCAAAGGATGAGGCGCCATCTTTACTAGCAAAGAAAATTAATGGTCTTGGCCTCAGCTTCCCCACCCCCTTCTTTTGATCATAATTGTTAGAAATCCATGAAGAATTCAAGCTTTTCCAAGTCTCAGAAACACCCAGGATTTCATGGGTGTGGCCGTTCATTCCTGGGGCAGACCGGCCAACCCGCAGTGTCTTTGTAGATGGCCAGTCATCTGAGGATTGTATTTCCCCCATGCTTAGTTCAACTGGATCCAGAATGCCAGCCACTGTTGGTTGCTAAGCCCATTCTTGAAGGTTTTCTAGCATGGTAGGGTCTACCAGAGTTGTGCTATGTCCAGGTCAGTCCAATCAACAAGCATTTATTAAGCACCAACTCTATGCCAGACACTACCCAGTGTGATAGAAAGTCCCAAATGTTACTGTCCTCAAGAAACTCACCATCAGATAAGATGTACAAACAAGACATAGACAGGCTTGATGTTTCACACAGCAGAGAAAAGATTAGAAAGAAGTAACACAGTATAGTGGATAGAAATCTGGATTTGGAGTGAGACAGACCCGGGCTCTATGGGAAAAGGTGATGGATTTGGGGGTCAAAGGACCCGAGTTCAAATTTCACTTCTGCCCCTTATTACTGTGACTTTGGGAAAAATCCCTTAACCTCTTCGGGCCTTGGTTTCCTCATTTGTAAAATGAAGAAGTTGTACTAGACAATCTCTAAGGGTCCCTTCCAGTCTAAAAATAGGATCCTGTAACCTCTCGGGGTCTCAGTTTCCTCATCTGTTAAATGGGGGGAGGTTATATTAGGTGACCTTCCAGCTCAAGCTCTATCATTCCGTAATCCTATAAATAGTTGACATTTTAATTCTATTTTATATATTTTAATACTATTTTATTGCAAAAACACTTTACATATATTTTTCATTTGTTCCTCATAATAATCCTGTGAGGTAGTGGCTATTTTTATACCCATGACACAGATGAGGAAACTGAGATGCAGAAGTTAAGAGACTTGTTCAAAGATAACATAAATAGCTAAGACGACTTGAACTCAGTTCTTCCTGATTCCAAGTCCATCACTGTATCTTCTCCTATATCTTGGTGCTAGGATTCCCGGGTTAAATACAACCAGAGCAATCCATCTGACTAGGGCTGTGGCCCCCAAAACAGCTTGGTCCTGGGGAATGACAGTTCCCAGGGAACTGTGGAGCCTGCCCCTGCTGTCCTGGTGGCAGCTCCAAGTTGTCACTATAAAGAGCTTCCCCACAATGGATGGCCCAGCTTGTAATGAGACATCAGTGAGGCCATGTCTGGCTTCCATTAAATCTCAGAAGTCAATAATTAACTATGGCCAGAGACCAGAGTGCAGACATTGTCTTATGAAGAAGGATCTCTAGTCCTCAGGCAGCCCAGAGGAGCCTCCCACAAAAACAGAGGTGGAGAGGACCTCACAGCCCTCGAGGCCACCCCAGGCATGAACAAGAATCCCCCTACACAAATCCCAAGAAGTGGCTGTCTAGTCTCTACTTGATGCCCACCAATGTGTGGAGGGTGAAGCCCACTAACTCCCCCAGCTGCTTATTCCATTTTGGGGTAACTCTTCTCATTTGTCTAAATCTGCCTCATTAAAAGGGAAGATACAAGCATTTATTAAGTACCTACTGTGTACCAGGAACAATAAGGATAATAGCTAGCATTTCAATAGAGCTTACTAAGTGCCAGGCACTGTGCTAAGTGCTTTAGGAATATTATCTCATTCGATCCTTACTGGAAGGTGGGTACATTTATTAGACCCATTTTACAGTTGAGAGTTAGGCCCAGGGTCACACAGTGAGTGGCTGAGGCTGGATTTGAACTCAGATTTTCCTGACTTCAGGCCCAGTGATCTGTGCATTCTGGTGTCCCCTAGCTTTACAACTTCCCCTTATTTCTCCTAGTTCTGTTCTCTCTGGGACCAAGCTGAACAAGTCTAACCTCAGAGAGTGCCAGGAAGACCCAGAGGCACACATTTTAAGAATGTGCTGATATCTTTGGTTTCCTCTCATCATTTTCCAGACTACCCCTCCCTGCTTCTATACACAGAGAGGCAGAGGGAAAGAGCAGGCCTAGCCAACCCCCTGGCCAACTCCAGCCTTCTATGCAGTGCCCATAGGCCTCAGCCTCTTCAAAGAAACACAGAATTTGAGGGTTTGGAAGGAGCCTCGGTGGCCATTGTCCAATGCATCGGACAAGTGGTCACCCAAGCCCTACTTGAAGACCTACAAGGGGCCAGGGGGAGGATTGAGAGAAACCCACTGCTTCTGGGTGGGTTGGAAGCTCACTCTCCTATGCCTTTTTTAGGGACAAGTTTCAGCATTAAAATGACAAAATTCAGAGCTTCGCAGACAAGGGGATTTCCCAGATGAAACTCTCCCTCCCAGCCTGGAGATGATACCAGGCTCCAGCAGCAGAAGGCATTTCTCACCATCTCCTCTGCATCATTCTCCGTCAGATCTCCCCTGTCAAGGCAGCAGGACCACACGGCAGTATGATAGGTGGAGGCAGATGCCTACCAGGTGTGAGATTGGAGGCCTGCAAGAGACCCCCCTCCTGCTGGAAGGACTACAGAGTCTGGCTGCTGGCCGCTGGCCACTTTGATTTCAGCCCTCTCATGAATTCACCATGATAGCCACCCCTTGCTGCCCAAGCAGGTTTCAGCCCCTTTCTGACTCAGCAGAATCCCTGCTTCTGACACTAGCTTTGCCTTCATAGATTTAAAGGTGGAAATTCAGCCAGTCAGTCAATAAGCATTTATTAAGAGCCTACTATGTGCCAGGCATTGTGCTATGCTTTGGGCATATAAAGACAGTCCCTGCCCTCAAGGAGCTCACAGTCTAATCGAGGAGACAACGTGCAAACAACTGGGTACAAGCAAACTCTAGATGGGACATACTGGAAATTATCAGCAGAGGAAAGGCGGTGGAAGTGGGGGGAGGGTTGGGAAGGTGAGGTTTTAGCTGGGACTTGAAGGAAGCTGGTGGAGATGAGGAGAGAGGGCATGCCAGGCAGGGCAGACAGGGAACATTCCTGGAGTCAGGAGGTGAAATATCTTGTTTGAGGAACATCCAGGCAGCCAGGGTCATAGACAATGTGTGCGTGGGGTGGGGGGGAGGTGTAAGATGGGAAAAGACAGGAAGGGGGACAATTATACAGTGGGCTTGGCACATAGGTGCTTAATAAATGCTTCTGGATTCATTCCTTGATTAAACCTTTCTACCCTATCCACACAAAGTAGCTTTGGGGGCCTATAGACCCCTGAAGTGATTCAGCTGTGGGCCTCCCTGCTTGAAAAGTGAGGCATCAGGAGATAAGAAGAAAAAGGATTCCCCCCTCCCCAACTAAAAAATGTCCACTACAGAAGACGGCATTTTGTGCAGCGGGTTTGGGTTCAAATCCTGGTTCTGATGTTTATTGGTTATGTGACTCTGGGCAAATCATTTTGTTCCTCTTCATCTGTAAAATGGGAATTGAATGAAAAAGCATGTGTATAACCCTTTTCAAACCTTAAAGAGTCTACAGAAACACCAATATTATTGCCATCTCAGCCTTTTAAAAATCCATAAAAAGACCAAAGACTGAGAGCTAGAAGGGGACCTTAGAGGTCATCTAATCTAGTTTGACTCCTCATTTGACAGATGGGGAAACTGAGGCCCATGGAGGGGAGGTACCCACAGTTAGATAAGCAGGATATCAATCCTGATTTTCTGATTCCAGCCCCAATATTTTTCCTATTGCTTCCTATCTTATCCCTCTATAGGGCAATCAGCAAGGGTCTTAAATACTCCAACGGATCTTTGATCTTATCAATTTGGAGACACCCTCCAACCCATTCACACACCCCAGGTGACCCTTGTCCATGTCTGCCCATAGGGTTTCAACCTAAAGTGCTGGATGTTTTTCCAGCTTTCTCCTAAGATGCCAAGGATATTCATGGAGCACACCTGTCCATTGGTCAGCTCCAGCCTTCACCACCTGCCCAGGCCAAGTCCTCTTCTGAGTATATATTTCTCTGATGTCGTTTTTTATATCAGCCCTTTGAAGTACCTTCTTTGTTATATGTAATAGCCTGACACACCCACCCAATGATTTTCATAAAAATTTTATATAGATGGGAAAGCAGGCGTGGAGGTTGGTACTGGATGTTTTCCAGGTAATCTTTCTCTCTTTCTTTTTTCTCTCTTTCTTTTCTTTCTTTCTTTCTTTCTTTTTTCTCTCTTTCTTTTCTTTCTTTCTTTCTTTTTTCTTTCTTTCTTTCTTCCTTCCTTTTTTCACTCTCTTCCCTCCTTCCTTCTTTCCTTCCTTCTTGTATAAATAAGATCCAAGATTTTTTTTTCTAGATTTTGAACATCTTCCCTTCCTTCAGGCTCCTTGTGATTCAATTCCTGGGTGCCCTTCCAATTGTATCACTTCCATCATGCATGACCTATGTGTATACATTGTCTAATTCCACTCTTTTTCCTGTCTTTGTCTTTTTTTGTGCTGTTTGTACCCCTTCCATAAGCATATCCTGGACTGTGACATTAACGTTCAAGTGGAGTGCTCTGCCTCACCTAGAGAGTTAAAGCAGGTTGTTTAAAAACCTTTGCAGATCTTTTCCATCTTTCTTATTTTTTTGTCCTTCCATTTTTAGCCTTAATTTCTCCTATTGACAAGGGTAAAAGAGGAAAATATAAAAGATAACTTGAAGCTTAACATAAAAAAAACCTAAGATCATGGTAACTGGTTCCATCACTTCCTGGCAAACAGGGAGAAAAAATGGAAACATTGTCATATTTTATATTCTCAAGCTCACGGTTCACTGCAGATGGTGACTGCAGCCATGAAATTAAAAGACGCTTGTTCCTTGGAAGAAAAACTATGGAAAATCTGGATAGCATACTAAAAGGAAGAGATATCACCTTGCAAACAAAGGTCTATGTGGTCAAAGCGATTTTTTTTCCCAGTAGCAATATATGGTTGTGAGAACTGGACTATTAGGAAAGCTGAATGCCACAGAATCAATGCTTTCTAATTGTGGTGCTGGAGAAGACTTTTGAGAATCTCTTGGACAGCAAGGAGATCAAATCAGTCAACACCTAAAGAAATCAATTCTTTAACTAATTTAATTTATTCAATTAATTTAATTTAAATCAAAAATGACTTCGTTAGAAGGTCAAGTAATGAAGCTGAAACTTAAATACTTTGGCCACATAATGAGAAGACAAGATTCATAGAAAAGACCCCGATGTTGGGAAAGATTGAAGGCAAAATGAAAAGGAGACGGCAGAGGATGAGATGGATAGAGAGTGTCATGGAAACAAGGAATGTGAACTTGGACTGACTTCAGAAGACAGTGGAGAACAGAAGGGCCTGGCATGCTCTGGTCCATGGCGTGACAAAAGTAGGACAAAAGTGAATGACCAAACAACAATGACTTGCCACATTTTCTTTAGTTCTTTAGTTCTACCTTCTACTGGCTCTCTTTCTTCTTGGAGGTGATACTACTTACAATCTTTTTTCAATCTACTTCTATAAGTGAATCTATATTCTAAATCATTGATACCTTTGACTTCCATTTTTCTCCAAGGTGCCACATGTATGCCAATGTACCCACAGATGCATGATAGATGTATGTGCCTACTACAGAGGCACATGAAGGCAGAGAATGTATATCCAAAAATACATATTGAGAAGTAGCAACACAGGGTGGTAGAAAAAACACTGGATATGAAATCAGATGCTGCTCATGTGACTGTAGGGAAGTGACTTTCTCTCTGGGGCTCAGTTTCCTCACCTATAAAACAAGAGAGATGTACTGAATGACCTCCGTTCCTGGGTTCCTCCCAGCTCTCATTCAATATTCCTAAATGCAAACATTCAGACCCACCCCAAATCCCTAGCCTTAGTAGATACGTGTATGCACACAGAAATGATAGACTCTTGTGTAGACAAATGAAGTTCAGAGCCAATTTAGTTAAATGCATTGAAATTGTGTTTATTTTCCCTCTGGTTTTCAAGTTCCAAATGAATGTTTATCCTTGTAAACATCTAATTTAAGCACTCACCCTCTCATTAAGAGTGCAGTATTTAATGCCTTGGAATGCTTGCAGGTTTCGACTTTGGTGGGGGTTGTTTCAACATTTCATTGGGCTTCTCTCCCCCCTACCCCAATCCCCTTTAAAAAAAAATGAGTCTTCTTGGAGCCTAACTAACCCCAACCTGGATCTAACAGATGGGAAATTCTCTTCTGATGACGCCTACTAGAAATGGTGATAGATGAGTGGACCATCCAGGCTGTCTGCCTGGCAGAGACAGGAGGGGGAGAAAACTGGCCTGACCCTCTCTGCCTGTGGTCTCGGCTGATGAAGTTGGCAAAGCTTGGGAGGGAGAATTCAGGGGTCATGGAAATACTCTGTCAAGAGGGAAGCAGAGACAGCAGAGTTGGTCACAGAAGACTTGTTCCACCATCTGCTCTAGGCCATTCTATTAACTGGGCTGGAAAACCTGGAGCCATGCGGCCACACTCCAGAGTCACCTGGAAGGGCTGCCCCATCACTCAAGGATGTAGGAAATCTCCTCCCACCCCAGAGAAAACTGGATTTTCTTTCTTTCTTTCTTTCTTTCTTTCTTTCTTTCTTTCTTTCTTTCTTTCTTTCTTTCTTTCTTTCTTTCTTTCTTTCTTCCTTTCTTCCTTTCTTCCTTCCTTCCTTCCTTCCTTCCCTCCTTCCTTCCTTTCTTCCTTCCTTTCTTTCTTTCTCTTATTAGGAAGGCATTGAGGCTCTTTGTACCCTGTCTCTCTTGGTTTTCCTCAGGGCACATTCCACAGTGTCTATAGATAGAAGGAAGTTTGAGATTGACTAGTCCAAACTAAGGTACAGAGAGGTGAAATTATTTGCCCATGGTCATGAAGGTTGATGTTTGTCCTTTTTTTCAAGAGGACCAGTGACCTCATGGGGGGACATCTTGACATGTTCATGAATTGGATTTACGTGAGACAGAGCTGCACAGGCATCAGCCTCCCTTTCCTTTGCACAGTCATCAAAGACCAATGGCAGGACCAAGTCAGGATGACCGTAGATGGCTTGGGATGTAGTGGATGACCTCAGCATCTTTGATTTCTGACCAAGCTCTAAGCAACCCACAGTGCCTGCTTCAGCTGCCCCTGTGGCCTTTGGAACAAAGGATTCTCATCTGCCCATTCTGCTGGGGGAGGTCTTCACATGCTTGGGGTAGACATCTCCCTGACTCAACAATGGGTTGGAGGCCTGTTGGTTACCCTGACCCTGCTTTAGCCCATCTGTCTAGATGGCTTTACTGGGGTGTGGCCACTGTGCGTGCTACAGCTTCCAGGTCCCGAAGGTAAACAGCAGGAGTGGGATTAAACCTAGATCCAAATTCAATGCTCTTTCATTGGTAGCACAGCCCCTAATTGACAAGGGGACTGATGGGCAGCAAAGTCTCCCCTGCTGAGCTAAGTGCCTCAAGGAACAATGGAAACCCAGAAATTCTGGCTCAGCTGAAAGCCAAGGGGGGCAGGGGAGATCCACACCAATGGTAAGAGGATGGCCCAAAAGAGGCAAGCTGATCCACAACCATGAGCAGTTGAAGTCTTGTCTGGCTCAGTGACCCACTGGGGGAGTGATCTGCCAGCACAGAATTTGCTGTTCGCCTGGATGTATCCATCTGCCTTGATATGAGCCGTGGTGGTGTCCTTGTCTCTCCATCTCTCTCCTGGTCTCATGGCTTTCTGGCCCACTGACATCTCCACCCTGGGGGGTCTCCTGTTCTGTTTAAACCTTCTTCCCTTGCTGTATGTACTTTTACAAAGAGTTTTATCTCCAGATAAAGATGAGATGATTTTTGTTGCTTTCTGAGTGAAGGGAAGGACCAAGGGGAACCAGAGAACATTGTTTCAGACTGTACCAGAAGCCTGCAATGAAGGCCCTCAACAGCACACTCCCTTTATTAATCACTCTACCAGCTTCTTATTAAGCCTTTACTCTATGCTAAGACATGGACAGAAAAGGCAAAGCAAAGTCAGTTTCCGTCCTCAAGGAGTTTCCATCCCAATAAGGGAGACAATATATTTATACACACACACACACACACACACACACACACACTTAAGCAAACATCCACATACATGTGTAGTGTTTGTGTATACACACACACAGAGTACAAAGATACCATAGATGAAAGGTAACCTTGGAGCAGAAGGTTCTAGCAACTGGGGAGACTGAGGAAAGGCCTCTGGGAGGTGATATTTGAGCTGAGTCTTGAAGGAAACCAAGGACCAGTTTACAGTAGACTGGCATGTTTCTCTAAGGGTTTTTTTAAGGCTTGGTTGGGTGATTGGGAACAATGCCTAGGAGAAAGCTTGTCCCAGTCCATACAGCACCAATTCTGAAGCGGAATTACTTCCTCTTCCCTGGGACGAGCAACTCATATCTTGTTACATCAACCTTTGACAGCATCCTTCTAGGTAGGATTACTGATCAAGGGATGCTTGGTTCGACTTATCTGACGAGTCATATTGTTTTTGGTCCAGACTTGTGATTTCCTTCGTGTGGGGAATACTTGGTTGCAATGGGTTGGTAACTCCAACTTGTAGTTGTATAGGGGTCACATAGCTAGTATGCGCCAGAGGCGGCACCTGAACTCAGGTGCCTGACGCTGAGGCCAGCGCTTCACCCACCATGCCAGGACTCCCTTTGTTATTATGTTGGTGTGGCAGAAAGATTTTGAGTCACTTATTAATTGTGTGACCCTGGGCAGCTTGTTCTATTTCCCTGGACCCACTTCTATCATCTCTAAGATGGTAGAGGGTCATGCCATATGTACGATGGTTGTTATTATTATATATGTATGTGCTCACAGGCCTTCCCTGGGTCCTCGGCTCCTAGGACCTTCCCCCCTAAGATTACTTTCCATCTACTTCCTCTCTCTGTATTGTACATTCTGATCTATGTGCATAGCATCCATCTTCCTGCACCATAGAATGTGAGCTCCTTGAGGGCAAGGACTGTCTTGCTTTGCCTCTTGGAACCTCGGTATAAACATGGTGCTTTGCACATTTTTCATTCAGTCATTTTCAGTTGCGTCTGACTCTTTGTTACCTTATTTTGGGGTCTCCTTGGCAAAGGTACTGGAGTGGTTTGTCATTTCATTTTCCACCTCATTTGACAGATGAGAAAATTAGGGTTAAATAGGGTTAAGTGACTTACCCAGGGTCATACACTAATAAGTGTCTGAGGCCACATTTGAACTCAGGTCTTCCTGACTCTAGACATGGTGCTCCTACTGCACCTACTGCGCCATCCAGTTGCCCCTGGTTGGCACATAGTGGGCACTTAATCCATGTTTGTTGACTGACTGACTTAACTAAAGCATTCTCTATTCTTATTTGGTTAATCAAGGAACAACAAGTCCTCACATATAGAATCTTGCTTCTGGTACTAGCTGGGTGACCTTAGACTAGTCATGTTTCCATGAAGTCAGTGTCTTTGGGTTTCAATATTCTCACCTATAAACTGAGCCTCTCAAATAATAGTCATCACAATGGACACACTAAGCTTTGGAGGGGCCGAGTGATCTTGGTCAGTGTGGTATAGTGGATGGCAGCCTGGCCTTGGAGTCGGGGAAGACCCAAGTTCAAATCCTTCTGCGGTCTCCTTGGACAAGTCACAGCCTCTCAAGTGTGCTCTGAGCTGCAGAGATGGTTCCTGACCTCCCCTGAGAGGAGTTTCCTTATCTGGGGGTGCCTTATACCCATGAAATCACAGCTCCAGTCCCTATCTCTTGTAGCAAGGCTTCTTAACTCTTTTTTGTTCTGTGAATGCCTGGGTAATCTAATGCAGCCCAGCACTATTTTCCTAACCCCTCCTTTAGTTACTTCTTATTTATCCTGTATAGAGCCTGTACATTGTTGCTGCCCCCCCTCCCCTTTAGCTCCTGAGCTGAGGGTAAACACTGTCTTCTGCCACTTTCTGTCTCCCCACAGCTTAGCACAGTGTTTGGCACCATAGGCGCTTAATAAATGTTTATGGACTGACTGGTTTTCTTCCTACATTCATAATCAAAGGCAATATTCAGTTTCAGCTAGAGGTGCATGAAAATAAAAATGTGTTTTTTTCTCATCCAAGTTCACAGGCTCCCTTAAAATCTATCCACAGATTCTTTGGAGGATAGGGTCTCTCTGGGGCTTTCAAGTTTGAAAAGCTTCATATCTCCAGTTGATTTTCACAAGAATCCCGTGACATAGGTACTACAGATTATTGTTCTTGTTTTACAGATGAGGAAACTGAGGGTCAAGGAGGTGACCAGATGTGTCCAGGGGCACACAGCCAACCAGGTATTTCCAACTCCATGGCTCTCTCCTGTTTTTGGTCAAGGTGAGAAAAGGCAAGTGGGGGTGAGGAATCTGCAGATGGATTGATCTGGAAGGTGACAAAGGAGCCTCTGATTTCCTTTTTCTGGCCCAAGGGGCTGACACAGTCAGAGCCCTGTCAGGAGCTGCTTGGAAGCTCTTTATCTTCCTGGAGTCTGGCTCTTTCTGGTAATTTAGCTCATCTCAGATGTCAGGTATAAGAAATGAGAGGATTTTCTTCCAAATTAGGAAGATATTTGAAGAATATGGGCAAAGCAGTGTCTACAATGTGACTTTTTGTACCACGAATGAGAATATTCTATAGGTGGGCTATCTAGCAGTTTTGTTTGGATCTGAAGGGATCAGGGGTGTTTGGTCCAGAGAGGGGGACAGGACAGCATCGTCGGGTCTGCAGTCCTGGTGGAGCTGCAGAGAGGTAGATTTAGGGAAGATGTCGGGAACAGCGTCCTAAAGATGGGAGCTGCTTGGGAGAGGGAGGCACTGGGCTCGCCTCCTTGGAGGTCTCCAGGCAGAGGCGATGGGAGCAAGGCTAGCCTGCATGGCTTCTGAGGCCCCTCCCCGCTCTAAGATCCGGAGATATGAAAGTTGTTTCCCCATCACTTGCTGACCTGGGAAACCTCCTAAGACCTGATGGCCCAGAACAATAACCTTCTTGTCTGGGAAGCAGGTGCTGAGAAGGCAGCAGCTGAGGAAGGGCAAGGGCTGGGGGCCCCAAGGAAAGATGATCAGACTTTAGACCCAGCCCCAGCAGTGACTCAACTCAGTGCCCCTCCCTTCTCAGGGGCGGTGTGACCTGACCATGAACCAGAGCCCCATGCAACTGCCTTGGCAGACTTCCGTGGCAGAGGGGAGGGAGGGGAAGAAGGGAAAGGCCAGATGGGACTGAAACAAATGTGGGAGGTGTGGGTTTCATCCCTTGGTCCACTGGAGATAGAGCCACGCCAATCTGCAAGCCCTTGGGACCAAGTCAAATTAGTATCTGAAAAAAGGCCATGCTTTCCCTTTTTGGGAAGTCTGTGGGATTGGGTTTTGGAAGACTTAGCTCAAAAAACTTACTGGCTATAGATCCTTACTGGTCATCTAACCTCTGTCTGCCTCAGTTTCCTCATCAGTAAACTGAATGGATTGGACTGGATGGTCCCTAAGGGCCCTTCTAGCTCTAAATGTATGACCCTCTGATTACAGGGAACCTTTACTGATCCCACTAGAGAGTCATGGGCCCTTTGTGCCATGGCGCTGCTCAGAATCACAGTCACACACACACACACACACACACACACACACTGTACAGGACTGCAGAGGAAACTGACTGAATTAAATATGCCCAATGAAATAGTTTTTAAAAGCCAAATTTACCCACCCCAGCTGAGGCATGGCTGGCTTACACGGTGCATCACTCTGTCTTCAGGACCCAGCACATCGCCCACCATGGGGCAGGCCTGAAAGAAACGGTCACTGAACTGACAGAGGAGGAGGAGGAGGATCACCTGCCAGTTATACTGCCGAGGGGCTTCTTGAGCAGGGCTGGGCTGGGCTGTGGCCTCACAGGAGCCGTCCAGTGCTAATGGATGAGCCTACACACTGGAATCCTGCTTTTGTGCTTATTACCTATGGGACCTGGGACAGATCACGTAACCTCTCCTAGACTCAGTTTCCTCAACTGTAAAACAGACTATAATGGAGTCTGCCTCCCAGGGTTGTTATGAGGATCAGATAACGTAATACTTGTGAAACAAGGAGCCTATGGCCTGGCACACAGTGGGCACTTAACAAATGCATGTTTCCTTCCGTCACTCTTTCCCTCTCCTGCTTTCTGCCTTTCCTTCCTTCCCTCCCTCCCTTCATCCATCCCTCCCTCCCTCCCTTCCTTCCTTCCTTCCTCCCTCCCTCCCTGCCTCCCTTCCTTCTTTCCTTCCTTCCTTCCTTCCTTCCTTCCTTCCTTCCTTCCTATGACCTCAACTCTCTAGCCAAACATCCATCCTATAAATGGGGCAGTAACATTGCCACTAAATAAGGTTCATATCCTACTACTGTACCAAGAAAAAAAACCCATCACCCACCCTGCCCCTGAAGGCTCCGAATGGGAGAGTTTGTTCTGCATCACATTAAGCAGCAGCAATTACTTGGGTTTCAGATGAGAGAGCAGGAAAATAAACTTGTTTTGTCCCACAGATAGTTTTGACTCCTGCCACCACCCCCACCCCCACCCAGTTTCCTGGAGCTCATTGGCATGTTCACCTGACAGGTGTTATAATGACTATGTTTTCTGGAAAAAAGAGCAAGGAGCAGGAGCTGAACAGTCTGATTATGGGGGAGCCTGGCTGTCTAAACAGGAAGGAGGCACCAGCTAAGGAAGGAGGGCATGAAGCCCAGAGGAGCCTTTGTGATTCCCTGGGGAGCAGCTGGCCTGAGAATTCTATGTGTGTGCATGTGTTTGTGAGTGCATGTGAGTGTATGTGTGAGTGTGTGTGTGAGTATGTGTGTGGGTGGGTGTGCATGTGTGAGAATGTATGTGTGTGCATGTGAGTGTATGCACAGGTGTTTGTGAGTGTGTGTGAATGTATGTATGTGTGCATGCATACATGTGTGAGAGTGTGTGAGTAGGTATGTGTGCATATGTGAGAGTATATATGTGTCCATGTGAGTGTGAGTTTATGTGCATGTGTGTTTGTATGTGACTGTATGTGTGTGAGAGTGTACACGCATGTGTGTACACATGTGTGTGCATGTGTGTACGCGAGTGAGAGTGTGAGTGTGTGTGAATGTATATGTGTGAGTGTGGACACACCTGCTAGCCTTAAGTGGAGGGCCCCCTGGCTGGGAAGGTCCTTGAGCGTTTCCGCATACCTCTCTAGGCCCTGGTGTTGGGAGTAGAATCTTGGTGAGACAAGTAGAAGTCAGTTTAAGGAGCAAAGGGGTTGGATTTGAAGTCAGAGACCTTGGCTGGGTGGCATCCCTGACTGTGGCTCTAGAATCACACTTGTCCCTGATTTCTGTATCCTGTGATGTCTGTTGGTCAGCAAGCTTTTATCAAGGACCTACTATGTGCTAGGTCCCGTGCTAGCCTCTGGGGATATGAAGAAAAATTTAACATGCTCTCTGCTTTCAAGGAGCTCACAGCTCTAATGAGGGAGACAGACATGGAAGCAAGTATATACATACTATATGTATCATTATCTATACAGTGTATGTATGTATGTCTGTGTATATGCATGTACTCATGTAGACAGACAGATGGATGTACACTCAGGTGGCTTGGTGCACAGAGTGCCAGGCCTGGAGGCAGGAAGACCTGAATTCAAATCTAACACCAGATCCTTACTAGCAGTGTGACCCTGGGCAAGTCACTCAACCCTGTTTGCCTCAGTTTCCTCATCTGTAAAATAACCTGGAGAAGGAAATGGCAAACTGCTCCAGTATCTCTGCCAAGAAAACCCCAAATGGGGTCACAGAGAGTCAGACATGACAAAAATGACTGAAAACATAGGGTAAATGAAAGGAAATTGCCTCTCTGGCCTCAGTTTTCTCATGTATAAACAGAAAGGGGCTCTGAGGTCCTTTACAGCTCTAAAACCATGGTATCTGATTCACTGAGGTCCCAACGTACAGGAGGACTCTGGCAGGTCTCGGAGGCACACTGACAAAGACATGGTAATTATAGGATAACAGATTCAGAGGCAGAAGGTCAGATGGTACCTCATTTTAGCCTTTTCAGGTTGAGGAGAAATCAGGGCCAGAGAGGCTAAGTAACCTACCCCAGGCATCCCCCACATACTTAGCACATGCCATGAGATACAAAGACAAAAATGAAGCAACCCCTGCCCTCAAGAAGGTTCCATTCTATTGGGGAGAAAGAACATTTTTTTCAATAGATATTTACTACATCTTCTCTGCCAGGCTCTGGGGTATTAAAGGGAAAACCAAGGCTATGAATTCAGGTCTTCTGGCCTGAATTTAATGAATAATTAAAATTAATTAATTAATTAAATGCCAGCTTTCTTTTCCCCGTCCTGCAAGGCCCACCATGAGAGCCTGCCCTTCAGGAGATTATATTCTATCAGGAGAGACCACATGGACACAATTCATTTGAGAAAAGAGAGAATATTGACAAAAAGAAATTGCCCATTTCCCTCCTGAGTATTCTCCAAGGACAAATAGGGAATGGAATCATGGAAAAGTCTGGAGAGTCAGGCTATCTGAGAGCCTGCATCATAGGGACTATCCCCTCTGGGGACCTTAGCAAGGTGCTACCCTTGGAAGAACAGCCCTTTCCTTCTCTGCTCTCCCATAGACTGTGAGCTCCATGAGTGCAGGGATGCCTGGTATACAGTAGGAGCTTAATAAATGCATGTGGACAAACTGACCTGATTGTCTGCCATTGTGTCATAGCCTGGGGCACCAAGAGGGAAAGTGGGGGCCCACAAAAAGCATGTCACTGAGAAGGAGCATGAGCTGCCATCCTCCTGCCTCCAAGGCTGGCCTCTTGCTTGACCACTCCACACCTGGCAAAGGGCTCGTCCTCTCTGGGAGTTCTCTCGGCTGATGAAATCAAAGGTTCAGGCTGAAAAAAAAAAGGCACTGGATGTATATTATGGACCGTGTCAATCATACACAGATAATTCCTGCCTACTGCTGGCAGACCGTATAGGGGATTCAGCCTTGCTGAACTCAGGGGCCTGCCCTGCGAGATGGTGAGATGTCCCCTTATTGGCTGCTGTTCCAGAAGATCTGACCTACCAGGTTTTCTGCGCGGTTTCCTTTCTGGCCGGTCCTCTTGGCTGTGACCCTGTAGGTGAGACGTCTTGAATCCAATGAGGGATGGGAAAGGACAGGTCCTTTTCTCCCCCGGTATCGTGGAATTTGGCCCATGGGGAATATGGCCCCCTAGTTCCAAGGGCCATAACTTGCCCCTGCCACCCTGGCCACCTCTGCCTCTGTCCTGATCTTTGACTTAAGTCTATAGTGGGAGTGTTCAGAACTGGAGACCACCTTGTGGGTTCTAAAGATGCAACAGTGTTGGGTCCAGTGTTAGATGTCATCAGTTATGGTACTATATCCCTTTTAGTCCAGTTGAGAGAGAATTCCTTTTTCTTACACTTATCATTACATTTGTTTTTCTTACATTATCAAGTCCTGATCGCAGGGATAATTCAACTGAAAACAAGTTAGATTATGGATCAGGAGACTGGAGTTTCTGCAAAAGGTGGGCATAAAAAAAGATTCTCATTGTGTAATATGAATCAAGTATTGGAACAGGAAATTCATTCCTACACACACACACACACACACACACACACACACGCACACACACACAGTTAAACATTAAAAAACTCACGAAGAGAATTAACTTATAACTATGGTCACAATTGGGTAGAGAACATTTATGAGAACATAAAGTGATTTTTGCAAGAGGATCTGACTACTTATCTCCCTAACTTTAAATCCCAAAATAAAGCCCTACATACAGGAAGCCTTTCCCAACTCCTTTTAATTCTAGTGAGCTCCCTCTGTTAATTATTTCCTACTCATAACGTAGACAACTTGCTTTATATATGTGTGTATTTTTGATGTCTCCTCCATTAGAGTGTAAGCTCTTCCAGGGCAGGGACCGTCTTTGCCTCTTTTTGTATTTCCAGGGCTCAGCACAGTGCCTGACATGTAGTTGGCACTTGATTGATTAATTGGTCATTTTATATTTTGCCTTGATTTGGATGATGGGACGTTTCCCTTTCTGTCGGCCACCTTCTCTGGGGTAGAAGTTTTTCTTGCCTACAGCCTTCTCCTGATGGTGCTACAAGCAACCACTTCTCTCATCAGATGCAGGATCTTCTGACCATTTGAATCCACAAGATCACCAGCCTTCCTGGACACATCTACTATGGGATGCTCATTCACCCAAGATCAGAAAAGAACAAACAAAAAGGGGGCAGAGGGGGCTGGGCACACAGACTCAAGCTTGATTAGTTGTGGTTACTCGGTGGTATATCCAAGATGCCAGGGTGGAGAAGGAACTGCTGTTTTCTACTCTTCCCTAGAGTCCCATCTTCCCACCTGGAGAATGAAAGCCAAGAGGGATGGCCATAGAGGAGGTGTAGGCAGAGGAGCCAGAGGCTTGTTTTGTCTCACACACTGGGTCATCAGCTCGATGGGCTCAGAAACCAATTAGGGAACATCACATCATCTTATAGAGAGCCTTTGCATGGCAAATGGTGGGGAACTGGCTCCTGAGCTTCCCACATGTCTAACTGAAAGCAGTTAAGGGTTAACTTCGCATTACATTCTTTGTATAACCCATGCTATAAGCCATATGCGATAATACATAAACATTTATTAATTTAATGCATTCACCTTAATGTAATGATATTATTAGCAAAATGATATTTTCACATAAATAAGAATATTTTGTGATATGTTTTGAGTTCCTCCACCATCCTGGCCACTCTTCTCTGGTCACATACCATCTCTTTCCAACCAATTAGAACTGAGTTCTTTTCAAGTGATTCTCACCACCTACCTTCCCTTCTTCAGAAGGTTACTAGGGAGACCCAGTGGGGTGCCACAGGCGGGAGGGCTCTCCATGCAACTTTGAGGACAGTTACCCTAAGGCACAGCCCGGGGTGTGTGGACAGAGAGAACATTCTCAAGTCACAGGACAACCCCTCAGATCATTCTCTTCCAAGCATCAAGAATCTAAGCGGTTCCGAAGCTCCCCTCTGACTTTGAAGGCAAAGTCCGATTCCTCCGCCGTTCTGGGGTCCTGTCCCCCCTTCCTCAGTCCTGTGCCCTTGATAGTAAGACCTGGGAGGTTTGGCGAGCTTGAAGTCAGTAAGATCTAGGTTCAAAATCTCCCTCCCACACTTAATAAGCTATGCGACCCATTCCAGGAGAAAGCAAGCTGCTTGAGGGCAAGGGTTGCTTCATAGGATCTCAGACCTTGGAGGCCATCTAGTCTAATCCTCTTGTTTACAGAGGAAGAAACCAAGGCCTAAAGAGGTGAAGTAACTTGGGGAAGGAATGAGTACCCGCAGGCTCTGTGCCAAGAGCTTCACAAATATGGTCTCGTTTGATCCTCAGAACAACCCTACAAGGTGGGTGCTATTGCCATTCCCATCTTATAGATGAGGAAAATGAGGCCAATGAAGGTTTAAGTGACTTGCCCAGGATCATACAGCTAGAATGTATCTGAGGCTGGATTTGAACTCAGGTCTTGACTCTCAGTCCAGCACTCTGTCTACCTGGCTGCCCAAGGTCACAGAAGTAGTACCAGAGTTGAGATTCAAACTCAGATCATCCAACTCCAGATCACCCAGAGACTAGCATAGTGTATACCTCATAGTAGGCACCTTATAGAGACTTGTTGGGCCAACTGAGCTCAGGCCAGTTAGCAGGGGTGGGGAACCTGTAGCCTCGAGGCCACATGTGGCCCTATAGGTCCTCAAGTGCTGCCCTTTGGCTGAATCCAAACTTCACAAAACAAATCCCCTTCGTAAAAGGATCTGGTCTGTAAAACTAGGACTCAGTCAAAAGGCCACCTACGGCCTTGACGCCCCTTGGAGCATTGCACTTAGAATGCCAAGGTCATTGATGGATTTAGCTCTTATTCTGACCACATTGACAGGCAACATGGCACCTGGGAAGCAGCTAGGTGGCACATTGGATAGAATGCTAGGAGTCAGGAAGAGCTTTCTGAAGTCAGGAAGACCTGAGTTCAAATCCAGTCTCAGACACTTACTAGCTGTGTGAACCTGGCCAAGTCACTCAATCCCCCAGAGAGGGAAAACCGCTCTGGTATCTTTGCCATGAATAGCATTGGTGTGCTGTGGTTCAGAGTTACAAAGGCTGAGACACAACTGAACAATCACAATGACGGTACCCATAGCTCAGATAATCAATCAATCCATCAATTAAGAAACATTTACTAAGTACCTACTGTGTGCCAGGCAGGATGCTAAGATTTGGAGGCAGGGAGACCCTAAGTTCAGCCTCTACTTCAGACACTGGGGGCCTCTGTTTCCTCATCTATACAATGAGGGAATTGGATTCAAAGGCCCCGAGGTCTCTTCCAGGTCTAGTCTGTGACCCTGTGATCCACTGATTTGTCCTGGTGGGCCTGGTCTCGTGCTTGTCACACAGTAGTTATTATTATATTTGTTATTAATAAGGGTATTTATTAGTATTTATGATAATATATAGCATATAGTATAAATTAATAATTATTCTTAATAAATAAATGGCCTTGAAGGAGTCCCTCAGTCCCTATAGGCTTCAGATCCCTCTGGGATTTAGTTCTGAAATCACTGAGGGAGGCCATTTTGACCTGAAGGAAGTCCTTTGCTGAGGCTTGCAAGGTGCTTTACATACATCATCTCTTCGCAGCCTCAGGGTATCAGGAGAAGTAATCTCTATTCCGCTCCAGCACCATTTTCTAGACAAGGGGACTGAGGCTCTGACAGGTTGTGACCTTCACAGGTTCACATAGCCAGTAAGTGACTGAGGCAGAATTTGAACCCAGGGTTCTCCTAACTAGGCTTTCCCACTACATCTGAAAGCTAGCGAGCTCACATGCTTCACTTCCAAGAGAGAGGCATCCACTTGGGAGGAAGCAGAGGGGAGCTGGTCACACTGGCAATTGGCTCACCCAGGATGCTTGGACACAGCCAGCCTCTCACAGCTGAGGCCAGCTCATCAGCAGTACAATGCCTGAGCTTTGTGAAGGCACATGGGAGGGGTGGGTGAGAAACAGCATCCCCCTCTCCCGTCCCCCTCATCACTGCTCCTCTCCTTCCCTAGGTAGGTACATGATTGTCCAACTAGGTCTAACCCCACCCTCCCTTCCCTCCTCCCATCTCCCAGGAGCAGAGATCCTGGATCTGGTCAGTGATTGCAGGAGTGATAAGCTACCTAGAAAAAAAGAAACAGGTTGGCCCAGTTGGCTGGCTCCCACTTCAAAGGAAACAGCTTCTATCCCAAAACACACCTGTAGAGCAGGTATTTCAAAGCTCGGGACTCTTGGACTCTGGGGGGGCAGGGCTGGCAGGTGCCTTTGTCTGACTCCCCCCACCCTCCCCCCAGAGAGCTGACAAGAAACACCTGCTCCTTCCTGCTCCAGGCCGGAAGTCATCTCTTCCCATACTAAGAGCCCCCAGTGGTTGGTTTCTATAGACCGCCATCACCTTCTCCGCTGTATTGTGATTGCTTCTGTGCATGTATAATTTCTGCCTGCTAGATCACGAACTACAGGTGGGCAGGGAGCGAAAGAGAGCAGATTTAGAGGGCATCTAGTCTGACCCTTTCATTTTATAGAGGACAATGCTGAGCCCAGGAGGGGAAATGGTTTGCCCAGGGTCACGTATATGGTCAGTGGCAGAAAAAGGCTTTGGACCAACGTCCTTTGATTCCAATTGCAGTGTGGCCTGCTGCCCTCTAAAGGGAGGGTTCATTTCTGATTCATATCTATATCCCTTACACCACCCAATACAGAGGGGAAGGGAAAGGAATAGGCATTTATTTAGTGCCTACTGAATGCCAGTCACTATGCTACGCACTTTATAAATATTATCTCATTTGATCCTCTCTATAACTGCCAGGTAGGCAATGTTATTTGTCCCCTATTTACAGTTAAGGGAATTGAGGCGATCGGAAAGTTAAGATTTGTTCAGGATCACCTAGCTAGCAAGTTCTGAGGCTGGATTTGAACTCAGGTCTTCCTGACTCCAGGTCTAGCACTGGAACCATTGGACTGCCACCTACCTCACTTTTGGGGGGCTGAGAACCCGAAGAGAATGCATTTAGCTTAAATGTTACATGGAGCTCACTAACCAGATAATTTCAATAAATTGGGGGAGGAACTTCCCATACCTAGAGTTCTCTGCGGAAGTTGTGGACATCTCTAATCATGCACAGAATGGAGGCATTGTGCTAAGTTTCAAGGATACAGAAAGGCATAAGACAATTCCTTCCCTAGGAGCTTACAATCGAATGAGAGAGCCAAGATGCAAGTAAATATATACAAAGAACGCTATAGATGGAATAAGTAGGAAATAATCCACAGAGGGAAGGCAGTATGGTTAAGTGGGGGTGGGAAAGGCTTCCTGCAGAAGGGGGGATTTTAGTTGGGACTTGAAGGAATTTGAGGGGATCAGTAGTCAGAGTGGGGAGGGAGAGTGTTCTAGGCACCGGGACAGCCCAAGAAAACACCCAGAGCTGAGAGAGAATGTCTTGGTGGAATGGCCAGGAGGTGAGTGTCACTGGACTGAAAAGTCCGTATTGGAGAGTAAGACATAAGGAGACTGGAGAGGCGGGAGGGGGTCAGTTCATGAAGGGCTTCGAAGGCCAAAGAGAGCATTTCATATTGATCCTGAAGGCGACAGGGAGCCACTAGGGTTTATTATAAATCACTGACATTAATATGGTGCATGAAGGTTGGCAAAGCACTTTACATACATTATCATTTGCCACTCCCAACAACCTTGGAAGATGTGGGTGCATTTTAAAAATGAGAAAAGTGAGTCAGAGTTTAAGTGACTTGCCCAGGGTCTCACAGTTCATCTGAGCATTTGAGGATTCCTGCCAGTCAGTCTAGCCCTGTTCTCCACATTGGGCCACTCGCAGCCTCTTATCCACTCAGGGGCCCTGCCCTGATTGACGCAGCTTTCTCTGGTCTCCTCCTTCTTTTGTATAGCATGTGTTTTCCCCGCTGTCACAAACGTGACATTTCCAAGACACATGTGAATATGAGAACAGACAAGCACTGGGGGCTAGCACAAGGGCCGTGTCTCGGATTCTTGCTGTAAAGGCATGTGGTGAGGTTAATTTTATCCCTCCCCAGTCCTAGGCTGGAAAAGTGGCGGAACCCCTGCCTGATTCTACAGGCCCAGGAACCTGTTACAAAGGAGATGAGACATTGTAGAGCAGAGACTGGGCAGGGGCATCAAAGGGAGATGGGTAATCCCTGAAGAATCATCTTTTTCTATTTATAGAGTCCCAAATCTGGATCTAGAAGTGACTTAAGAGGCTGTCTAGTTCATCCCCTTCATTTTACAGATGCAGAAACTGAGGCAGGTGGGGATGAGTGAAATGACTTGTCCAAGTCATTCAAGTGGCAGGTGACACACACAGTTAGAGATCTAAACCCAGCCTGTCTGACTCCTGAGCTAAGTAGGACCATATCAGACCACAAGGTTAGGAGAATAATTGACATTTATACAGTCCTTTCAAGTTTGTAAAACTCTTTACGATCTGTGAGAAATATCATTATATCCATTTTACAGCTGAAGAAACTTTGATGAAAATAGGTTGTGGCTTGGCCATGGTTGTACAGCTAAGTGTCACAGGTGGGATTTTTTTTTAATCCTAATTTAATCTTTAAAAATGAACAAAAAAACCCATTTTTCCCCTTCTAACCTCTTCACCCCCATTGTTCTTGCTCAATAGTTTTCAGTCATGTCTGACTCTTCCTGATCCTATTTGGAATTGTCTTGGCAGAGATACTGGAGGGGTTTGCCATTTCCTTCTCCAGCTCATTTTACCGATGAGGAAACTGAAGCAAATAGGGTTATCTGTGTGACTTGCCCAGGGTCACACAGCTAGCAAGTGTCTGAGATTAGATCTGAATACAGGAAAATGAGTCTTCCTAACTCCAGGCCTGACGCTCTATCCACTGAATTCCCTTTCCCCATTTGACAAAAGAGAAAACACTAAATCTTTGTAACACACACAGATAGATAGATAGATAGATAGATAGATAGATAGATAG
>CM053587.1:325396585-325449906 GCA_028646515.1 Pseudochirops corinnae | reverse complement strand
TCCTTCCTTCCTTCTTTCCTTCCTTCCTTCCTTCCCTCCCTCCCTCCCTCCTTTCTTCCTTCCTTCGTTCCTTCATTCCCTCCCTCCTTTCTTCTTTCCTGTTTTTTTTTTACAGGACTGAACTTTATTGACATATTCACAAGGATCTCCATCTCATCTCCTGCTCTGTAGAACAAAAAAAAAATCAAGCCAATCTTTCCTTGTGTCCTCCCCTCCTTTTTAACTGGGTTCCAATTACGTTTATGGGAGCAACTGTCTGGGAAAATGACTTCATACACTCATACATTTTTAATAGGGCAGAAATAGAACCAAGAATGTAGCAGTGTCTTACTCCAGTGGTATTCATAATTAATTATACTGGGGGGGGGGGGGAGAAAACGTAATTACAGGCTTCCAGTGAGAACATTCATTCTCATGTTAATGTGGAAATCTGAGCTGCTGCTGATATTCCTACGAGTGAGAGCTGGTCCTGGTCCTTAGGAGAGAGGTTGCCTGTGGGGGGGGGGGGGGAGTGTTGGCCATTTACTCACAATGATGACCAGTTATTTGCAGATTTAGCCCCTTGTAGCAGACACTAAAACCAAAGAAATCATGTACATTTGGAGGCTGAGGACCTGGGTTCAGAGTCCAGCTCTTCTCTTTGGCAAATCATGTCAGCTCTCTTCAAGTGCCTCAGTTGTAAAGATGTTGCACTAGATGCAGTCTGTGGGCCCTTCCAGCCCCAGGATCCTGGGACCCTCTTTGGCAGCCCCAGGCCTCAGTTTTATCCTTTGTGAAAATGAGGAGGTGGGGCAGGACTGCCTGACTTCTAGGATCCTGATGTTTCTGAATTTATGATCCTACTATAAAGGGCAATGTGTGTGTGTGTGTGTGTGTGTGTGTGTGTGTGGTGTGTGTGTGTGTGTGTGTGTGTGTGAGAGAGAGAGAGAGAGAGAGAGAAGGAGAGAAGAGAGGAGGGGAGAGAGAGAGAGAGAAATAGAGACAGAGAGAGAGAGAAAGAAGAAGAGGAAGAGAAAGAAATAGAAAGACTGAAATAGAAAGAGGAAAGAGAAAGACAGAGAGAGAGAGGGAGAGAGGACAGTAGGCCACCCTGCAAAGAGCACTCTATTTAGTCAGGATGCCCGAGCCTGAAAACCTTGCTGTGCCTCTCAAAACATAGATTTAGAGATGGAAGAGACAATAACAGCCATCTAGTTCAACCTACTCAGATTACTGTAGAACCTTAGATTTAGAGCAGGAAGGAACCCCAGAGATGACCAAATGTCCTCATTTATAGATGAGGAAACAGGCTTGGAGATGACCTAATAGACTCCAAATGAGGAAACAGGCTTGGAGATGACCTAATAGACTCCAAGGCATCATTCGAACTCAGGTCTCTCAGAGTCCAGCACTCTTTCTACTATGTATATGCATATGTGCATGCACATGCACATGTATATTACATGTACATGTATAAGTACGTGCACATACACGCACATATGCATGTGTATATATGCATGTAAATATGTTCATATATATGTGTATATATATGTGTATGTGCATCTGTATACATATACATATAGGTATACACATGTATATGTGTATATGTATGTGTGTTTGTGTATATGTGTATGTATATGTGTATGTATATATGTATATGTATGTATCATAGGATCATTGTTTTAAAGCTAGAAGGGGCCCTCGAGACCCTCTGTTTTAATATCATCACTCTGCAGAGGAGAACACTGATGTCCTCACTGTGTATGTGCTAAACGCAGTGCTTAGGCATGCATCTGTACATATGACTGACATATTTGATGGGATTTTCTTTCGGGAGGGTGGGGGCCTAGACCTGTGATTTCTTGCTCCTAGCACAGCTTAGGCCCTGCTCTACAACTTTTCCTTTTAGAGAGCTGCCTGGGGCACAGGCGATGTGAAGTGGCGTGCCCAGGACCACACAGCTGGTATGAGTCAGAGGGAAAGCCTGAATTCCTCTCTTCCTGATTCTGTGTCTAGCTCTCTGTCCTTGCTGCTTCTCTGGAATTCTGAATATGTCTGTCTGTTTGTATGTATAGATCTGGGTTTTTTTTCATTTGATTTTTTTTTCTTTTCTTTCTGTAGTTTCATTGTTGGAGGGGACTCCTGGTATGAAAACTCCTTCTACTAGTGCAGATTAGCAACTCACCCATAACTTAAAATCATAGAGAATCGATCTGTCCATATTCACATAGCTACTATGCATGGAGATGGGATGGGGTGGAGAGTACGAATGCATAGTAGGATTATGTGTCAGAAGCAGGATCTGAACCCAGGTCTTTCTGGCTCTCCTTTGTATCAGGATACGTCTCACTTTTGGGCATATCTATGTGACTATATTGATTCATATATATTTAATTGGCAAATTTATTTTCTAGAATGGATCTTAAAAGAATATCTCCTTCCTGCCCCTGGCTTAGTTTTCCCATATGTAAAATGAGAGCTTTGGACACTCTAGATGATTTCTGAGGTCCCTCTCTGTTGCCTGGGATCCTAGGCCCACCTTACTCTGTGTTGGTGCTTCTGAGCCTGCTCCTTGCTCTCAGACAGCCTCCTTCAGAGGCTTAAATTAAACCTGCCTTGTTGCTGAGGAGTCTTGGCAAAGCTATAGGATCTGGGGCCTGGCTGGAGTATGGTGCAAGGGCCCTAAGACCAACGTGAGACTGAGTTGGCCCCAGCAGGGGAGTCAAGCCAAAGGCTGTTCCCAAGAAAATGCCAGTGGAGCACCTTGAACAAGTGCTAATTCTTCCTTGCTTTGAACAAGGGCTAATTCTTCCTTGTCAGCAAAGCCTGGCTGCCTATCTCAGCTAGTGTAAGTAGTAATCTCTTCACACTGTCCTTAGGAGCAAGGACAGCAGGGCAATCCTGAGGAGAGAGGACCACCTTCAAAAGCCAATTTATTACAAAAGAGAAAGAGATAACTTGACATCAAATAGTGATGGAAGAGGTGGGTAGTCAAATCTTTTTGCAGCGTGTGTGTGTGTGTGTGTGTGTGTGTGTGTGTGTGTGGATGGGTGGGTGCACACACATATCTATTACTAGGTGAACACCACTGAGCAAAGAGTGTTGGATCTGGGAGCCAAAGGAGATCTGGGTAAGTTATTCTTGGTTGTAAACCTTTGTCTTTTGCCTTTTGGAATATCTCATTCCATGCTCTTCACTCCTCTAAAGTAATAGGTGACAAATTTATAAGGATGAACCACTTACATTCTAAAGGAGAAGGCAGATATTGAAAGTATACTTTCAGAATCTTCATATTCCAAGGGGTTATAGAGGTAGTCATTTGAAACAGAAGACCTTCAAATAGTTTGGTTATGTTTCAAAGGTGCTTTAAGAAAAAAGAAAAGGGAGATATGAAAAAAAAAGACACATTAAGGGGAAATGGGAGAAAAGAAAACATGAAGACAAGTAATTGGGCGGTCCAAGCAGATTATATGCAAACATGGAAGGAGTGGGAGAAGTAGGTGTCACTAGGATTAGCTTCACGTAAACCAGAACACACACACAAAGTTTGGTGTGGACATATATTCAACTCAACAGGGATATAAGTAAAAACAAGAAGAAGGGAAAGAGGAATAGAGGAGGGAGGGTGGACCCAGAGAGGGAATAATTATAATAAGCAAAACAAATCTGAAGCTTAGAAAAGGAATAGTAAAGAAAAGATTAAAAGGAAAGAAAGAACATGTAATAACTCAAAATAAAAAGGAAAGAGGAATATAGAGAAGAAAAATTATGAAAAAATAGAATGGAAAGAAAATAACAGTTAACTATCATAACTGTGAATGTTAATGGGATGAAGTCACCCATAAAATGGAAGAGGTTAACAGAATGTATTAGAAAGCAAAATCCAACAATGTGTTGTTTACAAGAAACACAATTGAAACATAAAGATGACAAGGAATTAAAATAAGGACTTAGAGAAAAATGAATTACACTTCAGCAGAACATAAGACAATTGGGGCAGAAATTCTTATTTCAGGTAAGGCAGCAACAAAATATAGACTAAATTGTTGTCAGTGTGAAATGAAAACACATCAATAGAACTGAAAGTGATGAGAGACAGAGAGAGAGAGAGAGAGAGAGAGAGATTAGAATATTGATATACTGGAAAAGTCACTTAAATCTAAACCCAGGTCCAAGTCTTCTGATTTCAAATATAAAGCTCTTTGTACTGGCCTATATTAGCTCTCAGGAGTAGCTAGGTGGAACAGTGGATGAAGTGACAGACCTGGAAGATTCATCTTCATGAGTTCAAATCTGGACTCAGATCTCTACTAGCTGTGTGACCCTGGGCAAGTCACTTAACCCTTTTTGCCTCAGTTTCCATATTTGTAAAATGAGCTGGAGAAGAAAATGGCAAACCACTCCAGTACCTTTGTCAAGAAAACTCCAAAAGGGGTCATGAAGAATCAGACATGACTGAAATAACTAGACAAAAACAAAAAGGCTCCTTTTAGCTCTAACTATGAACCAGAAAGCTCTAAATTGGGGGGTACACATTCTTAGGGGCAGCTGGAGTTCAAGGTATGGATCCAAAGACATCTCAAATAAATCTGGCCATCTCCCCTCAAGCTTGTTACTCTTCCTTACTTCCCTATTTCTGTTCACAGCATCACCAGGCTCCAAGTCACCCAAACGCTTCCATTTCCCTAGCCTTTCCACCACCAGGTAGTCCTGTCTCTGCAACAAATCTTGCATCTTCTGTACTCACACCCACTACCATCCTAGTCCAAGCCCTTATCATTCCTCTTCTGCACCACTCTCAGAGCCTCCCAACTGATCTCCAAGTCTATATAGCATCTTCAATGCCTTGTCTATAATGCAGCCACCAATTTCTTGAAACATATCATATAATCCTGTCACTCTATAGACTGCAGCGTCTACCCTTTACCTCTAGGATCAAATAAAACTCTTTTTTCGGACATTTAAAGACCTCACAACCTGGTTTTCAAACCTAGCTTTCCAGATTTCTCACACATTGCTTCCCTTTACACACTCCATAGTCCAGCTAAACTCGCCTTCTTGTTAGTGTTCAAAATGACATGCCCTTAGATTGACTGTCTGCCATGTCTGCAATCCCTCCCTCACCTCCACCTCTGAGAATCCCTAGCGTTCTTTAAATCTCAGCTGAAACACCACCTACTATGTGAGGTCTCTCCTGCTTCCCTCATCTACTAGTTCCCAGCCCCCCACCCCCTGCAAATTACCTTGTGTTTTCTTTGTATATGCCTATGTGTGTATGTCTTGTCTCTCCAGACAGAATGGAAACTCCTTGAGGGAAGATGCTCTCTCATTTTGATCTTTCTACCCTCTGAACACAACAACGTTTCTGGCACATAGTAGGAGCTTACTGATTAATTGAGTAAAATGAACAATAACCCACATTTATATTGTGCTTTAAGGTTTGCCAAGTATTTTAACCATTATCTTATAAGATTTGTACACGTTATCTCATTTACTTACATTATATCGTTTGATTAGGCACTTGACATATGTTCTCCTTTGATCGTTTGATCTGGTGTGGAGGAAGACTGAGGCAGACAAAGTTTAAATGGTCACCACTGGTCATAGAGCTAGTACATGTCGGAGGTTGGATTTGAACTCAGGTCTTTTTGACTCAATGTCCAGTGATTTGTCCATTGAGACGTGATGCCTCTAATAGTTCCTTAACAGCTTGTGGAATAAAGTCCAAACTCCTTAGTTTGGCATTTAAGGCTCTCCAAAGCCTAACTCACTTTTCTAGATTTTTGCTAAAGCATTATTTAACATTTCTGAATCAATATTGTGATATTGTTCCATGGTTCCCTTCCTTTGCTTTGTCCTTCCCTGTTCATCCCTTTGGACTATATTTGTCTCATAAATGGAGTAGAATGGAGCATTCCCTCCTCCCCTCAACTTTAAAAATAATTGGTATCACTCAGGTACTAATTGCTTTTTAAACATCCCATAGAAGTCAGCTATAAATCTATTTGGATAAGGATGGTTTGGATTTTTTTTTTCCTTTTTGGCAGTTCCTTTTTCACTAATTCAGTTTCATTTTCTGAGATTCTATTTTTCCAACTTTATCTCACAAGACTCCCTCTCATGCATTCTAAACTCCGACCAAGCTAGATTATCTACATTCCTGAAATGTTTCCTGGTCCTACCTTGACCTTTTTGCCTTTTGTGTCCTTTTTTTCCATCTCTAGCTGTTGAGATTATTATTAATTGTTATTTTAGATTTAGCAAAGGCATATTTACTGAGTAGTTATAGGAAAAACAGAAGGACATACATCTCCTCCAGCAATCTGGGAGCACACTCCCCCTATTCCACCTCAGTCCCTGGGGAAAGTGGTCTCAGACCTAACACGTTTTCTGCAGAGAATTCCATTCACCAACTCAATTTCACTTCTGATTTCAGCATGACGGATGGGCAGGATGAGTCTGTACTTTATCTGCTCCTGGCCTGAGCCAGATGGGTTCATTGGAACTTTACTCTTCACCATCTGGCTTCTTCTGGTAGATCCTCGTAAGAATGGCTTACTCTCCCAAACTTTCAAAACCTTCAAGATCATAGCCGTAACCATCTCTAACCTTTACAGCGCCAGGCCAGGAAGACCTGAGTTCAAATCTAGCCTCAGACACTTACTAGCTGTGTGATCCTGGGCAAGTCACTTAACTTCCTTTATTCCCCAGTTTCTTCATCCATAAAATGAGAAGGTTGAAATAGACAGTCCCTGAGATCTAATCCCAGCTGAGTCATTTCTTGAATCACCTCTGGTAAGCTTTTCCACTGCATCTGTAAAATGAGGGAATTGGAGGAGACCTATCAGGTTCCTCCCGGCTCTAAATCTATGACCCTACAACCTATCAGCCTTTGTGCAGGCCCCTTGGCCTTGCTGAATGGGGGGAGTCACTCCCTAACTCCAAAGTCTGTTCCGGCTTCTAAGCCTATGTCTATGTTGTTAGAACAGAAGTGAAAAGCACTCGGTAAACTCTAAGGCACCCACGTTGGGGTGTCCCAGCATTTCCGCTCCCACTTGGCTGAGGCCAAGTGGGCCCAGAGGGACGCAGGGACGTTCTGGCCCCTGGAAGGAGCCTGTGCCCAAGCGAGCAGGGCAGCCTGAGACTGGGGCTTGGGCATCTTTCTGCCTTCCCCTCCCCAGCCTCACGATTCTCTGCATCCAGCGCCTGCTAGCTCTGAGAAGAGGCGAGATGAAGACGAAAGCTGACGACACCTCCATATGGGGCAAAATCTGTAGAGGAGGCAAGACGTAAACAAGCTCTGGCCCAGGGCCTGCCAGGGACCGTCTTCTTGCAGGAGCTGCCACCTGGGCGAGGTGATGAGCTCTCCAGGCCAAGGGACTGGGAACAGCTTGCCAGGGGGAGGGGGACATGGCACTGAATTCCAGTTCAGAGAAGGAAGCAAGGGAGTGGAGATAATTACAGCATCCTCCTGGGAAGCCTTTGAAACCTGGCGCCATGAAATATTGTCAGGAAAACAAACAAATAGGCCATTTGCAGGGAGCCCCATTCCAAGTCCCAGGCGTTCCAAGGAATGGAGATGAGACTGAGACGTGCAGCCAGGGAAGGTGGGGAGGCTTGGAGCTCTCCAGGGTTTCCCCAGGAAGTATTCCTGGGATCTGGAACACTCAGCCAAGACCCTGCCCAAAGGATGGAATGGAGGCGCCCCTCTTTTCAACTTCACCTCGCATTTCCAGAAGGTTCGTGGGTTTTTGAGCTTCCTTGCCCCTCTGGCTGCCAATCCTTGCTCAGGGGCAGCTAGGTAGCACAATGGATAGAGCCCCAAGGCTTAAAGTCATGAAGACCTGAGTTCAAATCCAGCCCTGAACACTTACTAGTTAAGTGACCCTGGCCAAGTCACTTAACATCTGTTTGCCTCAGTTTTCTTATCTGTAAAATGGGGACAATAATAGTACCTACCTTCCAAAGTTGTTGTGAGGATTAAATGAGATAATAACTGTAAAGTATTTTAATGTTTGTATTTAATGTGTAAAGTATTTAAAATGTAAAGTATTTAAATGTTATATGTTATTATGAGTTCAATTCACTTCACTTGAATTCAATTCAATTCACTTAGATTCAATAAGCATTATTACTATATGTCCTGAGTTCAAATCCAGCCTCAGACACTTACCAACCACGTGACCCTGGGCAAGTCTTTTCACCCCGTTTGCCTCAATTTCCTCATCTGTAAAATGATCTGGAGAGGGGAAATGGCAAACCCCTCCAGTAACTTTGCCAAGAAAACCCCAAATGGGGTCATGGAGAGTCAAACACGACTGAACAAAACAAATTTGCTGGAAATGACATAAAGACAAAAATGAAACAGTTCCTGAGCTCCAAGAGCTTTCGTTCTATCAAGGAAGACAATACGTGCCCAGAGAACAGTAACAGCTCATGTTTATATAGGTGTGTAAAGAATTTTATATACATTATTTCATTTAACTTGATCCTTACAACAAGCTTGTGAGGTAGGTCCTATCATAACCCCCATTTTGCAGTTTAGAAAACTGAGGCTTAGCAATTAAGTGATTAATTTAGAGGCTCACAGTTGCACTGGCCAGTAAAGTGAATGGGGTGAGATTTGAACTCAGATCTTCCTGACTCAATATCCGCTATTCTCTCCTTTAGGCCACACAGATAAGGGATGGGTGGGGCAGCTCTAATAAGGGAGAGGCTCACATGGGATTTTAGTACCTATCTAACCCATCCTCATTAATTTAGGAATGAGAACTTGGGAAACAGAACATCATGACTTCCCTGCGGTCACACAGTAGAGCCAGACAGGATTCAAACCCAGATCCTCTGATTCCAAATTCCTCGGGCTTTCTACTATCCCACAAAAGTCTCCTATAGGAGTTGGGGAAACTGAGCCATGAATTTAGCTATGGATTCTAAGAGACATAATTGAAAAGGGAAAGCTCTGCAGGCATAGGCAAAGGCGCAGAGGTGGGAAACATAAGATTCCACACAGGAAACAGAATGTGGGCCAGTTTGGCTGAAATAGAGCGACGGGAAGTAATGTGAGCCAAGTATGGAAAGACTGACTGACGCTAAACCATGCAGGGTTTTAGATAGCAGAGGAATTTGCATTTTTCCCTAGAGGCAGTGGGAGCCCTTGAACCTGTGAGCAGGAAGCTGGAGACTGAAGGCTGGGGTTTGGATAGGCCAGCGAATAACACCAACATACGAAAATAATGAAAAATAACCCCTGCCCTCAGGTGGCTTACACTCTAGCAGGGGAGGCTACACTGAACAGAATAGAAAGGCACATATTAAGCTCTTAATATGTACCAAATGTTGTACTAAATGCTGAGATACAAGTGGAAACCCAAGACAGACCATCCCTCCTCTCAAGGAGCTCCCCTTCTAATTTAGGAAAACCATTTGATTTTGGAAAGTTCAGCTGCAAGTCAGATTGTGGTCCTTAGGGCGCACCGGCAAGATACATGGCAATGCCCCGGGGTCTGGGGTGTGCAGCAGCAGCTGAAGGGAATGTCTGCTGAGCCTCAATCTTACCCAAAGGGGTGGCAGTGACTCTGGCTGGCAGCCAGGGCTCTGAAGGGGCCTGCTTCCCCAAGGGCTACGAAGAGGAGACAATGGTGAGACGCACATGAACAGATGTCTGTTTGGGGAGGCATCCCTTGATGGCCTGGTCAGCTGTGGCAGTGTGGTCAGATCTATCTTTGTACCTCCCTTTCTCTCTTCCCTCCTTCCTTCCTCCCTCCCTCCCTCCCTTCCTTCCTCCCTCCCTCCCTTTCTCCCTCCCTCTCTCCCTCCCTCCCTCCTTCCTTCCTTCCTCCCTCCCTCCCTTCTTCCTTCTTTCCTTCCTTCCTTCCTTCCTTCCTTCCTTCCTTCCTTCCTTCCTTCCTTCCTTCCTTCCTCCCTCTTCTCTCTCCCTTCTTTTCCCTCTTCCCTTTCTATTTTAATAACTTTAATGGACTTATATCAACTCTCCAGCTCTCCTACATACCCCTTCCTTGCAACCAAAACACCAGTTAAACAAAAACCTGACCCCATTTGACATCACCCCCACATACCCCCTCTTCTTCCACCTCTCCCAGAGAGCAGGCAGAGGCATTTGCTCAGCTCTTTTCTCAGGTCAAGATGGTCCCAATCATTAAACAGCTTTGCCCTTTGTTCTTTCCACTTACAACACTTGTCCCCCCCATGTTGTCCCTGAGGCTGCTTCCTTCCTTCTCCATCCATTCATAGGACATTCCCCCACGTTTTTCTAAGTTCTCCAAATTCATTGTTTCTTATGGCGTAAGCTGCATTCCGTTACACTCCTGGGCCACAATTTATTTAGCCATTCTCCAGTCCCCAATGGGGGTCCACTTTGTTTCCAGTTCTTTGCTAACACACACACACACACACACACACACACACACACACACACACACAGCTGCTGTGAATATTTTGGTGGCTTTTGAATGTTTTTTGACTTTGAGCTCCTTGGAGTCTGGATTCATCAGGACCATCTCTGGGGAAAACCTTTCCTTCTGAAGACCATCCCCCCTCAGCACCCCCACCCCCAGGATCTCTCTATTCCACCCTCTGGAGTGGCACTAATTTCATCTCCTCTTCCTGGCTCTGAGAGAGCTGTAGTCTCAGCATTCCAGAAGGCTCAGTCTCTGCCTTATTTTTAGCAGGATAATCTGGCAGGAAGAGACATCTCTCACCTCCTGGTTGCAGAAAACCAAGGCTGCTAGATCTCATGGTCTCAATGCATCTAAGGCAGATTACAGGTCAGCTTTTGGAGAGACTATTTTCCCCTCTGTTCCAATGGGAAGGGTGACAAAAAAGCAAGATGGATAGTTTCCAAAGGCGTGGGCGACTGTTTCTGATACAGCCCTGTATCTCTAGTTACCCTCCCACATCAGCACAGGAACTGGTGAGTCGATAGACTCAATGCAAACTTGTATGTTACTCTGGATAAGTCATTTCTCTTCCTGGGCTTGTTTCATTAATTTGTGAATTGAGGGGCCTGGACTAGGGGTCCTCTAAGGTTCCTTCCAAGCTCTGAGTGTCTGAACTGACGTTTCCTGATCCACAGGAAAGGATGCTGGCAGATCCCCTCTCCAACTCAACCAACCAACAAACTGAATATGAAACAGTGAAAGGAGACCCACCCTGGCCTGGCTAGGCCCAACTTCAAAAGGGAGCTGCCAGGCTGAGCTGGAAGATTTTTCTTTTTTTTTCTCTTCGTGCTTTCCACATGACTGATAAAAGCTCCCTTAGCTGTCCTTTGTCTAAGTGATGAAACAGAAGCCACATCCCTGAGAGGAAACAGTCATCTGTTTGTTCAAGGAGAAAAGCCTTTCTCTCTCCCTTCAATCCCCTGGTGAAGCCCAGTCCCGACCCATCTCCTCCTCCTTTCACCCAGCCCAGAAAAGAAAGAGGTGGGAAACTTGACGGTTGTTATTTAACGACATACCTCAAACCCCCAGACTCGGCCTCTTCCCAACAGCCTTTGTCCTCCTGAAGCCTCTGCTTTGGGGTCACTGAAGGTTAAAAGGAGGCTGGCAGAAGCTATCCCAGGGGTCCAGGGCTCTGGCAGGAGACAAGCCAGAGAGAGGCCAAGCTGTCCACCCACTCTGGCCTGATAACCTGGCACTCAGGGGCCAAAGTAGCTGTCACCTGTCCAGCCCCCAGCCTCAGGATGGGACAAGATGGTCCTCCCACGGCTTGGACTACTTCCCATTAGAACCCAGAGGGGTGCAGAGGAGCAAGAGAGAGGGAAGGAGGGGGAAAGACAGCTGTGGAGAGCCTGTGCTTGGGTTGATTCCTACAGGCTGAGTATAGCCAAGACACACCCGGCTAGGTTAGTGGACTCTACAAAGTTGGGAAAGTTACAGGACTCTAGGAGTAATCTAGCCCAATCCTCTCCTTTCATAGATGAGGAAATGAGGCCCAGGGAAGCTAGTGGATTTGCCCACAGTCATCCAGGTCATAAGCAGTCAGGTTGGGATTCAAACTCAGTTCCCCAGGTCACACTGACTCTGGAGGCATTATTACCTCCATTTTAAATATCAGAAAGCAAAAGCTCAGACAGGTTTGGGGACTTCCCCAAGGTAACACAACTACTAGGTGTCCATACTGGTCTCCTGGTGCTTAGTCTTGTGTACTTCTCACCACAGGACGTGCCTCTCAAGGGTGACCTTGAGCATCCAATTGAACTCAATTCACTTTAATTCAGGAAACCATAGTGATAACCATGTCCAAGGTCCTATACCAGGTTCAGGAACTATAAAGACCAAAAACAGAAAAAGGTGAAGTGCTCCAGGAGTTGACATGATATAAGTTTCCCTCTAGGCTGCATTTATAAGGTGTGAAATGGAAGTGAAGCTCAGCCTTTGGCTAGAAAGAGAATGGCCATGACCCCGGGCTCCTTAAACAGCTAAATTGCTAGTTAGACAGTAAGTCCGACAGCAGAGGAAGAACACAGTCCCTGAGAGGAAAACGTTCTCCTCTCACCTCTTAGGGACAGAGAAGGGGAAGGAGAATTTCTCTTCTCATCGCGTTTTTCATAGCATTTTGTAGGGGAGTTATTTGTCCAGAAGAAAATGCTGTATCCAAGTGGAAGCAGGTTAGGGTGTCTAAAAGTCTGAGGGAAAAAGCAGAGGTACACTCGCCCCAAAAGACACAGATGCAGAGAAGTGGAATTCAAGGTAGGAAGCAGTTTAGAGGAGCGCGCCCTCGGGTAAGAAAGAGGAGAGGTGATCACGCTAACATTTACTGTGCACCTACTATGTTCCAAGCCGATATCGTGCCAAGCACTTTAGAAATATCATCTCATTTGGTACTCACAACAACTCTAGGAGGTAGGTGCTATTATTAATCCCATTTTACAGATGGGGAAACAGGCAAACAGAGGCTTAAGTGACTTGCTCAGGGTCACACAGCTAGTATTTGAGGCCAGATTTGAATAAAGGTTTCCTTGAGTTCACCTAATGTGTCACGTAGCTGGTCCTGAGAGCTGATTATGAATTCAAGAAAAAGTTAGCTTCGACAATCAAGATTCTAGCTGCAAGGAGGGGTAGACCCTGGGAGCCTAACTACAAAGCTCATCCAGCAGAGATGCTGCACCTGGGCTTGGTGGTGTTGTTGAAAGGTGTTGGAGTGAGTAGTATGAGTACTCTCTGTGAGTAGAGGAAGGATATTGGGTCTATGAAGTACCAGGGATGCAGTTTGTCTCGGTCACATGTGTTGTATATGTATATGTTTGCCTCACTATCATTGCACCCTAACTTTGTTCACACTCTTTTCATGTCTTCATGGGAGAGTTTGAACCAGGCTTATGGGGAAAATATTTTGAAGCTACTGTGTAATCTTAGTAAATGCCTTTGTTTTGAGATAATAGTGTCTAATGGCTGACTATTAAAGATAATCTCACCAATGGGGGCTCATGGATTTTGGCTTTAGAAGTATAGATTCACACACTATGTTCTTGAACCTGTAAGAGTAGCTAGTCTCCTTGGGACCCAATCTGTTAACCTGGGAGGTCTGAGTAGGGTAGGAGGTATCTCCGAGGGAGTACTACATATCAATCACAGTATAACCCTCTACTTCCCAGAACTGCTAAGATAAAAATGTACGAACCTTAAAGTGCTATATAAATTCTAGCTCTTATTATTATTATTGATCAGCCTCATTATAGAGCACCAGGCCTGGAGTCAGAAAAACCTAAATTCAAATCCAGCCTCAGACACTTACTAGCTACATGACCCTGGGCAAGTCACTTAACTCAGTTTGCCTCAGTTTCCTCCTCTGTTGAATGAGCTGGAGAAGGAAATGACAAGTCACTTTAATATCTCTGCCAAGAAAACCCCAAATGGGGTCACAAAAAGCCAGACATGACTGAAATGATTGAACACCAAAACCATGCCTCATTATAGGAAGTAGGAACTCCCTGACACGTGCCCTTCTTGGCCAGACTACTTCTGATGGCTATTTCCCCCCTTATGCACTTTTGGTTCCCTTGGATGCCAAAGAAGGACAGACAAGCTGCCTAAGGAGGATTGGCGGGACCCCAAGGTAGTCTGCAGAATCATTTGCTTTTCCTGCCTGGCCCATGAAAACTCCTCTCTCCCTTGTGGGCCCAGCATGGTGTTTAGACACACTGGGTGCCCATCAAGGGAAGAAATCCAAGTGCTCATCTGCAGCCTGGAGGCTCTGGTACCTGGGGGCCAGACTCCACCAGGACACAGATTTCCTTTAGGAACCTTGGCTTCTAAATAACAGCCCTGCCTCCCCCCAAGCCCAGCAATTTAAATACTTAGGGGAGAAAATCAAACAGGCATGACACTGTTCCTGCTTAAAACATGACTTTCTTTCCCAAGGAGCTGGAAATTTTCTTTCTTTTTAAAGGTGCATTGATGCTGAAGACATGTTGTGGATGCCATGTTTTAGGAAAGCCACTGCTAAAGCTCCAGCTGGTGTTCCTCATTTGGGTTCCACAGGGGGTTGGTCTGTGGATCAGTTTCAGGGGAGGGGTCTGTGAATTTGGACCAGGTACAGGCGTAGGGAACCACATGTGGCCCTCTAGGTCCTCAAGTGCAGATTTAGGCAAAGGGCCTCACTGGAGGACCCAGGAGGTCACACGTGGCCTCAAGGCTGCAGGTTCCCTACCCCTGGACCAGGACAAAGATACCATCTTTATTTCTACTAACCTCAAACTGAAATGAGCATTTCCTTCAATGATTTGAAAGCAATGATTCTAAGAAGAACTCCACCCATAAGCTTCTCCAGGCTGCCTGAAGAGTCCAGGACCAAGAAAAGGTGAAGGACTCATGGGCTCCAAGCACTCACCCATTAGAATGGAGACTCCCAGGGAACAGGGATTGTAGCCCCTGCCCCTGACAGGACACCTGGCACGAACGTAGTAGGAACTTAGTAAAGACTTCTTGAATGATTGAGGAGAGCATACAAGACAACAATTTAAAAAAATGATTGGGAGGCGACCTGGCAAAAAAATGGTTTTAGAGTCTGGAAGATCCGAGTTCAAATCTTGCCTCAGGCACATACTCGGCTGTGTCGCCCTGGGTAAGTCACTGAATCTCTCACTGCCTCAGGTAACTATTAACCCTCTAAATCAAAAATGCTGTTCTCCATCAGTGGAGGGAGTTTCCATATGGGAAACCTCTATCCCAGTGGTTCTCAATCTTCCTAATGCCGCGACCCTTTAGTACAGTTCCTCATGTTGTGGTGACCCCCAACCATAAAATTATTTTCGTTGCTACTTCGTAACTGTAATTTTGCTACTGTTATGAATCATGATGTAAATATCTGATATGCAGGATGTATTTTCATTGTTACAAATTGAACATAACCCACAGGTTGAGAACCGCTGCTCTATCCCAACGAAATCACAGACATCGGTGAAAATGACAAAACTGACAGCTGACATTTACACTAGAACTTTGACACAATATGCATCACCTTACTTGAATTTCTCAACAACACTGGGGGCTCAATACTCCCAAAGTTGATATCTCCATTTTACAAATGGGGAAACTGAGGCTCAAGAGAGCTTATAACAACAATAGTTAGCATTTTTTTTTAATGGCGCAGTTCATAGTGGATAGAGCAAGTACCAAGCCCGGAATCAGGAAAACCCGAGTTCGAATCTGGCCTCAGATACTTCCTAGCTACTTCATCTGCCTGTCACAATTTCTTCATCTGTAAAGTTGCTGTGAGGTTCAAAAAGGTAATTATTGCAAAAAGTTTGGCACAGAGCAAGAGCTCTATCAATGTGGCTGTTATTCAGTGATTCATGTCTGAATCCCGGTGACCCCACGGACCACAGCTTGCCAGGCCCTTCTTCCCTCCACTATCTCCCAAAGTCTATCCAAACGCGTGTCCCTTGCTTCCACGACACCATCTGACCGGCTCATCCTCTGCCAACCCCTTTTCCTTTTACCTTCAACCTTTAGCAACATCAGGGTTTTTCCCAAGGAATCCTGTCTTCTCATTATGTGACCAGCGTTCTTAAGCTTTAGCCTCAGTATTTGAATATGTAATAGAAATATTAATTATTACTATTATTATTAATTATACCATCATGAGATTCCATAATTATATGAACCCTAGACAGAAAAAAAGACCTGCCCAAGGTCACAGCAGAGGTGTGGTGGCAGAGGCCAGATCTGAACCCAGCTCATTTGACTCAAAAGCCAGGGTTCTCTCCCAAGCAGGGGTTCTTAATATGGGGTCACAAACTTATTCTTTCTTTTTAAAAAATATTTATTTTTAATATTCTTTTTAAAATTGTATTCCAAATTCTCTTCCTCCCTCTAGCCCCTCTCTCACCCATTCAAAAATATTCTGATAACTCTTTCAATATGATTGAATCCTACATGTTTTATTTTACACATTTAGAAACATCGTTCCAAGCAGAAATCCTTAGCCTTCACCAGGGTCCAGGATGCACTTAGGAGGTTAAGAGCCAGGGCCTACTTGTTTTGCAAATTGTGGAAGCCTGGGGAGAGTCCCAGCTCTAAATCATCTCTACCTCCAGACCAGATTTGCTTGAAGTCTGTTTAAAAGGAGAGCCCAGTTGGTGGGTACATCTGCAAACTTTTCCAAAGTTGTTGCCTTATTCCAGCCCCGAAGGGTCCTTGAAATAGAGCGGCTGATTTGTGTCCAAATCACCCGACTCCTTCTCCGGTTACAAGGAACAAGCAGGTCCTCCCATGCAGACCGGTCAAGTGGAAAGTCTGGGCTTGGGCCCATGCCCAGGGTGGCTCCCTTCCCCTCCACCCACCCTCCCTCTGTCCTCAGCCCTCATTCTTTCTGCCCACTGCCTCAGGCCAACGGAATGAATCCTGCCCTTCTTTCTCTTTCATCCCCCAACTCCTCCTTCTGGAAAACAGCCTAGGCAGGGGAGGGAGGAGGAGGAGGCCTGGAACCGGGACCAGGAGGCCTGAAATGGGGCATTAATTCACAGGAATCCCCAGAGGGCACCTGGAGGAACTGGGCGAGGGAAGGGAACAGAACTTGGTCTTTTAAAAAAATAGCTATTTTTGTCGATGCTCGCTGTCTTTAAATCACTTCCCATTCCCATACCCCAGACTGAACAAAGAAAGAATTAAGCAACAATTGGGAATGTCACTCGAGGAAATAAGAGGCCCCACCCAGCCCTAAACCTAGGATCTGTGAAGCCATCATTTAATTCCAGTGGGCCTCGGTTTCCTCCTGTTGGAGATGAAGGGATTGGAATGGCCGGCCTCAGAATCCTGTCCAGCTCAGACACTCGGCCACTGAGGGACCCTGGGAAAGTCACTCTGCCTCTGTTGACCTTACTTTGCTTATCTGTAAAATGGGGCTACACAGTACCACCCACCACCCAAGGTTTTTGTGAAAATGAAATGAGATCTTTGCAGACTTTATACAGCACCCTACAAATGCCGGCTATAATAAGATAATAATAGTTGTGACTGGTTTAGCTCTAAATGGAGACACCAATGATCCTGAGATGTGAGACAGAACCTTGTTGGATATTGTAAACGGTGTTCTGCCCCGACAGTCCCTCATCAGGGGAAGAAGGAAGGAAGGAAACAAGCATTTATTGTGAAAGACACTGTGCTGAGACATGAGCGCTTCACAGATAGGAGCTCATCTGACCCTCACAACGAACCTTGGAGGTAAGTGCTATGATTTCCCCCCATTTTGTCATTTTTCAGTTGTTTCAGTCGTCTGACTCTCCCTGACCCCATTTGGGGTTTTCTCGGCAGAGACAGAGTGGTTTGCCATTTCCTTCTCCTGTTCATTTTACAGATGGGGAAACTGAGGCAAACAGGGTGAAGTGACTTGCCCAGGGTCATACAGCTGGTAAGTGTCCAGGGTCACATTTGAATTCAGGTCTTCCTGACTCTAGGCCCAGTGCTCCATCCACTGAGACAACTAGCTTTCACTTAAAATCTCCATTTTACAGACGAAGAAACTGAGGCAGGCAGGGATGAAGTGACTTGTCTAGGGTCACACAGCTAGTAGGTGTCTGAGTTCACATCTGAACTCAGATCTTCCTGACTCCAAGCCCAGCGCTCCATCTCCTGTGCAGCCAGCTACCTCTCAGAAGTTAGGTTTCAGAATGCAGCCTGGCTCCCATCAGCCATCTCTTCACATACAGAGCTGAAGTCCCCATGTACTTGTTCTCTGTGTCTGGCCTATCTCACCCAGCATGGGTCCAGAGGCGTCTTCCCAGGTCTCCCCCAATCCCTCCTAGTCACCATCACTTACAGCCCAATAACATTTCCTTGCCTCCTCTCCTCCAGCCTATCGGCCACTTCCCAATCCCCTGGCACAGCTGGCTCTGGTGAAGGGCGCCAGGAGAATATCTGAGCAGTATTGGCTCTTGCTTCCTGCTTTTGATTTCCTTGGGCTATCTTAATCTGTTCTCACAGATCCCATTTCTCCTCCCTGCCAGGGCCTTGGAGCTGGGATTATCCATTTGTGCCCTCATCCATGACTGACCAAGTGTCTACTGTGTACCAAGCCCAGTGTTGGGTGCTAAGGTCCCACAGACCACAACAAATCAGTCCCTGCCCTAGTAAAGTTTGTATCTGCATTTAAAAATTTGTATCTGAATACAGATTATTCTACTGGGTGGAGGAGGAACCCAGATAAGCAGATACAAAGTAGAGGGAAGCATTAACCAGCAGAGGAGAGTTGGAGCAAGGAAGTCTTGAGTTCGAATCCAGAATCAGACACTGCTGTGTGCGACGGAGCAAATCAGTTAGCCTCAGTTTCCTCATCTGTAAAATAGGATTAATAAAAACACCTGCCTCCCAGGGTTGTCATGAAGATAAAATGAAATATTTGTAAAATACTTTGCAAATCTAAAAGCACTATTTAAATGCTACATATTACTGTTGTTATTATTTTTTGAAGGGGGAGACCTAACAGCTGGGAGATCAAGAAAGGCCCGGTGTAGGAGGGGGTGTGGCAGCTAGGTGACCCAGAGGGATCAGGAAGACCTGAATTCAAATCTGGCCTCAGATACTTAACTGGCTGTGGGACCCTGGTCAAGTCATTTAATCCTGTTTGCCTCAGTTTCTTCATCTGTAAAATGGGGGTGATAATGGCACATACCTTCAGGGTTGTTGTGGGGGATTAAAGTAATAAGAAATTTTATAATTTTTTTTATTTTTATAATTTATATTTTTATTTTAATTTATTTTATAATTATATATAATTATAAAATTATTTTATAATTTATAATTTACATATTTATGTATCTATATATTAAAAATTTCTTATTACTTCAGTAAGCTATAAATGGCAATATAAATATCGATTGTTATTTGCTAGCCTTTACCTCTCTCTGCCTCAGTATCCTCATGATGAGGGTTGGGCTAGATGACCTCTGAGGTACTTTCCTCTTCTAAATCTATGAAACTATGAAAGATCCAGTGATGGGGAACCATCCGTATTGGGTAATCCCATTCCATTTAGGGACAGCTCCAGGTGCTATAAACTTTTTCTTTCTGTCCAACTGACTTCTCTGTCTCCCTGGAGCAGAAATCTGCATCTCATAAACCTTTCGTTCTTTAACTCTTTGCCCCAAAGATGCCTAAGAAGAGCTATAACTAAGCCACGGCCATTGGAGCTTAGTCCCAGGATGCAGAAATTTACAAGGTGCTAACAGTACTTATTCAGCAACATAAAACCAACCGAGTAATTGGTTCTTTGTTAGCAAGAACATTTAATTAACCTAGCAAACTATTAGCTTCTATTTTCTTCCCTTTTCTGCTATATACTAGGTGAGCTACCCTTAATGGCATAATGGGGATCTTGTCTTGGGGTTTCTGTCTCTATCCCTTTCTTCAACTCAGTTGTCTTAAAAAGTCAATTTGAGGCTGTGTTTTGTAAAGCTGGCCCTGTGTACAAAAAGCGACCTGTACTCATGTTTTTAAAAACTTTCCAAAGCTGCTTTCCAATAGCTTTGCTGATGGGCCTTCACATTTCTGCTGCATTCCACCTGGTTCACTGTTTGGCTGATGCTTCTAGCTCAGGGTTAAGTTGGCAGAATCCCTCCAATGGTTGGCTTATTTAAAAGAAAAATAGAACAATGACGGCCGGTTTGCATCCAACAGAAATCTGGCACCAGAAACCCTGGAAAGATTGGACCCTCTGCTGAACTCTGCAAAAGGAATTGAGGTTTGGACCTTTGAGAGCCACACATGGGCCAGGGAGCAGGAGGGGAGGGGAAAAGCCAGCTTCGATTGGGCAGGCGATGGTTATTTTTCTTATGGAAGTTAGATAGGCTGTCCCAGGGAGTGAACTTTCCACGTGTTATCCTAACCTGGGTTATAATTGCAAGCCAGATAGCATGATGAGTTCTGTGGGCTTGGGCCAGCTGGGATGAGGAAGGGATGAGGGGGCGTTGGGGGAAGGGGGAGGAATCTGACTTTCACCTTGACTATTACTGTTCCAAATGCCCTGCAGAAAACAGAGTTACTGGAGAGCTGGGGGCAGGCAAACCTGAGCCAGCCATAGCAGAAGGGGCTGGCTTGTCCCCATCCCTCGGCTTCCAGCTAAGCTGATTGGCTGGGCAGGATTCTGGTGAGCACATCCCCCTGGGGAGAGACCCCTCCCAAAACCAGGCTGCTCTGTCTGGGAGGGGAGCAGGGATGGGAGAAATGGAAGGAGGCTGGGGTGGGGGAAGGGAAGAGAAGAGGGTCTCTTTGGATGTCAGAGCTGGAAGGGCCCTTTGAGGTCATCCAATCCAACCCCTTCATTTCAGAGAGAGAAATTGGCTGCTCTGTCATTTTTCCACACCAGGAAGGAATTAGCTAGGGGGACGCATTCCAGAATAGCCCAAGAATGGGCTCTGGAATCCAGTGTAGCTGCAGCTGGATCTATAACTGCAAGAGGCTAGAAGGAAGAGATGAAATGATCTGCTGAGTCAGATCCATGTGGATATTTTAAAATATCCATAAAAATATTTTAACCATGGCTAAAAAACAGTCACTTTGGGTCCTGAATAATCTGGTTAAGAACCAATTAACCACATCATTATATAAATATCTCCATTTCACTGCAGGCTTTCCCAGTGGAACTGGAGGCAGCTTGGTGTAGATGAGAAGATACTGGAAGTCATCAGCTTGGTGTAGACAAGGGGACATTGGACATCACAAAGGCCTATGTTTGAATACTTCATCAGATAGATTTGAATTCAAATCCAGCCTCAGATATTGAGTAACTGTGTGACCCGGGGCAAGTCACTTACCCCTGTTTGCCTCAGTTTCCTTATCTGTAAAATGAACCGGAGAAGGAAATGGCAAACCGCTCCAGTGTCTTTGCCAAGAAAATCCCAAATGGGGTCACAAAGAGTGGGATAGATACGACTGAAAAACAATTGAACAACAACAAACCTTAAATACTTATGTAAACACTGTATATAATGTGATATAATATAATATAAAAATATGACATGATATGACATATTACATAACATAACATGATAAACTGCGACATGCCATAATATAAAATGGCAAAGTGCTGTGCTATAATACTTAAGATAAAATGACATAAGGAGGTATAATATGACATGATACAACATAATAGTCTATATACTACACTATGCTTTGCTATAACATAATATGACATACTGCATCATATTGCTAGATCACTGTTTCATAGGTTTAGAAGGGAACTTAGCGGTCATCTCCTCCCACATACATTTGAAAAAGAGCCTCCCACCCCCAGTTCATGACGAGGAAGCGTCCAGCCTCTGTCTGAAGGCATCCAGTGAGTAGGACCCACCACCTCCTAAGGCAGCCTCTTCCACTTTGGGACCTCTTTGGGAAGTTTTCCATGATAATCAAACCTAAATTTAAAATGTCTCAAAACTTGTTGCCCTCATTTTCTCACCTCCCACTCACTTCTCAACTCCTTATAATCTGTTTCTTACCTCCTCACTCAACTGGAGCTGGATACCAATGATCTCTCTCTAAGGGTGAGGCTGTACCCCAACCTCAGTTAACTGGCCTGTTCAGGCCAATGGAATCAAACAATCAAAAATATAAACAAGTTCTTCATTAAATTGAGGGGAATAAATTACTTATTGGATAAAAAAACCCATATCTTATGATTGGTTAAAAGAACTAGAAAAAAATTGGGCTCGGTGTAAAAGCAGCTTCAGTTCAGAGCCAGTCATTTAAGGGATGGCAGAATACAATGGTGAAGGACACTAGCAAGGGAATGGCCCTGGGGAGGAGGAAGAAGAAGGGAATGAGGAGGAAGGAGAAGGAGGAGGAGGAGGAGGAGGAGGAAGTTTCTCTCTCATCTTCCCTCCACCCTTGCCCCACCACTGACCAGATAAGGATCTTCTTAATTTCCAAAAGTTAGTAGATTTTGAATTCTCACTGGACACCGGTAGCAGTGTCTCTGGAGCAGCAAGGTCAATGACAGCATCTGTACTGAGAGCTGGGGGACATACTAGAACAAACTAGAAACACTGAGGAAAGCATCTTTAGGCCTAGTGGTCCTTCCAGTGGAGAGAAGTGTGCCTTCAAGGCACCCAGCCTTGGAGCCCAGAAGAGAGCTGTGCCTTCAGGGGAACTCCCAAGAGTTCTCTGAAGGGAGAAAAAGACCCTTAGAAACCAGACGTTATGAGTTACCCATCTGTCCCACGTCCTCTCTACATGGCAATTGACTACAGGTTTGAACCTGCTCTCCCTAGGGATCTTTTGTGCACCAAGGAGAGATTGTGTTTCTGATTTGGAAGGATTATTTTGTAACAAACCTTCTTGCTATATCTGTTGAGCAAATACTCTAAAAGTCAAACCATCTGGCTGATAACAGGGGGGAAGCACACTGGTGGGGGCTCCTAAGTGACAATACAAGAAGTCCCATCCCCTCAGGTTTAATTCTAGAGCTCTGAAGAGGAATAGAAGTCTTCTGAGGACCTCAGCAATGAGTGCAAGTCCCAACTGGGGGAATAGTCCACAGGGGATATTATATCTTAATTGTTAGATTTAGATCTTTTTCTCATACTTCATTTTCCTTAACTTTTTTTTTTTCTTTTTTGCCACATTTGAGTAGACTGACCATCCTCTCCTCTTTGATACTTTCTTCTCTCTGGGTTTTTGTGACAATAGTTTTTTTTGCTTCTCTTACCTATCTGGCCAAGCCTTTTCAATTTATTTTGAGGCTCATCGTCACATCTATACCCTCTATCTGTGAGTGTGTCCCAAGGTTCAGTCCCGGCTTGCTTCTCTTTTCTCTCAGTGCTCTCACTTGGTGATCTCCACAGCTCCCTTGGGTCCAATGATCCGCTCAGTGCAGATCATCTGCAGAATAGATCCTCCCCTAGGGTCTCTCCTGAACCTGAGTCCCACATTGCCAAGTGCCCACAGATTATTCTAAGTGCATTTCCCATTCTTGTTGTCCAATTGTCATGTCCAACTCCTTGTGACCCCAATTGGGATTTTCTTGGCAAAGATACTGGAGTGGTTTTGCCATTTCCTTCTGCAACTTAGTTGACAGATGAGGAAACTGAGGAAAACAGGGTTAAGTGCCTTGTCCAGAGTCACACAGCTAGTAAGTATGAAGCTAGATTTGAACTCCGATCTTCCTGACTTCCTGAATCCAGGCCCAGGTTCCATTCACTGTACCACCTAGCTGCGCCATAGGCCTCTCAAATTCAACATGTCCAAAACAGAATGCAGTGGTCCCTTCTCTATAAGCCCCTCTCCTTTCCCCCCAATTTCCTGTTTCTCTCTAGGGGACCATCATCCTTCCTATCCATTTAGAGTCACAACTTACACTCATTCTACATCCCTTCCTTTCTCTTACCCCACAAATCTCATCAGTTCCCAAGTCTTGCCAGTTCTCTCCCTCCACCGCATCTCTCCTGTCCATCCCCTTCCCTTCAATCACTTCAGGTTCTCATTACTTCTTGCCTGGATTATTTCTGGCCCTTCTGAACTGCTCTCCCTGCCTCAAGCCTCTCCTTTCCCCAATCCATCCTCCACTCAACAGCCAAAGAGATTTTCCTAAAGTGCACCTTTGATCCTGTCCATGCTCAACTCAATAAGCTCCAGCGGCCACTTATTGTCTTTAGTATAAAACACAACCTCCTCCATTTGGCCTTTAAAGTCTTTCATAACACAGCACCAACACTCCTTTCTAGCTTTCTTATATATTACTTCCCTTCACAGACTGGATGGTCTAGACCAATTGGCTTTCTTGCTGAGAGCTGATTGTAGTGTGGTCAAAGTGTCACTAACCAATTATTAAGTGCCCACTAAGTGGGTCCCTACCCTCTAAGAGCTCATGATCCTGGGTGTGGGGGAGAAGAGATGACATGCAAACTACTGTTTACAAATAAGGTATAGACGGGATAAATTGGAGATAATCTCAGAGGGAAGGTGCAAACATTAAGAGGGACTGGATTGTTAAAGGCTTCTTGGAGAAGGTAAAATTTTAGCTGAGATTTGAAAGAAGCCAGGAGGCAGATATGAGGAAGGAGAGAAGGCCAGACATGTGGCAAAGTCAGTGAAAATATCTGGAATTCAGAGATGGAGTGTCAGGTGGAGTAAGAAGAGCAAGGAGGCCATTGTAAGAAGATCAATGATATCATGAGGGTGATGCCTTGACTTGTGAGCGAATTAAACTTAAGTGAGGCAGAGTTGCATAAAGTTATCAGCCTCATTCTCTCCTCCAGTCATCAAAAGCTGGTGTCACTGGATTGGAGAGTGAGTACATGGAGGGGAGTAAGGTGTGAGAAGACTGGAAGGAAGGAGAAGACCAGATAGACAGCCTGTCAGACTAGAAGTCTTGAAGAGGTGGGCACCCTCAAGGAGCTTGCTTTCCAATAAGGAGGAAAAAATATATACACAGATAAGTGAATGTAACAGTGTGGGATCTCACTGTGGGGTCCAAAGTTGGCCTGCTAGTAGTCAGTCCTTTCTTTCCCCTCTTCCTTACTATGTAAGGCATTTCTGAATCCTTCCTAGACCTTACCTATGGCTGGTGGTTTAGAGTGTGATCATTTCTTTGGTCATTACCTTCTCTACTCTACCCTCTTCTCTCTAGAGATTTGACCAGCCCTACCGTGACAAGGTAGGAAAATCAGACCACCACCATCACCTTGACCATCATCTTCCCTCAGATCTTGATGGAGATTGTCCAGGATCCTGAGCTCAAGAGCCTTAGGAATAGCAATCCTTCCAGCCCAGTGTTCTCAGCCATCATCTCAGGGAGTAATCCCCATACATATGTAGCCTGGCAACTGCTCCTCAAGGTGCTACAACTGTAGATACTGAAGACCCAGAAAAGAAAGCTCTTGTCACCAAAGTCCTTGTCTGTCAAATAGTTTGACATCCTTTTATCAGGGAAATGACATGAAAGAAGAGGCATTACTATCTGTTTTAATACTTCACTTTAAGGATCATGAGACTTTTCTATCTGACTTGCAGCTGAAGCAATCCACATGTTGTTTCTCCCACTATATGTGAATTCCTTGAGAGTAGGGACTGTCTTACTATTCTATTTGTACTCCCAGCATTTAGCACAGTGCTTTGTACTTAGTAAAGGTTTAATTAATGCTTCGTTCAATCATTCATTATGGCCCTGGGATCCATGTGGTTCCTCCTCTGCTGTTTTATTGAGTGTATGTCAGATGAAAAGTACAATCACAATAGCTTCGAGCCCCCAGTTTGAAAAATTCCTAACATTCAGATGGTTTTAGTTGTCTGCTATAATTTGAATTTTATTGCTGTCTCCAGCTAACCCATGGCCTCTCTATATTTGAGGTGAGGTCTGTTTGTAGGAAATACTTAGAAGTAAACAGAGTATATTACAATGCCTATTACTTGACAGGAGCAAATGGAGAAAGAACAGACCTTTTGGGGAACTTCTTTCAGTCCTTGAAAAAGTGAGTAAAACCAGTAGTTTCAGCCTGAGTCCTCTGTTTCAAGAAGCCTGATGGCCCACCTTGACCTCTCTCTTCCCTGCTGGATCTTCTCCTTTCAGTTTCTTCTATCACATGTTTCCCCTATGTCACGGATGCATTCCAGTTCATCTCATTAAGTCCAGAGTAGGATGGGGGACACCATATCTCCCCCTCCCTTCCTCTCAGTGTCTTCTTTTGAAGTCTATGGGTGTCTCTTTTAAAACTCCCAGGGGTAACTTTAGCTGAAAGCCTGTGATAGGACACATTGCTTTCAGGGCTATGAGGGTCTGCTTTTGTACTCCGATCTTCAAATCCCAGAATGCCAGCCCATTCTTACCTCTCTATTACAAAAAATATCACACACACACACACACAAAACCTCATCTCTTGCCTCTGCCCTGGGACACTTCCTTCTCAACTTCTCTTCACAGAATATCTACCTTCCTTCACAGTTTAAACACTACCTCCTACATGAAAGGAATGAAATAAGCATTTATTAAGCACCTATTATTTACCAGGCACATAGGTGCAGGTATGGGCATTTTATAAAATTATCCCATTTGATCCTCACAAAAACCCTAGGAGCTAGGTGCTATTATGATCCCCATTGTATAGTTGAGGAAATTGAGGTAGATGGATATTAAGTAATTTGCCAAGGGTCATACAACTATTAAGTATTAAGTGAGACTTCATTTGAACTCAGGTCTTCCTGAATGCTCAGATACTTACTAGCTGTGTGACCCTGGGCAAGTCACTTAACCCAGTTTGCCTCAGTTTCCTCATCTATAAAATGACCTGGAGAAGGAAATGGCAAACCACTCCAATATCTCTGCCAGGGAAATCCCAAATAGGGTCACAGAGAGTCAGCCATGACTGAAATGACTGACAAGAACTTCCTACATTCAGGCCAGGTGTTCTATTTGTCCCTAAATGGAGCCCTTTCCTGATGCCCCCTCCCACACACTGCTTATGATTATCTCCTTGAGATTACCTTGTATTTACTTTGAATATGTCTTGTTTTTGTTTTTCCATGTACACATTTCACCTGGGGGGAAAAAAACACCTTCATGGCAGGGGCTGCTTCATTTATGCCTTTCTACCCCCGTACAGGTTAAACAGTACTTGGCATGCAGTAGGTGCTTAATAAATACTGGCTGGTTGATTGATTTCTGTCTTCTCCTGATTGCTCCTGGTTCTGTCCTCTGGGGCCAAAGGAACCATATCCTCCACTCTGACAGCCTCCTGAGTCTGATAACAGCTATAATGCACACCCTAAATTCTTTCCAGACTCCACAGGCCCTAGTACCTGTAGCCCATCCTCCTATTGCCTCAGAGAGAGTTGTTTCCCTATGAAGTTCTTCAGTGGCTGAGTTTAGGAGGATGGCAGGGGTCAGGACTAGGGGCATAGTATAGGAGAGGGCTGGGGGGCTCTCGAGACTCCCACAGGGCACAGGCATGCTGGAAAGCTCCTCTGCTGAAGAGGCCAGGGGGCAGAGAGAGCAGACAGCTGGCTCTCTCTAGGGGACACAAAAACAGTCTCTGGTTCTTAGTGGCCAGGGCTAATTTGTACTCAGGTGGCAGGGCTGATGCTTCAAGAGGCTGTTTACTGTAGCTGACGATAGAATGGTACCATGGTAACAGGGCACACACGGCAGGAGCCCGGAACACTCTGGGTATAAGAGCTTTCCAAAGTACCAGAGTGGATTTTCTAAAAATATGACCCCTCTACTCCCACCCACAGCAATGACCCAGCCAGGTCTGAGCACACACATTTTTTTTCTCTCTCCATTTTGTGCTGTTCTCAAGAAGTCAGGGCTGGCTGGACAGAAACTGATTTTTCCAGGGAATTGAAATCTCCAGAGAGATTTGCTTAGATTTGGCTTCAGGAAGACCCCAGGCTCAAATCCTACTTCTGACATCTACTTAGCTATGTGACCCTAGGCAAGTCACTTAACCTCTCAGGCAGGTCTCTGGGCAATTCTCTACTTCTTTATTAGCTGTGTGACCTTGGATTAGTCCTTTAACCTTTTTGAGGCTTACAGTTGCTTACCTACCTTAATCAATCAACAATCATTTCTTACCACTCTGTCTCTCTGCTAAGTAATGGAGGGGTGACCAGTGTAGGGGATTTTCCACACTGTTCTAAAATATCTTAGTTTTCAGGTTTTTTAAAATATTGTAAAGGGGGGGAGTGGGTGTTTAAATTTTAATTTATTATTATAATTATTATTATTCTTTTGGTGGGGTGATGGATTGAGTAAAGATTTGTATTGCTTGACAACAGATAACTTTGCTGAGCCTCATTCAGTCTGGCCCAGCTGTAGAGGATGAAAAAACCCCCAACATCTGCATCTGACATCAGACTTTCCCAGGGGAGACCCTAGCCCAAATATGTCACCTTGGCTGCCATTTGCCAGGGTGGAGAAGAGGATGGAGCAGAGGAAGAGATGAAAGGGGAGTGTCAGCCTGGAATGTTAGAACTGCAGGGGAGACCCACGGTGCTTTAATCTACCCCCCTCAGTTTAGAAAAGAGAAAGGGAGTGACCTTCCCAAGGTTATCCAGTGAATTATTGGCACAGCAGCCAAACTGGGGCTCTTTCCACTGGACGCAGCTGCCTTCAGCTCAGGATTCCTTTCTGACCTCTGTGGTGACAGATTTATCAACACAGGTGTGCCCTGCCTGACATTGGCGTGTTCATAGCATAATAACCATAGAGCTGACGGACACCTCAGAGGCCATGGAGTCCAATCCTCTTATTTTACAGGTGGGGAAACTGAGGCAGAGGGAAGGGAAGGGATTTTTGCCAAGTAAGAATGAGAAGCAAGATTTGAAGGTCCTTAGACTGGAGTTGGTATTTTCTGCTATACCATGCTGTCTCCTGGGAAAGTTATGTGTATAAATTGGATCAATGTAAAATAAAATCAGGTTTTAAATGCTATTGAGGACTTGTCCACTCAACCAGTGCCTGTGGTGAATCGGTCTGTGGCATGGTCACTATTATGATCATAATTATGAGGAGGATAATTAGTTTTCCTCAGTTTCTCTTTTATCAGTTCGGGATTTCACATGTTAGATTTGCTGAAAGCAGGGCCACCTCTGCTGTCCGTCCATGAAATCCTTTGGACCTGTGTGTGCTTAGTATTCAATTCAAGCAAGCTGACAGGCACTTATTAAATATTCACTATGTGCCTAAGCAGAAAGAAAGATGGTCCCTGCCCTCAAGAAGCTTCTATTCTAATGGAGGGATGTAATACATACAAGGAAGCTGAAAAGGGGGAGGCCCCTCAGGGAGAGGAGCATCGGAGAGAAAGGGCACAGTCTGCAGTGCCAGCAATATAGACATGGCTGACCCGGGCATCCTCCTGAAGACAGAGGGTCCAGGAGGAGCCAGCCAGTCAGTGAAAGGCCACAGCGGTGGAGGGTACATCCCAGTGTGGAAAGTGCAGGGTTGGTGTGGGCTCCCAGGGTGAGGAAGTGACCAGCATGGAGAGGAAGGAAAGCCTGGTTGGCCTGGGCATCCTCCTGGACAGGGAGGCTCTGGGATGAAGGTGATGACAATGTGGAGAGAGTACTGGCCTTGGAAGAGCTGCGTTCAAATCCTGTCCCTGACCCTTCCTAGATGGACTATATGAATGTTTATTATTGTTGTTAGAGCTTACTATGAGCAAAGGGAGAAGGTCAGCTGTGTGATTCTGGGTAAAAGTCTTTCAAAAGTTCTTGGTGCCTCTAGGCAACCCTCTAAGTCTCCCCAGGGGACAGAGCAGGTGCTGTGCCTTGGTAAAGGGTGTTTCTTCGTACCATTGAAACCATTAGTCTGGGGAAGGAAGGAAGGAGGGAAGGAAGGAAGGAAGGAGGAAGGAAGGACAGAAGGGAGGGAGAGAGGGAGAAGGAAGGAAGGAATGAAGGGAGGGAGGGAGGAAGGAAGGGAGGAAGGGAGGGAGGAAGGGAGGGAAGGAGGAAGGAGGAATACAACACACAGGAGGAAGGTGAAAGGGAGGAGTGACCCTTAGGGAAAGGAGCATAGAAGAAGGAGTGCAGAGTCAGGAGTGTGGCCTGAAGAGGAGAGAAGACAGGGCTGGCCCAGATCTTCATGTGGGCCTACAGTCTTTTTTTTTTTTAAACTTTTATTTATTTTAGTTTACATCATTCATTTCCACGAGATTCTGAGTTACAAATTTTCTTCCCATCTTTCTTCTACCTACCACCCCAAAACAGCCATCCCATTGTATTACCCTTCCTCCAATCTATTCTCTCCTATGTCCTCCCCCATCGCCCCTCTGACTTTCCGGTAGGGCAGTATGGATCTCCCTACCCCAGTGCCTGTGTATCTTAAGTCCCAGTTGGATGTAGTTAATAACGATAACAGGGTGTACAGTCTTGGGTGGTGTGGGTGAAGGAGTTGGGCTCAAGATTTCTAAGATCTCTTTCGATTCTCTGGTCATTCTGAGCTATGAAACTATGTACAAATTGATATATCCTATTCTTGAGTCAATGCTGCGGGTGCATTTCTTTGGGAGCTCCTGAGGATGGAGAGGAAGAACTGGTTGCAGAGATGCTGGCAGAGGCGTGGGAATTCTCAGTCTGGGGAGGAGGCCCACCTGCCTTAGCTCTGTGCTGGGAGAATATTTATGTCAGCCTATTACGAGCCTTCTTAGTGAATCTGTGTTTGAACTGACATAATCGCTTAAGCTATATATTTGCTCAGAATAATAAAGTCTCTGGTGATCGAGGACCTGGAGATTTGATGATTGAGATTTACACTCAGACAGCAGCTTTGCACAGGTCATCCGATTCAGACCTCCCTCAGGCTTCTGGTGACCTGATCTTTCAGAGCCGCTAGGACCTCAGTGGCCCTCTAGGGCAACCCATACCCCAAAGCAGCCCTTTGTATAATAGCTGCAACAAGTATTCCAGGCTTGATGCCCTTCAAGGAGGGGGAGCTGATCACTTCTGCAGACAGCACATTCTGCTTCTGGAGACAGACAGCCCATTCTACTTTTGGATGATTCTGATTGTTATGAAGTCCTTCCTAATAATGAACCCAAACTGACCATTTTGCAATGGACCCATTGCTCCTAGTGCTGCCCTCTTAGGCCAAAAAGAACAAATTGAATCCCTCCTCCATATGATAAACCCTTTTAAATACTTAAAGATCATATCATGTCTTCCCATAGTCTTCTCTTCTCCAGGCTGAACACTCTCAGATCCTCCATCTGAACCTTATCTGATAGACTCCAGGTCTTTCATCAGCCCCTTTGCATGCCCTCTAAGCCATTCACATTTTTCTCTTCCTCTTGGGGTTATCCCCAGTCTCTTGCAATCAGTGACAGGACTCAAGTCCCTAAGAGCCACCAACCTGGGCTCTGGGAACAAACCAGAATCAGGCCATAAATGTCCCAGAAAACACAGGTCAAGCTTCCCCATGACTTATGACATAAAGATCCAATCCGTCACTCAACAAGCATTTCTTATGTTCTGACTCCAAATATGGAGATTTTTCACTCCTCTTTCCCCTATCAGAAGACTTGGATTCAAATCTCGGTTGTCAGCTTTCTGCGTAACTTTGGATAAGTTCCTTCTTTTTCCTCGGCCTCAGTTTCCTCATCCATCACTTTGAGGAGAGGATAATAGAGTTCGCAAAATATCCGTGTTGTTGTTCAGTTGTTTTTCAGTCATGTCTGAGTCTTCCTAATCCCATTTGGGGTTTTCTTAGCAAAGACACTGGAGAGGTTTGCCATTTCTTTCTCTAGCTCATTTTACAGATGAGGAAACCGAGGCAAACAGTGTTAAGTGACTTGACCAAGGTCACTCAGCTAGTAAGCATCTGAGGCTGGATTTGAACTCAGATCTTCTTGACTCCGGGTGTGGCACTCTATCCACTGTGCCACCTAGCTTTCCCAAGCATATATTAATGCATATCTATATACCAGGATCTGAACTCAGGAAGATGAGCTGGTGCTGTATGCATCATAGAGCCACCTAGTTGTCAGAAAAATCTGTATTCTACCATTATATTCAATAAACTCCAAGGACTCCCTTTTGCCTCCAGTTTGGTTTTTAAAGCCCTTTGTAAGCTGGCCCCTTTCTGCCTTTCTAGGCTTTTAATTCACTCTCCTCCACAGACTGTACAATCCAGAGTCAATAACCTACTTGGTATTGTTCCCCATATGGCACTCGTCTCTGGACTCCATGCCTTTGCACTGGCCATGCCCCCTGCCTGGAATGCTCTCCCTCCTCATCTCCACCTCCTGGCTTCCCCAGCTTCCTTCAAGTCCATGCTAAAATTCCACTAAGCCTTTCCCAGCCCCTCTTATTTCTAGTGCCTTCCCTTTGAGATTATCTCCAATTGACCCTGTCTGTAACCCGTTTAGGAGCAGCGAGGTGTTGCAGTGGATAGAGTACCCAGCCTGGGATCAGGAAGACCTGAGTTCAAATCCAACCTCAGACACTCACTGGCTGTGTGACCTTGGACAAGCCACTTAACTCTGTTGCCTTCAGTTTTTTCATCTGTAAAATGATCTGGAGAAGGAAATGGCAAACCACTCCAGCATCTTTACAATGAAAACCCCAAATGGGGTCACAAAAAGTCTGGAGGACGTGACTGAACAGTCTAGCTTGTTTGTACAGACTGTCTCTAGGACAGAGAATGTTTTTGCCTTTCTCTGTATCTTCAGCCCTTAGGTACTTAATAAGTGTTTGCTGGCTTCACTTACCCTAGGGTCCTGGGAGGCCCACAGTTCAAAATGCACACCCTTTATCCCTGCTCCAGATCTCTGCCTTTGCTGGTTTGATTTACAGGGAAATCTTTCTATTTACTTCCAAAATTCTTTAGTTTCAAGAAAGGTGCCCCCAGGTTCATTTTGCTGCCCTGTACCACAGGATCAGCTTGGCTTTGCCTGTCACGTTAGAAACTCTGACTCATTCGACAAACATTCCCTAACCATCAAATATGTGCCAGGCTCTCTGTAATCCTCCACGGTGGGTACAAGGATGAATAAGCCTGTGGGGTAGCAGAATTTGTCATCATGAGGTCAGAGGAATGAGCTTACAGGGCCTTTAATCTTACCTCTCCATGTTATACATGAGACGTTTCAGGCCTAAAGAGGGGAATAAACTTGCCCCGGGTAACACAGATAGTATATGGGGGAGCTGGGACTCAAACCCAGGTCCTCTACTCCAAATACAAAGCTTTTCCATTCCCCTTCCCCCTCCCTGATCAGAAAACTTGGATTCACATTGCAGCTGGCCCTTTTTTCTGTGTGACTTTGGACAAGTTCCTTCTTTTCTCTGGCCTCGGTTTCCCCATCTGTACAATGAGCGGGTTGCATTAGACAGCCTTTGGAGTCCCTTTCAGTGCTGAAATCCTATGAACTTCATGGATTCCCTGGCTTCAGGCAGCTTAGAGTCTGGTTGGGAAAATGGGCGTATCTAATTAGTTAGAAGATAGGGGAGAAGGTGATGTATGTGGAAGAGATGCATGGAAAGTGGAGAGCCCATTACCCACTGCTGGTCAGCCCCAACTCCACCTCCTGCTCATCTCTTAGCCCCTCCGGCTGTTGGGTCCTCGTTCTGGGTGCGCAAAGGCTCAAACAGCGGCTCATACACTATTAGTCTTGGGGGGGACCCTTCAATGTCATCTAGGCCTCCATTTTGCAGAGAAGGAAGCTGAGGTCCAGAGAGAAAGGGAAGGGACTTTGCCAAGGTCACACATAGCTCACATACAGCTGAGCCTCAGTTTCCTCACCTATAAAATGGCCTCCTTTCAGACTCAGTTCAGAATCTGCCTTCTGCAGCAGACCTTTCCTGGTATTTACATACTGTCTTTCCTATCAGGCTGTGGGTTTCTCGAGGGCAGGGATTGTTTTTGGCTGGCCGGTCCAGTGCCTGGCACAATTTCAGTCATTTTCAGTAGTGTACAACCCTTTGTGACCCCATTTGGGGTTTTCTTGGCAGAGACACTAGAGGGGGTTGCCATTTTCTTCTCCAGCTTATTTTACAGATGAGGAAACTGAGGAAAACAGGGTGAAGTGACTTGTTCAGGGTCACACAGCTACTAACTGTCTGAGGCCACATTTGAACTCGCTTCTTCCTGACTCCAGACACAGCACTCTATCCAGTGAGCCACTTAACTGCCCCTGCCTAGCACACAGAAAGTGTTTAATAAATGCTTTTTGATTAATAATACCTATTCTTTCTTTAGGGCTCAGTTCAAATACCACCTCTCCCATAGCACTTTTACTGATTCCCCTACTGCTTATACCTTCCCCCACTCAAAAATCAACTGGTATTTATTTTCCGTATACTTAGGTAGGTGCATTTCATCTACTCTGATAGAGTGAAAACTCCCTGAGGGCAGGAATGATTCTATTTCTGTCTCTGTCTCTCCTGCCTCACACAGTGCCTGGAATAGAGTAAGTGCTATTAATGCTTGTGGACTGACTAATTGCTGACTTGGTTTGGGGGGATTTCAGATGAGACGTGGGTTAAAATGCCACACCAAAGGGTGGCTGTCATTTGGGAGGACGAGACATGTGTCTTCATTTGGCAGGAGCCAAGAATCCGAGCCCCCAGACATTTTAAACACCCATGATCTCTCCTGACAAACCAATCTTTAGAAAGAAAGGGTTTAAGAATCCCCAAGTGAAGGAAGAGAAAATCAGATTCCAGCAGGCAGCTGTTGGGGCTTATCTTATTTTTTTATACCACATCTCTGTAGGCCAATAGCTTAGAGGGGTCTCAAACAGGATTAGATGTCTTATGAGGAAGGAGTAAGAATTCTGTTTGGAGAGGCTGAGGGGGAGAAGGAGGGTCAGAGGAGGAAATTTCATCACCTTTGTATCCAGTTGGCCTTGTCTCTCTTCCAACGTAAAGGCCACAGGGGCCCTGGGCCTAACTCTCTCCTGCACTTCCCACCTACCCCCTGGTCTCTGAAGTGTCCCCCAAAACAGGGAAGCTATTATCTACAAGGTTTTTATCTTGGATAGCTGTCAGTGTGCATGTACAAGAAGGGAAGAAGGAGATGTTGTTAGAAACAAGATGGCGGCATGAATTAGAACAGAGGCTCTGAAATCTAAGGTCTAGAGGCAGGCAACCCTGGAGGTGACTGTCCTTAGGGTCATGTCAGATGAGGGTCACTTGAAAGGGCAGGAGTGAAGAGAAAGGTCAGATGGGACGTGATACATTTATTCAAGGATTTGAAGCGCTATCAGATGGATGCAAGATTTGGCTAGCTCTGTTTGGTCCTGGATGGTAATGGGTAGAAGGGTAAATGACCGAAGGCCTCTGCCCCACCAGCTGCGCTCTCGCTCTCTCTCTCTCCCCCCTCCCTTTCCTCTCTCTCTCCCTCTCTCTCTCTACCCCCTTTCTCTCTCTCTCTCTCTCTCTCTCTCTCTCTCCCTCTCTTTCTCTCTCTCTCTCTCCCTCTCTCTCTCTCTCTCTCTCCCTCTCTCTCTCTCCCCCCCTCTCTCTCTCTTCCTCTCTCTTTCTCCCCCCTCCTCTCTCTCTCTCCCCCTCTCCTCTCCCCCTCTTGTCTCTCTCCCTCTCTCTCTCCCCCCCTTTCTCTCTCTCTCCCCCTCTTTCTCTCTCTCCCTCTCTCTCTCTCCCCCCCTTCTCTCTCTCTCTCCCTCTCTCTCTCTCCTCCTCTTTCTCTCTCTCTTCTCTCTCTCCCTCCCTCTCTCTCTCTCTCTCTCTCTCTCTGTGAGGAAGGCTCCCATCATGTTGGGTGGACTCCCCTTGTCATACTTGTGGGAGGACATGAACAACGAATCATACAAGATAGAACAGGAGGAATGGGCTTTGACAAGCGTTGTTGGTGAGAACTTTCAAATCACGTCACAGATCCACTTGAGTAAGGAAAAATGCCCTAACTAGCAGAGTGCTGCAGAAGTGAGTAACACTGACAAGAATAATATCTAACATTTCTGTAGGGTTTGTGCCAAGCACTTTACAGACATCTCATTTGATCCTCACAACAACCCTGGGAGGCTGTCGCCATCATTATCCCCACTTTGCAGCTGAGGAAACTGAGGCAGACAAGGACTTGCTCAGGGTCACACAGTAAGTGTATGCAACAGGTTTCGCACTCAGAGTTTCATAACTCCAGGCACAGAGCTCTGTGCACTATGGTGCCCCCTAGCTGGAGGACAAGGAATTCCTTTTCAGATCCTAGTTAAACTACATAGTCACTGAGGTCTCTTCCAATTCTGAAATGGATGCTATGACTCTGCCACCTGAGTTTGATTTCAGCTGTGTGACGGTGGACAAGTCATTTCCCAGCTTGAAGGTTCTAATGTACAACGCTCCTGCTGGCCTGTGCCAGGTTACTGAAAAAGTGCCTGCCACTCACTGCACGGGAACTTCTGCCCAGGTCTCGGAAATAAGGGGTGATGGACTGGGGTCTTGGATTGAACCACCCACCAAAGGGGGCTTCATCTGCCCCACCAGCTGCTCTCTCCCTCCCTCCTTCCCTCCCTCTCTCTCTCTCTTCCTCTCTTTCTCTCTCTCTCTCTCTCCCTCTCTCTCCTTCTTCTCTCTCTCCTTCCATTGGAAGGCTTCCTGCTTCCTCTGTGAGCTTGGGGCACACTGCCTTGCTCTGGGCTGTCTATAAGGGGAGGGGATAGGATTAGATAAGCTCTAAGACCCCTTTCTTTCTCGATCCAAATTTATGGTCCCATGATCCCAGATCTCTTCTTTTCCCATTCATTCCATCTTCTGATGCTTGCCAAAACCCCAGAACTCTCTGGAGACACCCACAATTTCCTTGGCACACTCTCCAACACTGGCTGGTCTTTTACCTCCTTGACTCATAAGATCACAAATTTTGAGCTGGAAGGGACCTGAGAAAATCGTCTGGTCCTATGCCTTCAATTTACAAATGAGGAAACTGGGGCCAGGGGAGGTGAGGTGATTTGTCCCCAAATAACAGTAAATGGAGGAGGGTTCGCCTTGTTCTTTGCATCCTACTGGCACTTTTAGACCCTCTCTCTGTCACCATCACTCAATGACCATCTTTAAAGGTTTTTCCATCCTGTTTAAACCACAGAGACATAACATCAAAAGTTGAGGGTTGGAAAGGACCTTAAAAACCAAATCCTCTCATTTTATAGATGGAGAAACCACAGGGCAGGGAGACTTGCCCAAGATCACACAGCTAATAGTGTCTGATTTGGATTGTGGCCTTGGGTGGCTTCCATATACAGATTTCCAGGTCCCCCGGTTTCTACCTCAGTAAGTGCAATGAGTCACTCACAGTGTTTTTCCCCATCCCAACCCCTTGGAACACTCTGGCCTCCAAGTTCCTCAAACTCTCTGACTCTCGTGACTGCTGCCTTGGGTCTACCTAGATGGAAGTGGTCATATGTGAGACCAGGGCTTCCTCATTATATACACGACACTTGCTACACAGTACACAATGAAAGTCTGTTAACTCACATGGGGCACACTTATACCCCCAGGGGTACAAGAAGTTTGACAAGAGGGTACAGGGAAAGCACAATAATATTCTAAGTTCCAACTTCAGACATCCCAAAAGTAGCAATGCTGCTGAAAAAAGGTTATATACCGAATAAAGTTTTCTTTATGAAAATTAATATCTTTACGTGCACATGCTTGGTAAACTCTGGAATTTATTTCTCTTTATACTGAATATAAGGCACAGGGAGATTTACTGAAAGCCATGGGGTGGAGGGACTGAAAAGCTTGGGCACCTCTGCTTTAGACAACCCTCCCAACACAAACACTGAATTTGCCCCAGGTGTCAGAATTCCTAGTGACAGCTCAGCACCCAGGGGAAGCATTGAGAAAGCATGCTGTTGCTCAGCCTTCATCTCTGAAGAGGACCAATGGCATCACAGAGTAATGTCTTGACTTGTGTGTGAATCGGATCTAAGTGAGGCATGGATGCGTAAAGTCATCAGCCTCACTCTTCCAGAGTCATTAAAATCCAGTGGCCAGACAAAAATCAAGATGACTGGTGATAGCCCGAGATCCAGTGGATGAATGAGCTCTAAGCACTTCACAGCACCCACCTCAGTCGCCTTCATGGCCTTGGGGGTCAACTGTTCTCATATCGACATTCTCCTAAGAGAAGCGTCCATATGCTTGCGGTAGGCATCCCCTCCCAACTCTCTGATGGATATAAGTCCTATCGGTCACCCTCGATCTGGTTTAGCCCATTTGCTGAGATGGTTTACCAAAGTGTGGCTGCTGTACAAGTTACAGCTTCTTGGAGGTACAGGGGAGAGTTGGGTGGGTCAGGTGGCCACCAAAGGGGGATGAGCATCCCTCACACCAGAGGTGCTAGTCCTCCTTGAACCCCCTTACCTTCAGCATATGCTGAGAGTCAATGGGGTGAATGCCAAGAAGTAGGTTAGGGTGTGTCCTGGTATTCCTGGCGGGGCTCAAGATGCTGGGGCCGGGATCTGTCTTATGTCATTATTGTACATGAGGCTTTTCAGAGCTGTCTCTTTCACAGGCATCATCATTTCTCAACTGGCTACTTTCCTGGGTCTTCATCATCCTCAGAAACCCATCATTCTGCAAAATGGAATCAATTCAGAAATTCTCACCTCTCCAGATCATTTCCCATTCAGCTACAGGACTTCGTGGTCCACTCCTTCCTGCAGGTGACCTCCCCCAACTTTTCAGCTTCTTTTTGTGAATCTTCTCCCCCATTGACTGTAAGGTCTTTGAAAACAGGGAATGTTTTGTGACTGTCTTTGTATCCCCAGTCAGTGGCCGGCACCAAGTAGGCAACTTAATAAATGTTTGTTGACTTTGACTCTTTGGTCCCGGTGTGGGGCTCATTCAGCGTGACCCAGTGGAAAGAATGCTGGAGCCAAGAAGATTTTCAAATTCCATCTCTGGACCTGGGAATAGGTAGGAGAGGGTCAGATGGGAGGGAGAAGGCATTGGAGTAGCCCATGTTTGCTTACAGTCATTCAGCTCCTTCACAATAATAACAGCTGCTGGGTTGTGCAATAGATAGAGGGCCACCCTTGGAGTCAGCTTCCTGAGTTCAAATCTAGCCTCAGACCCTCGCTAGCTGTGTGACCCTGGGTAAGTCACTTAACCCTGTGTGCCTCAGTTTCCTCATCTGTAAAATGAGGTGGAGAAGGAAATGGCAAACCCCTCCAAAAAAACCCCCAATGGCGTGTCAGATATGACTGAAAAAAATGGCTGAATAACAACTGGTAGTAGCTAGCATATATATATATATATATATATGTTTATATGTATTTATACACACATGTACACACATATGAACACACACACACACACACACACACACACACACACACACACACATATATATATATATCATTATGTGCCAGGAACTCTACAAATAACTTCTTATTTGATCCTCACAACAGCCCTGCAAAGGTAGGTACTTTTATTATTCTGTATCTATTAAAGGTGAGGAAACTGAGGCAAGCCAAGGTTAAGCCACTAGCCCAGAGTCACGCAGCTGGGGAGTGTCTGAGGCTGGATTTGAACTCAGGTCTTCCTGACTCCAGGCCCAGCACTCTGGGCGCTATGGTGCCGTAGTCAGACCCGAGAGCTAGGAGTATCATCTCAGTAGCTAAGTGGAGATGGCATGGATTCAGGAGAGGCCAGAGGAAGGGAGGCAGGCCCATGGGGAGGCAGGAAATGAGGGTCTGCGCTTGGGGGGTGGCTCTGTCAGAGGAGAGAAGGGACACACAGAGCAGATGTTGGCAAGGTAGAAATGAGGGGTTGGCACCAGATTGGATATGGGCGGTGGGAAAGACGGAGGAGCTGGGGAGGACACCAAGGTTGTAAGACATATTTGTGTTCTTGTGAATAGGAGAACAGTGGGAGGGGGGAAGGCACAACCACTCACAGGGCGTCGGGGGAAGAGCCAAGAACTAACAGTAGGATTTGGGGGCCATCCAGAGAAAACTGGCAGGTACAATCATGGTGTTTGTTACACGCCCTGTTTCTGACCTTGAGTTTGGCTCTTGGGGAGGTGAGATATTCCTTTAACCCAAGTCAGGAAGAAGGCTTGGGGCTTGCTCCTAGCCTGAGGCCCCATGTCTGAGACATGACCAGTTGGATATATTTTACAGACAGGGAAACTGAGGCATCTCAGTACTCATCACAGTTGGTAGGTTATAGACGCCAACCTGCACCAGCCCAGAAGGAAACATCTCAGATGCGATGACTGTCTGCCCCATTTCATTTATTCATTCATCGAGAATTCAGCAAGTGCATCCTCTGTGTGAGATACTAAACTAGACAAAAAAAAAAATGATGCAGTCCCTGCCCTCAGGGAGGTCACATTCCATTGGGAATGAAGAACTTGTACTCAAATAAGCAAATATAAAATATATACAATGTTATTTGGGGAGGAGGACCCCAACAACCTGGGGAGAGGGGGCATCAGGAACAGCCTCCTGTAAGTGACCCATAAGCTTGATAGAAGTTCGGGATTAGAAGAGGCAGAGGTGAGGAGGGGGCTAGAATGCCATCCCCCAAAGCCATCACAGGCCCTCTCTTCTTCTCTTTCTACAATTCCTACCTCATCTGCTCACACAGTTTACCTATCAATTTTACAAGAATTATAGAAACTCACAGCTCAAAGGGACCTTATGGACTGCCGGGTCCAACTGAGTCTTAAAATGGAGTCCCCTGGACAACCTATGGGGCAGAAAGGCAGTTAGGCACCAAGTTTGCCATGGCCCAGGCATTACACTAAGGGTTGAGGATACAGATACAAGCCAAAAGAAGATAGTCCCTGTCCTCAAGGAACTTACATTCTAATATGGAAAAACAACACACACAATAGAGATAAGAACTGGAAATTGGGGGAGATGGGGGGGTCTCCTCAGTCTATAGAATACAATGAGGAGGAGAATTAAGCATGGTCTGCCTAGGCCAGGGCACAAAATGGCAGCCCTAGAGGGAACTCACCAATGGGCAGAGAGGCAGGCATGGCAGAAGGATGTGTATCAGGGTGAGAATGTAGGAAAAGGTAGACTTCCAACCTTGGACTGGTTATCTCTAGGAAGGGGGAATGCTCTTGAAGCAGACTATTCTATGGTTGGACAGGTTCAATTCTTAGCAAGTCGTTCCAACATGGCTCTCTCTGTGACCTCATGGTTCTACCCTCTGTGGTCAAACAGAAAAGGCTATCCCTCTTTCAGATGACAGTAGCTTAAATATTTGAAGGTCCATTATCATATCCTTCCTAAATCTTCTCCTCTCCAAACTCACCAACTCAATGTCTTTTAACTAATCCTCCAAGGGCATAACCTTGCCCTATCCTGCCCTTCCTCTGGACATTCTCCAGCTTCGCTATCCATTTCCTGCCTAACCTGTGGTTGAACTAAACAGAGTTCTGCAGAAAAGACCTGACCCTGAGAGAACCCAGCCCGACTCTCACCTCCCTCCCTGTGGACCTCCAACCTCTCAATGGAGCCTAGGATTGAATCAACACTTCTGGTTATCACATGAGACCATGGCAGAGGCAGCCTGGTGTCATGGGACCCAGGGGCTTGCTGAGCCTGGAGTCACCAGGGTCAATTCCTTCTGGCCATCACATGAGACTGCTGCAGAGGCAGCCTGGTGTCATGGGATCTGGGGGCTTGCTGGGCCTGGAGTCAACAAGGTCAATTCCATCTCAGGCACTTAATGGGGGTGATCAGAGGCAAACCACCTAATTTCCCTGGGCCTCCAGCAACTCTCTAAATTATAAAGCCGAAGTGCTCTGTGCAGGGAGTTTCCCCTTGCTGTAGAAATCACAGGTTTCTAATGCATTGACATAATGAGCTGTCTTTCTGAGTTTCTTAAGCACGCAGTTGACTCTTATGGAACTTTCTGAATGAGTAAGCTAAGCCAGTGTTTACCCACTAAAATGCCTAGAGCGGCTTCAAATAAACTACTGGCCAATTGTACCTCCCCTATCTTGTACTAGAGAAATTGATTCTTTGAACCCAAAGTTTGAGACTTTGCATTTATCCCTAATTCATTTTATCTTATTTGGGGCAGCTAGATGGTGCAGTGGATAAAGTGCTGGACCTGGATTCCAGAAGACCTGAGTTTGAATCCTGCCTCAGACACTTGTTAGCTATGAGACCCTGGATGAGTCATTTAACTTGTCTACCTCAGTTTCCTCATCTGTAACATAGGCTTAATAACAACACCTACCTCCCAGGAATACTGTATTGTGAAAACAAAACGAACAAATTTATGTGAAGCACTTTATAAACCTTGAAGGTTGTATAAATGCTGCTGCTGTTAGCTGTTTTCCATCGTGTCTGACTCTGTGACCCTGGTGGGGGTCCAGAGACACTGGAATGATTGGCCATTTCCTTCTCTAGCTCACGTTATAGATGAGGAAATTGAGGCAAACGGGGTTAAGTGACTTGCCAGGGTCACACAGCCAGGGTCTGAGGGCAGGTTTGAACCAGGAAGAGAAGTCTTCCTGGCTCCTGAGCCGCCCTTCGATCCACTGTGCCACCTAGTCGCCTGATAAGTGTGAATGCTGAGTATTACAGAAATATAATATATAATTAATAAATATAATGTTGATACTCGTCATTGTTAGGTGAAGATCACGTGAGAATAACTGTAAAGCGCTTCACACATAGTAAACACTGTAGCAATATTATTATTATTATTGCTGTTGCTATTGCCATCACCAATATCACTACCACCTGGGGGGAAAGATGATGTGATGAGATCCTTGATGAAAATCACAACTCACCCCCAACGAGCTCACGTAGGACCCACAAAATGAAAAGAGAGGAGACAGGACTCTTACCTGTTCCCTCCAATCCTCCGAGGGGACACCTGCCATCGTTGTGAAGTAATGCGGACATCGGAGAGTGGGGGCAGAACGTTCTCTGTGGCACCTGTGGGTAGTAGTTAGTTCAGATTATAACTACTTAGAAGAAGGGAGGTTGGCAATTTGGACAGCAAAGGGTAAGGGTGAGTGGTGGAGTGTTGGGGAATGAGGGTGGCTGAGGTTACATTAAAGACAAATTTCTCAAATCCGGCCTCAGACATTTAACATTTACTAGCTGTGTGACCTTGGGCAAGTCACTTAACTCCAATTGCCCAGTCTTTGCTCCTCCAAAAAGCAACCCCCCCCAAAAAAACAAGTCTCACTGAGGCAAAAGATGGCTTAGGTGTCTTCTCAGATGAAATGATACCTGGGAAATACCGTAGCAGAGGCCATGGTCTCCCACTGCATCCGGGGCCATCTCCAGTCGACCTGACCTATGTCTTGCCACCAGACTCAGATGACCCTGGAGAAGAGAGTGAGGCTGATGACCTTGCATAACTTAACCCTACCTCACTTAAATTTAATTCACTTCCAAGTCAAGACATCACCCTCCTGATGTCACCGGTCATCTTTAAGAACGAAGGCTGAACAAAAACAGGAGACAAATCTCATGATTGGCAATCACTGAGTGGGTGGGATGGGAACCTGTCTTCTCACCCTCCAATTGGCTGATTATACCCTCTTTGGGTAAGGCAACCCCGCCAAGGGATCCCAGCCCCCAATTTGGAGACCACTGCTCTATGAGATTAAGGTAGATAGAAGTGTAGAAGTAGTTTTCTCTCTCCCTAAGTTAAGACCTTTGAGATTAGATTTGTGACCAATCTCAACAAACATTTACTAAATACTGGGTTCTGAGGACACAAGGACAAAGGTGAAATAATCTCCCCATCCAACCTATATTGGTCTATTTGAATCTTCTACCCATTTTCCCTGGTTCTACCTTCTTGGCCAAGCTGAACAAAGCTAAGCCCAGCTTCAGACAACAGGCCTTCAAGGACCACATCTCCCCCTTCATAATTCTCTGCTCCAGGCTAAAGACCCTCATCTCCTTCAATCAGTCCTGCTAAGATATGTAGACAAGATGCCTTCGACCCACCGGCTGTTCTCCTGGGAACTGGCCACTCCCCGGCCGCTGTCCCCTTGGACTAGGGCACCCAGAACTGAATGCCGGGTGAGCCCCGAGGAAGGCAGAGTACAGCTGGATCGATATGCTTAGCCCTGGCCTCTTTGACTGAAGCACAAGATCCATGAGAATAAAGCCCAGGGAGGATTTTCTGGCTGCTGCGTCCCATAGCTGACTCAAGTAGAGTTTGTTCTCTGCTAAACCCCTCCAGATCTCTGTCAGAACAACTGCTGTCTCTGTGTACCTCTCTCTTCTTGTAGCACCCATGAGTATGACTTTGCATTCATCTTGATTAAACTTCATCTCATTCTATTTAGCTCACTGTTCTGGCCTGTGAAAACCTTTCCTCAATGTCAGCAGTCATATATTGCTGTTGTTCAGTCATTTCCAGCTCTTTGTGACCCCGCTTGGGGTTTTCTTAGTAGAGATACCAGAGTGGTTTGCCATTTCCTTCTCTAGCTCATTTTACAGGTGAAGAAACTGAAGCAAACAGGTTAAGTGACTTGTCCGGGGTCACACAGCATAAGTGTCTCTGGCTCCAGGTTTTCCTGACTCCAGGCCTGGGTGTTCTATCCACTGAGCCGCCTAGCTGCCCCAAGCATATACCAAACACCCACTATGTACCGGGAACTGTGTCTAGCACTGGAGAAACAGAGAGGCAAAAGACAGTCCCTGCTCTTGAGGAGCTCACAATTTATGGGGAAACTTTCTTGTATGTGGAACAGACTGGATGGAAGGAGGAGACAATTCCTTTCTCTTCTCTGTTTTTATGTCCAAACTCCACTTCCATTTTTTTTAAGGTTAGCCCACGGTATAATGCAAGCTCGAGCCCGGATCTCCTTTACCTTTTCTCCCAAGAAGAAGACCAGCCTGAACACTGAAGACAAATAGCAACTATTTGGCCATGGGGACATGTAAACACTAAACACTCAAATGCAGATTATGACAAAATTCTTCCTGCTCTTCATATTTGCTGGACACTGAAGATCAGAAAAAAGAAGAAGAGGGGGCGGCTAGGTGACACAGTGGATAGAGCACCAGCCCTGGAGTCAGGAGGACCTGAGTTCAAATCCAGCCTCAGACACTTAACACTTACTAGCTGTGTGACCTTGGGCAAGTCAATCCCAATTCCCTTGCCTTCCCCCCTCCAAAAAGCAAAAAAAGAAGAAGATCCATAGTCCTTGGTTGTTCTTGTTAGTAACTCTTGAGTAACTCAGTCCTCATACATCCCCTAGTTAAGGTCATCATCACCTCGTTTGGACCGCTTAGAAGCTCTTAATTTTTCGTTCAGCTCTCATTCTTTCCCTTTTCCAACCCACCTTCTACAAAGCTAGCATCCCAAGGGGTCACTCCTCTCCTCTAAAATCTTCAGTGGCTCCTACTTGCCTCTTTCTATATTGCGGAGTTGAAGGTCCTATATTATCTATTATCTGGCCCCACCTTTCCAGATTTATTTGAAGGCAGGAAGCATTTTTTTTTTTAATCCCCAGGATGTTTGGCATATTTTGAGAGCTTAATAAATTCAAACAAACTGTCCTCCACAGCTGGAATGCTCTCACTCCTCATCACTCACCACTTCTAAGGATCCTTATTTTCCTTAAAAACTTAGCCTAGGTGTCATCTCCCTCTCAAAACCCTCCCTGATACTACCAGCTGTTAAGGCTCTCTCCCCCCCTTAAAATTCTCCATGTTCTAGTTGAACTAGTCAAATGTAAGCTCCCTCACATCAGGGGGTTCTTTGCATTTTCAGGACCTAGCATAGTACCTTGCAAAAAGTAGGTGCTTAATAATGTTTGTGGTTGAAATCAGAGGATTATAGATTTAGAACTGGAAGAGATATTAGCTGTCTTCTAGAATAGATCAACTCCTGTAATAGTAATAGGAATTTGAAGATCTTCCCTTAATACCTTAAGGGAATTTGAAGACCTTCCCTGCTTTGAAAATATACTCTGCCCCTTAATAGGAAGATCTTCTCTGCTTTGAAAATAAACCCTACCCCCAATAGGCTGAATGTAATCACAAGGAGCCTATGGTGGGAGGAGTTTGATGAAAGGTGGAGCAGAACCCATAGGAAGCTGGGAGTCAGAGCCAGCTAGACTGGGAGAAAGAGAGAACCCATCTGAGGGGGTCAGGCTTGTGAGTAAATGTTCTTTTTTATTGGTTTGTGGGAAGGCTAAAGGCTGCTGTGGTCCTCTGTGTTGTTGTGGTTTATTAACTTCTTTGCTACTATGATGGAATAGGCTAACTGGTTTTGGGATTTGGTTGCCTGGTATCTGAATAAATGTTTTTGCTTCTGTCTTCTATATGGAGAGTCTATTACATTTTGTAATTCAGCACCATGCAGGTATATTTATAGTGACTGTGGGTGGTGTGAATATTGCATTGGCACTACAACCCTTCTCTTTACAGTGGAACAAATAGAAGCTCAGAGAATGAACTTGTGGACAAATAACTTGTCCAAGATCACACAGTAAATAATTGGTCAACAATTATTAAGCACCTACTGTGTATCAGGCACTGTGCTAAGGTGCTAGGGATGAAAAAAAAAAGAGAAATACACAGTCCCTAGTCTCAAGGAGCTCACATTCACATGAGAAGAGGTCTCTGTACATACAAGATGTATACAGTGTAGATGGTAAGAAATCACAGAGGAAAGGAGAACAGAAGGGGCCTGCAGAGAGAACTGATGAGCTCTGAATGCACAGTGAAGCAGACTTTGTCCACTTCCAGTATTTTTCTTGCTTTTTTGGTGGGGGAAGCACTGTGAGTAATAGAGAAATATGTCTTGCATGATTTCACATGAACAACTGGCATCATCTTGCTTACTTTCTCAATGGGTGAGGGAGGGGCCAGAGGGAAGAAGAGAATTTGGAATTTGCAAATTTAAAAAAAATGTTAAAAATAAATAAATTAAAATGACTCTAAAAAAATAAGATAAAAATTAGACACTAAAAAAAGTTGGGATTTGAGGTGAGCCTTGAATGAAGCCGAAGAGCCGGGGGCAGACCTTGAAGGCAGCAGATGGGTGGAGGCTGAAGGATTTGAATCCTTGTCCTCTGACTTCAATCTTGATACTCTTTCCACTCTACCTGAGGAGAAGAGTGCTGGGGAACACCCTGAGGTGTCGAAAAAGGCACTGACAGGATCATGATGATGGCCACGATGAACAGGCATTTACACACATTTTGTAGTTTGCAAAGCACTTTGTGGACTTTATCTCATATGTTCCTCCCAATGGCTCTACGAGGAAGGTGCTCCGTGGGCTGTTAACCCATTTTCCAGATGAGGAAACTCAACCTGAGAGAAGTGAAATTTCTTAACTATAACGCTACTGAACAATCTACCCTTAACATCATTGGTATGGAGCTTCCTAGATGATGAAGCACCTTTATTTCCATCCCTTACTGCACCTGAATCTCAGAACAGTCTTGTGAGGAAGGCAGGGCAGGGATTCCTAAGTGGTTGGCCAAAAATGAAGGAAGTCACAAAATCCTGGTTTAGAACTGAAATCCGTCGATCAAGGAACATTTATTAAATGGCCACTCTGTGTCACAATCTAATGGAAGAGATCTTAAAAGACATTTTATAGGGTATCTCACAAGTAAGCTCTTAAAACACGCATTATAATAATAATAATAGCAGCTAACAGGTGTCGCTACTAACCCCATTTTATAGATGAGGAAACTGAGGCAAAGAGGGTCAAATGACCTCGTCAAAGTCACACAGCTAGTGTCTAAGGCTGGCTTTGAACCAAGGTCTTTGTGACTCTAGTCTCGGAACCCTATACACTGCACCATCTAATTAGTTATTATAATAGCCTAGCTAATAATAGCCATAATTAATCATTAGCATTTAAATAGCATTTTAAGGTTTATAAAGCACTTTACATATATTATCTCATCCGATCCTTTCCTGGAAAGAGATGCCCTTAGCCCCGTTTTCTAGATTCGGAAACTGAGGCTGACCCCAATTGCCCAGTGTGACACAGCAAGAAAAAATGTCTGAGGCTGGATGTGAACCGGGGTCTTCTTGAATCCATGTTCAATGCTCTAACCATTGCACCACCTCACTAGAGGTCATCTGGTGCAACCCCATCCTGACCCCCAGAAAGAGAAAGTAGCTTGCCCAAGAAAATCATAAGCAGCACATTGCGTATTCTAATCTGATTGTTTCCCATGTGTCAACCTTCCCTCTTCATCAGGGACAGACTTACCTGAATGGGTGAGAAATCACCACCTCTACAGAAAGATTTCAAGGGACTGGGCAGCCCTCTACCCCTTTCCCAGCCTCCCTCCTGGCTGGCTGATAATTGAAATTTCACCGTTAGTGATTCATTCTTCAGCATAAGACTTTGATCCCTCTGCAAATGAAAATATCCTCGGGAGGCCAAACCATGTAATATGCTATCAGACACTAATATCTTAGTACAAATGAATTTTAGATCCTTTTGTGAGAAGGTTTTCCTACAGGGGAAAGAGAGAGGTGCCAGCTGGGGGTTGGTGTAGGGTGATGATGGGTATAGGAGAGAATGGCTAGCCCAGTGGTGAATGATGAACCAGCTGCCCTAGGCCTCCTCTCTAAATGGGGGGCCTGGGAGGCCTCTGATTTCCACCCTCCACCCTCTCCAAACAGAAGGAGAGAGGGGGCCCCAGGGGCAGCGGGTATTGGGGAGCTTATGGGTTTCAGAGGTGGCAATCCAGCAGGATGAGGGACTTCTCCACACCACGATAAAGTCAGGGAGGGCAGCTGGGTGGGAATATTTCCTCACTGGGGGGGTCCCTGGACCAAAGAAGTCACAGGTCTGGTTAAAAAAAAATTTTTTTAATGTAGCAGGCTTTTGGGAGACAGAGGATGGCACTTGTCCTCAAGGTGCTCAAATTTAATGCTAGAGAACTTGAAGATATTACTGGGCACCCCAGAAGTCAGCTATGAAAAGGGATGATGATGATGATGATAAAAGCTAACATTCCCCTGAGCTCACCTTGCATTTCTACTCCCTCATATTTTTAAAATTTTAACTTTTTGGGGGGGTATTTTTCCTAGTTATTTGCAGATGGTCTCCTCCCACAGAAAGTAAGCTCCCTGAGGGCAGGCATTGGGCTTTTCCCCTTCCTACCTCTTAGCACAGCACCTGAGTAAATCCATAATAAATGCTTGTTGACGGACTCACTATGGGAATAAAACACAGAAGTAAGTGAACACAAAATAATTTCAAGTTAGAAAGAGTACTCACACTTGTTCAGTCGTGTCTGGCTCCTGGCGATACCATTTGGGGTTTTGTTTTGGCAGAGATACTGCAGTGGTTTGCCATTCTCTTCTCCAGTTCATTTTACAGATGGGGAAACTGAGGCAAACAGGGCTAAGTGACTTGCCCAGGGTCACACAGCTAAGTAAGCATCTGAGGCTGGACTTGAACTCAGGTCCTCCTGACTCTAGCACCTGCACTCTGCCCACTGTGCCACTTAGCTGCCCACTCATAGCTAGGGGATCAGAAAGGGCCTGGTACTCCAGAACTCTAAACACTGCAGTGACCACTTTGTGAAATACGCCTCTGGCTTCTCAGCAGAGATGTGGACTTCACTATGGAAGGGGGCAGACATTGCCAGATATGGCCACTTATTGGGATGTAGCTGCAACATTTTTTTAAAAAGAGCATTAATAAAACTTTTTTTAAAGGAAAGGTCTTGACCATGTGTTGAAGAAAGCCAGAGATTCTTGGAGGCCAAGCATCCTGTCTTTTTTTTTTTTCATAAGAAAAATGAAAATCATGAAAATCCCCCATGGAGCCAAAGGAGGCCTGCATGAATACTGTCCTCTTTGACCCAGAGTGAGTCACCAGGAAAGGAGAGGCCAGCAGACTCACCCGTGGGGGAAATGGCTCCCCCAGCTACAGCTGAGCTCTCTGAGAGCCCCGGGGCAGCTGGCCTCATCCTATCCAACCAGCTCCATGGGGCAGGCCCCGCCAACAACACCGCCCCACTTCCAAACCTCTATTTGGAAATGAGTTCCTCTCCCCCCTGAGCTGGGCCCAGACCCGGGCAGTCAGCCTGTGGGGAGATGGGGGACAAGTGCCCTGTGGGTGTGCCCCAGCTAATAAAAATGTGCATTCTACTTCCCATTCAAATGAGGGAACCACAGAAAAATGTCCCTGTGGGGGGAGGAAGGCAGGAGCCTAACTCCGAGCAGCTGCTGCCCAGGACCAGGGCCAGCTTCCTTGCAAGAATGGGGAGGCCTCCTCATTCCTTCTCCCTTACGGCTTTCCTCTGAGTGTAAAGCAGTGAATACAACTCAGCACACATTTACTGAGGGTCTCTTATGGCCCGGGGAACTCTGCTAAAGCAGGAGATGAGGATGCAAAGAAAAAATGAGACCCTCCACCCCTGCCTGCCCTCAGGAAGCTTACATTCTGCTGGAGCTAGAGCATATGGGATTTGAAGAAGGGAAAGAGAATGAGTTGGGGGGAAATCATAGGTTCAGAACAGCAAGGGACCTTGAAGGCTCCTAGTCTCCTTCCCCCATCACTTTACTGATAAACTGAGGCCCAGAGAGATTAGGAAGCGGTGGGGTCAGAATTCGAACCCAGGCCTCTGACTCTAAGTACAACTCTGCCTTTCTAGGCTTTCTGGAAGAAGCAGCACCTGGATCCTGCTCTGGATGCCGCCAGGAATTCTAAGACCTAAGGGGGGTGGTGTTAATTGTAGGCCTGAGGGACTGCCTTGCAAAAAATGTGGGTGGAAAATGAAAAATCTGAGTTTGGGAAGCAGCGGGTAGGCTTGACTAATCACGGGAAAGGGACTGGGGTGAAACAAGTCTGGGCAGGGAGACTTGGCTGACCTTGCACAAAGCAGAAAGTGTGTGTTTTGCAGGCCCACAGTTAAGTCCTGTAGGTGATAGCACCCAGTTTGCTCGCAGGTTCAGGAGGAGCCGGTTCTAGCACCTTCCTACTCTATTTCTTCCCCTGCTCCTCTAACCCCTCAGACCCAGCCCCGGGGACGAGGGTGAGGTCGCGTCAGGGAGGTGAGTATGTGCACACTCACCCGTGTTCAGGCCTTCATGACCATCAGCAGCCAGCCTGTCACCACCACTGGGTGCTCAGGGCCCTGAAATGAGAGGGTCACTTGTTTGTGATAAGCATTGCTCAATCTGGGCTCCTCCAGATTGATCCAGATGAGATCGAGGGCTGGTGGGACCTCCAGGGGAAACTGAGGCCCAGGGAGGTTAAGGAACTGGCTCAATTTATAAAGTGAATATTGGAGATGAAGCTCCCTCTTCTGATGGTCAGTGCTCCATGCTGCCATCAGTGGGAGGAATGGGACAGCAAGCATCTTAAAGCACCTACTGTGGGCCAGGCACTGTCCTTGGTGCTTGACAAATGTGATGTCATTGAATTTGCACAGGATGGGGCGCTAAAATCCCTGGGCAGCTCTTTGTTAAGCACCCTCCATGTGCCCAGCCCAATGCTAGGCAGGGAAGAGAGAAGCATAGGCATTCACTCACTCACTCACTCATTCATTCATTCATTCACTCATTCATTCGTTCATTCATTCACTCATTCGTTCATTCATTCACTCATTCACTCATTCGTTCGTTCATTTACTTCTGACCCACAGTCAGAGACAGGGAGAAGGAGGACAAGAGTGAACCTGCCCTTGGTGGGAGAGACAGAGGCAAGCAGCCCCCTTACAGCAGAGAAGAGGGGAGGTCTCAGAAAGGGGCTATCTTTTCTGAAGTGGAGGGGATCAGCTGGCAGGGCTAGGGGTCAGGGGTCCAGGGATAAGTTCTGCCTCTTTAAATTCCGTGGAGGGCCCGTCCAGACACACATATTCCTTGTTCCCCTTGTGGGGCCTCACTGAAGCCAACCAGTTTGGGGCCGTCTCTGGACAGTGGCTGACTTAGCAGGTGGCATTCTCCCGGGGCTGGGCATTAACACTAGGACCACGAGGGCCAGAAATAGATTTCTGGGCTATTAAGAAAAGCTCAAGGTTACGAGAAGCCGGAGCCAAACCCCAAACCCTGGAACGTGTCTCCCCAGCAGGCCGAGGGCCTTAGCTGGGGATCCAGTTACCAGTGAGTGTGTTTGCTACTTCGGTGGTGGGGGAGGCCATGGGACAGGCCAGCGGACAGGGGGCTGACAGCCAGCAGGCTCTGAGACCACTCCTGGCTCCAAGGGGACAGTCAGTCCTGGTTGGTCCCAGGAAGTCTGAGGACATGGCATTTGCATGCTTGAGCTTCTGCATAAATCCTAGTATTTATTTACATGAAACCACCCAGGAAAAGTCAGCAGGCTTGGACTCCGACTGTCCAGCTGAATAAAATGAAACAAATGTCTTCCTGTCTACTACTAAGTGCCTACTGTGTGTTGGTGCTCAGTGCTAAGGATCACTAGGGCTTCGATAAGAGCTGTGCGACCCTGGGCTGGTGGCTTAACCTCCCTCAGCCTCAGTATTCTCATCTGCAAAACGGGGATAGTCATAGCTCCCACCTCCCAGGGCTGTCATGAAGACCAAGTAAAATAATGTCTGTAAAAGCATCTTGCAAACCATAAGGCACCATATAAATATTAGCATTTATTATCGCCTAGCCTAACCCCCTGATTTTCCAGATGAAGAAACAGAATCTGGAGGCTGCTTGGGAAACACAAGTCTCGGTTCTCTATATACTGCCGGGCTAATGTTCTCAAAATGCCGTTTCCCCGTTCCCCTGCTCTAGAAACCACCATGGCTCCCTACTGACCAGCTATCTGATCAAGATCAAAACTTTTCTTTGTGTCAGATCTTCCCTGGGGTCCCTTCTACCTCTAAATCTGTGCAGCAGTAGGACCCCCAAGCAGGCAAAACATCTTCCAATGTTGGGGCTGTCACGGTGAGTTCAGTGGTCAGAGGAGGGCAATCTCCCCCCTTCCTCAGATACAGAGGCCATGGGATCCTAAGACATAGTCTAAACCCCTCATCTGTAAGATGAGGGAACTGAGGCCCACGGTAAAAGCCTTGCCCATGGTCTCACGGGCTAAGAATGTCCACAAACACCTTGGCAGAGGTCTGCTGAGAACCTCCCGCATGCCAGGGAATGCCAGCGTGGCCACAATGTGCCCTCAGCCTGTAACACGGGGCAGTGCGGCTCACTGGGTCTGTATTAGCTCCCTGTAAGAACTTCTACTTCTATTATTCTTTAAGGTTCATTGTGACTTTCTCTACAGCCCTGTGAGGTGAGGAGCAGGACTAGCCCTGCCTTCATTTTGCAGATGAGGAAACGGGAGACAAAGGGAAGTTAAGTGACTTGCCCCGGGCCACACATCTAGTAAGAAAGACAGAATTCAAATCCAAGGCTTCTGTGACTTGGTTCAGAGACTGGTATTCATTCTGTCCTTCCATGGTGCATGTGAGGTTGCCCTGTTAGACTGTAAACTTTGTGAGGTATCAGTGTTGGAAGGAAGGAAGGAAGGAAGGAAGGAAGGAAGGAAGGAAGGAAGGAA